>CM037847.1:9134854-9755194 GCA_021234535.1 Stichopus chloronotus
GAGATTACTGTATTTAATATCCCAGCAATTGGTCATATTTTGATAGGAAATACCACAAGCCATTTCGCTAAACTGCCGTTTCATGGAAGTGATTGTTTTGTGCCTTGACGTAAAAGAGCTCAGAAATTAAAACGTTTAATTTTACAAACATGGTCATTCGATTGACAATGAAAGTAAGTGATTGTGCTTTTGACCATATTTATAAACTTGAAAGAAAGCAATTGGTTAGAAAGGTCATCTGGTTGTGTTGTAATGTGTGATGTGATGATGAAGCAAGGAAAAAGATGGGAGAGGCACAGTTGAACTCAATCCTCCTTACACCTGATTTTGTCCACACCAGCACCGCTTGTGGTTACTTCCATACTGCAAAGTGCTACAGTTTTCTGTATCCAAGGGCAGATCTCTGGGGGGTGCCATGGGTGCACATGCAACCCCTGCAACTCCCAAGACTAAAAGTTCCCTGTACAGTTCTAAGGTGGACTGTATCTGACATTTTCGGTAGCTCTAATGAAATAAATGTTGGCATACCGTGTATTTTGTGACTCAAATATTGTATCACAGACATAGATCTACGTTTCTCTCCATATGGCTTTGGTACAGAAACACGTGCACCTTACCGAGAACACCATTTTCTGTCAGAGGTCCTTAAAATGGAGGACACTTTCCATCCCTGTCAGTATCTTAATTTTCTCCAATAGAGAAGTTAGACCAAATTTGAAAGACACTCAGATTTGCAGTTTTATCTCATCTTTTTTCTCCTGTCACTATTTGACAAGTACAATATTTCTTATCTCAGAAAGTTTTGAAAAATAAAAGCTTCTGTTTGCATCTACTAACGTGAAAACTTCCTGAGGGTTGCATTTGCCCCCGTGGTTCCCATGCAGCTCCTTCAGGATAATCCTCCAAAGGCAAGGCAATTTCCAAGACAGAACTCCAACTTGGATAACTATCCCCTGGACAATTTTCAACGCACACAATGTCCCGCTTGGACAATTCCTGCCTTCCTTAAAGTTAACCCCAACCCTTTCCCTGAAGGGCCTTTTTTTTTTGTAGGGGGGTGGAGGTTTGGGTAGTTGTCTCAGAGGAGATTCTCTGGGTTGGGAATCGTTGGGGTAGAAATTTTCCGAGGGGAATTTGTCTTGTTGGAAATTTCTCCAGGTGGGAATTGCCTGGTTACAGTCCCAGCAAAAGTGGTAGTTTTCATTTTACTTGCTTTTATATTTATAGTTTGTTGGTATACTCCCAAATCACTACGAGAGCTGACTGAATAAAAAGCTCAGTCGGTGTGCAATTGTCAGCCAACTGTTATCAGCTTGACTGAGACGATTTGATAAATTTCTCTCAACTGTGTCATCTGCTGATATATTTTGAAGGCATAAATCTGAACGAGAAGACCACACTCCTCGTTCACAGATTCAAAATGTTTGAGTTTGAAGAGAGCAAGCTTTCTTTCGAGCTCCCTAAGCAGCTAGCCCTCCAGGACATCGCCATCAGATTCATACAGATGAAGTACGACCATTACTCCCACCGGTGTCGGACCTTTGCCTTGAAGAGGAAGAAAAAGAAGGCGTCGTCGCTGGAAGTCTCAGAGCCGCCACCCCCTGAGATGGAGCAGCCACAGACTCAAGATGGAGAGAACCAGGACCAGGAGGAGACAGAGGAAGACGGAGGAGAAAACAAGGTGATTCATATTATCTGAAACTAGTCAGCCGGTCTCCTTTTTAGAGCTTTTGATGTCAGGATAAAGTGCTACTTCTTTCAGTTCAGATTTGCCGTGCATAGGTATCCACTATATAGGTTTCTGTTGGTGTTTGTAAATTATTATCTTTTAGTCTGTACGTATCACTTTCTTCACACAAACACGTCAGTATTACACATGGTGCTTTCTGTACTCAGCAGGCACAAAGTGTGTGCCAAATCAATCACGGTAACTGTCCACTGGAACACACACTATGGAACCCATTAGACGTGGCAGTGTTCACCATTAAGTCCTATGGGCATAAAGTTCCAAATTTTGTTGTTGCAGCTATAGGAAGGCTCAGGTGAGCTATACATTTGTCTGTTGGAAGGACATACCTGTAAATGCCACTGTCCCACACATACAACATACTTCATTCCTTACCTTTTGCAATCATTTGTACATCACAGAATTGTTGAGAGAAAACAAACTCGATAAATAGTGGAAGTGGTAGATTAAAAAAATGGCAAAATTTGGAAAATTGTGATTGTACCGCGTTTGAACATCTCTTCAAAATAACGTAATGAAAAAATTTGCATTTTACCAAAATGGCAAAATTCCAAAAATTGTCATTTTTCCGAGTTCAAACATCTCATCAAAGTGACAAAATTAGAAAAAATTGTCTTTTTGCCGGTATGAAATAACTCATCAAAATGGCAAAATTAAGTAAATTGTCATTTTGTTGACCTTGAACGTCTTGCCAAAATGACAAATTCAGAAAATTGTCATTTTGATGGAAAAAAAAAAAACAATCTGTCAAAATTGCAAACTTAGGAAAATTGCAAATTTTGCCCTGTCAAAATGGCAACGTACAGAAGTTTGTTTTTTTCGCCGAGGTGAAACATCTGGTCGAAATTTGAAAAATTGCCATTTTGCCCAGTCAGAACATATCGTCATAATGCCAAAATTTGGCATGACAAGTATTGTAGCCTGCATGCCGTGTTTCCAAAGAGTAAATTTCGCAAGGTGTATTCTACTGAAGCATAGAAGGGACATGCAAAAGAATATTTTGCCATTTTGAGGAGATGTTCTAAACTCGGCAAAATGACATTTTTTTAAATTTGGCATTTTGACGAGATGTTCTAACTCTGCAAAATGACAATTTTCTGAATTTTGCCATTTTGACAAGAAAGTCCAACTTGACAAATTAACAATTTTCTGATTTTTACCATTTTGACAAGATGCTCTAACTTGGCAAAATGACATTTTTCTGAATTTTACCCATTTTGACAAGATATTCTGACTTGGCAAAATGACGATTGCTGGAGGTTAAACGTTTTGATAAGTTAAATCGCCAAATTTCTGTTTCTTGTCATATTTACAAAATTGTCATTTGGCAGAGATGACTTTTCTTTCAAGTGTCCCTTCTATGCTTCTGTACACTGTTGCTCAAAAAGAAAAACAAAGGGAAAGAAAGGAAATGTCAGTGCTGTAGTTTGTACCATTTGATTTTCTCCCATTTTCTCCGAGAGTAATTTACCTGCTGTGAATTAATGTATGCCAAGAGTTCTGATGATGTTGAGTGGGTTAAAAGCTATGAGTTGATGGCATTCCTGCTGTAGACATAACTGAGAACTGGCCTGTCTCACTATCAGTGTTTACCTGTCAGAGAAAAGTGAAGATGACTTGTAATTTCTGAGCTTCCTAAATGACACTGTGTATTTCTCAATCGATTGACTCAGATAGAAGATGGAGCTGAAGAAGAAGGCAAAGAGGTGGAAGAAAAGAAAGATGAAGATGCTGTAGAGGGGCAAGAGGCAGGTAAGAGGTCAGACACAGATGGAGTTTTAAATCTTATCGAAGTAGGAAGAAATATGATATCTGTTTGATGGTTTTTGGGGGGTGAGGGTTTGAAATGAATGAACATGGACAAAGGTGATATTGTTGCAGATGTACAAAGTTATGTGAAGAGATCTTCCTCCATCTTCCTCACAACCATGAGACATCTCCTACATCTTCATCACTTCTTCATCCATCTTGTCGTTTTGTTGGTCGTTATCGCACATCAACTTGTTTAGCAAATGTAATTCCTCTGTCAAGGCAAAAACAGCGAAGAAGCCAAAGATGAAGTTGCACCCGAAAAAGCAGATGCTGCAGACGAAGGGAATGGAGGAGACGAAGCAGATGAAGATGAGCAGGAGGAAGAGGAGATGAACGAATTTGAAGATGAGGACACTGTCGACTTGAGGGCCTACGAGGTCCTCGGTGGGGTTTTGGCCTTTGACCTCTTGGCCCTGCCACCCCAACCAAAACAAGTGAAAGGCTGGATCATGACCCAAGGTAAAGAATCATTTTATGCTTGAAATGTTCCTCACCTTGTTTGTGTTGTGTAATTGATATTTGAATAAAAGATTAATGTTGTTTCATCCATAAGTCTGATTTGCCTGTTGGCTACAAGTAATCTCATTAATAACAAATTTAGTGAATACAGATTCATTTTGTCAATACTGGTCATTTATGTAATATTAAATTGTCCTCAACATTTCAATGATATTGCTCGTGTGGGAGAAAATTGAAATCGGATAGTGAAGGAGGTCATGGTGGTACCTTGCAATAAATGGTGATCTATTGAGTCAGAATCCTTTGAAATTTTGAATGTACTTTTTCAACGTATCTATGACTGTATCAAGGTATCTATGTCCAAGGTATCTATGTCAACCGTATTTATGTCCATGTCTGAATCTAAATGACACTGGTCATGAAGGTATTATGAAATTGCACTCAGAACTGAAATGGGAGGGGATTCCATGGCAAGGTGTGGAAGTGGAATCCAAACCATATCCAAAGACAGGCTGTTTTTTTTTTCTTTTTTTTTTTCCATTCGAGGGGTATTGTCCCTCTTCCTTTCATACACTATGAACATACCACACCTTCACCCTCACCACTAAATGAATATAAAGTCACTGACACCCTGACTTTTGTTAGAGTTAACAGTTTTTTTCACAATTCCTTCATGGCTTGTAGTTATTTTTACCTCTTCTGTTTTGTCTTTACATTACTCTTCTGCTTTTTCTTTTTATTCCCCATCCACTTCAAATGTTTCGTGCCAGCGCATGTCACGCATTTGTCTAGCCCAGTAGTGTGTCCCATTCTCATAACAGAACATGATACTAGTGATTTTACTTTCATATAGGCTCCCTGTGTGACTTAAAGTTAAATTGCTCTTTCCCTCATGGGGGGAAATTCCTTTTTTCTTTTCCACCTTCTTTGTCGGTTTCTCATTGTTTTGACTTATCATCTCGTAATGAAAAGTTTGCCGGAGAGGTCAAACTTGATAGGATGAAGAGGATTAGTCCATTATCCTGTGCTACTAATTGTCAGTTTCCTGTGACCTCGCACTGACCTAATTCGCAACATCTCTGCTATTCCACCAGGGTACATGGTTCATGTAGCAAATCCAAAATAAAAGTTTTGCTATTTCTTTTGGGGGAGGGGGAAGGGGGGGTGGCTTTGAAAGCAGATTTTGCCTACGTTTACTTAGACGTAAACCAACCACTGAGTGCTTCTTTGTCAGGTGGCTTTAACCAGCAGCAGCTAATATCCCTTCTTCCTCCCACAACTCTTGTCGAAGTAAAGTGCTAAAACCTGCTGAGACTGTAACGCTAGCTTATGCCAAATAGACATTTATGCCTTTATTTCCAATGTGTTGACAGTACATTAACTTATCCTGGTAATTTACATGGGAGATGGCACTGGGCATCGCAAAATTGCATTGTTATGACAACTAAATCTGCTCAAAACTACATTACCCCTCCCCTTAAACCCCTTCCATTGGACAGTGAGTATTGTTCACTGCCATCTTGTAGAATAACCAGCACTAACTGTACCCTAATTTTAAGTCTGATTGAGAGGTAGTGGAACCTCAAATTGAATATCTAGTATGTTTTAAAGTTTCTTAGGTGTGTTGCTTTTGAGACAAATGACTTTTCCATTGCTTTGTGCATCAGTGATCAGTTGTAATACCTCAAAAATCTAACCAAAAAGTCTAAGTGCTTTTTTTGTTTGTCTTTTTTTTTGTCTTGCTGTCTTTCCTGTTTTTCCTTAGTGACCAGCAGTGAATTGCAGAGAGTTCCATATCCAGTGGGTGATCCCGCCAAAATGGGTCAGACTTTGTCTGGGACTGTCACCATGGGTATCACCCTGGATCCCAAGGCCGTGGCCAATGCAGCAGCAGCAGCAGAGGCCCTCGGGGCACCGGCTGTGGGAGTGAAGTTCAAGTGAGTGGCGAACCTTTCTCTTGCCAAGTTTTAAATGGTTGATGTTGATGGCAGTAACAATTCTTCAAGCAGATACAAATTTGCAAAGTGCAGATGTACAGCTGCAAGGGACAAACTACTGTGAACAAATTAGCAGTCAATCTATTTTGAGTAGCAGTTATTGAACATACATTGCTGTGTGACCAAGTTTTCCACTGCTCAATTACATTATAAAAAAAATAACACTCTTGAGTTGCCATGACATAGCAACAGATTCAATTGACAAATAAGTCATGCATGCACAAATATGCATAATAATTGCTACTCATACATTTGAGGGGAACCTGATAAACTATAGCTTACCAACTCATAAATTCTCAAGATTCTTGCTTCTTACACTGTTCAGTGTAAAATATGTACCCGTACACCTGTACATACAGACAGATGCTTACATTAGGAGTTGAGAGACAATTTTAAAGTTTAATCTCCTAATCAATATTTACCAAAACCAAATAAAATAAGATCTGGTTCCATATAAGTGTACTATTAAATTTATGAGTACATTTTGCTTTTGGTAAATATGTCCCACAAAGATGAGAACTAAGTATCCAAACAATTTTTTACCTCAAGACTTATGTGCACACACTGATAAACATGTGTTTCTTTTGGTATGTAAACATTAAGTGGATCCAGCGTTTGTATCTATACCACATGCCTACAGAGCCTTTAAAAACTTTATTTTTTGTCTTCATAGTCTATATATTTTCAAGGACAATCTATAGAACTTACAAAAACCAATATTTTTAATTTGTCTAATGACTTCAAAACAATACAGATCACCTGAATAGCTAGACAAAGTTGAGTCCTGCAGAGTGATGTGAATATTGACTATTTCTTGTGAGACTGAGAACTGAGGCAAAGAGTTTCCTGTGATGCCCCTTTACCGTGCTGGAAATTAAATATTATAGAGCTTAAAAAAGATCTGTGACAGTTTGATCCTCAAAGCCTTTAAAAACCTGTTTCATTTAAAGGGAAATAGGGCATTTAGAATACACCAACATGAAATAAAAAAGAAATAGCTTT
This sequence comes from Stichopus chloronotus, assembly GCA_021234535.1. NCBI lineage: Eukaryota > Metazoa > Echinodermata > Holothuroidea > Aspidochirotida > Stichopodidae > Stichopus > Stichopus chloronotus. Next base: position 9,141,872 of record CM037847.1, read on the forward strand.
AACCATCGAGTCTCATTAATAAACACCTGACAAAGCTTCTTCTCTTCAAAACATTATGCATGTGATGAGTAACGGAAGATGCATCATTTGAATTTTGAAAAGTTTGGGTGGACAAATTAGATTTAGCAACAAATAACTGAGTTTCTATCTGTGAGAAACTTATTTCGTGAAAAGAAGACTACTGTCCTTCCTTATTGTGAATAATCTATCATTCTGTGACCACAAACATTGGTTTTAATGTGGATGTTTTAATATGGATGTTACATGGATGTTTTCTGTAAAACAACTGCCCTATTTCCCTCAATGTTTTGAAAACCTGATATGGATCATATTCATTGGATTAGCCACTGTTGCCTTTCAGGCTAGCTGATAACGTGCTATTCAGCGAGGAGCCGCAGCTGGTCTACTGGTCAGAGCAAGGAAGACACTGGAGGCTAGATGGATTCACAGACATCAACTTTGATGAAGGTAAGCGGTCAAAGGAGAACAGACAATGCGTCCATAAACACTAGGTTTGCAGCATTGTAAATGGGGGGAAAAAACACATACTCACACAGACGAAGTAAGTATGAGTGAAAAAGTATCATCCCACTGAAGGAAGAAAAATAATGAGAGTGATGTGATTAAAATTAGCAAGTATGAACTTTTGTTGCATTTTCACTTTTGAAGAGAATACTCCAAGCAATATTCAAAGTATTCCCATAAAATCCATAATGATATGAAACAACATGTCTACAACTCTCAAGCTGGAATCTATAGCTCTGCAGATTGTTTGGAATCGCCAAAACATTTTAGTGGGCCCACCGAGCCCACGACACAGAAGTGGCACAGAAACAAGAGAGAATGGGTTGAAAGAAAGTTGCATTGTGCAACTTAAACGTCACCATGCTGTGATGGCGAACCATTCATGTGGCCGTCGTCTCGAGCGTTGTTCATTCTAAAATGAATCTCTATTCCAATAGTTTGTGCAGACCAAGCAAGTGTTGCTTTTATAGGAATAAGCCCTGCATCATCGGTATTGAATATCATTATATGTGACAGTAGTTTGGTGATCCCTTGGACTGTGCCTTTAAGTGAGCTTAATGTATGTGATTCCCTTCGATTTACATCATTGCATTCCTTCCTGAGAGCTCTTCTTTAACAGTGATTGAGGGATCAGACGAAAGAAGAAAACGATTGATAGTGAGATTTTAAAAAAGAAAGTTTACAAAAGCCCCAAATTTGCGTTTCCAGAATGTTAATCACTGAGTCGTAAGCAAGTGAAAGTGTTTTGAGCACAGATGAGAAGGACATCCATGAAGACATGATTTCATGTTTGCACCTGTCCCCGGCCGTTTGCCGTCCTGTCTCTTTTGATCTTCAGAACAGGAAGGTCGCAGTAGCAGCAATGTAGCGACTTTTAACTTCAACTGAGTGTATTGCCTTTGAAACTAGAGATGGTTGCTTAGGGTTGAAGAACTGCTGTCAAATAGTCTGGGAATAAATTTTATATAGTTAGTGAGAGAAAGTTTCGGTGATGTCCCCTGGTGCACTAATACCTCACCCAAATGGCCCTCCACAACACAATGTGGGAACAAAACTTGTTGATGATAAAGATCCTGAAGTACCCCTCCATGATAGAAGTGGAACTGAAGTTGTTGTTGATTGAAAGTTAGTTAACCCATTTAACCCACTGGGCTATATGTTAGGTGGGGGGGGGGGGGCATGGGGTAAATTAGAGGTAAAATCTGAAAGATTGCATAGTGTGTGTGATGCAGTTGTAGGTACACCACAATTGTTCGTTCAGTCAGTGAAAAGTCTTAACCCCCTCACAGTGATGTACCTCTTTGTCTGAAAGTAAAATAGTTAAAACAAAACATTATATAAAAATACAAAAAAACATGATTTCCATATCTGTTTTCATGTTGACGACACTGTTTGGACTATCGAAAGATACCGTTCTTGCATACCTAAGACAAAGTCCACCCTCTTGGCCATGCTGTGTGTTGGAAAAACAGTTATGATTCACTTTGCTTTTACAGAAATTTCAATTTCTGAATATGTGGAAAAGGTTGGAAAAGAAGTGCTGTGGTGAAGTTTTACACGGTCTGTAAACCCGGAAAGATTTTTCAAGGCTTCAAGTTAAATTATGTTGTTACTTTCCCTTTTGTATTTTCTCTGGTAAAATGTACACATGCTAATTGCTCAATTCGCCGCCCTCTCTACTTCCTGTATCTTTTCAACAGTGGAGAAGACTTTATCGTTCAAGACGATCAACTTTGGAAAGTTGGCGTGCATACAAGATAAGCACATCAATATGCCATTCCAATCTTGGGAGCTGAAACCACTTGGTACCAATCACGCCAAGCTGACCATCATCGCAGCTATACTAGAGGTTGAAATACAGATCAAAGTGAGAATTAACCCCTTCAGACCATGGAGGAGGGGGGGGGAGGGGGAATGTGAGGATGGGTCTTAATTCTCTTCATGGCTTTAATTATCTCTTCTGAATTGTCTTACCCTCCCACACAAGATAATTAGGTACTCCCAGATCCATAACTTTTTTTTTTTTTACATGTGAGAAAAGTAAACCGAAAACCAAGTGCATCCATAAACAAGTTGCTTGTAGGTGGACAAGTAGTTTGTTGACTCGAAAGGCACATCTGTTTGTAGATGTCTTTTTGCGGTAACTCATGACCTCGTTCCTAGGTCCTTAAGTAACCCTGCGCCGGCGTCATTTGTGACATTGTCAACCTCTTCGTCATTTTTTTGTCCGTTTGTGAGCTCGCTTCTCTTCTCCTTCTTCCCATTTTGAATAAAAATTTGATAAAATGTTGAGCAACCTCTGCACATGGCATGATGCTTTAGTTTTGAAACAGAAAGGTTGCAAAATGGACCAGCAAGTTCCCATATTGTGAGTCTCGTTCAATATCTCAGGGAACGGAAATATCTGTTGTACCAGTGAGTGTGAGAGCTGGCAGGGATCTGGAAAATCTTTCATTTTCAAGTTTTTCAAGTATTTTCACCTCATTCACTTGCTGTAGGTGTGCTAGAATCAACCATGTCACCACAGTATCTTTATTCCAATGATTTGAAACCTGTGAATTTGACTTTTTTTTTTTAATTGCGTTTATTTTTGTCAGGACCATTTGTGCTGTTTCAACCTGTCTGCCGAGAGCGACCCCAAACCAGAACTGAACGCGATTGTCAACAAGTGGATGCCCCCCCAGGAACTCGTCAAGGTGAGCCGTCAGTTTCACATCCCGTTCTCAGACGACACACGTCATCACGTATTGTCAAAAAGCTTATCTACATAACACCTAAAAATTTTCCATCAGTAATTCACCTTGTACCGAACTTTAACGTACCTGATTTAGAAAGGATAAAAAAAAACGACCGGTCGATTATTTTTCATGAGCTGTCAGATGTTTCATATCTCACGTTTTTTTACCCCACCACAGTCGATGAGAGCGGCGGGAGTGAACGTCTTTCCGTCTCGGGATTCCAAGAAGTACGTCACCATCACCGACAAGGTGAGAGTTAGAGTCTCTTAAGGAAGGCAGGTAGTTAAGTGACATAACTCTCTGCACAGTCCATCTTCTGATTGATTGATTGATCTGATTGATCAGTTATTTCTTGAACATTTGTGGCACAGAATATTATGAATGGAAATTTATGTGCCTGAATAATACCTGCACTTTTGGCAGAGTTCTGATCTATGGTGTTTGTCAGAAAGAAGTAGAACTTTTGGATCCTTTGTTAACATTTTAAGGTCTATTCAGAATTTCAGATCATTTAATGAGGCTCAATGAAGATGCCCAAGTTTGTCTTTATATTTCATCGGTTACTATGAACAAATTGGTGGTATCTTGGTCTCGTCTTGTGTACGTTCTTTTTGGCCCAATGGTATAATTATCACAGTCACTAGGCGGGTTCCATCTATCTTTGATTCCTCACTTTTCGTTCCCTGTTGCATCTTTTTTTGTCCGTCAGGACGAAGACACGGAGGGGACGATCTACCGGCAGATGGCCCTCACGGCCTCCGTCTTTGCATATTCATGGAGTAAATGGAATTGCGAAGCCAGTACTGAGAAGATTGTCATGTTAGGAGCAGAAAAGCTTGATGGTAGCCATGTGAATGAGGTAAGCTCCTCTGTACTCTGCTTTCTTGTCCTGTCTTTGTAGTACTTGCAATGTCAGTACAAACAGTGTCAAAACGTGTATATTAATGTTCTGGTATTGTCAGTACAAGCAGTGTCAGTAACATGTTTATTCATGTTTCTGGTATTGTCAGTGCAAACATTGTCAATATCGTGTTCATTCATGCTACTTGTTATACAAGCAGTGTCAATAACATGTTTATTCATGCTACTTGTTATCAGTACAATCAGTGTCAATAATATGTTTTATTCATGTTTCTTGTGTCATCAGTACAAACAGTGTCAATAACATGTTTATTCACGCTACTTCATATCAGTACAAACAGTGTCAATAACATGTTTATTCACGCTACTTCATATCAGTACAAACAATGGCCATAACATGTTTTATTCATGTTTCTTGTACTGTCACTTCAAGCAATTTTAGTAACATGTTTATTCATGTTTCTGTCAGATGTATGTCAGTGATTTTTTTTGTCAAATGTAGTGCTTGCAAGCATGGTGTGTGAGGACAGTGTAGAGTACTTCATAGTTTATGAAGTTGTCCCAACTGGCTGTCAATCACCACTTCGTTCTGTCAAACGTTTGACTGAATCACAAGAAAACACATTTTTATGACTTGGGGGTACTCATTTTTATGAGTTAGGGGTAGGTATGCCTCTCCATCACTTAGCAGTCATGCAATTGTATCATTTTCTTTTGCTAAAGGTGTAAATGATATGTTTGGCATTAGATGCCCATCACTGATATTTTATTTCTTTTCATTGAACTTTGCAGTGAGAATATGCTTTACCTTCTACTTGAACCATCCATAATTTATTTTCCTCTTATGTAAATTGTAACTAAGTTATCAAGATTTATTTCAATGAGTGCAAATTGGAATTTTCATTGTTTCCTTTCACTAGGTGGGGTGATGAAAATTTATCAGTCCTATTTCAAGGAACGCTTTTGAAATTAAGTGATTTGTTTTTTGGTCTGCTTCAATCAGAGTTTGTTTGAATATTCATTGATTCCAGGATGATTGGTCGCTGCTGCTGATGCGTAAAGATCGCTGCATCAAGTTGAAGATGAAGGAGCAGGATGAGGAATTTTCTGAAGTTCACGCAGAAGGAACCCAGGTGAGCAAAACGGCCCTTTCAACATTCCACTTACCGTAGTCCCACTCGATTGTTGATTCACTTGCGTGTATTTAGGCCAATTCAGCCAGTATACATTGAAAATTAAAATTTAAGGAGAAGGAGAGTCAGGACTTCTGTTAAAAAGTCTACCACATGGGGAGCACCATCACCAACTCGCATTTAAATGTATTATTTACTTTCCAAGATATTGTAATTTGTAGGTTGATTAAAAAAAAAAATTAAGCTGCCGTTCTGAGATTGTGATGACGTAACCTGTTAATGATTTGATTATTGCATGATACCCAGCAGTAATCTCAAAACAAAATCTGTAAAAGTGTGTACAGATTTACAGAAATTATAGGTAAAGCAAGCGAAGAAATACATTTAAGTTGCTGTTGTCTGTGGTTGTGTGACATCATAATTCAACTTAGTAAAGTGGGTTTACATTCAAAATGGCAGCATCCTTCTCTGAATTTCAAAACTGTGTAACTTGAATCGGAAATAATATTTCTGAATGAAACTTTGAGAAGAAGGTTTTTAGACACTTTTGCTTCATGCCGATAGATGTATTCCCAGCTTGTGCTTTGTTTTTAGAGTGAATGAATGACTTAAACTTCATAGTTCAACATTTCTCCATTTGATGTGCATTCATGTGAAGATCAAACTTTTCATCAAGCCAGACAACGTTATATGAACCTGCATTTCCTCTCCCGGTTTAAGTACGCTGGTTCCAAGTGCTCTTTGAGAGTTAAGTTTCCAATGGCAAATATCTCACTCTTGATTTGTGGTCATGATAAGTTAAGGAGCAGGGAAGGGGGAGTTAACGACCATCAAGGATATTAGAAGTAGAATCTGGGTCTGTGGGTAAAGAGGGCACCATTACCTCACCAATGTAGCGTTCTTATCTTAGAACTGAAAACACAAAAGCTATCTCCGTGGTTCCCCATCCCATTTCATCCCCTTTTTTCGTTCCCTATACATTTCTGTCCCAGAGGTCCGTTATTGACTCTGTTCATTCTCTAATTTGCAGTTTCATGCCGACCTTTATCACATGGTCTCGGAGCTTTCCTCGGAATCTGGGCGGGAGAGGATGTCATCCCACTTCAGATTTGTGGATGCGGTGAACCAAGTCCTAACGGCTACCAAAATTTTAACTTACTCCTGAAGTTTGCAGTGAACTTTCATATCCTAGAAATATATTTGCCGGAAGGTTTGTTCGGTATCACATCGGTTTCCAGTGATTCTTTGGAAGTTTAACTCTGGTACAAAAGACAGTTTTAGAAGGTGCTGTCCCTGTAGGTATGGACATAACAGGATCCTTACAAGGGATGCTTTGTTTTAGTAATTGACTACTTTCTAAACCGTTGAAGACATAAGGTCACTGATGGGATTGAAAAATGCCTTAAATAATGCATCACGGCATAACTGATGTGATTTGTGGAAGGATGTGGTATTTTTTTCATGTCTTGAAGCCATTAACACGTTTTCTCCAAAGTCTTTCAAAATGTTGCATTTCTCGTCCGTCCCATTTTGAAACTTCCTAATGCTGTTGCTTTTATCAGGATGTGGAACTGTCAACGATGCACCACCTTCCAAATTTGTTTTGCTTGTTTACCCTCTCGCAGCCAGTGTTCATTACTTTGTCACCACCCTTTTCAGCCACTTACATAAAGTGGAACATTGAAAGTTTACATAATATTTTTATGTAATTGGCTGCGAAAGGGCTGTTAACTGGGAAGCAATCTCATTCGATATAAGTCAACATTCAATTTGCCAGCACAGAGGTACTGCATCCCTACTTTGCACAGGATGCTAGAAATCACTGGCTGTGTCTTCGGTGATATCAATCTGTTGGTTACTGGTAAATGAAGGGGCGTGTTTTCCAAGAATGAGGAACCCATATAAGTTTAAGGATGCTACCTTGTGCTTATCAAGTGAAGCTAAATATTGTGAGGGCACTTACTTGGAAATTTGCAAAACTTTTGCGATGTCCAAGTTGACCTCGTCTGATGCGTCAAAGTGGTGTTCGCATTTAGGAATTGAACCTGAGAGAGAAATCCTGCTCTAAAGAATTTGGGGGATTTCCAGAATCAAGGAGGGAGCTTTCGCTTGGTAAAGAGTCTAATGCGATGGATTGTGTGTATTTATAATTGTAGCTACAACCTTAGCTGTGGAAAGGTCCAGGATTTTCTCGCATTTCATTTATCTTTTTGTAGTATTCAGGAGACAAATGCCGATTAGAGTAAACACTGCAACTGAGATGTATTCCGTAGGAATTGTATGCCAATCTCCTTTTTTCACCACAACTTCTTCTGTACTACAACTTCCATACTGTTTCACCTTGATACAAAAATGCACCTTGAGAGGGAAATATTTTTTACAAATAAAATGTTCTGTATAGCATGAATCCTTTAAGTGCGAGATAATATTTATATTTCTGTTCGAAAGAGAGATTTTATAAGAATAAATATGAAGACCTATTTGATATACTTTTTGGCTCAATTATGTTTCTGTTTCAAAGGGTATTGTCTTAAGCAATGAAATTTCATAAATCTGATTACAACATTTACCAGGCTTTCAAGTGACTCCTTCTCTTCCTACTTTCTTGCTTTTGGACCTTCCTCCCACTTTATCCTACTTTTTGGTTTCGATGATAATCGTAACCTTTGTAATCATGCATATGTGTGTGTGTGTGTATGTATGTCCGTGACGCCCTACCTTGTAAACACGATATCTCAAGAAGGGAAGCTTGGACAGATCTCATATTTGGTATGTAGGTGTACCATATTGAGAAGAAGAACCCTATTGTTTTTGGTGGAGGTCAAAGGTCATTTGGGGTCAACATGGGTGAAAATGTGGAAACCTTGTAAACATGATATTTCAAGAAGGGAAGCTTGGACAGATCTCATATTTTGTATGTAGGTGTACCATATTGAGAAGAAGGACCCTATTGTTTTTGGTGGAGGTCAAAGGTCATTTGGGGTCAACAGGCGTCAAAATGTGAAAACCTTGTAAACACGATATCTCAAGAAGGGAAGCTTGGACAGATCTCATATTTGGTACGTAGGTGTACCATATTGAGAAGAAGAACCGTATTGTTTTTGGTGGAGGTCAAAGGTCATTTAGGGTTAACCGGGGTCAAATTGTGAAAACCTTGAAAACGCGATATCTCAGGAAAGAAAGCTTATAGAGATCTCATGTTTTGTATGTAGTTGTACAATGTTAAGTATAGGAACCATATTGTTTTTGGAGGAGGTCAAAGGTCATTTGGGGTCAACAGGGATCAAATGGTGAAAACCTTGTAAACACAATATCTCAAGAAGGGGAGCTTGGACAAATCTCATATTTAGCATGTAGGTGTACCACATTAGGAAGAAAAATCCTTTTATTTTTGGAGGAGGTCAAAGGTCATTTGGGGTCAACAGGGGTCAAAATGTGAAAACCGTGTAAACATATCTCAAGAAAGGAAGCTTGGACAGATCTCATATCTAGTGTGTAGGTGTACCATATTGAGAAGAAGAATCTTATTTTTTTGGTGAAGATCAAAGGTCATTTGGGGTTAACAGAGGTCAAATTGTGAAAACCTTGAAAACATGATATCTCAAGAAAGGAAGCATGTAGTGATCTCATATTTGGTATGTAGTGTTTATGGTAGGGGTCAAAGGCATTTGGGGTCATCAGGGGTCAAGTTGTGAAAACCTTGAAAACACGATATCTCAAGAAAGGAAGCTTGTAGAGATCTCATGTTTTGTATGTAGTTGTACCATGTTGAGTAGAGGAACCCTATCGTTTTTTGTAAAGGTCATTTGGGGTCAACAGGGGTCAAATTGTGAAAATGTGACAAATTTGACACATACTAATGCTATTATATCAGATTCAGAAAAAAATTTCTCTTAAATAGATCATCGAAACCACAATGCATTTCTGCATTCTGGTTTGATCTACTACTTCTTAAAACTAGAAAGCCAAAAGGCTTTGTGATTCCTTGCCACATGGTTATATTATAACAAGCATGAATTATTCACATGACAAGTATGAGATCAACTGCAGTTACTGGTCTTGAAACACCACATTAATAAGCCTTTAACCCAAATAACCTTTATTTTGGTGACCTCAAATGACATTTGACGTCCACTAAAAGCAATATGGATCACCTACCCAGTATGGGGAACCTACACATCAAGTATGACATCAGTCAACATGACTCTTCTGGAGATAATGTGCTAGAAAATTTTCACCTCGGGGGACCTCAAACAACCTTTGACCTCCACAAAAACAATAGGGGTCATCTACTCAATATGACTAACCCACACACCAAGTATGACATCAGTCACACTTACCCTTCTAGAGATACTGTGTTTACAATGTGTGTACAGTTTGACTCAGGGTGACCTCAAGTGACCTTCATCTCCACCAAAAACAATAGGGATCATCTACTCAATATGACCAACTCACACACCAAGTATGGCATCAGTCGCAGTTACCGTTCTTGAGATATCATGTTTACAAGGTTTTCACATTTTGACCTCTGGTGACCTCAAATGACCTTTGACCTCCACCAAAAGCAATAGGGATCATCTACTTAATATGACCAACCCACACAGTAAGTATGACATCAGTCACAGTTACTCTTCTGCAGATACTGTGTTTACAAGGTTTTTCCAGTTTGACCTCCGTTGACCTCAAATGACCTTTGACTGCCACCAAAAACAATAAGGATCATCTACTCAATATGACTAACCCACACACCAGGTATGACATCAGACACAGTTACCGTTCTTGAGATATCGTGTTTGCAAGGTTTTCACATTTTGACCTCAAATGACCTTTGACCTCCACAAAAAACAATAGGGATCATCTACTGAATATGATCAACCCACACAGTAAGTATGACATCAGTCACAGTTACCCTTCTGGAGATATTGTGTTTACAAGGTTTTTCCAGTTTGACCTCCGTCGACCTCAAATGACCTTTGACCGCCACCAAAAGCAATAGGGATCATCTACTCAATATGACTAACCCACACACCAGGTATAACATCAGACACAGTTACCGTTCTTGAGATATCGTGTTTACAAGGTTTTCACATTTTGACCTCTGGTGACCTCAAATGACCTTTGACCTCCACTAAAAACAATAGGGATCTACTCAATATGAACAACCCACACAGTAAGTATGACATCAGTCACAGTTACCGTTCTTGAGATATTGTGTTTACAAGGTTTTCACATTTTGACCTTCACCAAAAACAATAGGGATCATCTACTCAATATGACCAACCCACACTCCAAGTATGACATCAGTCATGGTTACCCTTCTTGAGATGTCGTGTTTACAAGAAGTGTCACATACACACACGACATCACCATCGCATAGATTCCTTCTGCCTTCGGCAAGGAATCAAAAAAAGAGGCCCAGAATTGTAATTTTTGGTTCCTTAGGTAGTGCATTATTCTCCAGTACAAAGACATTCAAAGGGAAATAGGGCATGTAAAATACACCAACATGGCATACAAAAGCTTTAATCATTGTTACATCATTCAGTCTCATCAGTAAACATCTGCAAAAGCTTCATCTCCTCAAAGCATTACGCATGTGATGAGAAACGGAAGATGCATCATTTGACTTGCGGGAGTTTGGGTGAATAAATTATGATCCAGTCTATAAAGTCAACAAATAACTGAGTTTCCATCTGAGAAAAACTTTTTTCTTGAAAAGGAGGCCTCTCTTTTTCCTTACTCTGAATGGATTATGGTTCCATATCCACAAAATACTGATTTTAAAAATGGGATTGTTTTCTGTAAAACAAATGCATTATTTCCCTTTAAATGCACAGACCACCGACCCGCTCAGTTTTAGAGTGATGATAACAGTATTTTTCAAATCTGTGCCCTTAGACTGCAGGTACTCTGTAGATAGCCAGTTGAAAGAACACATTCATGTTGAGAGAGGTATTTAATGTAATATTACTTTGATGTAATGACATAATGAAATATGCTGAATTCTGGTCAAGATTGCATGAGGCACGTCATTAGCTTTCTCGAATCTTCCCAAGTTCACAGACAACTAGGCTCTGACGAAGTGACTAACACCAGACAAAATATAACAGGGATTGATTTGGGAGAAGTCTTTTCACCACATTTTGAGGGAGAGGGGGGGTAATATATTTGTCCCCCCTCCCACTTTTTTTCACCTGAGAGGAACAGTAAAACTACACAATTCTCAATGGAATGTTTGTTTCCACACCAGTGTTCTAGAAAGTAAAGAATACCTAGCTGAATTTGCAAGGCTAGAGAGACTGGAAGGTGCCTTCTTTTGCAATCTGATAGCCATACTGTATTTATCAACAATTTTTCTGTGCTAAGTGCCAACCAATCGTCGCATTCACGTACAGTCATTAAGATTTTCCTCACTTCAAATCCTCTGCCTTCCTGCAATCTGAAAGGTCTTTTTATAATTTTTTTTTGATATGCTTAGCAAGTCAATGTAAAGTATACACCCTTAATGGAGTCATTACTTCCCCCATTTCAATCCTTTGCTCAAAGTCTTATGTGTGTTGGCAGGGACCAGGAAGCTCAGGTCTACTACTGTAGGTTATATAATTCTTTCTTTTTGATAAAACTATAACATAGCCTCAGTTATGCCGAACCAGCAAAATAGGGGAAGAGGTTTGCGGCTACAAGTTGTGAATATAACTAACATGCACATCTTTAAAATTTGTGAGGAATGTAAATGGAGGACAAACGTTCGGGTTAGTCTAACTGTACCTATGCAGCTGCACCTGTTTTACCATTTTGATAAGCAAGGAACCACAAAGGAACCACAAATCTCCTGGGGCTTCGCCCCTTAGACCACTGCAAGAGGTTCAACAGCTGGTCGCGTTCGTGAGGTGGATACTGGACAAGACATAGATTTGCTTGCTGGGAGTGGGGGGGGGGGGAGGTTTTGTTCAACTGCAACATTTGCCAAGTGCTCAAAATATAAAACAAGATGCATAGTCTAATTACATGACTTTCTATATGGCATATTATCTCAAGCCATCTGATGTTCCTCATAATTGAGAAATTGCAGACATACAATCCGTATTTAAAGGCTGGATACATGCGGTTTAGAACACACTGGAAGTGCTGGTTCTGGCCATCTTGGGGGTTTGAAAAGACCAAAATTTTCTTGTATTCTTGGTGGTATTCCACTAAGATAGTAGTGCCAGTATTCACCCTCCCCAACGTTGTTTTTCGTTCCACCGACGTACGCCGTGGTTTCCACCACATCTAGGAAAACAATAGATTAGATGTTCCCCCCCCCCCTCCCCCACACGTTCAATATCAAATCAACACCTGTGCCGTCTCCACCCTCTATCTTCAAACAGGGAGCCAATGTTTAAATAGCAAGCTGCCTAGCACTCTCTGACCTGACTGACCCCAGCTGTGGAAGGTGATTGACACAGCATTGATGGCTTGTTTGATTGCAATATAAAAAAAAAAAAAAAACATGGTTATTGCTTAACTAAGTTCATTGTGACACAAATTACCTATTATCGAAAAATACTCATTCAGCAGCATGGTATAATGAATGGCATTATAGCCTCATTTGTCCATAAGAATGCTGATCAGCCGAAGGTACTGACTACCATAGTACTAATGTAAAAAACCCTCAACATTGTAACATATAATTTGTAGGAAAAATATCGCTATGAACAGTGAAATAATTATTTACCATTCTGAAGTTGTACCCACAAATGTATTATACAGTACCACAAAGGGTTCCACTTCCACAATGCTAATTTAGCAAACCTTTCACATTGCAAAGCATGCAGAAAATAATGATTTCACTAAATGGTCCATGTGGCCATATATGGGACCAATAATCCTAGACAACCTAAAGGAGCCACTAACATAGTAGCAATGTGACGACGTCAACTGAATACCGTACAATTTGTTGAAGCATTTTGCAGGATTTCATAAAAGGGTCCATATGGCCCACTTGAACCCCCAAATCCTGAACACTCTGAGTTCCACTACCACAATTCACAAACTAAAATAAAGAAGCTAATTTGACAAACCTTTCACACAGTAAAGCAAAATATGCATAAAAGAAACAATTTGTGTCATTTTATAAAACGGTCCATATGGCACAATTGATCTTTGGAAACCTGAAGGAACCACTACAATAGTAGTAATGTGACAAAATTTCAACTTGAAACCACACAATCTGTAGGAGAAAAGGCATTTTGCATGATTTCATAACAGGGTCCATATGGCCCATCTGGACCCGCAGATCTTGAACACCGCCAAAGGCACCACTACCACAATGCATCCACATACCAAGTATAAACTTTGTCCAAGCTTTATAACTTGATATACTGTGTTAACTAGAAAGCCAAAAGGCTTAGTGATTCCTTGCCTCATGATATATATTGTAACAAACATGAATCGCCCACATGACAAGCATGAGATCCCACACAGTTATCCTACTAAAGATACCATCTTAGTATGGTCAAAACCTTTTGAATTCTCGTGACCCAAAATGACCTTTCACCTCCACTTAAAACGATTGGGATCACCTACCGTATATGGCCATCAACACGCTAAATATGAACAATTCACAAACTAAGTATAAGATCCCTCACATTTATCACCCTTAAATATCATGTATACAAGGTTTTGACCTTTTGTCACCCAAATAACCTTTGACCTACACAAACATGAGAAAACTCCCAAACGGATATGATGCTGCAGGGGAACAAATTATATTTTGTCGTGTCTAATAACTTGATAAAAAGGTAAACATGTTTATTTAATCAAAATTATGGCACTTTATTTTGTCGAGTTACAGCTATTGGTGGCAGCTCTTTCGTATTTGATTTTTTGGCTTGATGCCCCTTCCCAATGGCTATGAGGTCCTTGAAAATTAGCAAAAACTGATAACCCTATTAAACCAGAATCTAGCATGACTTGCAATTTTGCCTATAGTCTCAACACACAGTACAAGTTTCCTTGGTTTGATACACAGTAGTCATTTGTTTAAAGCTTAGCTGAACTACTGTAAAGTGAAATAGGGCATTTAGAATACACCAACATGGCGTACAAAGAAATTCGCTTTAACCATTGTTAAACCATTCAGTCTCATCAATAAATATCTGTCAAAGCTTCATCTCCTCAAAACATTATGCATGTGATGAGTAACGGATGCATCATTTGAATTTTAAAAAGTTTGGGTGCACAAATTATTGTTGAGCAACAAATAAGTAAATTTCTGATCTGTGAGAATCTTATTTCTTAAAAATAAGGCTACTGTAATTGATTATTCTGAATAATCTATCATTTTATGTCCACAAATAATGGTTTTAAAAACATGGTTGTTTTCTGTAAAACAAACACCTTATTTCCCTTTAAGGGCTAAACAGAGACACTGTTTATACAGTAAATGGTTAAGTCCACCTGGCTCAACAGACTGTATGATTTATTCTGGACATTGTGGTTTCTACTGGCAGTCAACTGTGATAAATTATGTCAGATAACAGTGGCCAATTTGAACAGAGGTGGGTCAGTTACAATTTAATTCATTCAATTAAGCAATCACAGTTCATGCACGCTCAAGGGTATTTGATCCAAATTATCAGTAATTTAGTTCTTTTTATAAAGCTAATAACCCGTGGTATATTTAATCAATTCCAATTTACAATTCATGCATGCTCACATGTCCTTATGAGGACAGTCGCATAAGGTTTGCCAAATAATAATCTTTGATACCAAATTTAATGTTGTCTTCATCTTTTCTTTATGGTTATCGAAGAGACAATGTTGGTATGTACTAAAAGAAATTCTCAAATCAACAAGAGGATTCTACATTACAAGTATAAAATTCACTAGAAAGACCATTCTTTAAATATTGTAGATTTTCACATTTTGACCTCCCATTTTCACCTCTGCCAAAAAAAATAGGGATCATCTACTCGATATGGGCAATCCACACCCTAACTATGAGATCTCTCACATTTTTGTTCTGGAGATATCGTGTTTACAAGCAATTTTCAAGGTATTTACCTTCTGACCTCTGGTGACCCTTGCGCTCAATAAGATACACCTACACACTTCATATGACATCTGCTCAAGCTTCTCTTCTTGAGATATCGTGTTTGCATGGTTTTCACAATTTGACCCCTGTTGACCCCAAATGACCTTTGACCTCCACTGAAAACGATAGGGTTCCTCTACTCAACATGGTACAACTACATACTAACCATGAGATTTCTACAAGCTTCCTTTCTTGAGATATCGTGTTTACAAGGTTTTCACAATTTGACCCCTGTTGACCCCAAATGACCTTTGACCTCCACCAAAAACAAAAGGGATCATCTACTCAATAAGGGCAACCTTCATGCCAAGTATGAGATCACTAAGAGTTACGCTTCTGGAGATATCATGTTTACAAGCAATTTTCAAGATATTTACCATTTGACCTCTAGTGACCCCAAATGACCTTTGACCTCCACCAAAAACAATAGGGATCATCTACTCAATAAGGGCAATCTACATGCCAAGTATGAGATCACTCAGAGTTACGCTTCTTTAGATATCGTGTTTACAAGCAGGTGTCACACACGCACATACATACATACACACACACACGACATCACCATCGCATAGATTCCTCTGCCTTCGGCAAGGAATCAAAAGGGTTTTCTGAATTTCGTTCCAAAGTGTCCCCAGATGACCTTTGACCTCCACCACAAAAGACAGGCACACCGCAATATGGTGAACATACATACCAAGTTTGACTTTCATCCGGCTTTCTGCTATTCAGTTAGAGCATACTGAACCAAGTGTCACAGACACACACACCCTCACACACATGCCAACCTGGCTGCATAGGTCCGTTGCTGATGCAAGGGACCAAAAATGCAGGAGGGGGGGGGGGTGGTTTCACCAAAGTTTGTCACGCCTGGATGAAACAAGCGAGCATTGTTTAGTCTATATTCTCGAATAGTAATGGGATTCAGGTACAAAACTAATGCACAAGTCTGACAGTTCTTAAGCATGTAAGTGCCCTTGAAAACTAGGTTAGGGCTTTCGGGAGTATACAACAACTGCTGTTGAGCGTTGGCTTTCTGCTGACTGTAATTTGTGGATTCTTAGATAATAGCTTTTAAAGGTGTTAATGTTACAATGAATTCAAGTACAGGGGGAATTCAAGTGCCAGTTAAGTTCAAACTGCACATGGGCGACTTTGGAGGAAGAGAAAGCAAAGAATTTCAAAACACAGTTTATGTACATAGGATTTAGCTTATCTATTTGCAACAGTTTGTGACGATGTTTACAGCGCACAAAGAGATTCAACCAATGAGAGAGTCTGTTCCATGTGACCTGCTTAGGCTACAAGGGCTGATGCTGTTGACGACTCACTGAAAAGATAAGAGGAGAAAACAAAAAGATAAATTGAGAAATATCACAGCCAAGTTAAGAGTCAATTTTATATTAAATGTTTCTACTACTAGTGATATCTCTGCCATCATGCATAGGAGAATACTGCATGCAATGTCCTGCCACCACTACACTTAACAGGACAACCCACAGAAGTCTAAAATTCCAGAGAGAATGGCATCCACTTCTACTGGAGAACCTTGTATTTTCTGTTTGAAAAATCACAAAAGATTGGCTTTTAAATTTCCACGAAAGACTTCTAGCGCGGCTGCAACTCCGGGGCTTTCCGTTTTACTATGTGGTGGCAATGGTTTCGTTCAGACAAGAGGTTGTGACGGCATAACAGTACAGCAGATCTGGCTGTCAAAATGTACTCATATGAACAGTTTGTCTCTGCCACGGATGTTGAGTGATTTTTCCGATGAACTTTGTGATGACAGGAATGATGATTGCCAAACATGATTGGAAAAT
The DNA here is from genome assembly GCA_021234535.1 of Stichopus chloronotus. Lineage (NCBI taxonomy): Eukaryota > Metazoa > Echinodermata > Holothuroidea > Aspidochirotida > Stichopodidae > Stichopus > Stichopus chloronotus. Next base: position 9,159,024 of record CM037847.1, read on the forward strand.
GAAGCTGATGAATACTACAGTCATCTGTAGCAAGTACAAAATCTTTTTTTTTTTAATGTATATTTTTTGGACAATGGAAAATCAGTGGCCCTACATTACTTAACAGCTTTGTAAAATGGGTATGAAATGAAAAGGTGTGGGGAAGCAAAGTGAAGCCAGAAAAAAATAGTAACTTTCTTTTTTGGGGGTTGATTCATTTTGTTGATTCTATTTTTACATACATTTTTCAAAGTAATGCCACTTCTCCAGTCATGTTTACAACATTTTGTTAAGTTAATGCCGGGCGGTAATGCATAAACTGATCAAGAACTCCAGTCAGGATTACCAGTAATGCACAAAAGGGGCCATCCATCACCGACCACTGCATCAACAACCCTGTTCTCTAACACAAATTCACTGACAATTATGAAAGTTACACTTTCCATTCCACAACTAGATTTCCATGACCAGTGATATTTTCAAGGAATCAATGTCAAGTTAGTTCCTAAGATTCAGACAAACTCAAACTTTTTGCAAAAACAAGACCAACATGCCAAGCAACATCCACATGTTCCAATGGCGTGAATACGCAGTCGTGTGCAACTGACAAATGTTACATTGCAAGAAATTTTCGAGTGTTCAAAGACACGCAAATGGTAAATAATGAACAGCATTGCATTGCAGTACATGATCCACTGACTCTGCACAGCGGACATAATAACACAAAGAATCTCAAGGACACTTACTATTTCCAGTTTGGGGCCAGCACCCTCCTGGTCTTGTAGTACCGAGCAAGGCGATGGATTCTGCTCTCGATGAGAATGAGGCGAAACTTGGCATCTTTATCCTATGACCAGGGTAAGAAGGAAATATTTTTATTTTACCGCATCACACTGATTTGGGGCATTAGTAGAAGTAAACTTATATCATCCGACAAATTCTCAAGGTAACATTTTACAAATCAATTTATGCCTTTGTTCCGTCTCTTCCCCCCCCCCCCCCCTTTACTCTCAAAATGTGTTCTCCAAAAGTGTGTTCTCCAAGAGTGACAAAACCTGTCCCCTTAAATATAGAGCATCTCACCACCCCACCCCTCTCCTTCATACAAAAAAAAAAACCTAAAAAAACTCTACTTGGCCTCTGACAAAAAAAAAGAACAGAACACGATAATGATAGATCACTGCTATTTCAAATGCAGACCTAATGTAATGTTCAAACATTTTTTTGAAGTGTGGGGCAAACCCTCCCCTGGGGCCCACCACCCGTTGATTGCTTCGCACGGGACCCACGTTGAATTCTGATAGGACTGGATGCCACTTATACACACCTTACATACAGTATTTTACAGGTTGCTAAACTTGCCAATTAATGTTTTAGAGAGAGAGACTTAAAAGCTCTAAACTTCCAAATGACCGATATCTCTCACCTTACGGTTCCTTTCCAAGTGCTTCCTTACTGATACAGCCTTCTTGATCAAGCAGTAGAGATCCTCTGGGAGTGAGGGTGCAAGGCCCTTCGATTTCAGGATCCTGAGGATCTTGTTTCCGGTCACAAATCGGACCTGGGCAACCCCGTGGGAGTCACGGAGGATTACGCCGATCTGAGATGGAGTCAGTCCTTTCTTGGAGAGCTTGTATATCTGCTCTTTGACATCCTCAGCAGAGAGCTTAAGCCAATTTGGTACGCTTCGTCTGTATGGTAGCGCTGACTGGGACAGGCCCTTTCTGAAAAAAAAGTTAACGTTGTCTACAAATGAGGCATAAAATTCGATAGCTAAAATCATAGAGCTTTATGTGTACGTAGGAATTTTCACCAACTTTCATTTCAAGAAAACTAGGGTAATTAGGGGCTAGAATTCATTCTAAACTATGTCTGCAAACTGATAAAGGTAACCGTTGATCGCTTGGTTTATGACTGGTCAACAATTTGGCAACTTCGCTTTTACCCTGACAAAAGCCATGTTCTCACCTAGGTCAGACACGATTTATTTGAATGGTGATACGGTTGTGAAAAATCAGCTTTTCCAAAGAGCAATGGATTTTAATACTCGTGGAGAGCAATTCAAGATTCTTCAGCCTCATTATAATAAATATGTCAGAAAGGCTCCTACCACATCATCAATGCAGCCTCTCTAAACAAATTCTAGTCAAGTTTGCAGTCTAAGTTAAATATTCCCAAATAAAAAAAAAGACAGACAATACAATAATGACAAGAAGATGGATGAGGACTAAAAAAGCAGAAGCTTGTACCAGCAGTTAAAAAAAAAAAAAAAAAACCAAAAACAACACAATTCCAGATTTAAAGAAAAAACAAAACAGCAAAGGCAAAACAAACAGAAGCAACAACAACTTCTAAAGCAATTGTAGTGCTCTAGTGGGTAAATCTAAAACATCTTTTACAAGAGAAATAAATTCTTTACAGTCTTGATACAATTGAGTAGGTTTTAACAAAGTCGAACACCGCTATCAAGGAATAATCTGTAGGAAATATCATCGCACGAGAGACTTGGACAAAAATCGTATGAAGACCTGGTGTTGAAGGTTTGGAATTTACTATTTTAATTCAGATGAGAGACAATATCAGTAACTAAGAGACCCTTAAAACACTTTTACATGAATACTGCAATGTCTACTTGGAGAATATGTAGGATTGATTTTATGAGTGAAGAAGAGTGGTTTGGATGGAACAAAGATAATCAGAATTTGATAAAATACAAACAGCCCTTTTTTGCAAAGTATGTAAATGATTTAAGTAGGATGAGCACTGCTTTAAGTGTAACCCTAGACAATATTACAGTAGGAAAGTTGGGAACGAAATGAAGAATCAAAAAGACATTTAAAGGCATAGGAAGTCGCAAAGCAACTCTAATTTTCACTTCAGAAGTCTTGGAACACAGAATGCCAATGTCAATAGGACCAATTTTACGATAAAACAGGAGAAAAAGCCATGAAATTAGTGTAAAATATATAGGGTAAGGGATGCTAACTACAACCTATTGCTACTTCTGACCACTTTGTCAATATTTATATCCAATTGAAAATCAAGAAAAGGATCGACAGACAAGAAGAGTTATTGAAAAAGTGTACACTACGTACTTTCATGCCACAGTTTCTAATTCATCATGATTCATTTAAAGTAGCGGACAATTAAATGAATAAATCTGCTAAATGATACTTGAAATTACATGCATTTTTATGGGATGCATCAGAAAAGAAAACCATTGCTTTAAATCCTTTGCTTGATGTAGCAACATAATAGCAGACTTGCAATGCTATTCCTCAAATCAGAAACAGTTTAGGTCATTTACATCGCTAAACTCCAATAAAAATTGGTCCCTTTCATCAGTGGTAGGAGGCTGAAATTACCAACACATAGCTGGCATCTGTTGCTCATTCCAACCTCTAATTAATATGCATTACTAATTGGCATATTGATGAAGCTCAAGAAAACTTTGGTGCACTCTTGGAAAAGAAAGCCGTTTTCATTCATCTTTTACGATATTATTTCACAAATTCTCGCCCAGCCTTTTAATGCCATGTAATGACCATGTATTTGGACACTCCCAGTCTCTGCATTGACTTATCAGCTTCCATATCAAATAGTGGACAATGCATTTTGCTGTAAAACCCCTTGATTATTTTCAGAACTGAATGAAAATGCACCCGGTACAAGTCTGAAAATGATTACTGTACAAGTCATTCCAATGTTAATAGTTCATCATCAAACAAAAACCAAAAAGTAAAAAGGACATGACTTATTGGCTTAGTGAGGTCACAATTAGCAACAGGGTGATCTAATCTGAACAACAGAGCTATCGTAATTAGCCACAAAAATCGACAAATTTGAACAGTCTTCTGGCAATCATGAATCCATACAAATTGAAATCTGGTATTCATCCTAGGCTAGATGTGAACAACATGTCTTGTTATATAAAATCATAGAAAAAATAGGCTAGCAGCCTTTAGTATAGCCTACAAAATAAAAACATTTTTGTCTTCCATGGTTGGCACCCCCCTCTTTGCCCTAATCAACGATAATTTGTTAGTGTTACAATTTGTCCTAAAAAATAGGATTTTGCACCAAAAATGTTTAATCAGACCATGGAAATCATCTTAATCTGTGGCAATGTCTTTCACTCTTTGCAACATAACACTCATTGATACAGTGATGAGGCATGTAAACTGTACAAAAACAGTTTGCTGTGCTGCCAACATGCCTTTCAAGGTGCTGCATGCAAAAAAAAAAAGAGGCCTGCACACCCAAATGTGTTGAAAAGTTTTGACAAGAAATTTTTTTTCTTCCTTGGCCTTACTGCGGACAGAATGACAATGTTGTACTTAAACGTTAGGGGGATCAGTTCAGTTATTGTATACTGTAGTCTGTGCAGTAGCTAACGACCTTCCCGTGTGCAGTATCACTACTATCAGTCACTCACACTGTCTCAGATTTACTACTTCTGATGGCTCACATGTGAATAAACTGCCCAAGAATAGAGTCTTACAGTTATGGCACACTACAGCTTATAATACATGGCAGAAGACTTACTTATTTTTAGGGCCAGTAATTATGTAGTATTAGTAATGGCGCCAGTCATTTGTATGTATTGACAATTGTATTTGTATGGCAAACCTGCGTGTGGCGTGTAACTTTCATAACATTAGGCTAAGGCTACACCCACGTACAGAACGGTAGGATAAAGGGTACATTCTCAACTATTCACTCAGAGAACGTCAACATGGATTCCAAAATTTTGAAAAATGCTAGACATTTTGTCGATGGAAATTAAAATAAACTAAGGAGAATATTCAACCCCGCAAGACTGTACCGCTACACCAACATAAATATGATGTATATGATTTTTATCTTAGATTTACTAACCCGGGAGCGTGCATACGACCCATGTTGGATTTTGTACGAGTAAAAAGAGACAGATTAGAGATGGCGCTATAGTAAAATACTATCAGACAATGTTCAACATCAGTTCTGTCTATGGCAAGCGCAATGTGCAACAATTAGGCAATTCACAGAGTTGCATATTCTCTTCTCTGTCGTTTTGCATACCCATTCTCCCCAATTACGCTGAGGTGTATGTTTCATCAGTGATTCAGATTGTCCGTTGTGCCAAGTGCTGAATATTTAAGTCACTTAATCATATAGTACTGCAATAAAACGCATAAGCGTCGAATGGCACAAATACATGCATGCGCGTGAACTTGTGCCCAGATATCAAGCGTGCGTCAAAAGTATTTCAAAAAACGCATGTGTGTCAGAGTATTCCGCATATCTGCACCTCCCTTTACTGTGGATCCTTTGAGTGTGTTGAAAAGCGCGTTATACGTGGCTCAATATTTACATTACAGTGCGTTCACATCTCAAGTTCTTGCACAATTGTGCAGTAGATCCATGTATGCTTACGTTGTAAACATATACTGAGTGAAGGTATTATCAATGCACGGGAAATGACATTGCTATCAGACGTTAATATCCAGGACAGAACTGGTTGTATAGGTTTAAATGCTGAGTTACATAAGGGCGGACACAACATCTCACACCCAGACACCGACCCATCAAGTTTGAGGTTCATCCGACTTATCGTCTTGGAGCAGATCGTAACACACTTTTCAAAGCATTTTTACGGTTTTGACTTTTAAACACGTGACCTTTGGCCTCGTAACGTCATCAATATTTAAAAAATCTTGTATCCTCTTCTGTCTATGTATGGTAGCTTTACAACTCTTAGGATATTCCCATATAGAGAAAATGCTAAAAAAATGTTTCTTGTTTTCATGACCTGAGACCCTTGACCTTTGACCTATGAAGTCATATCAGTCTGGCAGCCTGGTGGCTAGGTGCCCGGGTATGTTGTATAGTTAGACTTACCGTCTAGGAGGAGATCGCGACACACTTTTAAGAGCATTTCGCAGGAACTGACCTTTAATCACGTGATCTTTGACCTGGTGACGTCATCTCTTGGGCGGATACTACACCCCATATCCGGGCATCTACCCACCAAGTTGCAGATTCATCAGACTTACCGTCTAGGAGGAGATTGTGACACAAGTTCTGTTGTACACACACACACACCCACACACGCACATATACATTTTGAACCCCCTTCTCACCCCCTAACCCAAGTGGGTAATCCCCATCCATGCCATCTTTATATCACGGGGAACCCCCACATAAGGATTACTGGCCCACCAAGTTTCGGTTGAATACTACAAGGGGTGTAAGGTGGACTACCATTTAAGTGTCATTTTTGGCGACTTTAATCGCTCAAGTAAGTACAATATCTTCTCCCTGTATACTACGTATAGGGATGAGATAACCTAAAAAAGAAAAATGAGTTTTCCTTTTTCACCCATAAATTGAGTTTGTATATTTACTAAATACGAGCTTAATATATCTGTTGCAGTCAATTTCTTCCCGAGAAATTGTAGTTCCAGAAAGTTTATATCAACAATTTCAGTTTTATCTCTGGAAATGTCATTTTTTTTTTATTAGTTTGCATTAACCGTCGATGATCGCATGACAACGTAAGTAGAGCTAGTTCTTGTACCGACAATATTCTTAAATTATAGCTAACTTGATGAGAAAGGAATCTCATATAACAGTATTTTGATAGGTGGGGAGAGCATGAGGTGAGTGATGACAGGCCTGGAAGAAAGGGGTTGCATGGAAGGAGGTATGGTGTCCCGGCCCATGCCCTTTTTTGAGAAATTTTTCACCTACCAGGGAACTTTAGACGCAGCATTTAAGTCATAAAATGCACTGGATTGAGATATGGAGTGTAGGGTCGCTCGCGCGACGACCCTGACTATATACGTCGGCTGTTGCTTTTTATACGGAACTTAATTGTAGATGAGTTATCCGTGAATTGAAAGAAATGCATTGCATTGTTTCACCTGATGGTGATTTTACATAGTAATTTCATCGTAATGTAAACATTCGTCTATTTTAACTTCTAGTCAACTCTCAGCTGAGGACATTGTAACTTAAAATTGGCTTTATTCCTACAACTATGTGGCAACACGATAAACGACGGAAGAGTAAGCTCATGAATATCATAGCGAAACTGTATTTACCTAGGCTATACTCTCTCTTGTTTTCAAGTTTGTCAAGGTTAAAATATGTCTGAAAATGTATTTTAATGCATTTCATTGTTTTCTACGAAGGCCCCATTATAGCGCCCGGCAAATATTATCATTATTATTGTTTTCATGTCGTTTCTATGACTTATTATGTCGCTTCCAAAACTTATTAGGCCCTGCATGGTTCTTACGAGTTATTGTGTCGGTCACTAGGGTAAAAGCCAGACAAGATGCCCTGTAGGTCTAATCTAGACACCCCCCCCCCCCCAGAAAAAACCTAACCAAGCTAAAACCCATATCATAGCCTAGCCTGCATAATCAGGTTCTGCCACAGTCACAATAAAACTCAATCTTGCCCTTGAAGCTATTTACTGAAGTGGAATTTGCAATCCAATCGGGCAGATTATTCCACTCATTGACTACTCTATGAGAGAAGCTAAACTTTCTCACATCAAGCCCAGAGAAGCATTTCACCAGCTTCTTACAATGGCCACGAACACGGGAATTAGGACAAACCTCTAGGAGATCACAATTAGACAGAGAATTCCTACCAGACAGGAATATGAAAACCTGCAACATATCCCCCCTGATCCTTCTTAACTCAAGAGTAGTAAGTCCCAGACATTTAAGCCTATCATGATAAGGGAGATGACGTACATCGGGAATAGGCTGAGTGGCCCTCCTCTAAACCCGCTCTAAAATAACGTGTCCTTTTCATAATAGGGGCTCACCACAACATAGTCAAGATGTCGGGCCTAACCAACTGCTTATACAGATTCAACGCAATATTTTTATTAACATTTCTAAAATTTCGATCTTGATCAATCCGAGTACCCTCGGTTCACCCTGCCAGCAGCGCCTGCACATTGTTTAGAAGGCTTCAGATCTTTTGTAATGACAACATCTAGGTATTTTTCTGAAGTCACATTACTTAACATAACATAACAAGTTGAGGGCAAAGGAGGGCAAAAGCGCCATAAGATGCCCTGTAATCCAGACCCCCCCCCCAAAAAAAAACCTAACCAAAGTAATATCCAATATATCTCAGCATAATTAGATTCTGCCACAGTCACCATAAAACTTATCAATATTACCTTTGAAGCTATTTACTGAAGTGGAATTTACAACCCAATCGTAAAATTAAAATACCAGCCATGGTATAATCATAATTCAAATTTTTAGCACCAAAGTAAAGAACTTTGCACTTGCCAGCATTAAAAGACATTTGCCAAGTTTTGGACCATTCTAATAGTAGTTCCCAAGTTGCAGTAATGAAGCATCTTTGTCATCATTTACTATCCGATAGAGCTGGGGGTCATCAGCAAACTTACTAATAACGTAACAAGTTTAAGGACAAAGGAGGGCAAAAGCCCCATAAGATGCCCTGCAATTCAGACCCCCCCCAAAAAAAAATAAAGCTAACCAAGCTAATATCCAATATATCCCAGCATAATTAGATTCTGCCACAGTTACATGTTACCTTTGAAGATATATTTACTGATATAATAATAATGATATACTTGAATAATAAATAGTAATACTAGAAGTGAGAGAGCTATGCTAGATATCAATGATAAATGCCGGTAATTCTTCCCTCCAACTCAAGGTCACGGTAACTTGATATTTCTTTAAAGGCTGTATTGCATCACCCTAAGCTATATTTTTACCTCCCGGAAAGCAAAATTCTCAACTGGTTCTAAGTTACAGTACTCTCATATTGACAGCAAATTCGAAAGATGCAGAGCAGCTCGTATTACACAGCGTACACAGGGATCCATTGTTTTGATTACACATGTGGAGGAATTTAAGACAGGCTGAGGGAGGGACTAGAGGTAGGTGGTTGGGAGAATTGAAACTGTCTGGGGTGATGAGTTTTTGTCTTTAACTCTTACAGATAATCTTCAATTCTAGAACTCACGGTTGCAGGGAAATTCAGATAGTTCTTGGCTATATCGAGATATCTTCAAATGTAAAGGATTGAAAATATCTAGAAAAAAGTATCCTCAATTCGTGAATAAGAAGTAAAACGGCTTGTCACGTTATCAGCCTCCATTTCTCATTCCTTGAGTTTTAGGTTTTCCAGGTGTGCTGCAAATCTCCCTTCTGAGGCTTAATATTCACAAAATGAGGGGTCAAAGTACTTTTGCAAAATTCAGCGAACACAAGGTAAAGAGGGAAATGTTTGTCTTCTCATATTTGACACAGGATGGGATTCCGCGAAACACGTACACGACCTTGAAGTAATACGAAAGTAAAGCCAGGACAGTGACGTGCGGAACATTACTAATGTGTATAAATATAGCTGTCGATGTCAAGTGTTGTCATGGCAATTCACTGAATGAATGGGATATCGATTTCCGAGAACTGTTTTTTTTTCCTGCACATAGCCTTTTATCAATTAATACCTCGTTTGCCTCTGCATAATTCAACCTCTTGCTCTGAAGGGAAAATTGGATGGTTGGTCCTTCGTTCGTACGGTATGTTCACATTCATAGCCTAAGGTTACTGTAAAGTATAAGCCTAACTTAGGCCTAATTAGGATTGTAATTTATCATGGCTACTGCACCCTAACTTATGCGGATATGACCCCTTAAAATGGCACATAACTACATTGCAATGAACTAGAGTATCGCAGTTTAGTCAAGTTTCACATTGGATAGTCGTGAATTCTGTCAAAAGTTTTTTAATTTTTTTTTACCCAGGCTTAGAATTATACTGACTATGTGCATGTGAATTAGCACTGATGTAACATGTGTCTGGTCTTAAAGTTTTCAAAAACCAAATTGAATAGTTACCGTGGTTACTCAATCATCAATGATTTATTTATTTATGATTCATTTATTTTAGAAATGGGAATCCTCTAATTTAGTTAACATAACAATTCGTCCTGAGAAGCCTGCGTGAAGGAATTTTTGACAGGTTTGGAGAAATTTAATGGACTTCACAAACCAACTCAGAGTACCCCCAATAATATCTTAGTCACCGCACCAACAGGTCCAGAGAAGCATTGAAGCATGCGGTACAACTATAGAATACCCCGCCAATAAATAAGTCCACTGTGTAGCCGGCTACAGCGTCGCACTCACGTGTTTACATACAGTGCCCACAACACAGAAATAAACACTGAGTGTGTACAGTCCACGATGAAGGCGACGGAGCCGTTGTAGCCACTCCGGATAAATGTCTTGGACTTAAAAAAATTTTGCAAGTATTCTCAATATTATTAAACAGCAGTATTTAGTATGGTCAGTGATGTACCGTTCTCAAAATAAGTTAAAAGCGCAATGCACGGATGAGCTGGTGTAGCCACTCCGGGCAAATTGTTGGGACTTAGAAAAATTATATATAGAGTGTTCAGTCCACGATGAAGCCGACAGAGCCGGTGTAGCCACTCCGAAATCATTGGTTGGACTTAGAATTTTTTAACTCCCTTTTGTAACGATAAAACTGTGCAATATATTTTTCCTTCACGGTGCAGCCGCAGTAGCCGACGTAGCCATTACGGTGACATTGGTTGGACTTATAATTTTTTCACTCAGTTTGATAATGATCAAGCATGTAGGGCTCATGATGAGTCGTTCTCAAGAGCATTCGCCAGGGGATTCGAGGACATAGCCATTAAATTTCAAGGGTAATGCTCGTGTGGCAGGGTATTCTATAATTGCTCCAAGCATGCAGCAAACACTCAGTCCAACGGTGGCTGCAGGACCAAGCAGCTGAAAACGTTCTCTGTGTGTTACACTGGTTTAGTAGTTGTTGTGTGAGAAATTTCAGAACTGTTCTGTATTGAATCCATTTACCTGTTGGAACTTTCCACTCATATTTACAATGTCTCGTCTCGCAGTCAAGCAGTGACAGCTCAAGTGCCGCAGGTTACCACACTACGGTAGACATTCAGAGTCATGGCCTCACCAGACACGGCGTCGAGCAGTCAAGAGAGTGGAAAGAACTTCTTCCAGATCAAGACGGAGAGAGTGTCCGCCCTCGATGATGAACTAGATTTGGTTTATGCTGAGGCCGGACCCCCAAGTGGTGGTGTGATCATCGGAATACACGGCGCACCAGCAACTCACAAAATGTTCAAAAAGATGGCTGAACCGTTGGTGGAGAAAGGTTACCGTGTCATCTTGCCTAATTTGCCAGGTAGAGTCACAGTATGTACTGTAGGCCTGTTAGAAATTTTTATTCATTTGTCGTTTCGTGAGAGAAGCCTGATAATAACGTGATCAATGTTGCCACTGTTGCTCTTTTTAAAAGGATTTGCCCTGTAATTCCAGTTTATTTATTGATTTTGATGAAAAGAGAAACCTATGTGGTCATGATTGCATATATATGTGTGTGTGTGCATGTGTTTGTGTCACAACATGTTATATCAAGCAGAGAAATTCTCAAACTTGTTACACGAATGCCCAATATTTTAAAGAAGAATCCTATCGTGTTCGGTGGAGGTCAAGGGTCATCTGAGGTCACCAGAGGTCAAACACCAAAAATCTTGTTAACTTGGTCTCTCAAGAAAGGACTCATGTTATGAATAATGTCTGTACTCACTCAATTCATTTTTTAATCGACGCATCAATGTCTACGCTCATGTGATTGTCATTAACTACTCATTTGGGAATATTTAGGAGATGATTTCTCAGGAAAACCTGACACAGAGGCTGCTAGTCCCAAAAGTTACTGAAGAGCACCGCGCACCTGAACATAACGATGAGCAAAAAGCTTCGCCTCCCTCTTTAGGTTGTTTGTAATGTCTTTTATACGTTCTCCAAAGGTGCCGCTCACTGCAACGCCTGATACGGTATTGCTGAGTGGTGTACTTTTGACCCAGTGCGTAAGAAGGTTCTTCTGCAATCTTCCTACTTGGTCTCTCTTTTCATGGTATGCGTTCAATGGCAAGATCCCTACCTCTCTCTCTCCCCCTTCTGTTTTATCATCTAGGTATGGGATGGACCCCAATGCCGGAGTCGGGATGCTACGACCACAGTCCTAAGCACAAGGCAGACATCATAAGAGGATTGATAGAGGTTTTAAAAATAGAAGAGTAAGTTCACCAATTCATGTACAGACTGGTCAATCATTTTCAGTCCGTCATCCGAAATTAAAGCTGGAATATGAGTTGACTCTTTGCCGTATTTTTCAAAATCAAGTGCAGTATGGTATAACCACTACAAAAAAAAAAAAAAAACATTGCTTAAGCCCCATTTTTGCATATATGAATATTCATATCCCTTCCAATCGGTCTGTTTGATTTCAAGGAGCAGCGATTAACGACTAGGCTTTCTTGGAGAGTCTGACTTTCGTAGGGCGAATGAAAATATTGATACAGTTTTTGTATTCATATATCTGGAAGATGAATGCATAGTTTTCTTTCAGAATTTGTGACAGGTAATCCTTTCCACTACTGTCTTTTCCCTGAAACACTGACAAATAAAAAAAAAAAAAAAGATAGGTGACCAGGCAGATTGCCAGTACAACTCATATTCCAGCTTTAAATCCACTCATCTGAAACTCTCTAAGTGACCTGTGTTGTATCAGTTTTGCAGTTAGATATTTTGTGTGCATGTTCTTGATAGTTATCTTTGTGCATTTCACATTTACACAGCAACTGAACAGCCACTCTGAGAGACGACCTACCTGCAAATTTCTGAGCAAATCCGTCTCCGGACCATGTCACTCAGGCGTGAGAGCATGGAGTGTAATCACGTTGCAAAAACATAGATATAAACTAGTGCGTAACTTTACAAATGAGATCTTGCTCGTAACTATGCAGGAATATGTAGTGTCTTCGCTTTTGTGTGATCCCATATCAGTGTTCGCTACAGATTTTCAAGAAATCAGACAGACGTGCGTAGAATGTCTTACAAGATCGCAAAGCCGTGTCTGGGGAGGGGCTTGAAGGGAGGGGCTCAGTCTCACCTTCCAAAATTTTGATAATTGAGATGCTGAATGATGCAAAATGGTCCCACTTTTGAGATGATCTTTTGTTCCTTTTGAAATGGCAGTAAGCTGTTGTAAACCTTCTTTTCTTTTTTCAAGCAAGTAGAACACTGTAGCTTGTAGGAGGGTGGGTTTCTATTCTTTAGGGACAGTTACTATTTCAGGGGTAGTACTTTTCACTTAGGAGGTCAAGCTCCCCCCCCCCCCAAAGAAAAATACATAAGTAAAAACCAAAAAAACCTCTGTGGAAAAACCTGTACATTAACATCATTTAGATTAGTTCACTTTAAGAGAAAATATTTTATGCTTTAATGTTTTCTTTCTATTTCTGGTCTTCTTCCATCAGAATTCTCATGATATGTGGACATTCAATGGGAGTGCACATCGTGGTCCATTTGGCAGCCCTTCCCTCTGTTGTGAATAAATGTCGGTCCATCTGTTTTCTCTCTGGCCCTGGGGTTACACCCCACAAGTAAGTTTCAAAACTTGGATGTCTCTTATTTTGTCACCAGATGGCAAATTATTCATTATTCAGTATCCTCTGCATTTATTCCAAGAGTGTCACAGTTCACATTCAGTGCTGTGGTCGAGTGGATAAAGGTGGCGGCATTTGAAGCAATGAAGCTTAGCAACTGGTCTCTAAGCAAGTTTGCTGGGAATCCACTACCAGGAGAACGTTGTGTGGTGTGACAAGTTGAAATGTCTTTTCAAAGTCTCCTGGATATTGACGATTTTTTTCACGCTTGCAACACTTCAGTGGCAGAGTTACATCCTGTTGGATGAATCTAATAAAATTCTTTTTGCAATCATGCAATCATGTTCAGGATTTAATCCCTCGCCAGGTCACAATACGATGGGTTTTTCATCCAAGAGTAATTTAAGGTTTTCCCAACTCGACTGATCTCATGAAAAAAGAATTGTTAGGTTGGTAGTCACTAGAAATGAAGTTGTATATTCCACAGGATTTCGCCACACTTGCGTGTCACAAAATAACTGCCCTTCAAGGTAGTTAATGGTTGGGCAGTTGATTGTGTAATCTAGAGCTAACAAATATTGATGCTCACTCACACAATAAGAGGCAACTGGTTAAGTCTGACTTCATGTGTTACTAGATAACAGGATTCAAGGCATCAGATAGCTATGTTACTTACCTGTAGTGTGTCATGTTTACAGTTTAATGCTAAATGTTGATCGTGAAGCTCTGAAAAACTACATGATTTACTTGCAGTATGGAAAGTGACAACTTTACCTGAAACAGGTCTAAACATTGGTGTTCAAAAGAATATCTCGACAAGTTCAAGTATCAAAACCTGAAACTAGGGTCTCTAAGCAAGTTTGCTGGGAATCCACTACCAGGAGAACGTTGTGTGGTGTGACAAGTTGAAATGTCTTTTCAAAGTCTCCTGGATATTGACGATTTTTTTCACGCTTGCAACACTTCAGTGGCAGAGTTACATCCTGTTGGATGAATCTAATAAAATTCTTTTTGCAATCATGCAGTGTTTTTTTTTTGTCTCTAAGCAGAGTGTGTGTGTGTTGGTGGGCAGGTGGGGCATTTTCCTTAAGAGCTGAGTAAAGTTTTGAAAAAGATTCTGAGTTGCAGCTGTTGTTTGATTTCTGTCCCCTGGGAAGTAGACAGGTGATAGTTTTACCATTTTCGTCAATGGCGAATGGTGGACTCTATATATGTTTTTTATTTGGTAGTGTGCTCTCCGTACCGGTTGGCAACTGTCGTTGCCAGCTTCGGCTGGTCATCAAGACCAGAACCCTTATCATGAATTGTAACCGACAACTGGTCTCGAATCCAAGAATATTTATAGTTTGTAGTTAGTTTAACTATGGAAGGTTGAAGGTTTTGAAGGTATGACTCATTGTATCAAGTGTAACAACTTTCATTTTAGGAGAGTTTCACCTTGGTCATTCTACAAATACACCTCCTACTGTTTCTACTGGCTGTGCAACTTGCCTATTGTCGGTGCTGGCTTTGCCTACGGCTTAAGCTTTTTCTTTAACGCCATCGGCCTGCGAGGCAAGACCAATATGTCTCAAGTTTACTCTGTCTATGAGGTTGCCCTATTCCATTGGGATGAGGTGAGTTTCTTGCATCTTCTTGTCATCCTGTCACCCTCCCTGTCTCTGTACCCATCTGTCTCCCTAGTGAACCTCGTCCTCCACCCATTTCACTTCATCCTTCCAAAAAGTTACGAAAAGAATTTTTCTTCGAAGTTCACAATGCAATATGAACTTTCTTTAGGGTTATATGCAACACACACTCAAGTCAACAATCATTCCTGTCTTTAATCTCAAAAAGATCTGATGCCTCATCCACTATGGTAACCTCCCCCCACCTTGCTTTGATGTGGTCAGGATCTTTTCGGGGGTGTGATGTGTGAAGTTACCACAGACTTTTCCACATTTGCATAGTCCCATATATGTAAGACCACAATAACAAAACAGACTGTAACTTTACATTTTACCTCCTCCTGCAATGCCTCTTTGCTGCCTTTCCTCTGGGACAGGTCACAGGTGGCCCACAGATTCCATCTGATTTCAATGTCACTTCCACAATCATGATACTAGGTTCATTCTTTTCACATTTTCATGAACTTTCAGTTTGCCGAAGATCTTGAACTGCTGAGAGATCGCGGGATGGGTGCTTTGGTGGTCCACGGTGACAACGATTGGTTCATTCAGTTAGAAATCGCAGAAGACAATGCCAGGAGGATTGGCGTTCAACCGGGAGACATCGCCTGGTACGAGGATGGTGTGAAAGGCTGTGATGACTTCAAAGGTGACTTCTTCGTTGGAAATGTAAAACCGACAGTTTTCTCAGTTTTTGTTGAAACATGTAGACTTATATGTTTCGACCGATTGCATGAAATTTTAAGAATGCGTTGCCTCTTTGTCTGTTCTCACATCAAAGAGCCACAGAGTTCAAGCCTATGCCTGTTTGTCGCTGTTTCTTGGAGACCGGTGCAGAGCCTAAAATTTGCTGGCTGCCGGTCAGCACCTGAATTATCAAATTCAGAAAAAAAAAAAAATATAAAACTTCTCAAAACACAACATACCATTTGAACATGAATTATGGCTGCAAATCCACAAGTTATGCAGGAGTGTAACCCTACTGCAGGTCTAATCACAGAACTAATGTACATACAGTAGCCTGTATGTACATTAGTACTGTACTGGACAAGCATTCAGCTTGAATGAATAAGAAAAAAATAAAAAAATAAAAGAAATGGGAAAAATGGGAAAAATGAAAACAAGTAATAACCGAAAAATGGGATAGATTCCATAGGGGGTGGGGTGATACAAATTTGCCAGTGCAAAGAATTATCTGGCACTCAAATTGGTCTGGTGACAAACTTGACTGCCAACCAAACCAAAAGGTATTCTTTGCTGTGATGTGACACTCCAGAACAGCACAAGATCAGCAACCTGGTTAGTGTCCAATTGTTTGATCAATCGTCTGCCTCTCATTGGCTGTCCAGGTAGAGCTCACCGTCGCTGAGAAAATTCGCAGTGGTCTAATCCATCTGCTATTGGTAGTAAAATAATCACAGGTCCTGCAATTAAGTCTGCATGCCTTTCCTATTTTGGAGCATCTTTTCTTTTTTTCTAAATGCCCCAGGCAAAACATCAATCCATTGAAGAAGAGACTCAGTGGAAAGCTTGGATGGCAAGACCCATACGAGCAGACCTGTCAATTCAGTGTCATATTTGGAAAAATATGTTGACTCTGGTCTCTTTATTCCAAAGATATGAGAGTGTACCACTTTATTGAACTTCATTCCATTTGTCTGTACCATTCTTTTGCAGGATTAATCAGAAGTCCGATTCTTCTTTTATCTGCACAGATGACGTTCTGCAGAGGGCGATGTTCGTGAAGGGGGGCGACCACTTCATCTTCATGAAGCAGCCGGACATCGTGACGCGAGAACAAATTTCACTTCTCAGTGCAATACAGAAAAGAACGGAGAGCTAGTAGAGAGAAGGGATGTGTAAAACCGTCTCCCGATCGATCGTGACAACGAGGAAACGAGGCATTAATCAAAATCTTGCCCACGTTTCTCCTGTCCGTGTAAGAGGTCTTTCAGCGTTAAGTCTCATCCTCATTTTTTTTTTCTTGCTCAATGTCAATTCGGAGTAAAAATGTGCAACATTTTGCTTTACTAACATGTTTTAACAAATGAAAAGAAAACTTTATAGGTGCGTGTCATCTGGCTTGCCACCGAAAAAATTTGTGGAATAATTCTTTCCGTCTTTTGATTTTGAATGAGGCAATATCGATGTTTATCTGAAATATCCTTCTGACATTTTCGAGTAGAAAGATTTTAATTAGTTCCTCCGGTAGTTTTGTGTGCAATGGATGGCATAAATTTAGAATTTATTTTGCACATGACTTCAATATGGTGTTGTTCATTATCTAGTCGTAGTAAGTGTCGGTGGTGGCAGATGGTCTTCAGCTGAATCCTGGCTTTTAATTGGTAATCGGAGTTTGCCTCCAAAGCACTCATCTTTCACAACCTTGTTAAATGTGATTAAGCGTCTCTATAATTCTCGCATGCCATAAAATATTCCTGATTAGCCTAAGAAGAATTTAGATAGAACCTGTGCTGATATTGAACGTGAAGGGTCCAAAAAACGTGCCGGAGTTCAACCTGTCTGATGATTCGACTGCCAGGAAATAATAAAGTGAGCAACATAACATGCCCAAAGAGGCATTCATAATGTGCAGTTAAAATTAGGATTTGAGACAGGTGATGGTATAGGTACTACTGAAATGGACGTCCTTAAAAACCCCAAAAGCAGACAGCCACAAGAGAAAGAAACATGAACACTGTGAAATAAGGTGAATCTAACGGTATATTTATATTTCAATCCTTTTAAGTATAAAGATGGAAAACACCACAGATTTTAAAAAAATACATCTAAAAGTGAACAGATTTATGCAGAAAATATGACATGTTTCGAAAGGCACTGCTTTCATCATCAGGTACAAAGTGAAATGGACTCTAACGCATGGAATTTGTGACAAATTGCATAAAAAAAAAAAGATGAGAAAAGTAGATTAATGAAACAAAGTGAACAATGGACTATCGAGCTGTTTGCTTAGACTAGGTTTCTCCAAGCTGATGTGTAGACTTTCTTTTATCCGAAGTTGGAGCTTAGTGGGAGCTGATTCAATAATTTTGATGGAGTTTTGATCGCATTTGCGAGTGCAGTTTGGAGATTTGTTGATGTGTTTGTAAATATGTGAATTCTTGTCAGATTTAAGATGTTCAGAAATGTGTGTAGCCAAGTGTCTATGGGTTTCCCCTATGTAGCAAGCATTACAGTAATTACATTAAGCAATTACAGTAATTATTTTTGAAATGGAGTTGCCTAAAAGGACAACAAGACAGTAGGAAATTTTTTTTGCAAGCCCAATTTCGTTGTCAAATTTTATCTCAGAAAGTACTACCATGCCAGCAGCTGTATAAGAAACAGAAGTAAGGTTGCTTTTTGTCATATTTCATCTCATAGTCTATCGTCAGTAACTTTTTGTTGCAAAATTACTAACCTGTCATACACTGCCACATTGTAAACTACACTCCTAACGTGGTCTTCTCCTTGAAAGGTATTGAAAAGAAATGAGAGAATAAAAAAGAATTGTGACAAACCACGAATTACTCGTTTCAGGCACATCCCTCGCTATTTGATGTTACCCGACATTCTGCAACGCCGTAGGAATGGTGTCTTTTTAGTTTCGGAGGACAGAATGTCAGAGAGAAGCTGATGGGAAAGAAATGTGCAGATTGCACCATCTTACTCCTTAAGAGCAATTTCCATTTGTTGCTCATATACAAGGTACATATACCATTACAATAACCGTTCTTGCAACGCTATTTGCGACCTGTGAAAGACCGGTTGCGATTCAAATTCATGTAAGCCCCTCAATAGCAGCTGTTAATGGATATCTTCTCTGGTGGTAACAGAGAGGTGTTTCAAGCCAAAGCCATGACGTTGCACATCACATCTTTGCAAAATTATTTCTTTATTTCACTCCTTTCTGACCTGTAGTTCTGTTGGCCTCTTAGGTTTTCATGTTTTACCATACAGTAAATTGGCTATAGGCGTGCACACGTGCAATCTTCACAGTAGCCTCACTGCCCGGAAGTTGCAGCTGTCTGTTTTCAACGTTACTGCGACTTTTTTTTGTGGGTCTCATTCGGTGATGCATGCATCGCCGGGAGGATTCTGGCATCACCGCATGGCAGAATCCTCGATGTATTCATCTTTCAAATTTTGCCAATTAGATATTTTTCTTTGACAAAATAGAGAAAAGTCTTAAAGGTAGCATGTTGCAAAATTTCTTTGGCATGTTTTATAGGAGTGTGTACAGATGCATGTTTCCTCCTCACAGACAGTAGCCAGATTCTTGAAAGAACTTACACTAACAATGAAATCTTGATTCTGTGTCAATGGAGACCAAATTACTTTGAGCGCTGAAGATCTGTTGGAGTGTCCGATTTTTTATTTTTTTATTGTGAGGGGGGAGGGGGACTCAAATCAATCAGAAGGGAGTGTAGGAGTGCTCCTTGATGTGACTACTTCACCAACCATCTTTACTGATGGATTATCTGACATTATATTCAATTTTCATTACCCTTCAATAGTAGAGACAATAATATTGAGTGCTCTAACCTTAAGTCACATTCCTTTTCCCCACTACTCTGCAAAAATTTTGTCAAATTGAACACTTGCATGCAGTGTCTTTGAATTCTGACTATACATTCCCTCGTGCTCAGTCTATTTTCATTTGGTCTCTCATTTCATCAAAATCATCACACAGCTGGAAGTTCTGGGGGAAGGTTGTAAAAAATCAGTGCATCAAGATTGAATGAACTGATTTTAAACTGAGAGTACCCTCTTGTTTTGAAAATGCACCAGCAAGGGATAAACTTACACCATTCGCCCAGTTGTCGATAGCATTGATAAATATCTGTATCTAATAAATTGCTGAAAGAAAAAACGGTTTGGCTTTTTAGAAAAGTGCCATAGATCCAAGTACCAGATACACCAAAGTGTCTCTTTCCTACCTCCTCCCGGCCCCGCACCCCACTTGTCATATTTCATCATACACTTTAATAAAATACACATTTGCCAATGCCTTTCAGACCTGTATGTGTAGGACGGTTCAGTAGTTTGGACACCCCCAACAAGATTTGGAGTTCCCCTTTCGATAGTACTTTAGTGGTGTGTATGATGAGACGTTTGGTGGTTTAAAACAGTGAAAGTTTTACCGTCTCCATTATTCAGAGGCTGCCTTCTTCTGCCAAGGAAGCCTTCACTTTTGATTCCTTGCTTAAGGCGGGCAAGGAATCTTTGCGATGGTGATTCGGTGTATGTGCGTGCGTATGTGTGTCTGTGTATGTATGTGTGTGAGCAAATCTTGTTAACACTCTAGCTTTTGAAGGGAAAGCGCAAGGTGGGTCAAAGTTGGTGTGTTGATAGAACATATGAAGATCTCGGCTGGGATTGTTTTCGGTGAAGGTCAAAGGTCATCTGAGGTCACCATCAGGCAGAATGTGTACAAACTATGTTTGCAGTATCTCAGAAACAACAAGTTGCATCATTTTCAAACTTGGGTGGTATGTACTGCCCTGTAAGTAAGTGAGATTGTGAGGGTATTCTTGTGGGTCAAAGGTCATCTGGGGTCATCAGAAGTCATAATGAAAAAAGCTTGTGAACACTCTATCTTTTGAAGGGAATGTGCAAGAGAGTCCAAAGTCAGTGTGTGAGGAGGACATTTAAAGATCTTGACTGGGATTGATTTTGGTGGATGCCAAAGGTCACCAGAGGTCATCTGCAGACAGACTATAGACAAAACATGTTTGCAGTACCTCATGTTCACTGCACATTGCACAAACTTTGACCTTTGAGGGTATGTAGGACTTTCTAAGTAAATAAGGTGAGGGTGTGTCTTGTGATCAGCGGTCATGTGGGGTCATCAGAGGTCGTAACATGAAAAAAACTTGTAAACACACTATTTACAAAGGAGGAGATAATTTCAATATTTACAAAGGGGAGACAATTTCACACTTTAAAGTTGTTCTTTTTAGATGGAGTATATAAATATAATTACTGGTTTAGGTTTTGATGTGGGTCAAAGGTCATCTGATCTCCTTGAGTACAAAGTGTTAAGACCTTTGCTGATGTTTCTCCCCTTCTGTCTTTTCCTATGGGTGGAAGGTGTTTGAGCTCCCTTCCAAGCAAAAGCTAGCAATGCTTGCACATTTAGGACGTTCCAATTTGAAAACTTTTACCTGTCAGTTAGGTAATAAAGTGTAGTTGCTATACTAATTTCTAAAGTCTTTGACATATAATGATGAAACTACATCTATGGATCTTCAGCTGGCATCATGCTGGTTTCTGATAAAATACTGTATGTCTGAAAGCATCTGTAAAGTATCTAAAAGCCCAATTTGGTAAATTAAGTTCAGCAGGTACAATACACCTATGAGTTTCTATTTAGTCCCCAATTCAGCTGCACAGTATTTGGTATCATGTGCTTCTTTTATTTATTACTCTTGTTTTGACAGTTAAAAGTGCTCACTTAGTTTTCAAAGCCATAATTGGCTTTTAATTCCATCTGAGACATTTGTTTGGTCTGAAAATGGTGATTGACCAATGACCTCTGTGGAAAATGGGAGAAAGGTTGACCCTTATCTTTCCCAGAGGAATCATTATCTGAGATACAGCCTCCTTCTGTCATCAAATGATGTAGGATAGATTTGTTTTCTGAAGTGGAGACAGTTGCACATGGAAGATTTCTGTTAGGGAAAAGTCTTATTGTGCAATAGAGATAAATAAGTTATTACTTGGTCATATGATGGGGTAGATGGAGAAATTTATGTAGTTGATATAATTGGCAGTCATTTCAACTGTCACATGAGTATATCTCTTGTTCCTGGGAAATTTGTACTGTACCTAGGCTACCACTGTGCAGGCTGGAGAATTCTTGGCCACCAGTGTTATCTTACATTACATGCATACCGCAGGTATTGGAAAATGGTGTGCAGTATTAATGGCGTCATCTGGTATATCCTGTGGTTACTACAGTAAACTGCAACTTGAAAAAATTAATGGAAGTGCATGTATTAGTGGCAAGGAATCACTAAGCCTCTTGGCTTTCTTGTTTGGTGCATGTGTCATCGGTACTTGCCGGTCAAGGTCCACGGGTAATTTTTCACCTGGTGGAAAAATCCTCCCCCCCCCCGGCACCCGTCCATGAAAGAAGTTGTATATGTGACTAGCTTTTTATTGTTTTTTTTTTCCCCTTTCACCATATTTGTCAAAGAGGTGACAATGGCTTCGTGATCTTTTGTCATTCCTCCTACTTGTTTTTCCTATTTTTTGATATTTCACCAACTGCAGTATCAGATATTTATGCAAAATCAATCGGAATATATTATGACGTTTGCATTCGGTGCATATTTTTCTTTAATCGTCTTTACTTCTGTTTTTACACTTATGCAACCCACATCTTTCTGTTTTCAATGATATTATTGCATTTCTTACATTATTTGTCACAAAACATATGCAACGTATTTATGTTAAGATATATTTAACATATTTTTTGTTGAAATCATGATGCTGCAAATAGTAGTGGGGTGGCCTCACAAGGGTACTCTGTCAGTTAAAATTTCTTTTTTCCTTAAAGGGGAATTCCTGGCAAGGAACACGTCTTTTGAATTATTTCAGCAATTTCAAACCATTTCCGTTCATATTCTTGACAACAGAGTTTCTAATGCCATACATAGAAAGGAAGGGTCCATTATTATGCAACTGACCGTGATCTCTGTGATTTGTGACGTAGTCGACGCCCAGCTCTAACTTCACAGCAACTAACCTGATTGTCCTAGGTAATGAGTAATTAGATGATTTGTTGTCCTGTCTTTAGAAAGGACTACTTCTGAATCCTTTGCACTTATTACAGATCACGTTTTCCACTTTTCCTTATCTTCGAGCTATTGTTCCAAGATGTGTCTATTAAATAAATCAAAAGACGAAATTCCCCTTTAAGTGTGTGTGTGTGTCTCTCTCTCTTATTCTTAGCCACAAAAAAAAAAAAAAAATCAAAATTTAAAGGGTGGTTGCCCCCAATTTTGGAAGTTCAGGACGGAAATTCTGCTGGAAAGAGTTTGTTTTCATAACTTGATCTTCGATTAGTAGTGCTCGTGCCAGCTTTCCAAATTGAGGAGAGAATGGTCTTTTCTGCATACAGTTTTGGGAGGGATCTTCTGCAAAGAAGTGGGAACAAGGATTTTTACTATTCATTCATCGCACACGGTGGATTGCCTGATTCTAGCCGTGTTTCTGTTGGGTCTCCTACTAAGCTTCTGTCAGTTTCAAGCTGAAGATGTGAAAGGAGAAGACAGGTATTGTAGTCACCCCATTCCATGTAGTTAACAAATTGTTACGTGTGTACCATGTGCAGAATTAGTAAATTCAGTCAAACTGCCACTGACCAAAAGGCGTCTTGTTCAACTGTTTTGCAACCTGTGAGTGTTTTGTAGTTCAAGCTCATTTTTGCCTTCAATTTTGGAAAGGGAATTTCCCTCCTTGATTTTCCTTTTCTTTTTGAGCCCGATTTCAACCCGTAAGTGCTCACATG
This sequence comes from Stichopus chloronotus, assembly GCA_021234535.1. Lineage (NCBI taxonomy): Eukaryota > Metazoa > Echinodermata > Holothuroidea > Aspidochirotida > Stichopodidae > Stichopus > Stichopus chloronotus. The sequence goes on from CM037847.1 coordinate 9,182,691, forward strand.
GTCTTGGACAACTGGTCCCGGGGATAACTCGAATTAGACGTTTCGATCCTCCTATGACTCGGCCACCTTTACATCTCAGTCACCGAGACACCTCGCCCCCTGATACATCTTGGGTCCCAATTAAAATAGTTGCAGGTTGAAGTAAATTCATTTGCATACAAGTATCTTTTATTTACAGTCGTATGGTTATCGCATCGTGTTGCTCCATGCAGGAAGTCTTCGCAAGGTAGGATTGTTTCACAAAATGAAATCTCTATGAGGATAGGGTTGCTCCACGTAGTCACTACAAAATACACATATTGTGCTAAAGTCGTTTCTCGAGAAGACCTTTTTCTGGATGATAGAACATGGCGCGATATGCAGATGTACCATTAAGGTAAGGGTGTGTTTCTCGCGAGAAGGCGTAAACATATATGATATCATGTGAGGATTGGCTGGTTCCTTCCTTTAGGATATGAATATTCATACATCATTGTACTACATGAATATACATCACCTTTTGTTTTGTAGGGCTTCATATTCGTGTCTCGAGGCATGCATATCATACCTGATATCGCTTCAAAAGCTTGGTTAGGTTAAGGTTAGAGACACAAGGAAAGGTTAGGGCCGGTTTTAACCCTCGAGGCTTAGTATCATGTATGATACGGTATTACGGATTTAGTGATGTCGCGTTTCATGGGTTTTTGTTGTGTCAAAAAGTCCGAAGAAAGGAGAAAATTTGATGTTTCAGTTTGCTTTTCCGAAGGCAATTCCGTCATGCTGTGGAAGCCAAAAGAACTGCCTGTAACTTTCAAGTATACACATGGTTGTTGTTTTGATATTTTCAGTCTTATTTAGTTCCCGGAATTGTAAAATTGTGTATCAAATTATAAAAAAAAAACGATATTTAACCTTCGTAGCAGAAGTACAATATACACTGTGAATAAATTTTCTTTTTCTCCCATACAGAAGCTTTTCGTGTCGTTTGTACTTTTGTTCAGGTAGTCGAGGGAGCGTGGGACTGCAGGCGTGGCCCTCTCTTACCCAGTCAGTCTTGGTAAGAGAGGTACCCCCCCCCAAAAAAAGAGAAAGGTTGGGAGGTCATGGTCAGCTGCCGTATTGATCTCGAGGGCTAAAATTTAAAACAAATACGATACTCGATGTTATAATCAACCTAATTAGACACAATTAAAGTTTTTTTTCTTTGTGTGGCGGGAACCCACTTTCGGGAATAATAAATCATAAATTCGTCGCTTTTCTATCTGCTAAGTTGCTTCTTGTATTCAATAACGAAGTGTCCATACCATTAGAAAAAAATTGTCCTTGAGTTTATCTGTTGTCTATTTTCCGGGCGCTCGTTACTTTGTTCAGGCTTCGGCGCCAGGGGCGTCAAACCAAACTGACAGATCAGTGAACGATCAAAGCCGCCCCTTCACGGGATTGCGCACTGCACTGATCGCTTGGGCTCATTGGACAGGGGCCACCATAGGTTTTCCCTTGGGGTCTGGGGAGTAACTTTCATTGACGAGACGACCACGGGGGAAACTCCGGAAACAGGTTTTTGAGTGCAGAATTGAGGATGTTTTGGAAGGAAGCATTTCTGCATCTTATATTTAATGTGAAAAGCTGGTCAGACATATTTCACCCTTCATTATGATATTTTGAATCTAACCAACAAATTGATGGATAACAAGGGAACCGGCAGGGTCTAGACAGGGTCTTTTTTATTATTAAAAAAAATTATTACACATATTACCACACGACTATGAAAGAAATTTCAGGCACATGTCCAGGATTTTAAGCAGGGTGCGGACTGGCCTGAGAGCATGTGCGGCAAGACTTTCTCAATGTAGTGTCACCATCGGTTGACGGGGAGCGAACAAGAAAAGTCTGTGGGTTGCAAACCCCTAAATGGCCGAAAATGTCATTTCCCGTCCGTACTACGCTGTATATACCCATCCTTGAAACTGGACCTTAAGCCTGCAATTTTTTAGTTTACTAGTCAATGTAAAAAATGATCATTTGAACTGCTTTTATCTAGAATGTCTCCACTTATTGCATCTCGTTCGGCCCCCGTTCTCTAGCCTTTATCTTAAGATCGGTGCACGCAAAGAAAAACTCTAATGGTCGTCTGCATCTACTATCTAAGCGGAGCCCCTTCATTGGTTTGGCACCAAAACACTATTGAAAGAAACACATTTCATATCACCAGAAATGGCATTTCCAATCCCATTTTGTTCTTGTCCCGCGCCCTAAAAATAAACGCATGCAGCTGAAATTTGTTTCAAGTAAACTTATTTTTTGGGTCAAAATATGCTTGTGGGGGAATGCACATCCCATGTTCCATTACCGGTATGTCATTGACGTACCAATGGCATTGATGGTTAAAAGGTATACTTTGGGGTATGGAAGAGGGATGGTGGGGCCAATGAACAACAATTCAACGAGACTTGGTCAAGAAAAAGAAACAATACAGACGGTAAACGCTGATGGGGGCTCTCGAAAGGCGCAAAAAAAAAAGGGAAAAAAAAAAGGATACCTCAAGTTTTAGCTGAAGTTTCCGTTTCAAAAGCTACCTGATTGAAACGTACAGTATGGGGGAAACGGAGGAGGGCAAATAATACGAACGTCCAATGCATGACTGCTAATCTCATAGTACACTGGGCTTAGGTAGAAGATAGCCACACTTATTCCTGTCTAAGGGGTGCATGCGCAATTGCCGCGACACCACAAAGGAAGAACTGCAGTTCCAGGAAGCGATAGATTGAACCAAGCGGTCTTCCTCTGCAACGAAATGAGGTCACCTCTGCGTACTGCAGGCACTACGCATAAGGATAATTCAACGTTGTATCTGAAATTCGCAACGCGTAGTTTAGAATTACTTCGCGTTTTGATTTACTGCAACGTCACAACTTCCGCGTCACCCTAATCTCCGTCGTTCACTTCTAAAGCTCCAAGTGAGGAAAAAATGTTTTCATCCCTAAGTTTGAAACTGGAGAAGGGGGGGGGGGGGGTTGGAGCGAAACTGGCTCCTCCCACTTGCTTGGCATGTCTTCTTAAACTTAAGTATGAAAGGTGGAGAGATAGGGGATTAGCTCGCGAAGCGCGCCGAAAATTATGAGCTCATATATAGTTTGACAATTTTAGATCTTATTTCGAAAATGTGAGGTATTATTTTCAAATTTTTGGGGTCGCACCTGATCTTCGTGTATGAAGGTACGGTTAGGAACTTCGACCGCCCAAATTTTCTTAAAGATTCATCTTGAGTAGATGTGAACGGTGACAGTTATTGTGTGCAGTGTCGCTTCCTGAAATTTGTAATAAGAAATTCTTTCCCAAGATAACAATTGCGTAAAGCTTCTACGGAGAGACAATTTAAATTTTCGTGACGAAGTGGTGTAAAATAAGATTGCTGGGTAAGACCAAAAATTCGATGGTGGGCTTGCTCTTAGATCAGACCGCTCCTTCTCGCTGAGAAACCAGACAAGGGCCTGATATGACATTATGTGTCCCAATCACTAGGTACCCTGGAGGACGGAGTAGCAATATCGACTATGATTACATCGTATTTTCCTTGAAGTATTGATATTATTGCTGAAAAGCACTCATTTCTCGCATGTCACACCGAGAGGGGCTATTAGTTAGCTTTGTCATCTCTTAGAGCTTTGTCACCTTACAGTAAAAGGAAATAAACTTCCCCTCAACTTTTTTTTTGGGGGGGGGGGGGTCATGGACGGACATTCCTGCATCAGACATCATCAATCATGTGATGTAATTATTTAAATTCAATATTTTAATTTAAATTTAGTGTTATTATAGAATACGGCTATTTCTTTGAACACTACCGTACCACACAAAACTTAAAAAAGTTCGAAGCTAATATAATAATTTCCACACAGTTTAAGAAGTGAGAAATGTCCGTCCATGACAAGCTTTTCAAAGCGACATTTAGAAAATGGTACATTCCAGGAAATCTGGCACTTGCAAAATTTTTTACATTTCTGTCCCAGTGAGTACACATGTAAATTTAGGACAAATTGTAATATTATATTTAAAAAAAAGGAAACTGATCAGCCCCTCTTTTATGTTTTGTAATGCTCTGGACATTCAGAGAACGTTTATCTTGGTAAGTAATTCTCAAATGCTTTATAGTTGTGAGATTTAAGTATTTTCATCAATCCAGCAGTTAAAGGCAATGCCCCTTACACAGGGCACCGGTCATTGTAATAATTAAAGTAAAGGGCTTTGCTCACTGAAAATTGATATCTGCTTCTCTAATTGTTTGTACCGACTTTTATCATTGGCTGTCAGGTGGCGTATGGGCAAATTATAACAATTTTAGGGCGAATAGCCAGAACCAGTCTCCAAACCCCGAGTTCAAGCGTACCTCCAGCTGTCAGGATGAAAGTCACAACGGCCAGGGAAAGACTGAGAAATTAAGTGCCATATTTCGAATTCCTGCAAGGGCGAAAACATCTCATTTTTACGCTTCCAGCCAATTTTGGTGGAGCTCCACTACGGTGTCATCATAGTCCATTGACTTAAAACGCTGTAAAAACTTTTTTTCTTAATATTTGGACAAACTGATAACCAAAACTGCCTTTGGTGTACTTGTCACATCTTCCAATGTTATGCAATCAAAATTTTAAGTTTCACAGTTGAAAGGGCCCCTTTGAAAAATCTCTGTTTCTGTATGACGTCATGTGATGTCATATTAGGGGCAGATTCATGCATGAGCTATCTTCTCACAATAATTGAAGATACTTCTACTTGCACTTCATTTTATGAATTTGCTTTAAACATGCACACAATGTTTCTTAGGTAGTGGGCCATTTGAGGTGTCCATGAAGTTTTTGTACAAGGTCCCATGTGGGCCTTGACGGCCCACTTTGTGGAATGGCGCAAAATGTTCATCCTCCTACAGAGGGCAGTTTTATTCAGTGGTTTATTACAATGATGCGTGGTTAGTGGCACCTTCAGGGTGTTCATGAATTATTGATCCAAGGTCATGGGCCCGTGGCCTATTTTATAAAATTCTGCAAAAGTTGTTCTACAGATTCTCTTGTACAATGTTGATGATTTGACAATGGTATTCTGCTAGTGACACCTTTAGGGTGTTCAGAAATACTGCGTCCAAAGCCCAAGGTGGGCTTCAAGGCCCATATTCAGCCTTAGGCCCAAATTTATGTACATGCTTAAGGTGCCACTAACAGAGTATCATAATGACAAACCATAGATCTATTGTGCACACGTATGGCAATTAGGAGGAGAAGCATTTTGCAGAATTTCGTAAAATGGGTCAAAGGGTCCATACTGAACCATGGACCAAAACTTCTTTAATATAGATCACTAACAAAGTATCATTACAAAAAATTGTTAAGATAACCATCTATACACTGTTGTTAACTCTGTTTAGCACTGATTAAACTAGAGGTCAGTATTTTTCAGTACAGTATTTCACAAGACGGACCGTAGGGCCCATCTGAAATTTGGACAGTGCCCCCTGAGTATCAATATGACAAAGCATCAGCTTCGCAAAAGAGAATCTGTAGGAACAGAAGGATCCTGTATTTTTTTTTTTTTTTTTTAGAAAATGGGCCAGGGGGTCCATATGAGACCTTGGGCCAAAAATTTATGAACAAAATGAAGGTACCACTAAAACAAAGTATCTTGATAACAAACCATGTAGACATGGCAATCTGTAAAAGGAAAAACATTTTGCAGAATTTCGTAAAATGGGCCAGGGGGTCTACAGGGGACCTTGGACCAAATTCCTCGATACCCCAAATGGCCCCAGACCCCAAGAGAGGTTGTGTGTAACTTTGAAGCAAATCCATTAAGGCATGTTTTTTTTATTTAACGAAACCCATCGGCATTAGATGTCGATGGGGTCGTAAGAACTGAGGCAGAGAGCGATCTGACTAATAAAGATCTGCCCCGGCCCATCTGTTCTGGAAAATCGGGTCGATTGTTCACGTAGCAGCATTTGGAATTATCGTGGATCGACAGCTTGTGCAATGATGAACATGGTTCCGAATTGACGTCATGCACAAGCTGCCTATAGAGTGAACGGAGGATTTTTCAAGGAGGGGGCACCAACTGTGAAACTTGAAACTTTGATTGCAACATTCAAAGATTGATAACATTTAAAGATGCCTCAATGATACCAAAGGCAGTTTTGGATATTAATTTGTCCAAATATTTAGAGAAAACCAGCTCGGTGGGTTTTAGTCTACGTGACATGGTCTCTTTAAAACTTTTCGCCTCCCCCCCTACCCAGGCCAAGGAGCTGTTTATATGTCTTCAGTCATCTGCCAGAAACTCGCACTTAAGTTGGTAAAAATATCCATCGGCGATCCCGAAACTATTGGGACCAGGCTTTGCCCTCCTCTTGAAGCACTTCCTCTCTACCTACGGCCCCGAGAGGCTAGTCCGCCGTGAGACCATATATCTGTTCCGTTGGTGTAATAATATCGGATCCATGAAATCGAGTGTAACACGTACGTAATGTTAGTGATAACACTGACCCTGGCCGGCCTAGCCTAAGTTACAATATTGCATGCAGTGATGCACAGACAATGCATGTATTTGCACAAACTAATTATTAATAGTCTCTACAGTACAGCAAGTCGCTGACCCATACAGTATATTAGCGTTCAAAATAGCGATTTCAGTCCAGTTGTCGCTTGCAGCTTTGATTGTAACTGTACCAACTGAGGAGGGAAGTGTTACTTTTACGAGATTTCGATTTAATTCACATTTGGAAAAGGAAAATGGTTTTTACATCGAAGGTAGGGACTGCGTAGGTTGCAAGTCGCGTAAGTGACAGTAATAATAGTAATACAGTACTAACAGTTAGTAAGTTAGACCCTGTGTATTTGAGTAATGACGTTAGTTACTTTTTGAGTTAGGCTTTACGTAGCCTAGGATGTTTAACTCGGTTGCCCTGTCATTCCGTCATCCTTACCTTCCGCCAGGGTATTCCGCCATTGCTTCGGTATGGCGGAAAGGCTTAAATATGGCGGAATATCCTGGCTGGAAAGAGGACAAAAGAAGACAAATAAATGAAATATCTGGGAAAGAAAGTATCTTGGGGGAGTTGATTTGTAACTTAGGTCAGGATGCAGGTTTATGTGGAAATTTAATTTTATGCTTGAATGGTAGTTTACTGAGTTGTCTAGTACTAGTAGTAGAGAAAAGGATCCGGAGGGACAATTAAGTTACCATAGTTTAGTTAGTTGACGAGTAGAAAAAAAGGATCTGGAGGGACAATTAAGTCTCCATCAAGGACCCTGAACAAACAAAAATCCAAACAGAAGAACAGGAACAAAAATCAAACCTGGTCACAAAACTTAAAGTGTATACAGTGCCCCGTAGTTGGCGTGCAAGCGAAATTGGCGCTTCCCTCAAAAATTACTCGCTATCACTGTGGCAACGTTCCTGAAGTGAGCCTAACCTTCTTGAATCTAACCACAATTACGTATTTCACGATTATGAACCCATTTCTGGTACGTTTCTTCTAAATAAGGGCTCATTTGTGACATTTCAAATATCGGCGATGGATTCCTTAAGTGCGCCAATTACGGGGTACTGTATATACTTGTCCAGTGCATTCTTAAACACAAATCACTTCATGGAATCACTACATCCTCATGCAACCCATCCCACTCATTCACTTCCTTTGAGTCTGAGAATAGAAGAACGGTGGATATTAATCCTACTTTGAACCCTCTGGAGTTAAAGACAATGACCTAGCTTGTAATTAAATTACTGTTTGCAAACTTGAACAAATCAGAAAATGATAAATTATAAAAACCATGAACAATCTTGTAGACTTGCAACAAATCTCCATATAATCTTCTCAGCTCAAGTGAAGTTAGATTTACGAGATGTATCCTACTGTGAAAGGGAACACCCTTGAAGGCTGCAGTCAATCTAGAAGCCCTGTGCTGGACTTTCTCAAGTAACCCCTTATCCTGGGATGGAAAAAATGTTTATTTCCCTGGAAGGGAGTAACATTATTTCCCTGGAAGCGAGTAGAATTTCCCACAATTCTCGCTATATTCTCATGTACAGAAATGGGAAATTTCCCTCCAAAAGCTAAAATTTCCCTCCAGATGCCCAAATTTCCAGGGAAGGAGCCTCCCAGCTTCTCAACTTTTTCCATCCATGCTCTTATCTTTAAAAAAATATGGGTTCCAAGCTTGAACAGCATACTCTAAATGAGGCCTAACCAACTGCTTACAGAGCCTAACAACAATGTCTTGCTTAAGGAAACTAAAATTTCTCTTAGCCATACCTAAAAAGTCCTTTTCCCTCTGTTAGCTGCTTCATCACACTGTTTAGCTGACAATAAAGAGGAATCTACGTGAACACCCTAAGTCCCTTTCAACAGAAACCTCTTGCAGTTACTGTCCATTCAAAGTGTAGGAATACCTAGGATTACTATTGCCAATATGCATTACCTTACATTATCACTACAACAGTATTTGACACTCCTGTGACCAAGCAAAAACCCTGTCTAAATCCTTTTGAAAACTTTTTGAATCACCTCCAGAGGAGACTTCAGAATGCAGTTTAGTTTCATCAGCAAACTTTTTGGCTCTACACACAATATCAGCATCAGTATCATTAATGAAAGCAATATACAGGATAGGACCTAACACAGACCCCTGGGGAACCCCACTAGTAATGTCCTGCCAAGAAGAAGCACAACCATTTGAAACCACCCTCCATTTCCTATGACATAGCTAATTATGAATCCCTGAATCCAGGTCAGTAAATTACTGCAGATGCCCATACTCTTTAATTTAAGCAAAAGACACTGGTAGGGAACCTTATCAAAAGCTTTTTGAAAATCCAGAATAAAAACAACATCAACATACTTCTGCCTGTCCATTGAACTAGTAACATCTTCCATGAACTCCAAAATATTGGTGAGAAAGGACCTTTTCTGACAAAAGCCACGCTAAGACATTCTGATTAATGAGTAGCTACTGAAAAAACTACCTCCTCCCCCAGTAGTACGTTTCTACCCTTAAATATTGTTGTTTTCTGCCTCTGATTTTTTTGGGCGGAAAACACTGTTTTTTGAAAGGTAAAGAAACGACATGAAATGAAAATTTGTTCAAATGTTAGTTTTCATGAACATCATTTAGGTTGAACATGACCCAAATGTAGTAATACTGATCAAGGGTAAATCAAATGTAGCCCACAGGTGGTGCATGCTTTCTGCTGCCTCAACCGCTGTTGATCAAAAAGTCAATAATGGAAGTACATACGTACAGTACATGTGCATTTAAAATGGTGTTTTGAAATTGAACATTTTTCAAACACTTAACTTCTGCCTCCACTTTGTGAAACAAGAAAGTTCAAGATATGCCGCCTTAACTTAGACAAATTAACTTCGACAAATTAACTGTTAGGCCTATCATCGAGGCATCAAATCAACATTCAGTCATTCCACAGGCAGAATTATTTCTAAAATTCTAATGAGGCCTGGTACTGGTACAAATTTCTGAAACAGTGACAGAAAGTCCACTGAAATAAACATTGGAAATAGTAAGACGTGTACAGTAAGTGAAACCTTCATAATGAAAGTTCTTTTTAGCCCCATGATTGTACTGATAGAAAACCAGGAGCGGAAACCACCGGGGCCGGAAACTAATGGATCCCAGTAGAGACTGGTAAATGGAACAGTATTTATAATGGAGACAATGCTTAGTTGTATACTTGAATTACAAGTTAGACTATATCGACAACGGGGAATGTAAGATCAACAATACTGTAGATTACTGGGCATTGGGAAAGTAGAGAAAAAGGAGGACTTTCTGGGATGCTGAGGGGTGCACATCATGGAGCTGATGTAACAAAGTAACTAAAACTGCAGACATGTACAATGCGCTGTGAACATTGCAAAGTGTGGTTTCAGTTTGGCAGGTGGAAATTCAGTCTACAGGGTTAAAGAGAGGCTGGACAATGCAAAGTGGTTTATTGAATTACAAGGAGGAATAAAAATAACCATGGTGACAGTGAGGTTGCTTTTTTTCTTCCTCATATTGAATGTATTTTCCTTCTTTTCCTTCACAACACAAGTGCCTTATAATGTACTGTTAGCCCCCTGAGTAATATTTGCAAAGTGTATGGACAAACAATATGGATGATTGAGGATCCTTGTACATCATCTCAACCAGTCCAATAGCCAGATTCACTAGCGTACACAGGGGGGGGGGGGGGGGGCATTGGGCCATGGTCCCCCGCTCACATTCCCCATTTTTGTAAAATACTGCATATCTTGCTGAAAATATCAGAAATAAGCGGGAATTGACATGATTAGTATCAATATACTGTAGGCCTACTATATGTATATAGGTAAACTTGAGGGAATACAGGCCCGTAGCCAGGGGGTCAGAGTGTTCGAAAGACCCACCCCAAGTTGAGAGAGGTCCATTTTTTCCAGCCATGTGTTTGAAGGGTCAACTGTGAAATAATTTTTTATCTTGACATATCGTTCACTTTTAGCAGGAAGATAAAACCTCTCGACTTATGCCATAAAATGTATACAGGCCCAAACTGACCACAATATATCTTCACTATATACCATGTGGGGTGATGAGATAATAAGCTAAAAAAGGCGCATGCATGGTTATGTCATTGTGGCTGTGGATATCATTGAACTAGATACAATAAAAAGCCCGGAACACACTGCCACGACAAGCTGCGACACGACGGCGACCACCCTCTGCGTCTGCTGTGGTCGTGGCGGTGTGACCGGTTCCACGACTAGAGTTCAGTGGTGTTGTAAGCCGTTGCCGGGCCCGATTAAATATGTTCAATTGTAGTCAGGTGCAGTCTGTGCATTTTAAGTCCTGTTCAAACCGCCACGACTACCAAAGTGTCTACTCAGGCGCGTAGCCAAGGAGGGGCGATGGAGGCGATCGCCCCCCCGGCCATATTGTGGTATTTTTTTTTAAGAACTTCGCCAGAAATACCCAGGAGCATAGGCTTAGCCAGGGAAAGTAGGGCAAACAGGGCGACCCTGCTTGATCTCATTTTCACTTTTTTTCCCCCCGCGATATCGCTAAATAGTAATTCCCTCAATTTATGTGGCAGGCCTACCAAGTCAGGGGTGGAATGCAGTGTTGGGAGCATGTATGTCTGCATGTTAAACACCAAGGAAGGGCAGTTTTCATCTATCTGAGTGGTTTGTAGAGCCAAACGTTTCTTTGAATGCTCATCTGGGCATTGCTTCATTTTTCACAGACTAATTATTTTCTCAGTAATTGAGAAATTGTAGACATGAGGTTTATATTTCAAGGCTGGGTTCATGCAGCTGAAAAAACTTGGGAAGGGCTATTTCTGGCCATCTGGGGGGTTTGTAAAACCCAAAATTTTCTTGTACGCTCCTTGCCAACCGATGGTGGCGCTCTGCTTAGATAGTCTTCACGAGTTTGCACCTCCTCCCCTTGGAAAGTCTTTTAAGGTCTTCTTAAATGCTCCAGATTGCAGGAGATCTGCAGATTTCACAATTTTCTGGGGGAAGCATCCACCGACCCCTAGCAAAAACTTTCTTGTACTCTCTGCACCAACCGATCGTGCCGCTATGCTCGGATCTTTCAATTGCAGTAATTACGGCAGAGGCTACAACCTCCCCCTCCACAAAATCCTGGGTACACCACTGGCCAGATTGATGACTTTTTTTTTTTTGTGGGGGTAGGACATCAATTTTGGAGTTTTGTCAGCCAGTGGGTGGCCTCTGAGAGGGGATATCCCTATCCTTTGAGAAACTTTTGCCATTTTCAAGGGTTCTACAGTAGATGCAAAATGGTGCAAGATATGCCATCTTTCCTTCCTGTAATTTATATTAAAAAAAAGTCAGGAACTTTTACTGAAAAATAATTTTTTTTTTTAACCTGCTTCCCCCTCACCATACTGTAGCTACGTGCTTGATCTACATCGTACTAGACATGTTGTTATATCTTCAGATCGATCAGTGGATGTATCCAGCATTTTGTGAAACCCTCCTGCCAAAAGGAGAGAGAGCACAAATGAATGAACTGGCACTGTAACGGATAAAGGTTCAAATTGTAACGCTTGACGACTAAGTCTCGGTGATTGTCCAATCAACTCATGATACCAGCATTTGTGAAAGTCAGGGTGCCAAAAGGGAGGCATAACTCTGTCAACTTCGCCATTGATGTGGGGCTAGTAACTGAGAAGTCCAAAATTAGCTGCTGATTCTTCTCGCTCCCATTATGTATTTCTTGTTTTGTTTTGTTTGATTCTGACTGAACTTGACCTAATTAACCTTAGAGTTTACTTAAAGCTGTGAGAAATGTCATTTTATCGCAATATTTCTGCCACACAGAAGAGAGAGCACAAATAAGTGAATTGGTACTGTAATGGAAAAATTTGGGTTTGCATTTTAATGCCGGAAAACAACACCAGTCTTGATGATTGTCCGCTCAGCTCATGATATTGATGTTGGAAGAAATAATACTTTGGTGAAGAAAGTTTGTGGAAGGTTGATGCCCCCATCTTTAAACTGCCAATGATAGTCTAAATGTTTGTAACCACGGAATTGCACCCTAGTCAGTGGAAATTCTTTGATGTTCTAAATTTGTTTGTTTATGATTGTTAGTAACACAATACACTACTAGTCAGCAAGTATGGTATGTTGCCACTTAGGAGTGTATATATATAGTCAATCATGCATCCAGACCAAGCCAGACATACACATTGTTATTTTCAATTTGTGTACATCAGTTCACAACCTTCATCCAACCATACAGAGTTTTTTTCATTCCAGAAAAAGGGGTTAGATCAATCAGGGTACCTCACTTCACGGTAGGATATTAACCCTCGATCATGTACTCTCTGTCCAAAGTGACAAAGTCGATTTATGTTGTAACATTTAATTGTTCATGGCTACCCGCTTTACAAACCTCTATGCATGTCTTCTACTGCCACACATAAGACGTTTAGGCTCACCTTAATCCCCAGACAAAACATATCTAGGGACGAAATGAACTTTCTGTTTTCTCTTTTGTTGTGTCTATGCTGTCTTAGACGGTACCTAGGCACGCTTCTCTTTTCCGAGAGGCAGTCGTTCCGTTCAATGTTTCTTTATCCACATTCAGTGGTTTGCTCTACAACTGAACTCATTGTTTTGAGCAGATCATGGGGAGGAGACTTTTTTATAAGTTTTGGTTGGTATGTGGCTGAATAAGACAGTCGGCAGTTTTGCATTTTATTGTTCTGCTATTTAGGACTTGAGTAAGTCAAACTCCCAACGGTATACTGTACATGCAGCGTGATAATCGTGCTGACGGTGTATCACGTGTAGTACATGTTTGCAGTCCTTGAGATGGCACAGATGCTCGCAATGTACACAATACACTTGACATCTGACAATACCATGATATGGCATCAGGGGTTACAGCTTTGCGTTTCCCCAACTGAGGGTAGATAATTATATGAAATTTGACCTCGCCTACCAAAAAGAGCTACGCCCCCGCAAAAAAGGTAGTACAGAGAAGCATACAGGCCGAGAAATAACTGTAATAACTTAGGCAGAAAACAACTCTGACCATTATTCAAACTTCAAAACTTGGTTTAGTTTAAACATCAAAAAAACATCAAGGCCCAAAGTTAGGGGAGTCAATAAGACATTATAGATATCGCAAACTTACTTTGAATGTCTACAAGTATTATTGACTAAAAATTTGTCAGATTAAGGTAAGTCTTCAAGCACAAAATTTTATTCTTATACTTATACTTTCATATTCACATTCTCGGCTTATTTAAAGGTAATATAGAAGACATTTTTGGGAGTAAACTCCCAGCTCCTGCTCAGGGTAGCCACAGTTGCAACGACATTAGTGTGTAGCGAAACAATTAGATTTCTACTAAATAGGAAGCTTAATTTACACTAACTAGTGAGTAAGTATCGACTCATTTGTTGTTTAATATTGAAGTGTTATGTCTTATAATTACTCTGACGTAATATTGACTTAATTAAAGGTCATATATGGCTATCTTTAGGGGTAAACTCCCAGCTCCAGCGCAGGATAGCTGCAGATTTATTGACATTAGTATTTAGCGGCAAAATGTGACTTCCACTAATTACGAAGCTTAATTTAAACTAATTAGTGACCAATTAGTGATTCATTTGTTATTTAATATTGAAGTTTTACGTCTCATCATTAATCTGACGTAATATTGGTTTATTTGAAGGTCATATAGAATATCATTAGGGGTAAACTCAGGCCCTAGCTCAGGGTAGTTTGAGTTACGATGACAATGAGTGTATATCGGGAAAATGTGATTTCCACTAATTACAAAGATTCAGTTCAACTAATTAATGACTTACGAGTGATTCATTTGTTATTTGATATTGAAGTGTTATGTCTTATTATTATTCTGACATAATATTGGCTCATTTGAAGGTCATATAGGATATCTTTAGGGGTAAACTCTCAGCTTCAGCTCAGGGTAGCTGCAGTTTCGTTGACATTAGTGTATATCGGAAAAATGTGATTTCCACTAATTACGAAGTTGAAGATAAACTAATTAGTGACTAATGAGTGATTGATTTGTTCTTTAATATTAAAGTGGGATGTCTCATCATTACTCTGACGTAATATTGGCTGATTTGGAGGTCATATAGGATATCATTAGGGGTAAACTCCAGCTCTAGCTCAGGGTAGCTGCAGTTTCGTTGACATCAGTGTATATCGGAAGAACTGTAATTTTTAGTAATTACAAAGCTTAATTTAAACTAATTAGTGGCTAATGAGTGATTCAGTTCTTCTTAATATTGAAGTACTCCAAGGTCATTTGAAGGTTATCGAGGATGTGTTTGGGGGTAAACTCCGGGCTCCCGCTCAGTGAAGCTGCAGTTACATTAACATTTGTATACGTGTAAAGTTGACCAGTTGGCTAATTAGCTTGCATAATGGAAAGTCAGTAATGATGTAGATATTGTTAAATGCTATAATGTTCAATTGATGGATAAATAGGATGCATTTAGGGGTACATTTCCTGCTCCATGTAAAGTTCGATTTTACTTTTATGATGCATTGGTTCGTTTTCACACTAGACACTGATTGGGAAAAGTAACCTTAATTGACGTTGTTTAACTGGTAACTTATTTATCTTCAGCATTGGATAACCAGTACGTAATAATAACAATAACAGTAACAATAAAAATGGTAATGGTAATGGTTATGATGATAGAAACTAGAAACAATAATAATAATAATAACGAATTACAAGAAACACTGAAAAAAATAGAAGCCAGTAAAATTAGTATCCAAAGAAATCTTAGGAAAGGTACAAAGCGAAGTCTTAAGAATCACGAGTAAGAAAAAAAAGCAACGATAATCGACAGGTAAACTGAAGCTTTTTGAATGGAATGAAACATTTACTCTAATTGTTTTTGGAATTTTTTTTTTTCAATTTCTAACAAAAACTTTAATTTATAATAGAACTCATCAATTGTAGAGATCTCTGCTCTCCATTAACCTTGGAAGATATAGTGCTTAGGGTTAAAAATTAGAAAATTAAATGGATGCTTTACTAATCTGTTATAACAAAAGACTGTGTCCTCCTTCGAGAAAACAAATTGATTACGCAAAAATTGTCTTTCAGCGTTTAACAGAAACGAGGAAACAAAGTAACAATTCCCAAATAAATTTTCTAACCTTTTTTCTTATCTTTTACAAAAGGTGCATCGTGAATTTTCTGTTAACTTCGTGAGAAACGTTAGCCTGTTTGTGGCAAGTGTTTTCTTTTACAGAAAACCAATGGCATTGAAGAATTCTGTCTCAGATCTCTTCTTCAAATGCAAAGGTAACATTCCATTTTAACAACACCTTTGGCTTTGAAAATAATTTAGAAGTATAAAATATTGTAAATAAACCGGGAGACAATATAATCTTTTAGATTGTTTAATCTACATCCATTTGAATTTTCTAATGCAACGTTACGGATAAATGGTACCTTCCAACCTGTAGGGATCGCCTTCATGATACCTCAATAAAAGTGAATGGACAGTTGATTACAGTGAATTTCTTAACGAACGCTGAATATCAAAAGGCAGACCCATCAGAGCCTAAAACATCATCACTAGCATGTTTAACACCCTTATCAAACATAAAATGGTAAAAAAGAATAACATTGTTCACTTTAATATTAGAGCTGTTCCAAAGGATTCGGTCATGAAAATTATTGTTTATTTTTTCGCCCCAAATCGAACTACATCAGACACAAAAGAGTTACTAATCTTAGGAATATCTGAAAATATACAGTTTCAGCTAAATACGAAATTGCTACAGAAGCACTTGAGGGACTTATCAAAGAAAATTTTCCAGCAGCCTGAACTGTCACTAATGTGGCAACAGATCCATGTACATTTAAAACCAGCTGTAAAAGAATCTAAATGAATGACATTTAACCGGCAACATCTAAGTGGACTAACCATAGTATTACTGTTAATTTGCTCTCTCTTGTTATTCCAAATGAATTAAAAATAACTTGATTTAGTTTAAGAACGAATCGATCTGGAGGGTTCGGGAGCACATGAAATAAACAACTAACTGAGAGAGAGCATAACTTTTTAAATAATATGTTTGCCAATGGGGGTGAGATCTCTATTAGACAAAGACTAAGTGTTTGCTTAAGGCAAGAAAGTTTTTTTGGGGAAAATTAAGAGCAAAAAGGCCTGTATGATTTGTAGTAAAGAAAATGCCTAACAACGTGACTGTGCAGCTTGACTATGATACAGGGAAATCCTCAATGAAAAGTTTCTGTTAACATAAGAGCCTAATCGAAAAAGGGTAGATTTATGGTAATTAACTTTCAGACCTGACGCATTCTGGAAAACATCCGGAATACCTGTAAGTAAAGCCTCTCTAAGGGAATCCCCAAAACTTACTGGTTTGGGAATTCGCTAGCGACGTACTCACCTCGAGCTGTGAATTCCACACTACCATCTAAAAAAAATAAATAAATAAAGTAGTGTCATTGGCATACCGTGTTTTTCCCATTTTAACATTAAACGCATTGATAACTCTAACATTATTAGTGTGTCAGAAGCCTGAGCTAGGGTCTCGGCACAAACCCAAAATGTGTGTGTGTCTTACACCCCTTAGTATGGTGAAACTGTGGGAAGAATACCCATTGTTATATACACTACTAGAGCTATTGTAATGAAATATATCGACCCATTGAATAAAAATATTGGCAAAAGTAAATGCACGTAGGGCCTTCCTTAAAACATGCCAATCAATTTTATCAAACGTCTTTTCGAAATAATATTAATAAAAATAAATGAAATAAAAAACTAATAAAATAAATTATGGGAATAAATTTTATGATAGGAGCAAATATCATTTACGAGTTCCATATAGTTTGTGTCAGTCAAGAGAGAATTGTTCAAATTCCCAATGACTAGGGCCGTTCTTAGAAACAAGAGTAAGAGAAAACATAAAGACCGATGGTCAGAACGCAAACTCGGAATAAACTGATCGGTGAGAACCTTATGTTTTAGATGTATAGAAATAATGAAACAAATCAAAACGACAGAAGATATGCTGGGTGATGTTGGACTTCCAAGTTTAAGCTTTAGAAATTGGATTTCTTTCCTGCTAGACATCAATTAAATCATAATGCATGAGGTTGAGACATTCCCCACGAGCATTTTAATTAGTGCCGCGATTGATCTGGGGTGTGTCTAAATCTAGATTAAAAGCAAAACAAAAATCGCCTCCTCAAAGAATATTTTCACGTTTGAAAATTTTCTAGTGAGTAAAGAAAATCATTAAAAAAAGATGGATTGTCAATATTAGGGCCATAGAGACAAGTAAGAGTAAAAATGCAACTCTTAAAATTAACGTCTAATAAAATAAACTGCCAGTCAGAGTGACCGCTAATTTTAAGAACACTAACAGCTAAGGATGGTTTAAAGATACAGACCCTTTTACTTCTCAAAGAACCATGTGAAAAGAAAATCTTACCACCCCATTCGCTTTGCCAATACTTTACATCGTCAAAAGCGCTATGAGTCTCTTGTAAGAAAATAATGTCAAAACGTTGATTGTGAATAAAAGCGAAGACCTGTCTGAGCTTTGCTGAGTCTCGTAGTCCTCTAGCATTGAAGGAAGCAAATTTAAGAGACTCCATATGTCATTGTAATGCTAAACACGAAACTACTCCAAAGTAAACAAACGGAGTTATTGCAAGCAGCTAGAGAACAATAGCTGTGAAAAAAGAGTACACCTTTGGATACAGCAAAATGAAGTTATTACAAGTAAGCTGATATCAAGATTAGATGCTGCACATTTCAGTCTTTGTAAACAGTTTGAACTGAAACGATGTTGTCTTCACGTTTTCAAATGGTACACGTAAACCCTAGTTTGAAATGAAAGTGCACTAATACTTTGATGTTGCACGTAAAGTATTGTTGGGGTCTAAGATTGTGTGCGTCAATCCGTGTGGAATATTATCATGACAGGATGCATTTAGCTTCGTTATGCACTCCCTGCCAAACTTTTGAAAGTGTTTTCGGTGTCTTGTTGTGAAATACCCATTCATGGCCACAAAAGCGTGCACCATCTCATGAACGATTAACTCGTACAACATCATATTATCTTTTATCCCTTTCCCGTCGAGAAGGATAAAATCAAATCCGTCTGGGTGACTGGTATCAACAAAGGTCACTCCAACTGCGTCATCCGAAGTCTGGTGAAATTCCCATTTCCACTTTTTCAGCACTGCCAACTTTCTCGCAGGCTCTGGCAAAATGTTGGAAAATGCAACTTTGTTGATTCAGCTGTATCTTCGGCAATTTCCTGTTTTGTCTGACACACACCACTCCTTCTTTTGATGTTTTCCAGTTCGAGATTGACCTCTGCTAGCTGTGTTTTTTTTTGGAGGGCATTGGACTCTTCTTTTTCTATCTTTCTCTTTCTGCAATAGCGGCAAAGAAACTTTCCGACAGGCACTACTCCCACACATTCTTCATGGAACCATTCTGTACACAGAAAACATTGCATCATTACATTACCGTCATCTGGAGCTCTACGTGTGCAGTAAATTGTCTCGGTAAACGACTTGAGTCTCTTTTCACTGCCGACACCTTTCTCTGTCCCGATCAGTGTCATTCGCTCTTCTTGGAGACACCTGATGTCCTGATCAGATCCAGATACATGCGACTTTGAACAAACGACATGGTTGAAGGCTCTACATGCAGACACAATGCCGAGGCAAACGCAAGGGAAAACACCCCACACAATGATGAGTCCTGTTGTTGTGTGACATCCATAACATGAAATGTGATCTGTTTTTCTTTTGACATCAACATGGACGATACCGTTTTCATTAAGTGGTAAGAGTATTTCGCCGATCACATGCTGTCATAGACCTTCACCTCCGATTTTTTACATCCAACAGTTGAGACAGTCACCCAGTGGTTTGGAAGGTGTATTACTTGCACAAATTCGCCAGGCTCAACATCAAATCCAGATGGGGATTGGGATTTGCATGGATGCTGCAAACCGCCCATGTATGGGAACTCCTTCCGGAGAAGGGACTGGCCAGCTTCGATTATTACATCTGTCAAACATTCCCTTTTTTCAAGTATCTGAAGTTCTCTTTTCGTTAGATGAAGCGACAGAATCCAAGAAATATTGTCCCATTTTACTTTGATTGGTGGATCTATGTGACAGGTGAGGTCAACGAATGGCAAGTCATCCTCATGTTTGGATGATTCGGCACTGTCTCTCGCTCTATGAGATGCACTGTCGGTGGATTAATGTGAGGTAGAAGGAGCTGTTGGTGGTGTAGTCAAGGTTTCTGTTACTGTTGACTCAATTGACAGATCACATTCTGAATTTTTCCCTGTTGGTGAAGCTGGAGGTTGTACTTTGGGCATTTCTGATGTTTGAAGGTGGCTCGTGTTTATAGGTGGTTCATGATTACGTGATTGACCTGTTTCCAATTTCGGATTTGGTGGATTGGATGGATGAGGTACCGGTGTGCTTGTTGACGTGTCCATTTTTGCGCCTGGTGTCTCAATACCTGTTGCATGACCTAATGATCGAAATCCAAATCCTCTGAAACCATTTCAGATTCATTTCTGACCACACGTGTTATATTCGACGTACAAGGTCCCCTGTTGGAAGAAGGGGTAGTTTCAAATAGCATCGCACGTCCAAACTCATTTTCATGTAAAGCATATCCTGTGGCAGCTTCAATGCTTCTGGTTCATCTCACATTTATGTCTGTGTTATGTAGATCGATCAAGTTACTGAACATGTCTTGCTGGACCCATCTGAGTAATAAAATCGTTATCGTGATTTAGTTCCTGGTGTAGCTGTTCCACTACCTGTGTGTTTACAAATCCATGTAGCTGAGGTACGTGTGTTACTCTTCTCAAAATTTCCAATATCTGTGATGAGTTAGCTTCGTGGAATCTATCATACAGGGAGTAATGCTCCCTGCATCCCGTTACTGGATGTTGACCCTCATCCACTTTGGTGATACTGAAGTTGTTTTGCAACCATGGCATATCTACGACAAGTTGCTTTGCTTTTGCCAATTCAATGTAGTCGTCGGTTGCAGGAGCCAAACGACCGTTGTAGGGTTGGAACATATTTGGAAATCTCTTTTTGCCATGTGTGGCAACCATATGTGCCATGTCAACTAGCACAACATTTGGCATATGTTTAAGACTGGACAGAATATCAATGTAGTCTCTTGGACTTTCTGCCGTGATAGCAAATTTAATGGCGCAAACGATTCCATGCAGGCACACAACTGAAGCCCAACCTCCAGAGCTTCCCCAGGCTTTCTTGAACACCTTGTTCAATTTGCCCGCGTCAGTCAATATTGCGTTTCGTATTGCTTTCACGATGTCCAACTTTGACATTTTGTTCAGACCGGTTATGCCTAGTCCTCCACCGAGTTCTCGGGCAGCTTTTGTAGTGCTGTTGTTCAAGAGCTCATTTAATCGCTCTTGGTTCATGCTGCAGACCTCGTCTTCCAGTTTTCCGGTAGACCTGTGAACCTTTCGATGTTCAGTGTTGTTCACAATTTTAGACTTCCTCGAATTTGGTGCAATGTAAGGTGCCCAGTTGCAATAACCGGCTTCCACAACGAAAGAATTTTTGTTACCATTTTTAGGAAAGCCATTTGCAACATGAAGTTCTTCAACTGTTCTCCAAAATTGATCAGCATCTACAACATCGCTCTCATCACATACCTCAGGGAGACTCATCTTGTTAACATCACAGTGAAACGCCCCTTTCTTATCAAGATCCATAATTACCACTGGAGGATGATGTCCACAACTAATACATGTAAAATCATATATTCTTCTGCTCATTTCAACGTAATGCAAGTAGGTGGAAAGAACATTGGAAGAGTTTAGATTGATGTCTAGGGTCATGTTGAGTTTCCATGTGTCTTTTGAGGTTACACCTTTGCAGTCGCATATTACAAAGTTCACATACAGCCATCTGTTTCAGCGTTCTTGTCACCTTGACATCAGTCTCTACAGTTGGGTGAATATCGAGGCCGGATTCTCTTAAAGATCCAGGTTGCATCCCATGCAATGAGGTATTTTCTTCTTTCCTGACTTGAATGTCGCAACTTTCAATGCTTTCCTTAGACTTGTTTGTTGTTGGTTCAGGAATGATAGGACCGTCATTGTCCGTAGCACTAACAACTTGGGATTTGTAGTATCCATAATCCTTTCAGCACTTCTCAAGGTGTTTTCCGAAATCAATTCTCCGCCTAATGGTCTTATCGCACACAAAGCAGTGGAAATGATGTGGGCTTACGGCCGATCTAGAAGAAAGAGAATTCTGTGATATTTTGCTCAAGAGGCAAGTGACTCCATTAAGGACCACATTGGATTTGCTTTTCCAGTGACATGACACGTGCCTTGCAAACCGTGAAGGTGTTGGCGTTTTGAAGCCGCACAGAAAGCATTCATCAGTAATGGAACTGACCAGTCCTTACGATGAATTCATCTTCTTTTAGGAAAGTGGATCCTGTAATAAAAGAGAGAAAGCAGAAAATGAGGGAGGTTTACCTGGCAAAATACATTGCTGTACTTTACTGTATTGTAATCTTGGATGAACTAACTGAGACTTAATCTGGTCCAAATAAATTTTGCATACGTTTTAAAATGCATGCAACAAATCAGCAAAAACAATGTTGCAGTTGTGTCTTGCGGACATTTCAGAATAACACGTTCGTTTCGCATTCTGAAGGAGTGCCGTACCTACGTACTGTATCCTGCATATCACGAAGATGGTAAGACAATCACCAACAGAGACACAAATATCTGAGATTTGCAGCGATTCAAGCTACTGGCCGTTTGTGGCGCTGAGGTACCAGGACACTGTTATATATGTTGTCTGTGGTGTGCCATAGAGCCATAATGTTGCCCACCTGGGACCCACATGGCTCTGCTGCATGCATGGCCATACTTGACAAAGGTGATAATTCCATTTGAAGTCTGAATCTTGATCAAGGGGACTTTACAACTGGATATAAAAGTGTTGGAACTACAAGTTAGCTGGCTTTCAATTTGCTGCAACTGGATTGAAACAGGCTCATTGAGTTGTTTCGTAAAATTCACAAAATTTTCTTAACCTGAAATGAAATTTGTCAGTGACAAGTTTTCTTCACATATTAATGACAAATGGTTAAACAAAGAGGATCCCAATGTTTTACATACAAAGGAATGTTGATGAATGACTAATTAATGATTAAATCTGGTTTTTGAAAACTTTTGACCAGACATTTTTCATATTGGTACCATGTTCACATGCACACAACCAGTATAAACAAGGGACAAAAATTCAACAGTTTTGACAGTTTTCATAAATATTCTACAGTATGTGAAATTCGACAAATTATGCTAGTTGTAAGTATTGTCATGTGTTAATACCTTTAAACTCACCCCAATTTATTGATGTTAATTCAACGAGCCCCTTTAATCCACGTGCTAGCTATTGCAAGAAACTTTCAAAAACTCCTAACGTAGGCTGTTGAAAAATAAGACTTCTAGCTCCTGTCAATTGCATACCAAACCTTGTTCAGAGAGGTCATAGATGTATTTAATTTACTTCAATTTACTTCAAATTTGGGTTTCACATGCCACCTGCTCTAGTCGTTTGTTACAGCTCGAATGTACTAGTGACTACGTTAACTCAACTCTGACATTTCTATCATTCTTCCACGGGATTAGAAAACTAACACAATGCGGTATTTGCCGTCTGCTACAGCTAGTCACAATAACAGGAGAAATTAGCCCCACTGCCACCGCTATCACCAGTCTTGGTGGTGCGGAATCCACTGGGGAATGGTAGCAGTCACCGCAGTGGTGTTGGTGTGAATGTTCATGGTGAGTTCACGTCAACGAGGAGAAGACTGCAGGTGCTGTGCAGTTTGCCATTTCGAATACAAGAAGAATGTAAAAATGACCGAACCTCATGATGTCGGAGATATATCAACCACTTTTTGCATATGCAAAGGCCAAACGAAAAATAAAATAGAATGAAATGTGTGGGAATTGAGTCACACAGGAGACCTTCAAATCTTAGGAGTGAGTGTGCAGAATGAAATATGTACATACATTAAAACCTTGTGGCACATATAAATAAGAAGGTTTTATGTCATTCTTGTACAACTCAAATTACTTCGCATTTTTTTTTCAAGCCACTTTACTGTTGTCTTGAAATGTAATTTTGTAATCATAATGTAATGGGTGGCTTTACAATACAGGCCTTCTTTATCCAACACGCTGTATGAGGAACGAGGAAAAAACAGTAAACTTGTTAACCCTGTACACTTTTCAGAACGACGCAAGAGCAGGAAATGCCAGTTGTACAAGGACTCACAAAGAAAAGGAGATGTCACTGACTGTCTAAAATTAAGTCTTTCGACACATTACATATCAACTATATACTAGGCATTATATGAATATGGACTGTGGGTAAATAGAATTGATTGTCTTGTCTCTAAAATAAGATTTCTTGTAATTCTATACACACTGATACACTTTACTTACACAGGCTTTATTTATGTAGGTGACAATGCACAAGGAGGCAATGCATTGTAACTAGCTGCAATTTGTTGGTAAGCGAGTAATACGAAAAGACCATACAATTACCAATAGCACAAGGCACTATTTATAATGACCAGTGATCTGTGTTCATGCATATCATAGCATCCGAGATACCAGACATGTAATTTGTATTTCCAAAGATCCCTTACTAATGTATAGTTCAGGTTGTGGAAAAATGGAGATGGGGAATATTCAAATATCTACTGTCATGAGGAACTGTCAAAAGAAACAAGTTCTTGGCAGTTTGCCCCAATACTGTGAAAGTGAATGTATTCCTCAGATCCACTCTTTATGTATGCTAGTCCATGAATGAAGTAAAAACCATAAATGTAATACGCACCGGTAAATGTAATAAATTTTGACCATTAACGTAATACCCACCATTAGTGTAATGCCACAAAGTGGATTTTTTTTTCTCATGTGTAACCATATGGTTTGATATGTGAATATGGCCATATGGGTTGAGGTCAACTGATTGCATTTGCGACCCGCTAAACTACTTGCACGGATCTAGGTAATAACACAATGTTACATTTCTTATTGTTGGAGAGGGATAGATACAGTGGTACTCAAAATGATTGAAGCTATCCTGTAGGAATACCGTATTCTCAAACAAAACATAACTTCAAAGTGTATTTAAACACACTTTAATTTGCAGCATGCCTTTTATTTCACCCTATATTGTTCGATGGAACCCATCAGTGTAAAAAAAAAAAAAGAATCAGCCGCACAAGAAACATCACGTACTGCATGCCTTCGAATTAATCATCGTTGTATCCTTGTTTACAAGGAAGGACTAGCCTGTGGAGACAGGCACAAATAATGACATGGTGCTGTTCACTACAATCTCCAAACTCCGTGTCATAAGACGAAAGTGCCTCAAGTTTTGCAAAGGAAACAAGTTATGCTCACTGTACCAGCCCCGAACCTCCCCTTCCCCCAAACACACACACTATAAACCCTAGAAATGTGGATACACCTGGCAGTCACTTGTCTTTATCTTTATACTGGTGTTAGGTGTGTGTTGAAAATATTTAAGCATGGCAGACTTTCTTGGAACCGCGATTTTACAGCAATGAATATTACTGACTTGTGTGGGAATGGTTCTATTCAAAAGCCACACCAGTCCAAGTAGTAAGTTTAAAGTGATTGCGTGCGTAGACAAAAAGTAAAAACATTGAAATTTCATCTCCAAAATTTGGTAAGGCTTTTAATTACACCATTCAGACAATCGGGGAAAATAAACAGGTTTCAGTTAGTTAATTTTGCCATATGATTTCAAACTCTTCTAACATAACGACAAAAAGTGTAGAATACGATAATGTAGTGGTTGACAGTTTTTATTCAATGCCTGTGTTGAACTGTGTGTGTTCAACATCAGGACATTTTAAATGGGCACTTCAAAAGTAGGAGACACATTTTGCAGAAGTTCATGAAATGGGCCATAAAGTGTAGAATAGTGTAAAAAGTGGACAAGGAAAATGTACTGTGTATCCATAACAGCATGTGCCAGATGCATTCTTTCAAACATAATGTCACATGATGGGAAATGGGGACTAAAAAGCCCTGAAAACACTGAAGGTACCATGGAAATAGTATCATTGTAACAAACTATAACCATTGTTCCAAAAAATCTACAGAAGCATTTTGCATAATGTCATAAAATGAACCAAAGGGCCCACATGGAACCTCAGACCAAAAATTTCTGAACACTCCAAGTGGTCCACCACCCAAGCAACATTGTATAGACAGAAAGACAGGTAGACATATAGACAGATAGGTATCTCAAGATGGGAAACGTGTGCAGATCTCATGTTTGGCACGTTAGTGTATCTTTCGTCGTGCAAGGAGTCTTTTTTGGGTTGGGGAATGTGTAGGTCAAAAGTCACTGGCGGTCAACAGTTGTCAAATAGTGAAAACCTTGTAAAACACAATATCACAAGAAGAGTAGCTTTCACATATCTCATATTTGGTATGTAGGTGTACCTCATCAAGTGCAAGAAGCCTATTATTTTACTCCAATAGTGAAAACCTTGTAAACACGCTACCTCAAGAAGGGAATACAGTACTGCACAGATCCCATATTTGATGTGTGGGTGATCCTCACTCAGTAGAAGAAGCCTTTTCTTTTTGGTGGAAGTCAAAGGTCATTCGGAGCTAGCAGGGGTCAAATATTGAAAACCTTGTAAACACAATATCTCAAGAATGGCAGCTTGTGCAGATCCCATATTTGGACTTAGGGTGGTTATCTTGCTTCGCACAATAACTGTTTTGTTGAGGTCAAAGCTCATTTGGGATTAACATGGGACAAATAGTGATAAAATTGTACACACAAAACCTCAACAAGGGAAGTTTGTACAGATGTAATATTTCATGTGTGGGTTAACTTATTCAGTGCAAGCAGTCTGTTGTGTTTGGTGGTAAAGACCTGATGGGGGTCAACAGGGATAAAAAAAAGTGAAAACCTAGTAAACATGATACCTCAAGAAATCTAGCTTGTAGAGGTCTCTTTTTTGATGTGTAAAGGTACCTTATGGAGTTCAAATAAGCCTATTTTTTATGGAGGTCAAAGATCATTAAATCAAGTTAGGACAACCCTGTAATCGCAATTTATCAAGAAGGGAAACTTGCACAGATTTGATATTAGGGATATACTTTAGGGAAGCTGTCTGATATACCTCTGTATACCTCTGATTTTAACATATGCTGGAAAACACGATCATATTACCCCCATCTTGAGACATCTTCACTGGCTTCCAGTCCGGCATTGTATTGACTTTAAAATAATTTTACTCACTTGGAAAGCGGTAAATGGCAAAACACCGGTTTACCTAGCAGAACTCCTCAAACCATGTTCCTCAGGTCGTAATTTAAGATCGGTGGGAAAAAATCTTCTAGCCATCCCAAGAACTTCAGCAGCTGCTGGCGATAAGGCCTTTTCTGTTGCTGCTCCTAAACTCTGGAACTCTCTTCCATTTGACATTCGCAGTTGCACTTCTTTACATACCTTCAAGAATTATCTTAAAACCTATTTGTTCTCTATTGCTTTCAATTAATCTTTTCTTACTGGTGTTTTCCTATATCTATTCATGTTCTTTGTGATGATCCGTACCTTACCTTTTTGCGCCTCGGAATATGTTACGTAGATAGATGGCGCTTTATAAATGCACAGTTATTATTATTATTATGCAGCTGTGTATGTTTACATGAATACCTACAGTTTCAGTCATCAACTTAGGTCAGCCGATGTCATTGTACTTCTCCATTGGTGATACGATATATTACTGTACAGTATTACAATAACCCAGCATAAATTACGTAAATTATGCTTACACTGTATTATGTCAGATTCATGAAAATGAATCCATGAAATGAAATCATGGAAACCTTAATGCATTTGTGCATTCTGGCTTTTAAATGTTTTGGTGATATGTTTTGAGTTTTCATTTGTCAAATTTGTTGATCTTATTTCATTTACATTATTTTTTTTACATGTGTAGAACATTCAGACATGCAGATTGGTTAAGTATGGGTTTTCACATTAATGACCTTACCCTTACTTTCCGTGACAGTGACTTTTGTAGATTTACACTACTGTTATCTCCGACAATACTGTACCTCAACACCTTACCATGTTTCAGGTTACTTTATCTGTTTCATACTGCCACATTACACCTTTTTTGTGCCTGCACCTTCACCGAAATTCAAGACACGCCTGCCTCGCCCCCCATTTGATAAAGACAAGGAATTTAAGATGGCTTCTGATGTATGGGTTGTCATGTATGTAATCATTATTGGCTATTATAGCAGCTTGGAGTACAGATCATATAATATGTACACTGCATCCATTCACGGAATACTGGGCTAGTGGTCCTTAAGGCATTTTGTGAGATCAGTATCAGTAAAACCTAGCATCTGAAACAAAGTTGACTAGTTTCTAACAAAGCAAGCAGTATGTAAATCACAATCTACTGATGGAATTGAACCACCTGTTGGAGATTTCCCAACATCACCAGAGCAGATTTTATTGCATAGCTGCTGCTGCATTAGAAACAAGCACAAGAACAACAAAATTGTGAACGTTCTGAAAATTTGTGCTTTAATGGAATGTAAATATGGCAGTTGTTTTTACCCTACATCCTTTTATTTTACTGTAGCCGTATCTATTTCTGTAAAAGGTAACCTATAGTCATACAAAAAGTGATAATAATAAGTGATGATTTTGACCTGCACAGAAAACAGTGCCCTACAGGAAGCTTTCCGAGTTGAAATACTTGCTTTACAAACATTTCATTGACACGTACCAACAATCCCAATGAACCCATAAATGAAATGTGAACAAAAAAAAAAAAAGGAAAAATAAATGACATTGAACTACAACTACATTTATAATACTTTGAAGATCCTCCCTTGCAAATTCTTGTGTCTTGTAACTTGACACCTGTTTGCCTCAAAAAGAAATATCCAACACCAGTAAAAACTATGTATATATTATTAAATATTATGTTAGGTCACACACCCTTTACACCAATGTTGTAGTTACTATGCTTTGCAAGTAATTCAGGACTGCTCATTTCAAATAACTGCAAGCAACCCACCCCCCTCCCCGAATATGTTTCCTGAATTGAATGTCTAGTCTTACGCTCACATACTGCATGAAGAGTAATATCAGTTCAAACGATTCTTCTGAAGGAATTCTGTTTATAAGGTAGTTGTATTTTGACTAATGTAAACATCATAATCACTTGCCCTTGACCTAAAACAATTATTTACTCAGTGTGATTGTGTGATGTACATTAAAGAGTAAATAACAAAAACAGTGAAGTCCAAGATTCACTCCTTCAAACATCGTGTTTACAAGCAGGTGTCACATACACAGAGGCATACATACACTCACACAGATACAAAAATCACAAACGATACCATTGTTACTACTGTACAATCAAGCAGGTAGAACAAATTCAAATCCAATGTAGAAAGGTATAGGCAATGCCACAAACAGCACAACAAATTGTCACTAAACCTTGACATCATGACACTCAAAACGAGATTGTTTAGATTCATTTATTCACCCTCTGTCAAACTAGATGCATAGATCATGAGCAAGGAACAGCTTTGCAATGATTAGTGCCAGCTACTGCAGTAAATACATTTGATATATCAATAATCATGTACCAACAACAATATTTTTTTTACAAATTGTATACCATCAGTGTTGTTATTGAAGATTGATGGATTTCAAGGCCATCAATTTGTACAACACTTGATATCAAGATCACATAGCTGCGCATTTAACATTAATCAGTCAAAGTGAACAAGAAAAACTAAGTTTAAAGAGAATACTGCCACGGGTGTATATTAAATCCAAAGACAATATTAACAGCACATCTTTTTAATGTACTATACTTTGCACATTCAATTACCAAAAGAAAAAAAAAAATACACTAACATTAAGGAGTCAAGTGACCAAAGGATAACCTAAACATAGACCTAGACTTTGCAAAGTCTTTCTTGGCGAATGAATTCTCCTCCTTTGATACATTCCTCACAATTTGAGCTGTAGCCTGCTTATACCCAACCAAGGATATGTACTCCTCTAGTAATAGCGTTTCCCTGTGATCACCGTCT
Organism: Stichopus chloronotus; assembly: GCA_021234535.1. Lineage (NCBI taxonomy): Eukaryota > Metazoa > Echinodermata > Holothuroidea > Aspidochirotida > Stichopodidae > Stichopus > Stichopus chloronotus. The sequence continues at coordinate 9,212,437 of CM037847.1, forward strand.
GCCGGAAAGACTTTGGACACTCGAGATAATTATGTACAAATGAATAGTCACATTTGACGTTAGGGTTAATAAATATTAAAATACTAGGCATTGGTCTCATGAAATGAGCCAATAGCAGCGATCGAACAATGAGAGAAAATAATGGTACCTAGGCTAACTTTCACCGTATCACCAGATTTGCCTACGGCAGAAATAGGATATCGCCAAGAGAGGCCTAAAACAGTTGAAGGAGAGTAGAATATTGCCATGATAGTTACGTAACTAATAAGTCGTATGTCCTTTCCCCATCATCACTCCCATCACTTCTCATGATGGCCGTGATTGGCTTCTACCGAATTCGGTGGCGAAAAACAATGGTTTTAGTTAAAAGTTGTGTGCATAATTAAAATGAGTGTCCAGAGTCTGCGAGGGCAGCTATCAGTGGGGGGAGTAAACACTCTTCCGGAAGAGCAGTACAGTGTGGGTGTTCAAAGGTGGAGGAACCAAAATTTACAGAAACTTTCCAGCCCAAGCAGACTCTGCAGAGTCTACCATAGACCATGCACCTGAACAGTGGGCCCAAACTAGCAACATGTCAAATCTGACATTCAAGCAACTTCTGAGATGTTTACACTTAAAACAGCATCATGTTACTGTATGTGACCATCCAAACTTTGTTGTTATGTAACCTTGTTACCTCACAGATAAAACAATATAATTGACTTCCCTTTATACAAGTTAATCAAACAGTTACCATGAACAGAAAGGCTGACATAGGTAGCACAATTTTTGAACTAAACCTCATTCATATTAACTGGTCGAGTACAGCAATGTGTACCAAAAACAGACTACAGTAGGCCTACACAGTTTTGAATTCAACTCTGAATTGAGAACTACCCATAATTAAATTAAAACATGAGGATGTGTAATATTACTAAATACTACAGCCAACACACCAAGTCCTATCGTAATTGTAACCCTCAAAAAAGTCACTTTCTACAAATTAAAAACATGAAACTAAACATTGAACACTAAATTATCATTCAAATGTTCCTTCAAATGACATTAACTTACAAATGGTAGGATGGTTACTTAAAGTATCAATATTTGCCATACTGTACCTCTCACATTACAATATGATTGTCACAAGGCTTCACATAATTTATTCCATTTGCTGTCATCATACACTTCTATGCGTTGTGTGTAAAAAATTAGCTAAATCCCTGACCTGTGTGATATTGGGTGGAGAAGTTAGGTTTTCAAGTATTATCCATGACTGTTTCTTTGTGAAACTTTTTCTATGCAAACATGATTCCAACTTAAGTTAATCTGAAATGTTTCAATGTTCACAGTAATGCGACCAAGGAAGTTTGAAGACTCATGATGGCTAAACCATGTTAATCATGAAGCCAACTAACTTTGCCAAGTACTTTTTGATTCTTTGCCGAAGGCAGAAGGAATCTATGCGATGGTGATGTCGTGTGTGTGTGTGTGTATGAGGGTGTGTGTATGTGTGTATGTGACACTTCTTGTAAACACGATATCTCAAGAAGGGTAACCATGACTGATGTCATACTTGGTGTGTGGGTTGGTCATATTGAGTAGATGATCCCTATTGTTTTTGGTGGAGGTCAAAGGTCATTGGGGGTCACCAGAGGTCAAAATGTGAAAACATTGTAAACACGATATCTCAAGAACGGTAACTGTGACTGATGTCATACTTAGTGTGTGGGTTGTTCATATTGAGTAGATGATCCCTATTGTTTTTGGTGGAGGTCAAAGGTCATTTGAGGTCACCAGAGGTCAAAATGTGAAAACCTTGTAAACACGATATCTCAAGAACGGTAACTGTGTCTGATATTATACATGGTGTGTGGGTTAGACATATTGAGTAGATGATCCCTATCGTTTTTGGTGGCGGTCAAAGGTCATTTGAGGTCAATCGAGGTCAAACTGGAAAAACCTTGTAAACACAGTATCTGCAGAAGAGTAACTGTGACTGGTGTCATACTTACTGTGTGGGTTGGTCATATTAAGTAGATGATCCCTGTTGCTTTTGGTGGAGGTCAAAGGTCATTTGAGGTCACCAGAGGTCAAAATGTGAAAACATTGTAAACATGATATCTCAAGAACGGTAACTGCGACTGATGCCATACTTGGTGTGTTTGTTGGTCATATTGAGTAGATGATCCCTATTGTTTTTGGTGGAGATAAAGGTCACTTGAGGTCACCCTGAGTCAAACTGTAAACACATTGTAAACACAGTATCTCTAGAAGGGTAAGTGTGACTGATGTCATACTTGGTGTGTGGGTTAGTCATATTGAGTAGATAACTCCTATTGTTTTTGTGGAGGTCAAAGGTCGTTTGAGGTCCCCCGAGGTGAAAATTTTCTAGCACATTATCTCCAGAAGAGTAATGTTGACTGATGTCATACTTGATGTGTATGTTCTCCATACTGGGTAGGTGATCCCTATTGCTTTTAGTGGACGTCAAATGTCATTTGAGGTCACCAAAATAAAGGTTATTTGGGTTAAAGGCTCATTAATGTGGTGTTTCAAGACCAGTAACTGCAGTTGATCTCATACTTGTCATGTGAATAATTCATGCTTGTTATAATATAACCATGTGGCAAGGAATCACAAAGCCTTTTGGCTTTCTGGTTATACATGTTCAGAGGGTAACAAGGCAGGGGTGAACCAACATCCCCACCATCGTCCCTGGTCACTTTCCCAAAGGGGGGTGTTAGACCTACACGGCTCAGCAGCCCATTGGCTGTGCCAAGCAACCTCAAGTGGATAAGAGCTGAATCAAATAACAGGAACCCACATTCAAATCACAAAATGATCCCATCAGCACCACTACAAACAACATTGCTGAACAGAACTTTGAGTTCCCAGAAAATTTCCAAGTGGTTCCAAACGGATTTTATCCAGGGGACTACTGATTGCAAGCCAGACCCTGTAACCACAAATGTGTAGTTAAGCATGATTATGGCCTCTGGTTTACAGTATTAGCAACATGAACTTTCCCTTTTTATTCGCCGAAATTCACAGAATTTGGAATGTTCAAAATTTAAGAAACAGCAGGAACCAAAATTAAATAAAAAAATGGCCTCCTCAGCTGTCAGCAAAACTATACACATTACTAAACAGTTACTTTGAGCCCCTACAAAATTTCCAAGTGGTTCAACAGGGATTTTATCTTGGTACATACTGATTGTGAGACAGACACTATAACCATCAATGTGTAGTGAAGCACAATTTTGGTCTCTGGTTAACAGTATTACCAACATAAAATTTTAAGGAATGTAAGCTTTGTATCCACAGAAATTCACAGAATTTGGAAAGTTCAAACCTTAATGAACTCTTTTTTCACAGGATTGGTAGGTGTATTTCTTTTAACTACAGATTAGATTGAAATACTGCTATAACGCTACAGCTAGTATTACTGTAGTTGTGTATCTTTCATCACATTAATATTTCACTGTAATATTTATAATTTATATTTCATTCACATTTCTCTGACACAAGACTTAATAAGGGAATGTTGACGATATCCAAGGCAAATATTTACAACACACAGTGATAGGGATAAAAGCATTACCACATAACACGTCTGGTGATTTACACCCACATTGATATTCTGGAGTTCAATGCAGATGAGAACATCAATGATGCCAAAGAAGTGCAGCCCTTGATTGCGTGTGTGTGTGTCACACAAGTGACAATGGAATACATCATCCATTTCTGAAATCAACATGGTAATGAAAAAACAGATACATTTAAAAAAAAAAAAAAAATCAACCATCTCATACATTCCCATGTCTGCATAACAGGTCAATGGGGATATCTCTAATTCAGGAAGGGGAAGAGCTGCCACACAGTCACATATACCACTCCATACATTGAGTCACAAAGTCATACGTAGAAGCTTCTCGTACCATACCAATACCTGTACAAACATGCACATCTAACTATGCACACAAACTTTTACGAATGCAATGGCACTTTGCTTTATGTTAATATATGGTATAAGCTATTCCTATCAGCAAATTCATTACCTGAATCTAAATGAAGCAGTCACGGTATCAAAGCATGACCATTAAGTCCACCTACAGCCAGGCCAACTATTTGCTAAAACACAAAAGATACTATTAATGGCCACTTCTGTGAGCAAGCATGTGTAAAGTAGGGATTTGACCCTCCTTATTAAACGTCTACAAATGTGTTTCCAACACCTTGTAAAATCATCTATTACTACATCGAGATGTTGTAAAACCACTCAGTTATTATCAAAATAGAAGGACAATGTTACCTCCTCTCCACTGATGTCAGTTTTGTACCGCTAAATTTCATAAATGAGTCAGTTACATGGCAAATGTAAGACAAATCAGTTCCTTTCCCCTATACACGAGCATGTCATGACCATGTACGCTGTATGATTAATAGCAAGTTGGTGACCACTGGCAACTACTCGTATGTGTATAGGCTAGATGCAGCACATACAGAATAATGATGGAAACAGAAAGCCTCATTTTGCATTATGAAACAAACAGTTGGCCAACACTTGTCGGTCTAGTTCCACGGCATGCCTTCGTTAAGACTTTCCAGAGTAGGTAGCAATGCAAGAGAATGGGTCATGTTACCTCATTAACTCAGTGGTTGCGGATAGACTGTACATAAACTTTCAAATACTGTTCCACACTCACCTTGTCAAGAATAAATGTAGGGCAATGAGTCAAAGAAGTCCAGGCTGGATGTCAACCGAGTTTCTTGATCGCTATAAGAAAAAGATACTCTGTGTGATTCAAACCATCAAAATCTTATTGCAGGTACTGTATTAATGAGAAAGCACTGTTTTCGTTACTGTAGTTGTTTGTTCATACTTAGCTCACTACTTGGTGAAAAGAAATACATTGCATGAAGTTATAGGACACATTACTAAAGTACTTACAGTTACATAAATACTGCAGATATATTTGATGTTAACACGAACCATCAGAACCAAAGAGGGATACAGTGCAAGCATTGTCCTGAAAAAAAAAAAAGCAAGAAGTTTAAACAACTTACTACACTCAATTTCCAAACTATTTAATGAAACACCTTTTGTGCAATATTATGTTCAGTATTAGCAGGCGGAGGTGACATATTAGCAAATGTCACATCACACCAAAGATCTTAACTGTTCCACACTCACCATTAGAACAATAAGCTGAGCAACGTGTCACCACCATTCGGGTTTAGTGTCAACCAAAGTTCTTGATTTATCGTTCTGAGCAAAAAAAAAGATACAGTTTCACTGCGTGGTCAACAATGAAAAACATAACAAGTTGGGTGCTGGCCGAATGGCACATTACACTTCCTTTGTACTTGTTTGTCCATTATGAATGGCATGCACAGCAATTACTGTACATTTCCCAAAGAGTCACAACTTGTTATTGGAGTATACACTTGCAATCATATGAGCATTGAAGGTACTTCATGAAAACAACAATCAGGCAGTAGGGGTCGAACTGTCATAAAAAATGACATCAACAGCATCCTGGAGAAAGTGTAAAAATGCAAAGTTTCTATGACTGTCATCAAAATAAGAGGCTGTAAGATACATGTGATTCTGCCAATGGGGCAAAAGAGGGGTTTGTCCCCTCATTCTTGAAGAATGGGGTACCCCTCTCCCTAGGCTACTTATCACTTTCATAGAAATGTAAATATTCAATTACTATATCTTGGTTTATTAAAAGCAAGATAATTGAACTGAAGAGGTGCTATGCAGGCCTAGCAACAAGCCAGTTTTTCATTAAGCCTAGCTGGTCAACATTTCAATATACATACTTTGACATATCAGTGATCAACTGCAATACTGTAGACCTGTATTACCCAAAGTACAGCATCTTAACTATACTGTATTCAATCCATCCATCCAAAAAAAGAAGTTCAACCCAAGTGATGCCATCTACAGTAAATTGCAGCAGAAGTACTGTATCTAGCTGTCGCCATACTTGCAAGTCTTTGAGTGAGTTCAGTAGCAGTGGATATATATACACTTACATGTTATTTTGTAGTGTAGGACATCTTTGATACACAATGACTGCACGTGATCACCCGTTCCACAATGAATGTCCCTATTCGTTCAAATGAATGCCCGTTGTACATGCACGATCGCCCTTGCTGCTTTATCTGCTTGCTTTAAGTTACTTTTGAGTCACATATGAAAGCAGAATTGACAAGCAGATATTCACTGAATTCTAGTTTGGTTTTGGAATTCCGATTTTTCCCTCTTCCAGATCCAAAGAGAAGAGTTTGAATAATGATGTAATATGCCTTACTAGGTCTTAGCCAACTAGGGATCAACCTCAACTGATCTTAACAACACACCCTTTTGGCTTAGGCCTAGTAAGGGGCAAATGTATCCAAAGTTTTTTCAATGCTAACATATACGCGGCCTTGGATTTCTCTAACAAACGTCATAGTCACGCATAAGTCATGCTAATGTAGGCCCTAGGGTACGTGATCAAGCATAGAACACGATTTATTTCCCTTCCCGAATGGAATAATGTCCTAGTACTAGGCCTACTCCTAAAAAATCCAAATCATTATGGTCACGAATAATTAATAATTATTGTTCACAAATATACCGCACTGTAATTCACCATCGGCTCAAAATGGCCTCGTCAACCAAGGGCATTTACTGCAGAGCATGGGCAATCATGCTCGTACAACAGGCATTAACTTGAGCATAACGGGCATTCATTCCTGTTTTTGTGCTTCGAATGGTCATCAAAAACAGTGCTAGGACTAGGCGTAACTTAGTCTTATAGTTATTAATATTATGTTCTTCTGTATCAAATGATATCACTTGTGGTCACAGATTCCAAATTCGTACGTTGGTACACTAGTTTAAGTACTTTAGCGCATGACTAGCTTTTACTGATTTTGGAGCATGTTGTACTCGTAGCAAAACTTTAATGGGTTAAAAATTTGTGTTAGGGGCAGAAGTGCTGTGGTGTGCAGTGTAACGCACAGCCTTGTTGCAGTGTAATGCACAGCCTTGTTGAACTTGTTTTTGAATACTGGGACCAAGAGGCATGATATGTGGATTATGCTACTTAGGTTAAAACCGACATAATAAAATAAATGCATTTACTGTTAGTGGTAGGCCTGTGCAACATTGACTGTAAGTACTTCCTATATTAGGCCTAAGTAACTTAGTGGTCAGGGTAGGAAAACATACCATGTACACTTAGAAAGGTAGATAATACCTAGCAAAAAGTAACGTCGTGTGAAGGAAGCAATTGATACCTGCTCGCTTGCTCAGGTAGTCGATCAGAGAAAACGCAACTGAACTGCAAACATAATGGCTTGTGCTTCATTGCCCAATGGATGGTTGCAATATACATGCTATAGTTAGACGTATGAAATTGGAATAGTCAGTGATTAGGGGTTACAGAAAATTCCAAGACACGCACTTCAAGTTGTGCACACAAAAGCTGTGCACCTTGCAGGTCACATCAAACAGAAATTAGCATTTTAGTAGAAAGATAAAAAACTTGGCGAGTATGGAACATCAAAATAAGTAACAATGTTTGTAAGACATAAAAACAATCGAAAAAAAAATTCTCTTAAGCAGATCATCGAAACCACAATGTATTTCTGCATTCTGGTTGTAGAATTGATTTTTACAAATTAAATAAAGTCTTCAAAGTGACAAAAATCAGAAGTTTGGCGATTTAATGAACTTGTCAAAATGTTAAAATTCTTAAAATTGTCATTTTGTGGAGTTACAATATCTGGCCAAAGTGACAGAATTTGAAAAATTGTCCTTTTGCAGAGATAAAACAACTCATCAAAATGATACAAAAAGGCCAATCTCATTCAAGCGTGAACCACTGATGTATCCTACAAACCTTTCATATTCCATTCACTGCCATGTTCCTGTAATTGCCAAGCCAACCTGTCATTCTGGGGGATCCTGATTCCTACATTGGAGTCAGTCCAATCTGCTGGACAAAACAAGTCTTTCCCCCATGGCGGAAAGACTTGTTTTCCCAGGTGGAATGTCCACATTTTCTGTGGCGGAAAGTAGGTATGTTGGAATGAAGCGCACCATGTTTAACGTACTTTAGTTTAACCGTAGTTTAACCGTAGACTCCAGTGTAAGATATATATTGTGAGAGTCTGAAAGACCATCATATGCTTGGAGTTTCACTGTACAGTAAACTAGGCCTCCCATAGCTGAGTAGGTAATCTTATTCCTAATCTGATGTCACTTATTCTGATGTTGGAATGTAGGCTAGATTAACCTTTTGCTAAAGAACTTAAAAAGATGGATAAAAAGTTGAAAAGGATGATGTTGGATTTGGTGTCACAATATTCAACAAATTCAGACTTCCTTTACTTTCTACTACAAGTGAGTCGTATCTGACGTAGGGTCTAGGGCACCCGACCTAGCCTGTAGGATCTGGTTGATTGTCCAGTTTGACATGAAGCGAGCTAATTTATGTTAGGTCTGTTGCATTTAACTAAGGATTTCCATGAATTAGCCACAGCAAGTTAGGCTTAGCTTTACTTTCAAATGCATAGCACTAAAGTAATGGGAGACCCTTGTATCTGTTCTGCTGGACTGTTCTGTTGTCTCTGCCTGTTTCTCGGACAATGATGCCCAATCAGCTAATTTGCCATGAGTGCAGTATTCCCAACAAGAGTCTTTCCCCCACTGGAAATTGGGTTTGCTGTGTGTGTGTGTATCTGGGGGGTTCATCCCCTGTGCAAAGATTTCAGCATTATTGCCCAGTCGCACAAAGGCATGCAGATCCCCTGTGCATTTTGCAAGCTTTCCAGTCTGGGTGTCTTTGTTACAGAACCTTGTACAACTTCACTGTTTTTTTTTTAACTTTTGAGTCCAACTACAACTCCAGATTATATACATTTGGTGGCACTGTCACCACCATAGCCTAGATACATTAACTAAGTCCAATTTGTCCATTGCTGATGTTTGTAAAGAGACTTATCTGATCCACAATCACTCACCTACACATGTGCTACTGATGCACATGCAGTAAAAGTAGTGACCTTACTATAGAGACACAGGGTTTTAAGAACTCCCTGACTTACAGTACCTGTATTTCAATTTAACTTGACTGTTTTGTTCACTTATATTCTATATACTTCACTTTGGTTTATTGACATACAGTACTGTATTAACTTATCAACAATGAGAGTATTTAAACTTTACCTAAGTCACAGCACTTACAGTACCTTGGAACTGCTTCATTTATAATACAGTAGTTTATCAGTATGGCCAGCATATACTTGAATGTAATTTTGGTGCTACTGTACACTGTTATTTTGATTTAAAAGTAAACCCGCAGTGGCATCTGTCAACTGATCCAGATAAGATACCCCCCCATATAGTCCACCCCTGGCTTTGATCAAATACACCGGTCCTGTCAGTCATGACACTTTGTTGAAAAATATGGTGCTTCTTTTCTCCTGTATAAAAGCTAATTGTATTTTATTGTAAGTCATAGAGAGTTGCTCAGTAGCATCGAAATAAACAAGTAGTCCCCTGTACAGTCTGTGTCTGTGTCATCATTTTCACATGCACTTCTACCCAATTAATTTGGCTGTTTAGATAATATTGTTCACAATGTTTTGTACTGGAATTTGATTCAGGATTGGGCCAAGGAAGAGAGTCTTGAATTTGCCAGTAGGGTGACCGCTAGAAACTACACCGTTTGTTCTATGGCTGATCAATTAACGTTGCAAGTACTCCGGAATAATAAAGCTTTTAAGGTTTTTTTTTTTAAAAGAAAGACAATCGGTATAGTCAGACAGCTACAGTGACAATCGTTCTTCGAATTAAACTGGTTCCCCCCCCACCCATGCAGTTCCACTATGTACGTACAGTATTATTAAGTCCGCATATATACAGATGTGTACCTGAGAGGACATATGACTTGAGTCAAACCTCAGCAGCAGTTGACCGGTCTCTCAATCAGATTATTTACTCTTCGATTGTAACTGACATTCCCACAGTCGCTTCACGATTGCTTTTGATATTTTCTCAATGACTTTCCACGACTTACGATCTACCTCACGATTACTTTCGATTCGATATTTTCCTCAAGAGTGTCTACTAGTTGATAGTATTACCGATTTTTTTTTTTCAATTTGCCATCAGTGCAATAACTGGCCCAGTCGTTCCCAGTTTTGGGTCTTCAACCGGTGTACAGTGGAAGCTTCCTTGAGAAGTTGAGAACTTGATTTTACTGGAGAAGCTTTTGGTTACACACGACAAATCGCAGCTTGATACCGTCGTTTGTTTTTGATGTCCATCTCCCATTGATATCATTTTTTTTTTGCATTATTTTCAGCGTAAAGAGGATTGAAAAACACCGCTGACAAGTTTTCCTGAAGTGTCGGCACACCCAAAACCCTCTGCGATGAACAAACGGAAGTATTCAGTGGTTCTGGAATCTGGAGGGTAAATAGATGGTTGTTTTCTGATTTGGTTTCTAGATTTTTTTAATAGTCAGGATTGTATTTGTCTGGCCATGTGCTGTATGCAATGTAGTCTTATTTTGTGTGTGTGTATGCAGATGCTGTAGGTGGCATAATTTTGCTTCATTTAGCATCTCAATAATTATCAAAATTTCTGGAGGTTAGAGGAACATCCTGACTGCACGCTCCTCCCCGGCAGTCGTGTCGACCTCCCTATCTTGAAATTTGTGGAGGACATCACTATGTATATTTCGCTTGTACTGCACCCTTGCGATAAGCAATACAGCAAGAAATCTCACAGTTGGCCCAGATCGGTGGTTGGGAGTTCCTTTCGAAACCTCACGTGGACACCACAGAGTGTGCCAGGAATCTGCTGTGTTTGGACAGTGGCATTGATTTAGGTCCCCCCTCCCTTGTGATTATGACACATCACTGCAGCGATTTAGGTGGCATTATTTCATCCAGGGGATCTGTTTCACCGGCTACTTCTTTCCCTCTGAGGTTTGACATGACCTCAAGAGGTGATCTGTGTCTCTTCTTCAATAACATGGAAGCAGACATTCGTAAATCTCGCAGTGTTGCACCAAGCTAATTCTTCACATTCACTGAACTACAGTATAGTTTGGGACTGTCTATACCAGTCTCACATTATGCCTGTCTTTCGCAGGCTTTTTCTTTCCTTTCAATAGGAAATGTTGACTAGGATGAAAAAAAAAAAGATGTTGGACTATGAATGGAAGGATGAGATGGGGTAGAGGATGAGGTCTGGGGGGGGGGGGGAATTTGGGCTATCTATACCAGTTTGACATTATGAAAGCATTCTGCAGGCTTTTGCTTTCCTTTCAAATACAGGAAAAGTTAACCAAAATGTCTGATTATAGATGAAAGGGAGACAGGGGCGTCGGGGGATAGAGGGTGATGGGAGGGAGAATAATGGGAGGGGGTAGGGGACATTTCAAGATGGTGAAAGGGGTGGTAAAGTCTAACAGTGTTTGACTACCACTGGTGTACATTGTTTTCCCATTATCTGCTGAAATATACTGATGTTGGGGTCAAAGGTCAGGAAGTGTACTGCATCCAGTCAGTCTTACTCTCTGTTTTTTTTCAGTGTAAACTGCAACTGCCTTGGTTCAAGAATGCACTACATCAGGACATAGCTGTTGGTTTGAATGACACTGGTCAATAGAATGTTAGTATGTAACGGCACTGTCTATATTGGGGATGATTTCGTGACAGAACCCAGCATTTGCACAGTTTACAATTTGATCCGTGATTCTCTTCCGTAATTTTTCACTCTTGCGGCAAAGATTGGTCTAACTGTTACGAAAGAAAAAGAAAAAGAAAAGAAACCAGTCGCAAGACATCCCTTAGGTGAAGAGAGATGTATAACAGCAATTGCCAGACTTCAAAAATTGGTTCTTAAAGAAGTTGATTGAATGTTGAAGGAGGATAGAACATCTTGATTGTTGTCATAAACATGAACACACTGGCAAAGTGAAGAAATTTTCGATGTGGTTTGTTACTGAGCCTGGTATGGAGGACCTGCGTTGTAGTTCACTCATACAGATACTGTAACATCGTCTGGCTCTGCGAAAGGTACAACCCACGGCCATTGTACATGAGAGCCCTGCGTGTTGCAGCTGGTTTTCGGACTAAGTACTGTAGGTTGCTGTTTGAACCAACTTGGAAGCTGCAGATTGCATGAACAGTATTGTTTTCACAAGTTCCTCTTTGAACTTGAACAAGTGGTTTTTGACTCCTTGCCAAAGCATGCAAGGAATCTACAGGATGGTGATGGCAGGTGTGTATGTATGTGTATGTATGTACAGCATGCCCTTGTTTTCGGGTGGGATCGAGGACCGAAACAATAGATTTTAGGTCCTCTGTAGAAAATTTAGTGGATTTCTCCAGTCCTCTCAAGATTAACAATAGATAGTCTATTCTATTGTTAAGGTTAGGGTTGAGGAAGAAAAAAACTAAAGAAAGCACAATGAGGTCCTCGGAATGAATGAAAAACAAAGCTGTATGTGCGTGTGTGTGTGTGTGTATGTGTACGTACTGTATGTATTTGGGTTAGGGTTAGTGTGTGTGTATGCGGTGCCCTGGCTTGTAAACACGATATCTCAAGGAGTGAAAGGTGCTTGAAATTCAAAGTTGGTGTGTTAGTAGTCTATTCTTAGTAGATGATTCCTCTTGTTTTTCATGTAGGTCAAAGGTCATTTGAGGTCACCAGAGAATAAAATGTGAAAAACCTATTAAGGGAGATAGTTCAGTAATGGATTGTTTTTTTAACTTCAACATCTTATCATTGGTAGCACTTGATGAGTAGGTAATGTCTGGCATTTCATATGGAGGTCAAAGGTCATGTGAGGTCAGTAGAAGACATAGTTTTAAAACCATATAAACACAGTATCTCAAGTAAATAAGATTCTGGAGGTGTTTTTTCATGTCAAAGTCATACGGGGATTTTAGAGGTCGTACAGTGAAAAGCTTGTGATATGTAACACTGCACTTTACAGTTGGTGTTACTGTAAGGTGCAGTACATACTGTAAAGACTTTTGTTGGTTTTGGTGTAAGTTGAAGGTTATTTGAGTCACTAGCAGGTGCAAAATGTTAGCACTCAGATGGTACTTTTTCTTTTCTTGTGGGGTAAACAAGTATTTGGTGTTACCAGCATTCAAAGACCAGCAATAGTTTGAAATATAAATTCATTGAGTATTTTTGGTCTTATAAATTGAAAGTCTTTGAATTTTAATGCAGTGCACAGCAAAAAGCAATACATACCCTGTACATTTTTAATCATTTTGTTATGATTCTATTACTATTTACTCTGCTGTTTTCATAGTTTTAAGTACAAAATTCCCAAAAGACAAGCAATTGATTTTTTGTTTTGGATAAAATTTCTCCCATACAGAGAGAATTGTTTTTAGCTTGATAAGGGACCGTTGACCTCTTAGGTCACGTGAGACAGGTATTATTAATCCCAGAGGGATCACTATCTAACAATTGACACTGCACATTCAGAGTGAAGTAATTTGTCCTGTCAATTTGGATTACCCTGTAGAGATTTTTTTTTCATTAGGGCATGATAGTACTGTACGTAGGTATATATCACTACCTTCCAACAGCAAACTTGTAGGCCGGAAGGTTTTACTTTACTAATGTCTCACCTCATAGGATTCCTGTTTCAAAATTTCAAAACATCAGTCTCACATTGAACCACTTTCTTGTTTCATGGATTTTTATCTCCAGGGAGGACAGCGATGAGGAGAGCAGCGTAGCCACCGGTCCCTCAGATGATGGCGGTTCCATAAAGAAGATGTCAAAGTTAGTAAACTGTCAGTTCATACCGACTGTGCTCTGTCTGTTTGTTTGTTTGTATGTCTGTCAATCTTTTCATGTCTTTCCTTCTTGAAAACCTGGAAAAGTCTTGAAAATTTGGAAAATTCTATCACAGCCTTAAAGCACTTCTAAAATTCAGAGAAATCATGTGTGAAGTTATGGAAAAGTCATGGAAATTTTCACAAAGTGTTGTTGTTTCAAAATTGTCACTCGTACTGTAAAAATATGTATTCTCAGAAGCTGTACTTCTGCACCTCATGTTGCATTGGACTATGTATGATGTTATTGTTGAAAACCCTACATAAGGTGTCAGGGAGAAGGTCATGGAAATTTTTCATTTGGCCCCGGGAAAGTTATGGAGAAAGTCATGGAAATTGATTTCATAGAAAGTGCAGGGACCCTGTCTGTGCAAGGGTCGAAGGTCACCTAGGTAACGGTCTTTTGGACCCACATTTTCATCAGAAACATGCTAAGGGTGGCCATTTCCTGATGATAGAGGGGGACACCTTTAGTTATTGTTAGCAGATAACTTGTGCAGCAGATGTTAATGTGTTCTGCTTGTTAGCGTTACAAATGTCGGCTCCACAGGCAAGCGAACAGGTGGCTCCAGTGTTCCATTTCAGTCTGTACTGCATTTCTGTCGTAGTGTATACTGTACTTGTAGCCTACTACTGTGTATGTAGCCAACGTGTTGCATGATTGATACAAAGTGTGTGTGGTCTAGACTCTGGGCTTGTGTGAGACAGTTTGTAAGTCCTGCACTGTGTGTCATTGGGAGTTTCATGTAAGATTTTTCAGAATGGAGGAATGTTCAACATCCGAACCCATCCGTGCCTGAATGGAGAACAGGGTGACAGAGAGCCAGACTGTGCCTGAAGTTCCTGCAAATGACCAATGTGTGGTGGTTTCTTGAAGCTCAAACACAGCATGTTTTTTGTTCCTTTTTCATCAGACATCACTTTAGCCTGTCTCTTCATCTCAGAACAGTAATCCAGTAACAACTAATTTGTGAACAATAGCCTGTTCATAAGCTTTAGAAGTTTTGTTGAGTGATGGTGGCTTTCACGTAGAATTGGCTTAAGTGAAAAAAAAAAATAGGACTTAAACAAATTTTGCATTTGGACTGCTTTTAAGGGAGTTTGTATAACAGGGGACTTGGGTACCTCAGGTAAAGTTTATTCTAAACATGAATTCCTCACCCCCAACTAATACTGTAAGAACCCTAATCCCTCAGCAACCCCACTCCCAAACATTACTTCATGTTAATCCACGAATGAAATACACTTGTGCTGGCAAAGACCCAACGCTTGGTCTTTCTTCATTATGGCGTTTTCTTAACAATGTTAAGTTGGTTACTAAATATGCCTTTTAGAATCAAACACACTGGCGTTTGCACTGGGTACCTAAAGTAGCCAACCAAGAAAGTTAGGACCCGGTTCGGAAATTGCTACACGACCCAAAGTTTTCACCAACGTACTGTAAGTTGTATGTGTGAAAAAAATTCAGCATTTAAATGTCCAAAAACACTTCATTGGTGTGCCAGTAAAAATGCATGGTGACAAATCACCGTGCGAAGAAAAACATACTATTATGACCATCATGACAAACCCGGTAGTCTAACAGAAGTCATATTTCCGGTACCACCACCCAACAGACTATGGACTGTGACCAAGCCAAGTTTACATCCCAATGCACTTATACAATCATGTGACCTTGGTTGCCACGCAGCTGCCCGGACCCAGCAGGGTGCAATGTAATGTGAGGCAAGTAACGCGGTAAGACCCTGTCACGGTGAAGACTCGGAAGTCCTTTGCAAACATTTAGTCCAGAATGATCTCCAAACTTCTGTTGTAAATGAGGAATATTCAGTTACGATCGTTCAAGGTATTTTCTTGTATTAACCACACAAGCAAGTCTGGGTTTAAAAGAAAAATAAATAAAGTAGTAACATATTTTGCAATAAGTAACGTTGGAGACAACCTCCTCGTGCATTTATGGTTGTAATCACAGCATGATGACGTACAAAAGTGTAGTGGTTTTTGCTTGCTCTTGTCACTGTGCAACTTCTACATCATAGGCTTGGTTGACC
The DNA here is from genome assembly GCA_021234535.1 of Stichopus chloronotus. NCBI lineage: Eukaryota > Metazoa > Echinodermata > Holothuroidea > Aspidochirotida > Stichopodidae > Stichopus > Stichopus chloronotus. The sequence goes on from CM037847.1 coordinate 9,228,348, forward strand.
TACATTTAAAGTTTTTGGGGGTTTCAAATGATCCATATCTATACACAAAGACTCTGAGAAGATTGAAAGTTGTTAGCATGTTGTTTTACAGTAGTATTGCTATAGATTTTAGGAGAATATTTGTGAATAGTCTAGCCACTTGAAGTCTTATACAGTAAGTCCAATTACAAGCTTTGTTGCAAGTCGAAAACTGCTGAGAAGCCTCGGTCTCTTGGTTTCATTGCTGGTGCAGTGGGTAACATGCATGAATTAACTATTAGTACCCCAGGTACGGTATACTGTATATGTAGGTCCACAGAATATTATACTGGAGTTGCATTAAACCTGACAATTTCAGGGTTCTGTACTCTTTCTGGAATTCGATTGTCTCTGGCAGGGTTGTCACCACGCCGGGCGGTGCTACCCAGCTCTCAAAATCTCCGCCCGGCACTCGCCTTCAATTTCAGCATCAGCGCCCGGCACAAATTTCGTTACTTAACTGAATAAAATTGTTACATTTCTTTAGAATTCTGAGTGATTACCCTTCTTTTACCACAAAACGGCCAAGTGAGCTTAAACATTTCCACACTGGTCGAAACCAAAGTACCGAATTCATAATTGATAATCTAGAGTGCGCCATTATACATCCAAGCACTCTCCAACCCGCAAAAATTTTTCAAAGACCCCCCAGGATGGCGATCACAAATTACCCGGCTCTCAAAATGGTCTGGTGACAATCCTGGTCACTGGTGGTTGAATACTTAGGTGAAAAATCTGGGAAATGGTCCTCGTACATCCTGTACTGTATCTCAAAGAAGTCCAGTTTTGAGACTCTTTTACAAGCTTATTTTAGATTTGAATCTGAAACATGACTCTGAAGTGCCCCTTTGTCTTGCTTTCATCTGGAAGGTATTGTAGTTGAAAAATGAAAAAAAGAACAGTCGCTGTTTTTAGTTTCACATGATAATTGCAATGGTAGCCACATCGCTGGTTTACTTGTCGAAGGTACTGCAATGCAGGCTGGAGCAGTGCCTTCCATAGTCGATTGCTCAAGCAAGGTGCTTCCGGATCGGAGACCCTTAGAATCTTACTGGGATATCTAACATGTTTTAGTTTTCACTCCCATGTTTGATTTGTCTCTTCAGACAAAACCACAGTGCAATTGAGAAGAAGAGGCGGGAGAAGATGAACACGTACATCCAGGAATTGAGTGCAATGATCCCGACTTGTAATGCAATGAAATCAAAGCTAGACAAGCTGACCATCCTACGAATGGCGGTGCAACACATGAAGACCATCAGAGGTACTGTACAGTATGGTCCATCCATTCTTCTATCTCTTTTTGTCTGCACCCACCCCATCAATGCCACCCATCCACACCACCCCACCCACACCACCCTATCCACACCACACCACCCTATCCACGCCACCCCACGCCACACCACCCTATCCACGCCACGCCACACCACCCACGCCACCCCACCCACACCACCCTATCCACGCCACCCCACCCACACCACCCTATCCACGCCACCCCACCCACACCACCCTATCCACGCCACCCCACCCACGCCACCCCACCCACGCCACCCTATCCACGCCACCCTATCCACGCCACCCCACCCACGCCACCCTATCCACGCCACACCACCCACACCACCCTATCCACGCCACCCTATCCACTCCACCCCACCCACACCACCCTATCCACGCCACCCCACCCACACCACCCTATCCACGCCACCCCACCCACACCACCCTATCCACGCCACCCCACCCACACCACCCTATCCACGCCACCCCACCCACACCACCCCACCCACACCACCCCACCCACACCACCCTATCCACGCCACCCCATCGTTGAGAGTGCAGGAATATATATACGTATTATATCAGTCTCTTTTTAGGGGAACTGTGAAGAGTTAAAGGGAAATAGGGCGTTTGTTTTACAGAAAACAACCATATTTTTAAAACCAATATTTGTGGATGTAGAATGATAGTTTATTCAAAATAAGGAAGGACAGTAGCCTCCTTTTCAAGGAATAAACTTTTCACAGATAGAAATTCAGTTATTTGTTGCTCAACAATCATTAGTTCACCCAAACTTTTCGAAATTTAAATGATGCATCTTCCGTTATTCACCACATGCACAGTGTTTTGAGGAGCCAAAGCTTTGACAGATGTTTGTTGATGAGACTGAATGGTTTAGCAATGCTTAAAGCTATTTTCTTTGTATGCCTTGGTGGTGAATTCTCAACACCCTATTTCCTGTGAAACAGAATGTGTCACAGTATTACTTGAAAAAACACTTGGAAATATGTAGATGGTTCAAAATGTTAAACCCACCAAATACTTTTCAGATTGTTGTCACAGATGGCCTGCAGTCACATTTTGATGTTGGCAGTTCCCTTCCTTTTTTCTCTGTTTTTTTTGTGCAACCTCAACTGTTTTCTTATTTTAAGAGATTTGTAGAAAATTATGTGATAAAACCAAGGCAGTCATGTGACATAGATCCACAGTTCTTCTGTGTGTCTACTTTTGGACAGAGGAAGCAAAAAACAAAAAATTCAAAGCAATGACAAATATATATATTATATATACCAGCTCAAACTTTCTATCAAGGTTTCAAATTGCCCCTATTTCTGTCCTCCGCACAAGGATTTCAGGATTTTCCATTTTCGTTAGGCTTTTTCAAAGTTTAACAGAAAACAAGCCTTTGCAGGGGGCTATTTATAAAGTTTCATACTGTACAGTACAGTTTGCTAGAGTGGACTTCAGGAGATTTAGTTTGCCAGCGTGAACTTAATTTTAGGTGTTGACACACGCTCATGGATGTTGCGCAGTCTGTCTTTGTTTTCTTCCTCGTGAATTTAGGAATCAAGTAAGATCTTGTAAAATGAACGTGACAGGAAGGGATGGCTCTGGAATCACACACAATTTTTTTTTTTTTTTCTATTTGTTCATACTATAGCTTGATGGATTCAGATGTTTAACTTAAAGTTTGCCTGAAAAAAAAAATGGAAAGTTAGCTCTAAATAAAGTTGCATAGTAATTTGATGGGGTCATTGAATTACCAATAAGTCTCAACCAAAGCTCTGTCAAATACCATATTCAGTCATGCCAATTTTATGTCATACTTCCAGTTTACCTTCTAGAATGGAGAAAAGATTTACTTTTGTAGATTTTTTTTTTGTATGTGTGTGTGTAATCGAGAGACCCAGAATTAAAATTACCTTCCAAATGTAAACAGAGGATTCTCCAAAATGACAGTACTTTATCCCTCCCATTTCCGATGAGGATCCTGACGTATTGGTTCCTGTCATCAGCTTCTTACCATTTTCATGCTGACCGGTCGATCCGTCCGCCGCCACATCCGGGGATGAAACACGTCCTTCACATTCATGAGTGTTCATCACATGAAACTCATTAGAGTTTTTTGGGTCTGAATTCTGAGTTGAGTTTTTCAAATTTGTTGAAATTTTCAACCAGGGAGAATCATCACTCAGTGCCTACCCCCCATCAGTTTGTAATGCAATGTGGCGATAACGTTTTGTATGTTCACGTTCCTCTTCCAGGTTGTCCTACGTCGTACAAAGAGGCAAACTACAAGCCGTCTTTCCTTTCTGCTGATGAACTGAAGTCTCTTATACTAGAGGTAAGGTCATAGTGCCGTTGCCGATGCTCTCACTTCAGAGGTGTAAATTTGAAAATTAGTAATTAATGGAAGGCTGGTGCATATGAACCAGTTATCTTTAGCAGTGATCTATTAATAGCTACTTCCTTGCAAAGGGAGGAGGGTTGAGGTAGGAGGAGGTTGGAGTGGTGTCAGCCCTCAGGTACTGTATTTCTCCAATGGACTCTGTGGGGAGGGGGTATAACCCAAACCTGGTTAAATTAGTTAATAGAGAGTGGACTGGGTTAAAATCCTTGTCTGGCATTCAATTTCCATTTTTATCCAATTATTAAAAATTGGAATTTTCCAGACCAGTTTTCTGTTTGTAAATTCCAAACGATGAGCACGATGTTCAGAACACTAGCGTCGCTTTCATTCCAAGACCGTTCGTGACTTCCTTTACGAAGATGATAGAAAGTCATCATGTTTTAAGGATTACTTGATGCCCATTCTGACTTGGTACATGTATACATACCTTTTGATTTTGTGTCTGGCCCAGGAACCTGGATGTCAAAGCCAAAATCCTCCTGAAAATGTTTGAACTAACTTGGGAACACCTGAAAACAAAATCATCACTTAGAAAGTTAGAATTATCTCCGACCCTACTACAGTACTGGGTTCTTCTTCCTCTCTCTCCACTGTTTTCTGAAAGAAATTTCTGATGTAGTCCAAGCCTCAAGGATTGTTATATTAACGGTTTCCTTCACCCTGGAGGTGTCATGGAAAATTCATGAAATTTTTCGCTCTCATCTTTTTGTCTCTATCATGATCATTTGCATCACCATCCATCCGTCCTTTTCTGGATCAATTTGATCTGGAAATTTTCATCCCGTGGTCATGAGACTGCCATGGCAAAGTCACTTAATAGTCCTCATCATGCAGGAAACCTGATCACATGTCACGTTTTATGTTTCCGTAGAGTGCGGAAGGCTTCCTTTTGGTCGTGAGCTGTGACAGAGGAAGAATGCTCTACGTCTCCGAGTCGGTGATTAACACACTCTCTGTCTCAAGGGTAAGTTGTAATAGACTCGTTAAGTTCGTTCGTTAAAACAAAAGTACAAATAAGTTTGTTTGTGAAAAAAAAAAGTACCAGTAAAATTTTCCAGAAGTGGAATTTTTAAAAAATTTCAAAACTGATTTGAACCAAATAAGGCATTCCACTCGTGTGGTGACACAAGAGAAGTTATTTACTTCACTCCTCACTTACCTGTCTTATCACAACAAATGCACCCCCATCTACCGTGCCAAGAGTGCCGGTAACCTTTAACACCGCCGTTAGTGCCATCTGGCCTAATGCTGTAATAGCGCCTCTTCCCCATTCTGCCATTGCCGTGTGCCAGGAGTGTGGAGGTTCTTCAGATTTTTAATCCAAAATTATCAAAGATTTATTTCTCCATCTGGTTGCTTACACTGTGTAGTTTGCTCGTGGAACTCATTTCCTGCAAGAATCCACCAATTACTGCTAAGTATCCTATCCTTTTTGTGAAAAATTTAGGTCATAGAATTTTCAGCTCATACCATGTTGTTTTGCGCCCTTTAATTACACAGGGCCTAGTTACTCAGACTTTTGTCCTTATCACATCGTATTCCCATTGTGTATTTGTGGTGCCTAACCTTGGGCTTTTGACATTCCTGAAAGGCTCAAACTTGCTCGCACATACTGGGAAGCTTCTTCCTTTGTTCGTTAAGAGGCTTTTTCTCCCCTCTTCTCATTGGTGTTTTACAACCTGGTGTTTTGTACAGCCTAAGTTTCGTAACTGTCGTTTTCAGGCCTGTCGTCTTTTGTCGGAGGGTGCGTTTATCACCTACGTATCAGGAACTGTATGTGGTTTATTTCTGTTGGCCTTAACATTCCTTTCAGATATGGCTTCCAGAGCGGTTCTCTGTTTTGTGCCTCTCGTGTTCGATCTTTATACCAGGCAGAGGGTGGGACAACCATCACCAATGTCCCAAAGGCCGTAGCTATTCGATAAGAGACCCCCCTTTTTTTTTCTCGAGCAGTCTCGTGGACCCAAGGACCTGCACCGGCTCCACTCTAGAAAGGAGTGCTCCGAATGTAAGTATTGAGGGAGAAACCCAGCCACTGGAGCAAGAAAGTTCCGAGCAGTGTCGGCACTGGCGTCGTCCGGAACCACACCGACTAGTCAAAAGAAGAGAAAGCTGTTACCCTCATCGAAGGGGAATGCCCTGAGAAAGAAGCAAGTTTCCACTCCTGTGGATCCAACACCGGCCCAGGGGCCAGCTTCAATAGCTTCCTGGCCTCCAGCATTGGACATTGAACACTGGACCTGCAGAGGAGTTGCAGGTGACTTTGGATACTACCCACGACAGCAGGACTGCTCTCAGCGGGGGTAGAAGTGTTAGCCAGTCTCGTACTCGATCAAGATCACGCTCCCGGTTGTGATCACCAAAGAGATTATCAAGGAGGAAGAGGAGGAGAGTTTATCACTCCGATTCCGACTCTGGCAGCAAACACAGGAGGAGGCCATCTCACCAAGAGGAGGAACCGGCCTGGCTCTCAAAGCTCAGTGGACTCCTGGCCCCACTCCTGGAAAGGGGAAGAGAACTAAGCTCTGAGGTCCAAGACCTCTGCCATCCACAATGGCTCCAAGCCCTCCGGCCCCGGAAGATGCTCCTTTCACCAACCTGCAAAGAGGGAACACAGTGGCCTGCACTCCAGCCTCAGCTACTTTGCACGATGATGATATTCTGGACTATCAGGCTTTGTTGGCACTGTCAGGTCTCGAAGAGAGAGAGGATCCAGACGTGCACGTCGATTTTCATGCTTATGGCCAAACTTGTGATGCGACACCACCAGTAGCTCCCAAAGGATGCACACCAGGTCCCCAGACGAGACATTGCCAGCTCCTGCTCTCATTTGGCCCCCTAGCAAGACTGACTTTTGATTAATTTGCCAGAGTTTGGTGAAGTCCATTGCCGCAAGAAGGGAAAATGTCTCGGCTATTCGTTGGCTGTTCAGTGAGGCTAGATCTCGAATGCTCTCCCTTCTGTCCAGAGGCCCAAACCTCTTTGCAGGCCAAATTTCAGTCCCGGCTCCAGGAGGAGGTTTCCACGAGAGAGACGCTGGCGAAGTCTGACTTCAGGCTCCAGCCCACGAACTGAGACTGCGTTAGAAACAGAGGTGGCGTAGGCAACAGAGGCGGACACAGGGCCAACAAAGAGGTTCAAGAGTCTGTGGAAAAGGCAAAGTCTACAACAATAAATCTTGACCAGACTCATCAAACAGTGGCCACAGTGGGCAGGTAACCAACAAGACGGACGCAGCCAACCCACCACCGGGGCGATGCTCAACACATGTCCCTAGAGGTGTCCACCTCATCTTGGAGGTCGCCGAGGTGAGACTCACGTACTTCGCCTGTCATTCTGTGATCCACAATGGCTACCAGATCGAGTTCACCTCGCGCCTGCCTGCACCGGGACAAATGATTATGCTGATAATGTTTCTCTGATCTTTGGTCCCAATTTTTCTCTGATGGAAAACATACTTTTCATGTAGAGTTGTGGTTTTGTATAACCACAGGCAGTGTTCTGTTTTATAGTCCAGGTTCCCCGTTGAACCACAACCACCACTTGACCGTATTCAGTTCAAGGTTGGAAGTGAAAGTTAGGGAAACGAAAAAAAAAAAAGATGAGAATGTATTGTCAGTGTGCATCACATTATTTTCACCTCAAAAAGTGTGACACTTCAACGACAAGTTCCGATAAGTATTTCTTTAATCAGACTTTGAATATGGCCAACCTCTGCTGTGCTTAAATGTGAATGGCTTGAGACGTCGAGGAGTAAATGTACGGAAAGTGTGGTCAGAGTGCCCGGTCCTTTTGAATTTGCTTTTAAAATTTCCACTTAACAATTTCTCCTTCTCTGCAGGAATACTTAATCGGACAAAGTCTCTTTGATATTCTCCATCCGAAAGACATGTCAAAGGTCAAAGAACAGCTGTCATCCTCAGATCTGACTCCACGGGAGAGGTTTATAGACACAAAGAGTGAGTCACACAAGAATGAATGTCCCACCCCATTTTTCTTTTGGAAAAGTATTGGCTACCTTTAGTATTTCCAAAAAAGAGATTGATTTTTATTTTACGTTGTGGATATTAACCCGACAATACACTCTCTGTTTGTGTTATTAGCAAAAGTAAATCTTTGGGCATTCATTTTCTTTTTAGTTTTCATGTTTCCAACCCAAATGTGTATTTGTTTTTTTGACTTCCAAACTTAGACGTATGACTTAGACTTAAATAGTTCCTTTTTTGGCATCCCTTCTCTGGGGTATTCTATTTTTAAACATGAAATCCCCTCAGATATTTTGTGATTGCTTATTCACGGTCTGGGGGGGGGGGGATGGGGTGGTCCAGGCAAGAGTTTCTACATGTAATCTTGATGGTGCTTTCAATCTCCCCCACAATATGTAACATCACACAAAGCAGATCACAATGAAACTGCAGTGTATTTCTTCATAGTCCCCCATTTTGTGTCTCACTTCAGCTGGTTTGCCAGTGAAGGCGGATGTCGTTCCCATGATTCCACAGTTGTCGTCTGGTAGCAGGCGTTCCTTCTTCTGCCGGATGCGGAAGTATTCCAAAGACAGCATAGTGAAAACAGAAGACCAAGCGAACATGAAGAAAAAACTCAAATACATTCCAGGTGAGAACCCCTTCCCCATGTGACACAAGTCCTGCAAGCAGGCCTTACTCTGTGTTTCCTTTTTGGTTTCTATGATAATTGCGACCTTTGTAATCATGCATACGCATGTGTGCATGTGTATGGGTGTATGTATGTGGGTGTGTATGAATGTTTGTGATGCCCTACCTTGTAAACACAATATCTCAAGAAGGTAAGCTTGGACAGATCTTATATTTGGTATGTAGGTGTACCACATAAGTAGAAGAACCCTATTGTTTTTGGTGGTGTTCAAAGGTCATTTGGGGTAAAAACTGGTCAAATTGTGAAAAACTCGTAAACACGATATCTCAAGAACGGAAGCTTTGACAGATCTCATATTTAGGATGTAGGTGTATGGAATTAAGTAGAAGAACCCTATCGTTTTTGATGGAGGTCGAAGGTCATTGGGGTCAACATGGGTCAAATTTGAAAAGCTTGTAAACACAATATCTCAAGAGGCGAAGCTTGGACAAATCTAATATTTAAGTATGTAGGTGTACGGCATTGAGTAGAAGAAGCTTATAATTTTGGTGGAGGTCAAAGGACATTTGGGGTCAACAGGGGTGAAATTTTGAAAGCATTGTAAACACAATACCTCACGAAGCGAAGCTTGGACAATTCTCATATTGAGTATGTAGGTGTACCACCTTGATTAGAAGAGCCCTATTGTTTTTGGTTGAGGCCAAAGGTCATTTGGGGTCGACAGGGGTCAAATTTTGTAAACCTTGTAAACACGAAATCTCAAGAAGAGAAGCTTGGACAAATCTCCTATTTAGTATGTAGGTGTACCACCTTGATTAGAAGGGTCCTATTGTTTTTCATGGAGGTCAAAGGTCATTTGGGTCAGCAGGGATCAAATTTTGAAAACCTTTTAAATGGTATCTCAAGAAGTGAAGCTTGGACAAATCTCATATTTGGTGTGTTGGTGTACCACATTGAGTGCAACATTGATTCTGGTGGAGGTCAAATGTTATTTTAGGTCAACAGGGGTCAAATTTTGAAAACATTGTAAACACAATATCTTAAGAAGGGAAGCTTGGACAGATGTCATATAAAGTATGTATGTGTGTCGTCTAGTGTACAAGAACAAGGGTCAAACTGTTAAAACCTTGTAAATAAACTGCGTTGATATACCTGTTATTCGTGGGCATTGCATTGACACCGATACCTATGGTATAAACAGCTAATAAGTATACCAAAAATACCAGATATACTTGGAAACAAGGATAATACCTAGTAGGAAATAAAGCGGTGTGAAGAAACCAATGTTGATGCCTGCTTGCTTGCTCAAGTAAGGTAGTCGACCAGAGAGTATGTAACTGGACTGCAAACATATTCTTCTTACCTTCACACAATTGCTTGTGCTTCATTGGCCAATCACATCTACACCACTGTTTACAGTTAATGAAATTAATGAATGTTTGGGATGACAGACAATGAAATCTAAATAATAATTGGTTGCAGTTTATGTACATACTATATTCAGAAGTATGTAATTGGAATAGTCCGTGATTGGGGGTTTCGGAAAATTCCAAGCCAGTGCTTCAAATTGTTTGCACAAAAGCTGTGCACCTTGCAGGGCACATCAAACGTAAACTAGCATTTTAGTAAAAAGAAAAAAAAGTTGGCAACAATGGAACATTAAAATAAGTAACAATATTTGTTAAACAAAAGAAGGGAGAGAACCAGGAATAGGCCACAATACTGTACACCTACGTAGAAAAACTGTTGAACGGCCCGATATGGCCGTACTTAACTTGCCACTAAGTAAGTTACATGAGAACAACAAAAAGATGAGTGAATTACATGCATGTTTTCATCTCTCTAGTACAAGTTGGAAAACGTGCATGTTGACAAAAAAATAAAGCCACATTTTCCCTGTAATTCTTGCCAAAAAGAAACCTCAGTGATGTAAACGGGAAGAAAAAATAGCAAAATAAGGTTTTCACCGACAGTTTTGAGACCATCCACCTACACGTTTTGATTCTGCGCAGTGCACTTCGATATCTCAAGAAGGGAAAACTTGGGCAGATCTCCCAATTAGATTGTAGGCGTATCTCGTTGAGGATACAAGAGATCCATTGTCTTTGGTGATGGTCAAAGATCATTTGAGGTCAGCAGGGTCACATTATGGCCAGAATTCTTGTAAACATTATATCTCAAGAAGCGAAGCTTGGACAGATATCCTATTCAGTATGTAGCTGTATCTCATGAGCACAAGGATCAGTTGGTCTTGAATGGAGGTCAAAGGTCATTTGATGTCAAAAAGGCTCAAATTGTGAAAGCCTTGTAGACATGATCTCAAGAAAGGAAGCTTGTACAGATCTCATATTTCATATAAAGCATACATAGCTTAATGTGACACATACTACTGCTATTATATCAGATCCAGAAAAAAATTCTCGTAATCGGATCATCGAAACCACAATCCATTTCTGCATTTTGGTTTTTTGAGTCAGAGATGCCAAAATAACAAAGCCACTAAATGATGAGTCACAAAAAAAAAAACCCAAAAAACAAACAAACCATTGTCTGGGATTGAGTTTTATCATCTTGAAGAAGGCATGTCAAGTGACAACAGGAAAACATGTCAATTACTTGGTCAAGAAATTTTAAAGGTGTACTTCCCCCTCACAGATGCTTGTGTTCTTTCCAAGTGGTGTTTCTTTCCCTTCCCGCAAGGAAACCGAAAATGTCCTTTAGTAGGTTATGCCACGTTACTAGTGCCAACCGTAGTTTTTATCATGGGGAAACCAGACAAAGGTTTCTTCAGAAGAGGGTACTGGCTTTGCTGTTGGAAGGGAGTATATAGAGACAAACAGCAAGGATCAGACGTCACAGACACTGGCCTTTTCTATGCGCTAAATCTGAATGACTCACACTTGTCTGCTTTTTCAGATCGAAAGAAGTATGTCACGATACAGTGTACCGGTTACCTGAAAAGCTGGCCGTTATCTCAGATCGGAGTAGAGTACGACAACGAACAGGAGGGGGACACGGAGGGGTGCACCCTCAGTTGCCTCATCGCCATAGCCAAGGTACGCCCGCCGGAAATCTGAAGTGTTTGCAAATGAGTCTCAGATCCTTCCTTTTGTTTCTCCTCGAGAAAAAAAAAAACAGGATCCCTGTCGTAACATAATGACGTCCTTGTATTTATTGAATGGAACAAGTTTGTTCCCTAGATAGATGACAAAGTGGTAAGCAAAGGCAAATATAATCTTCCTGTGGATATGATATGCAGCACTCATTCCTTTGAATGCATACCAGCTTGTCTTGCTGAAGTATTTGAAGAAATAAATTAGAAATTTCGAATCATTTGATTGGGTGTTTTATTTGCTCGTAACTGATTACATTCCTTAAACATTTTTTAAGTGAGAAAGAAAGTGTAGGGGAACGAACGTATCATATTTTGCAAAAGTCTGAAGTGATAACAGGATTTTCGCAATGACGATTATCTTGATGTTGCATGTCAGTTCTTTTATATTATCATGTGTTTGAGAGCCATCATGCAGCAAACACCGCATTAAAGGGGGCTAATGGATTTGATATTGATTAGTGTGTGAGGATTTCAAAGGGTACAAAACACATAAAAATGCTTTTAAGTAGTTGTAAATACTGTTGTCTTTTTTGTTTTTTCAAGTTTTTGACCCAAACCTGTATCACTTGTGTGCTTATGAATTCAGCAACAATGTCAAAGATGTCTGATCACAAATTCTCATAAACCAAATTGTATCGTTAATCACTCATTAATGTTTCTTTGTATGTTACACATGGGGATCATCTTAGTGTGACCATTTGTCACTACACTTGACAGGTTTGGGAATGTTAAGTGAATTTCACGAAGCAACTCAATGAGCCTCTTTGAGTCCCTTGCGCTGATGGTGGTCGAAACTTTGCCTCATATCTCATTTCTACGCAGAAAACACAAGATGTCCATCAAAACGAGCAATCTTCAATAGCTGGAGAGGAAGAATCTTATCAGTTTGTTTCTAGGCAAGCCATGGATGGCAAATTCACATTTGTTGATCAAAGGTGGGTGTAAACGTTGGTGATGTTTACCTTTGAAGGGTTGAATGTGTCGATGTTTCTTTCCTTTTGTTTTGAAAACCAAGTGGAATAACACCATCAAAGTCGTACAGCCGTCTCTTTGCATCGTTGGCTCCTGTTGTTTCCATCTCCTTCCCTGCCTTCCATGTCTTTCCCTCAAGCAAATGAGCCATTGAAAAGACTGGCGGTGGTAGGCTTGTCGCCAAACTGTAAACATGCACCGTAACATCTGTCATTGCAGAGCTTTCTGTGGGGATGTGACTTCAAAACAAAGAGGCCAACTAAGGCAGTTACCAAACCAAAAGTCAGCATTTGCTAAAGGGAAAATCATTCCAAGCAAGGAAGCCATTTTGTGTAGGTTTATAGTCCAAAATAGTCATTGCGATAGTACCGCTTTCTCTTCTGATACCTTTTTGCTGTCATTGCTGTTGTGTTTCATAGAGTATTGAGGTAGTTTCCGTATTCATAGTTGCTTCTCAAATTGGTAATAAATTAACACCGTTCCGTTTGCAGTTGTGCAAGCATTTTTAAGACACTCGGAGTGAACAATAGATTAGTTTGAATGGATATCTTTTTCTTTGTGTCTCGTCCAGTCTCTGAAATTTTCTCCTTACCAAGTCTACATTAATTTGATGCAAGTGTGCATCGCGGAATCTTCTAGTCAGTTAGTAGCCTTCCGCATCTAAACGTGAAAATGTTCTCTGATGTTGAGGAACTTTCGGCAACGACCTCTGGAGTCTTATATTTGCATTTGCTAACTCCACATGTGAAACGAAACTCACTCCTTTGACTTTATCTGTTGGTTACCAGGGCAACGTCTATCTTGGGGTACCTCCCTCAAGAGTTACTAGGCACGTCATGTTACGAGTATATCCACGTCAGTGACATCAAACAGATGGCGGAAAACCACTATGCAGGTGAGTGACCTGAGCCTTCGTGGTATATTTAAAAAAAGTCGACACCTAGTGCCTGTGATTCGAGTATAATCGGTTCTTTCCCCCTGACACTTTCTGAGTTTAATTTCCATTCACCACAGCTGCCATCTGCAAAGGCTCGGCAGCTGGCATCGCGGTTTCGTTCTTCGTAGCAGAATTTCGGCAGAAGTCACTTTTATTTTTAACCGATATTTCAATAGTTATTTCACAATTACCTTCAATATTTCCCGATTGTTTTACACTCCAGATAGTATTCATGATTACATTCCCAAGTATATTCGTGACTTTATTCGCGATTACTTGCAATGTTTCACAATACTCTTTGAGACTTACAATATTAACGATTTTTTTTAAAAACTTTTTCTCCAATATCCAAAGTGAATGGAATCCTGTTTGTATCGGTTCCGGTAATATGATCCGTTTACGGTGAAACTTCAAGTGACCTGTACTTGAAAAACATTGTGACCACTCAAGTGATGATTGTTGTTAGTCATCCAGTGTTCCTCCTTTTCGTTAAGATCTGAAGCGAGTGACTTCACGTACATTTCAAGTCACATCACTTAATTCAAATTGGAATACAGAGGAGGTAGTGTGGTCTGACCTTGACAAGGGGGAATTAAAAACAAAACAAAAAAATCACCATTTTGCCACGTAAAAATTGTGACTCCATTTGCATACTTGCACCTGTTTTCACGTGATACATTATAATCATATCCTCTGTTTTCGGAACAGTCTTACTGAAGAAAGATAAGATAGAGACTAAGGTGTACAGATTTCGTGCGAAAAACGGTTCCTTCCTCAAGCTGAAGTCAAAGTTATTCTGCTTTCGAAATCCTTGGACGAAAGAAGTGGAGTACATAGTGTCCACCAATACTTTGGTCTCGTGAGTAGCTCTTCATTTCGCTCTGTGTTTTGATATGTAGCCGACTGCTGTTTCTTTTCCCAAAGCTTTTTTCTTGAAAAATGAGGCGATGTTTTGAAGAAAACCAGTCCTCGTGATTCTGCATTGAAAGTTCAATAACTTTTTGCGGTACATATAAATATCAAATTCCAGTTGACATTGCAAATTCCACCCTCTGTAATGAGTACAGCCTTCACATTCACCAAGTGCGTTTTTTTTTTAAGTGCTTTTTCACCCCTATTCATGCTTCTTTTGTCCCCCCCGCACATCACCCTTCCGACTACTTATTCATTCGAGGAAGAGTGACAGCACTCCTCTGTGCCATTTAAATTTGCTGACAACCTCATATTCTGTGACTTTAAAAGGGAGACATCGGCTTAGGGCTCTTATCAATTTTTAAAAAGTTTTCTTTTTTCTTTTTTTTTTTCACAGCGACAGAGGTCCGGATATGTCAAAGGGTGCGAGCGGCAAAAGCGGCAGCGCAAACAGCGGTGAAACTACGGTGGTCGATAACATTCTCGGTGACATAGGTAAATATTTCAAATGGATGTGTAGTGGTCGTAGATTTTGGGGAGTAGAATCCTGAACGCTTACTCCGTTTATTGCTGCATGTTTTTTCAAGAAAAATTGTGCAAAAAGTCCACACTTAAACTTAGTGGGATGGAAATAGAACAGAAACAGGGGTTGGGCCCACAGCAGAAGTGACATAATGTCTTACCCCATAAAATTTCTTAGGGAGGGGGAAATGCTTCACACCTTTCCAAGAAAACTTAGCAGTCAAGCACCATGACTTGAAATCAAAGAGACCAATTGGGAATTGACAGAAGATTCATCTAGGCAAAAGTAGGCCTTAAGCAATGTTATTTTGTAGTAGCTATGACATATTCCATGGAATTTGACTCTCACCGACAAATTTTCAATTCATATTCCAGCTTTAAAGCTCTCATTACCATGTGAATTAATTGACCCTGTGACTATGCAATGCAGTGATGTCATTAGTCACAGTGATCCTTGGTGGATGGTGTCAACCCGCAAGGGCAATCTAAGAAGAAGAGTTCGTTCGTCCCTAGATCATGGCAGCTTCTACTTCTTTAAATCACCCTTTTTCAGAGAATATTTGGAATAAAAATTTTTAGTTTTTAATGAGCTTGCCTTCCAAAGTATGTCAGCAGAGGGGTTATGATGCTTAGAAGGAGAATTATTCGCTAGCGGCAGGAGAAGAGTCTGACTGATCAATCGTAGTGTGGATTATTGACAAATATTTGGATTTGTATTTTCTCGTTTTTAAGGGGTACAATCCGTCCCCGTCCTTCAAGATGTCCCAGGAATGCCGTGTAACCTGCATCCAGCTGCCGTCCAGATCGGATGGAAGATAGCCGAAGACGTTTTAGAAAGGTACCCTCCAGTTTGGGACACTGTGATTGTCTATCCTTGAGTGAAATTTTGATCTTTCGTTTTGGACATTCAATGATGGCATGGCGGGGCTGGATTGGGGGGGTGGTGGGTCAGGGGAGTGTGCCCCTCAGCAGTGGTTTTGGAGTGTGCAGGAAGTGTGAAAGGGTGCCTGTAGAGACAATTTCAGACGTATAGGGGTACTTTTATCCAAAAGTTTTTTTATCTGGTCTTTGTCAACTGATGGTGGCACTCTGCTTAGTCTTCCCACAATTTTAGTAATCATGTAAGTGGTGGTGGGGGCGGCTTGAGCCTCTGACCCCCTCCGACAGGGGATGCACCCATGCCAGCACTGGTTGTATTAATTTCAACTTTGTTAAAGTCAGCTGTCTCACGAATTCCCAGTGATGAATTGAATAATCGTCAGGAAACGCTCTGGGGAGATTGTAGTGAAATTTTTGAAATGTGTGGAGTGGAGAAATACCAGGCCGAAATGGGTGGCTTCGGAGGGGGGGGGGGGCTTGTCACTGCCAATAATAGGGTTGAAAAGCTCAATTGGTAGAACACAGCACTTGTAGTCCTGAGGTCACTGGTCCTTATCCTGTTTCAGTCTTCAATTGTTTTTGAACGTTTTAATTGACAAAAAAAAAAACAATCGCTAAGGCTTAACCGACTGCCATATGTCATGAACTCACATATTCCTCCAATTTTTTGTTTCTGTTTTTTCCCTTTCAGACAATGGAATATCTCACCTTCTAACAGTCCAGATTGCACAGTAGATGATATCACAAAGAAACCTAGTGAATCGTCAGATGTACCCAACTCCTCGAACGGTATGTCCAAGACAGTAGCAGCTGCTGACAGTTGTCTGCATTTTAGGAACCCACACTAGAGCGGTAGCCAAAGCGCCGCTTTTCCCCCCGAAACGTTCAACAGATCAACAGAACGTAGCAACGATGATTCGCGATGGTGCAGCTTGCATCCCAGTATCACTCAAGCATAGCACTAAGCTCTGCCTACTGTGGATATGACTCCATTAGGCTTGCAGAGCACATTTGATGGTGTGCGCACATTGTCAAAAGAGGCCATTGAAAGCTGGCCTCCCAGATTCCGGTGACCAGATTCGGAGACGACCTCCTAGACATCTAGTCACTCTCTCTTGGTTGCTGTGCTAGACTTCGCTATCCAGTCACCATCTCCTAGTTGCTGTGCTAGACTGAGCTATTCAGTCATTCTCTCTGAGTTCCTGTGCTAGACTTGGACATCCAGTCATTCTAATCTTTTTTAGTTGCTATGCTAGACTGAGACACCCAGTCAGTCTCTTGTAGTTGCTGTGCTAGACTTTGTCATATGTGCAGTCATTCTTTCTTAGTTGCTGTGTTGACTGAGAATTCCAGTCAGTACTTCTTAGTTGCTCTGCTAGACTGAGACATCCAGTCATTCTCTATTAGTTGCTGTGCTAGACTATGATATCTGTCCATTCACTCTCTCTTGATTACTGTGCTAGCCTGAGACATCCAGTCACTCTTTCTTAGTTGCTGTGCTAAACTGAGGTATCCAGTCATTCTCTATTAGTTGCTGTGCTAGACTATGATATCTGTCCATTCACTCTCTCTTGATTGCTGTGCTAGCCTGAGACATCCAGTCACTCTTTCTTAGTTGCTGTGCTAAACTGAGGCATCCAGTCATTCTCTATTAGTTGCTGTGCTAGACTTAGACATCCAGTCACTCTCTGATTGTTGTCATCAATAAACATTCGTGGACGTGAAATAATAGTTTAGTAGTGATGCTTTTTCCAGCATTATGTGTCCCATCCAAATCCAAAGAAATCACTGGAAAAACACATTAGTTATTGGCCACCCATTAGGACTTGCACAAAGAAGGCAAAAATTAACAGTTACGTAACCCTCAAACGTCTGGAGTTAAAAGGTGATTTTTTTTCTTTCTATTGTTTCACTTTCCAGTTTCCACTTCAAGTTCCCTCAGACTCAAGAGGAATGTCACATCAGATGCCAACAGCTCAGAAAACCTTCTTTCGGAAATAGCCGGGAGCAGCCAAGACGCCAGTCAATCGAAATTTGGTCACCATAGCAAGCCAGTGGAGAAAGATAGCGCCAATGGTTGGGAGGATGAATCTGCTATGGCATTCATCATGAATCTCCTCGAGGCCGATGCGGGACTCGGTGGTGCCGTTGACTTCAGCGGTCTGCCCTGGCCTCTCTTAAATGGTTAACATGGGACCCGATGCCTCCAACCGTCGGCGGTTAATTTGAAACAACCCACACACCTGGAATAAGTTAACGGTGGTTTGGACGGTGATTCCCGGGTGTGCGATTGATGAGGACTTCTGAAAAAAAAAAACAACAACCCAGCAAATATGAAAAAAAAAAGTATTTTAGAGTGAGCAAAATTAGTCCTCATGAGTCACATTTTGTTTTCTTGTCAATATTTAACCCCAGACTGTTAGCAAAGAAGCGAAATTTAGTCAAGAAAACCCAGCAAATTTAGCCAATCAGGTCTAACACAGTCCTGCAAAGGAAAGAGGAAAGAAGGTAGAGACTGGAAAGGGGAAATGAGAAATGTAATCTTAAAGATGAGTCGCAAATGTGGTAAGGTGATTATCTGATTCATAGAACAGCATTTTCTCTGGTGTTAATCTGGAAAGAATGAAGCTGCCACTGGCTTCATTGCGGATCCAGTCATTAAGTAGAGGAAACGAAAGTAGGAGCAAATTTATACAGGGAAACATCATTTAACAAGTGCATCAGTTCCTCTGCATTAAGGTAACCCCTTGCACTTGTGTAGTCATTTAGAATGCAAAAGTAATAGATGTTTTTTGTAATGTTTGTAGCTACTCCAAACTGGTGGTATACCTTAAAGTTGCAATAATTTGATTTGCAAAAGGTCTTTGTGGATCTAACATATCATAATTGCTTTACAGAGTGACCTTTCAATGGAAATTCCAAGAGGATTTTATTCTGTTTCTATAAATCAAGTAAAATACTTCAAGTTTCCAAAAGACTTGTTTCCATGTGCCGACTCGTACTCAATATGTTTTCAGTTGCCGTGTTCATGTCATAAGTTTGGATTACAACCAAAGGACCTTCGCAACTGGCTCATTTCTTGTCATAGGTCTAATTTTTGTTTTCGACTCTGTGAAGATGGCACGATCATAAAATTGAAACTGGTCTCGCCACGTGGATGGATGTCTGAAAGTTTGCAAACCAGATAATGGTTAAAAACGCAGGACTGTCATGTATGACTGTCATGTATGGGATAAAATATTGAGGATTGTTCTCCACTATTTCTTTCATCGGCTGGAAGATTCCAGCAGTGACCACTGCCACCACCAGTCATGAGCAAAGTGAGCTATAAGAGGCAGAATTCTTTCCAGAAAAAAAGAAAGAGAGAAAAAATATTGAATAATTGTCCACAGCCTTTGGATAGATAGGCAATGTATTCTGCGTCTCGTACCCGCAAACTTCACTGCCGAATTGATTCAAGCTTTTTATTAAAGTTGTTTTAATTTATTGTCTCATCGTGTATTCGTTGGTGAGAGTACTTTCCCACACCCTGTTTCTACATGTGTCAGTTTCATAGGTGCTACCCCAGGGTAGCACCAGCATGGCTGTATCGCATAAGTATTCATTCTGCCAACAGACCCCAGCTTTGCCTTAGGTCTGTCTGGTGGGCAAGTTTTTGTTTTTCACTCAAAATTGGCCATTTATTGGAAAAGTGCTCAATTCTTTGACCGGAATCATTATTTCTGAGTAAAGTGGCTTAGGTGTTGCTAGAGAATGTCATGTCCGCAGAAATACGACTTCTTCCGGAGAGGTAAATTGAGTACATTATTGAAAAGTTACACCATATCAAGATAATAGGTGACATTGATTTATTTCACAAAACTGCAGTGGCAATCATTTACAGAATTACCAGATCCGTGCGGTGCTCATGCAGTCCGAAATATGTATGGTATAGGGGTTTTGCAGTGACGTCACATTCCCCACGAAAACGCTTTATTGGATGGAAAGCAAAGCAACGTGCTTACATAAGTGCACACTGCGCCGCACAGTGATGTACGGCTGCATATCACTAGTGTATCTGCCTCTTTCTTCATTTGAAATAAATAGGTTGAACGCCCCCCAGATTTCTTGCCTCTCCGATTCTTACAGCTACGCAGTTGAGGACCGTTTGCATACTATTACTGGTTGTACATTGACAAATACGAAAATATCGTAATAAACACCACACTGTGTCACTGAAAGGGTACATCCTGGTACGAGTTACACAAAAAAACTGATTCCATCCAGTATGGCGGAATAGCACCCATTGCTAATTTATGACGTCACATGCAAAACCTCTATAGCTCCATAAAGAATGAGAAAAGCTGCACTTCGATTGGTCACATGGTTAGGCTTTGATAAGTTGCAGCATAAAGACATGGCAATTTCTGCTGCACAGAGTATCACGGTGGCACAGAATGTCAGTATAGGCTATTGTTGCCTTCTTTAAGTTACATTAATAGAATACGAGCGCTGTCAGATCAACGATAAGGTGACCTTCATTGTAACGATGTTATGATTGGCCAACCCCTAACCTTCTCGTATAAACAATGAATTGCTAAGTTCTACTGTTCTGTGCCAGTGTCATAATTGTTAAAGGTTTCATGACTATTCTTTGGCAGGAAGGTGAACCTACCTGATAGTGGTCAGAGGGCTGATTTTACTGCTTAAATTTGTCTACGTACAAGAACCTCCAGTACTTTGATCATTGCCTTATATAACCCTGGAATTTTTCTTTGGGAAAGGTTAAGTGGTAGAAAATTGATAAAAAGAAGGTCTATAAGTAAACTTGATGGTTGCCGAGGGTAATATTCATAGGGTTATTTCACATTTTACAGTCACCGAGAAGTGCTTAGCTAAACCTAGTTGTCATCTGCAGCTCCCCTCTGTGATAAAAATGCCAGAAAATATGAAAAATGGTTTTGACTCTTTACAGGTAATACATTTCTTTCTTCTTTTTTTTCAAGGTTTCAAACGACACTGCATTCTGTCCTCATGTGCAGCATAATCCAATGCCTTTCAAATCCTGTGAGGTAGTGCTAGTGTTTATGTTAGAACAATGTTTACGTTAGATGCCCTCACGTCGGCATAGATCAATGTGCCAAAATGCATTGAATCACTCGCCAATTACATTTTTTCCTTACTCCTTGTAAGTGGAGATGCAATCTGAATTCAGAATTTTTATTTTTGTTTTTGTTTTAAAGTAAATGATTACGGAAATGAATTGATGGGAACCAAAGGCATTTTGCAGAGAAAGAAAAAAAATCATCAAATTACATTTTATAAGCTTGATACCACTCTTTGTATTATTAAGATTTCCATATTTCGCCAGAAGTAGGTGGCCACAGGTGGTTTTGAGGAAAGATAGACAGGGTGTAGAGAAAAATTTGTATCAGGATGTAAATGATGGAATGAAACCAGAGAAGGGAACTGTGGATATTGAATGTCATAGTGTTTGAAGTTGAAGTAATGTTGAATGCTGGGATTCATGACTAACATTAAAAGTTTTTGAAAATAACAAAAACTTCAAAAGCAACATACATCAGAGGAGGTATGATCCCTGTGAAATTTAATTTGTTACAAAGCAGGGATGAATGACCGCAGAGGTCTTGCCGAGGCCGCCTGTAATCATTTAAGTTTTGCTGCATTTAGACATGTTAAAGTCTTGTCATGAAGTGCATTTGGTCAGGAAGAAAAATTAGTGTTTTCATTTACAGCTAACGTTAATTTCATACCAACGTTTACTGCAGACAGATGTGTTTGGTTTGTCATGAAGATTCTATCGGCTGCATTCACACATGGCACTGATGAATAATAGCCCCGAGGAATCTATGAGCTTATACGAAGCAAACTGAACAACTATTGATGGCATAATGATGGTTGCAGACTGAATGTCTTATTACCGCACGCTAAAGATCTGTTTTTGTTTCAAACTGAACGACCAATGACCGCACACTGAACTACTGATGCTCACAAACTGAATAACCTATGAATGCCCCCCCCCCCCCAACTGTGTCTGTAGTGCAATGCAACATTTGGTGTTCTTGCAAGAAGGGTAAGATGGAACACCTGAGGCTGTTTGAAAAAGGTTAAACCACAGTACCACTATCTTCATATCAAACCACAGGACAGATTGTTAATGGAATGTGGCAAGGGAATTGCAGAGTTGCATTAATTAGAAAGTCATAGCATAAATGGAGTTAAAATGACTGGCTGTTGGTTGCCAATCTTTTTTTTTTCCTTTTGAAGAAATCTATAATATCTATAAATTTATATTGTTTTTTTTTTAGTTTTTTTATATTTTTCCTCTAAAAACTACACAAGGCCTCTATACATATATATATTCATTCACTTAAACTTTACAGATACTGAGAAATTGACAATTTAAAAGGACTTTACGGAGGAGACATCATATGTTGCTGTCTGTTTTGACATAACTTATTCCAGAACTTTAATACCGGCAGTGCTTTATGATAATTCAAGAAACACCCAAGTGAAATGTTTCTGAGATGTTGTCCTTGGGTTTCAGAAACTTCCCAGGTGGCCCGACGTGGCAATTCCCCTAAGCTGCGTGTTCAGAGTCATGAAATTGGGATGTTGTATCTGAAAATGAAACAATCCCTCAAAATTTGTGTATAAGGGGATTTCCCTGCCTGGAATGTTTCTTGAAACCTACCAAATATATGATGGGTCTCATTGGGAAGCGTTATTACAATGCAGTTTTCAAAATGGAGGAATATTCCACCTTCATGTAACCTAAGTCCAGGACAGGGTCCTGGAAAACCAGACTGATGGACGGAAAATCTGGCAACTGGCCACCCTACAGTAGTTGGTGATCTATTGTATTGATCCAGGCTTTAAGATTCTATATTGTCTGATTTTTAGATTAGTATGTAATGGATAGGCTGGCTATTGTCACATTGTCCGGGTTGGGGAGGGGGGAAAGGTTCACAAAGTTAACATTTCAGCTGGTCAAAGTTGATAGTAAATGCACTGTTATTCCATCTGTCCAAGTCAAAGGTACTATGAAATGTTTCCTCATTCGATACATCGTTACAAAATATATATCAATTACATTTTTTATTACACATTTTCTATAGTTTTCAGTGTCTCCCGGTCTGAATATGGATTGTGCGATAGTTGCTGTAATGATTATGAAGATGACTGCACATTAATTGTCAGATAAATGTGGATTTTTTTTCGTTACTTTTGTCACATTTGAGTTTTTGCGTTCTGGTCTCATCATTAACCTGGTGAATTTTTAGTACTACTGATATGGATGGCACGTTTAGTGAAATTAATGTTGACATCATTAATGTTATAGATATCTCTACTGTCAATGTTGCTGATATCTACTATGTTATTGGTGAAATCGATAATGTAACAAAAATTGATCTCTCAGATAATATGGATGTCGTGTCATGCGTATGGTTGGTATTTTGCATACATTTAAATTATTTTCCTTGTTATGATTGTTATGACTTATGCATTTATCTCAGTTTTTTTGTAAATAAACGATTAGGAATCTGTTTAAGACTTAACTTGGGAGACTTCCTCTGAGTTTTTTTTTGTAAATAAAACTATAATGAATCTGTTTAAGACTTTACTTGGGAGACTTCCTCTGCCACATGTTTTGGTTTCTGCATTAATTGTATGCAATTACACCAGAATTGGTGCAACGAAAGTTTAAAATAAACCATTGCAGAGCTGTGACACCAATACTTAACAAAAATTTGTGATTCCTTCCTGTGCATTGTGTTTCTTGTTGGAGGTGCAAATTAACAGGCTGGCCTCTCCCCAAACCTTCATTGTGTCCACTGCCCTCTCCTGCTGACAAAGCCAGAACTGACTTGTAGCACCACTCCAGCCAACTTGAAAATCAGACTAAAATGCCAATTAAGGCTTGTACCAAAGTGCATTAGGCCTAATCTGCTCTGGGTTTGCAAACCCATGGAGCTAGGACAGCAACAAAATTTGGGTGAAGATGGTGACTTGTTTAGATAAATCCGATAGTTTTACGAAAATTTTCATTGTGGATTCAAGTAGTAGAAAATATATCGCAGAAGTTTCACTCATTGACAGGTTGCTACAGTAGAATTAAGAAATGGTCATCAAAGTAGCCTATGCATGGTCAAAATCTTAAGATACTTGTATGAAGTGCCTTCTGTTGGCTTAGTCTGAAATACTAAAGCGCTATTTCAATAAGGGAAAAATAAAGTTGCCTTCTTGTGATAGTCCGTTAAAGTTTGGAAAGATCCAGAAGTATTGAGCGCAAAATTCAGCCCAAGGCCTCACCTAACCTTCAAATCAAAATGAAACTCTATGAAAATACCTGACTGAGCATACAAACTGCATGAAAGAGAAAGCAACATGAAATTCACAAATAAAGTCTTTATAAAAAGCCGGTATGATTGAAATTTGGAAATTGTAGTGAGCGTGGACTAACTAGACTGTGAGTGTGACGGTTTTACAGAATGTTAGTAGGCTATTGTTACCTTCTATACGGTATATCAAATACAATAGGACACTTTCGCTCTCAGATCAAAACAAAGATGCCTTTAGTTTATTGAAGCATCACCGTGATTAACGGTGCTGTGGAGGAAACTTCCAGAACGCTTTTACATTGTTTTGCTGAACGGACGATGTACAATAGAGGGTTTGTGCACCCTCGAACACAGTTTCTTCACGCAGTCCTTTACTTCACAAACTGAAGGAAGTTTCCAGAAACTATCGTACTGTAGCTAGGAAAGTTAGAATTAGGTGGATGATATATCAATTCCGTTCTTCAGAAACGGGAGAGTTCGACATTAGAAGGAGAGAAACTACAGTAATTTCACTTTGCAACTCTACTTACAGTTGATATTTGGTAAGTGAAGATATTCAAGAAGTTCGCAACACTCTGAATTAAAATTTGATGACCTGAGGCTGAAGCTGGCGTACAGTGTATTGCATACATAGCCTACTGTATAGTACAAAATTCTTACCAGTTTTACTACAGCCTAGCGTTAACGTGCAACTGCACTGTCAAAAGTGTCAAGTCGTGCGCTGGCAGTGTGGACTGTGGTGTTGGACAATACTGCGCCTTACCCCACCTTCCCTAGTTACAGTGTCACTGCTAAACTATACAATAAGACAGGATGCTCAGTGAATGCATGCAGTAATTGGCAGTATATTGTAACTCTTTACTTAGGCTACTGACGTATGTACGAATGATCCGGTAACTATTTAGCAATGGCTGGCCTACCAGTTCATTATCGTAAAAATTATAAGACAGCTCTACTTACCTTCAAATCACTGTATGGTATGGACCCAGATTATATTTCTAGTCTCATTACTAGAGGGTGTTCTATAACGAATGCCCTATAAGTCTATGTAGAAAACCGCGAATGCCAACTTGTTTGTATTGCGGACAACTGTACACGGAAGTTGAAAAGGACATCGCACGGATAAAGCAGAAAATGCTTGCATTCAGCACGTTCTTCTGATAGTGAAAAGTGGTATAGCCTCCTCTACTATAGTACATAGAGAATAGCAGAGTCTAATAATCATTGTTCAATGCATTCAAGGAATCTGCTATCCATGGGTTCAAACTGACTTTAAATTAATTAAATTGGCATTTGCTCATTAACTAGCATTTGACACGGAATTTCAGTATATTTGGCATTCATAGTTCTGCATTGGCGATATTGTCATTTGTTCATTGACATTTGCTCATTGGCATTCGGCACGGGTCACGCTTTGGCATTCACTCACTGGATTTTATACTGGACAGTAGCCTTGCTGTAGAAACATTGACATAGCCTACATGTTTTGACTTTCGCATAGCCTATGTGCTGGCATTCGCATAGGCCTATTGGCATTCGCGTCTTGGCAAATATGCAATTTGCCCAAACACGCTTCGGCGTTCGTCCACAGGTATTTGACACTAATATTGTACATTAGCCTTTGTGGAAACATTGGCATTCATGCTTTTACTTTCGTGTATGATGTGTTGGCATTCGTGTGTAGGCCTGTTGGCATTCGCTCATTGGTAAGTATGCATATTGCTCGATCACGCTTTGGCATTCGCCCACTGGTATTTGATACTGACAATGGGTAATAGCCTTGCATTGCGTTGCGTTGGCATTCGCGTGGGCCTGGTGGCATTCGCGCATTAGTAAGTATGCATGTTGCTCAATCATGCTTTGGCATTTGCCCACTGGTGATACTGACAATGGGTAATAGCCTTGCTGTAGGAACATTGACATCCATACTTTGACTTTTGTGTATGCTGTGTTGGCATTCACGTAGGCCTATTCGAGCTCTCTAATACTAGCTAGCTAGACCTGCATCACTCTTCGCGTTTAGATGTACCTTTAAACTACTTTTACTACTAAGCCTAGTACTGTAAAGTCCTTTGAAATGTCTCATGGTTTTTTAAGGCTTCCGTATCGGGTTTATCATAACGTCAATTGGCATTCGTTAGCGCATGCCAAATAAGTTGGCATTCGATGGCTTTTGGAGGCGAACACCTGGCATTCGCTCAATTTAACGGTAATGTGCCGGCATTTGTTGTCATTCGTTTTAGTTTCTTCCTTACTAGATACCCACTAGGTCACTGTTTACGATTCTCATCTGAAGTTCTTCTTTCCAAGCCTTCTATTTCTACATCTAAGTTTTTATGCGGACAGATCTTTCACGGTGGCTGCCCCAGATATTTGAGACAGTTTACCGGCTAATGTGCCTCAACTAAACTTTATCATTTTAAAAAAGAATTTGAAAATTTATTTTTTTAATTGTTCAAATTCATAACTGCTCTTGTATTTTATGCTTTTGAGACTTTACTGCTTCTATATTATGTACATCGTTACTTCTGTTTATAATTTTCTTTTAACAGTGCTTTGAGTTCTGTTGGAAAGCGCTTTATAAGTATCATTTTTATTATTATTTAGGCTACACAGTACAAGGTTTATGATGACTTAGACCCTAGTCTTTGGTAGGGAATTTCTCTTGTAGGTTGCACCTGACCACCTGACAGTTTTCTGTAATATCAAAGTCATCTGTGAAAGAAGGTGGTTAGGTTGAGTCTATTCACCAGAAGTTGGGGTGCATAAGGAAGCTTATTAACACGTGTACGGACCAATAAACTTCGTTTGCACGGACTTGTTGGTGCTAATAGACAGTGTCTATTCCCAGTGTACATGCAGAAAAATTTGCCTGAACTTGTCCGTGTGAATACGACAGTCAGTATATGAGTGTCTATTTGCCCAGGTTCATGCAAATAATGAGTCATATTTGCGCAAACTTGTTTGTGCAGATAGACAGCGCCTATTTGCTTGTGTTCTTGCAAAATAGACATCTACAGTATTACATTTGTGGCTACTCGTCTCTGCACATGCTAATAGTCAGTCTTATTTTCAGGAACATCAGTTGCTACTGAGTCCAACTTACAGTAAGTGCACTTACAGGCCTAAGATTCTTGTTTGTGCCAAGCACAAGTTAGTTACGCTGAATAGACACAACAAACTAATTCCGGCACTAATTACTGTATGGCACGGACAGGCTACCTGTAGTATTGTGAAATAATGGATAGGCCTAATTTCAGCAGAGCTGCCAGTTTTTGCCTGTTCACAATATGTACAGTACTGTATGTTCAAAGGACCAAAGTGATGGGAGACATTAGAACATACATGTGTATACCTTCGTGACCTAGTATTTACGTAATGGAACCAATTCCGACAGACCTTCGTGAACACATGTACTGTACAGCAGTAGTCCTGGATCTATCACTAGGCATTTATGCCTCACCCTCATTTAGTAGAGGCATAACTTCTGGAAGCAGGGCAAAGACTGATCACCCCCCACTCCTCCAGGCAGATTTTTTCCTTTTCCCTTTACGGTGCCTCGATCTTCCCTATATGGAAATGTTTGATATCATAGGCATGTGTTTGTATTTTGTCTGCAAACAGAAAATAAGCCAGGTTCAATTCCAGCGCTGGGCAGCTGCGTCTAGAGAGCTACATCTGAATTAGACCTTTTTAAGACACATTCAAGGCCATGAAAATAATAGACATACACTGATACAGCTGTACAGCCAAGTTCAGGAGGCTCGGCTTCTGTATGGGTAGGCCAACAGTTTTCAAATTCATCAATATTTTGTGTGAGATATAAATGAAACACATTTTATGGTTTGCACTACTGGACACTCAGAGGATGTTTATCTTGGCAAGCAGTTCTCAAATGTTCAATCGTCGTGAAAATTCAAGTGTTTTCATCCGTCCAGCTGCTCCAAGGCACCAGTCATTGCAGTCAGCTTTGCTCACTCAAAACTGACATCTGTGTCTCTGATTGGTTGTATTGACTTCGATCGCTAGTTGGTCCGATGACGGATGGGCGAACAGCCACGATTATTCCCATGAACATGGTCGTGCGAATATCCAGAACCGTGTGGAGTGTATGACACAAAAAGTTGGTTGTACTGGAGATCATACTTGAATGTATCATGTGTGCATCCAATCCATGTTTTATTTGTCAATACATAAATAAAACGGAAGTGAACATAAACAGCTGAATGTGATGTACGTGTGTCTCTTTCCATTTTGCCAAAGTTAAAGAGGAAAAAAAGGAAAAAAGATTCCAAGAATAGTCAGGGCTGGCCCAATCCTGTTACAGTTGGAGGGGTGAACATCTGAAAGCACGCACAGAAGAGCACTTTTGTTTGTCAAAAATGGCATGTATCTACAATTAATACTCTTTGAGGGTATGTACTGTACCCCCTCTCCACCCCCCTGATATGGGAACACAGGGCTCAAAATAGCCGATGGCACTGATATGCTATCAGGCCCTTACTGATGTCCATGATGCCCCTCAGTAAATGTCCTATGAAATCACATGGACCTACAGCCAATTTGCTCATTTTAGCTTTGCCCTTCTTCAAGCTTATTTTCAAGCCTGCTGAAGGCACACGTTAGAGTACGGCAGTTGTAATGAGCATGAAGATGAGACTGAGCTTTCTTTCAATATATTTTTCAAAAGGTCAATTCTGGGACTTCAAAAATGGCAATGCTACCAATCGGAGGAGGAGGGGGCAACGACCCGGATCAAGGCAGGAATTCCGGTGGCGGAGGTGGCTGTGAGCCGAGACAGACACTGATGCCAAAGAACTATGAGGACATCCTGAAATTTTCCGTCGAGAACACCGACCAGGAGAACCACTCCCATGAACCATTGTCAGAGGAGGTGAGTTTTCTTGGGCGATCGAATCAGTTTGGCAACTAGACATGCTTGCGGTGTGAATAAGAAAAACAAAGCAGCAGTCTTAATTGAATGAATGATTGTTTTCACTTGTCTTGAAAGTCTTGTCATTTCATTTTGCCCTCTCCTTGAAGTAATGATGTTCTTCTTATAAACAGTAATCCTGAGAAAGTTTTGCAGTCATGGAGGTGCTTTGTTCAAGCCAATAAACCTAATGGTACTTGAAGCAATGAAGCTAATAGGTAGTGTTTGATCCTGACTGGGTCACAGTAAGGATGGGTTTCTCATCCAAGAGTGATTTAAGGTTTTTTTCATCCAAACCGACCTTGTGAAAAGGAAAAGATACCTGATTTAGAACTGTTGAGCTGGGAGTCAAAAGTCACCCGGTATGAAGTTATAAGATATTTTCACAGGCTTCCTAACTTACACTTGTGTGGTCGCTTAGCATCGTAAATATAAATGTCCCTCAAGATGTGAATTATTTAAATGCAAACACAGGAGCCATCGTTAAACTAGAAATGCGGCAAAGGAAGACTCATCATGGTATAGTTGTTTGTCACTGAGTATGGGTCAGCATGGCTTTGAATGACAAAGCATCACAATATTCTTACCCAGCAACTAATTTACATGTGTACTATGTAAAAGTGAAGAAAAAAAAATCCACATGGTTGCATTCATGAGTGGAAGGCAATGATGCTCAAAATTTGCTCATTTTTTTTTAATGCTTTTTTCCATTTTTCTCACTCTAATATTGTGTGATGAACAATGGTCTCCCTCTGTCTACTAGAGCACGTGCCAGCTGATGAAGTCAAATACATATTTTTGTAACGGACACAAGTGATGCATTTAACGAATATCCACAGTTTTTGTCAGACAACCATCTTTCCAAGATTTGGTTGTCCCCGGTGACACTATGGTCGCCTGGCAGTCATGCAAAGACTGCAAACAAAGGGTGATGCAAAAAATGAGACTTTTTCGGCACAGTATGTCGCTATGTCAGATTTATTCACTGTTAAAATGAACATGCCACCCTTTTCCAATAAGTGGAACTTTTCAACTTCTGAATTATTCTCCAGAAGACTCAGGTTGTCAACCTGGCTACCAGATACAGTACGTATGATTTTACAGTTTTCGGTTGGGCGGTGGTCATATGTTGGACAGGATTCCGCTGTTCACTCGTGGCCATCGGACGCCGATGATGGAACTGGATCCCTAAGACCATAGTCTAATATTTGACAATAGGCTGTATCTGACCTTTATTGAGAGTAAAAAGGGCCGTATTCCTTTAATCTTGCAGTTATCGCTTCTTCTCTTTTGAATTTCAGAAGAAGCAGTGGCTGAGTCAAGCCCTCTCCGGGATGTTTACAGATGAAGTGAAGATCCTGAAAGGGAAGTTGGAGGAGCTGGAAGGCATCGTCGAATCCGAAAGGCAAGACGACGAAGAACGGAAGGAGGCCCTCTTGGAGGACATTACGGACCTCTGCGACAGGATCGATAATGCCAGAGGTACTTGATATAGCAGGCTGAAATGTAATTCCTAATTAACTACATGCAAAATTTAGATGGTGAAAAGATGCAAATTAGGAACCAAATTTGAAAATCAAAAAAAAAAAAAGGTAAAACTTTGTAAAAAAGGACGAACTTTGTATGAAGAATACTGTATACTTTAACCACGGTGTAGATCCTTTGCTGAATTTGCTGTACCGAAGAACAAACTGTAAATTGTAATGTAAAATACCAAATGAAGTTCATTAATTTCAAAGTTTTCTTGTGACAAAATCAGAAAGAAAAATGAGTGAACTGTCATATTTAAAATCTTGAACAGTATGGTGTTTAAGGCATCGCAGGTTATATCTTACATCTTTAGGATGTGGTTTACATTCAAAGCTAAACTGTAACCATTGTATCAAGTGTTTAGTT
This sequence comes from Stichopus chloronotus, assembly GCA_021234535.1. Classification (NCBI taxonomy): domain Eukaryota; kingdom Metazoa; phylum Echinodermata; class Holothuroidea; order Aspidochirotida; family Stichopodidae; genus Stichopus; species Stichopus chloronotus. The sequence goes on from CM037847.1 coordinate 9,259,176, forward strand.
TGGCCCTATGGCTCGATGACTGAGGATAGTTGCTCCATCACAGCCAGAAGTTTAAAATGGTGCTATTCCCGGAAAATGGTCTTCACTTTTTAACTGCCTCCGCATTATACTATACCCCCCATTATTGAGTTTGATACTTGGTTTCGATGATCATCAGGTTTGATGAGAGGAGGGTTGAGGCATTGTGAAAACAGTTCAAAACACTCTACAGATGTATTTCTTATTCTTGTCAATCTTTTAGGGGTTGAGTTGTTTGTTTGCCCTACTGTACCGCAGTGTTGTGGGTCACAGTTTTGCATTTTGAGATAGGATCGATAACTGTCCTCTTTGACGACCGTCAAGATACGCTACTGCAGCCTTCAGTCTGCAGCTGCTTCGAACAGTTTATAATATCTTTTTGCTCGAAACATTTTTTTTTTTTTATCTCTGTGGCCTATTGCTGTGATGTATCAACACATAGGGTATCTCATACACCCTTTAAAGGAAGATACTGTAGGTACTTGTGAGGGAAAAGTTTCATAATTTTTCTGTGTAGTGTTACTCTTCGCCGTCGGCATGCGTCTTGCACAGTCATGAATAGAAATGGTAGTGACACACTTTTGGTACCTAGAGGTACTGTTCATCTCCTTAATGTGGAATTTCCACTTCTGATGAAGATTTCATCAAGCTGGGTGGGTGGAGAGTAATCTCGCTGTGCTTGGACGACTCGAGTCCGGAGGTCCGATGGAGGGCGCTGGAGGTCGCCGGTACGATCCTTCAAAACAACGAGTTTGTTCAAGACTGTCTGCTGAAGGAAGATGTGATGAAGAAGTTCATGAAGATGGCCGACGAAGATCCGTCGGATCTCGTGAGGATCAAAGCCGTATTTGCTCTGTCCTGTGAGTTCAGTAATATGTTTGAATACATGTCTAAACTCAGTCATGGAGTCAAAGTATGAACAATGTATAGTCAGTTCCTGGAGCTAATCCATTTATAGATGACATACCCCATTAAGTGCACTTTTGAACTGGTGCACAGGGGTGGCACCACCTTCTTACAGTCGAGGTGAATAAATGTTTTGACAGGGCAGAAACAAAAAAACTTGTATCACATGTAACGTACAGTAATATCAGCACAGGAACCTCTGTAAAAAAATAGGCACCGTATCTAGAGGGTTGGGAGTTAAATGCCCCCTCTATGGCTGGGAAAGTGATATTGAATGATGCACTCGTTTAAAAGTGATACCATGTTAGTTGGCCGTTACAAATCCTTTGATATGTTGATTTGAGCTGCATACATATTCATGAGCTGACAGTTGTTTGAGGGGATGGGTGGGGAGAACTGTTCATCATTTTAAGGTTCCTAGTTGTCAAAGTATGATACTTTTATAATATGTTGATGATCGACTTTGTTCTTGTCGTGTATCCATGCGTAGAAACGAAGTATCAATAATCGGTAAACAAAAATGAAGGCAATTTACATTAAACAGTTTGTAAAATCGCATCTTTTTTGCATGTTTTCGGAGAGAGTATATTTCGTACATCATCCTTTTGTTTTTTTTTTTTTTTTTTTTGTTTTTGCTCTGACTATCTGTCGTCCTGTCTCACTCTTGATTTTTGTCGAGTAACAGATTCCTGATTTCTCTCAGTCTGTTTTACAACAAAATGTATGGTCTTGATGTTTCATTTGCCAGTAGCAGTCAATCTGAAAAAAAAAACTTAATTTCTTGTTTAAGCATGTACAAGGTTACTGATGGAGATCAGAAACATAGCATCTTACATTTGTGAATGCATTTGGCATTTGCCTTCACATTGCATTTCATCACTTATGTACATACTGATAGCATCCAGTGTCTGTAAATTGTGACAAACCGTACATTGACACGACAATGTTTGGATGCCACGTCTGCAGTAGTAAATTACAAGTATGTATTTCTATTTTGAAATCAGCATGCTTTGCTTTTATCTCTAAAGGTCACGTCCGTCAGCACAATGCCAGTGAGGAGTCTTTCGTGAAAGCGGACGGGTTCCCCTGCCTCTTGAGAGCAATGCAGAGGACTAACGAAAAGCTCCAGATTAAATCAGCGTTTCTTTTGAAAGCTCTCCTGATATCGCAACCCAAGTTCAAAGGTCAGTCTTCCAACTTTTCATTCCATTTTTTTTTGTCTCTCATATGAAGTTTTATGTTATTTGGTGACCTGGCTGACTGCTTAAGTATGACCGTAAAAAAGTAAAGGTCCCATGCCTCTGGCAAAGCCCTGCAGTCGATGAGCTGGGTTCACTGTGTCTGCGGTACATCATGCAGGAAGACTGGAGCCCAGTCCTCCACTTCCACAAAAGGGAGGTCACGTAGACGTATTTCATCACACATTCAGCAATGTCTGATAGGACCCTGTTACTTCATTGTCTCCAAAACTTTTTGGGAACAGATTGGGGTTTGCATCGGCAATTGTCTGGTTTCACCCCTGCCTCATTATCCTCTGGACACTTATCAAACAGATTCGGTGAATATTACCTGTGGTCATCCATAACATGGTATAGGGTCCTTGGTGAGCCTATATCGGCTTCCTGAACCTCAGACTTTCAAATTCAAGAAGCGATGGGCCAAATTGTCTGATGAATGTTGCAGTGAGAACCCGATGTCAAAGAAATGATGCCAACCCACCATCGATGGCTCAGCCCTTCATCCCTGTACTATTTAGACCACTTCCAGCTCTGATGTCTTTAGCAAAAGGCCAGATGGCCATATTTTGAGACACATGTTAGCCCTTCCACAGGAAAACGATACATTAAATAAACAGAAATTAAAAACTGGAATACGAGTTGAAAATTGGTCATCGAAAATTCAAATTCTTCAGAATATGTCATATCCACTGCAAAGTAACATTGTTTAAGTCCCATTGCATACATGAATGTTCATACTCATTCCCATCGACCTGTGTGATTTCATGTTATAGTGATTTTCAAGTTATAGTGATTGACTGCTACCTGGAAGATGAGTGCATAGGTCTCTGTTAAATTTGTGACAGGTGATCTTTCTTCCCCTTCTTTTTCTTCCCTGAAACACTGACAAAGAACAAAGATAGATGGTCATGCACAGTGAGTGGTTGTATTGCTCATGTTGCACAGCTACAGATACAGTTCCTTCTTATCTACACATTGTTGATTTTACTTCGTATCCCTGGCAACCACAGCAGATCAGCTGGTTGCAGTAAGGTTGCTTATCCTCGACAACAAAATGTTTTGTTTAGAGTAGAAAGTCATAACAAATTCTGATTCAGAAATCATAGGTAACTTCAGGAAGAGGGTAGTAGACTTATGTGGACTAACACTGCCTAGTCTTTTAAATACTGTTGTCTTCTGATCTTATTATCTTCATTAAAAATGTTTATTTTTTATAAAAGTTCGAAGTCACTCTCCTACAACATTCGAAATGTATCAATTTACAAACAGATGATGCACAAAAGGTTGGAATGGTCCAACAGCTAATCGGTCTCCTGAACATGGAGCACAACCCCGCCCACGAACACATGGCAGCCGCGTTACTCTGCCTGGTCACGGACCACCCAGCGGCCATGGCTGACTGCAGATCACCCGAGTTAAAACTGCGCCAATTTTTGGACGACAGGTTGAAACTGCTGAGAGGGAAAGAGGAATATCAGGTACGTCCGTCAGGATATTAAACGATATGTCCCATAGTGCATCTGGCATCACATCTTGCCACACGAAGTTGTCGATTAAACCGGTCTCGATGCAAACGTAAACTTGTGTAACAGAAGATGTTGGATTACTGGTGACTGTGGGAATTTGGGAAAGAGTTTGCTAAAGAAAGTCCAAAGAGGTTTAAAAGAAAACCAGCAAGCAGAATATGAAAGTTAAATTACCTCCCGACTTTTGCTGCATCTTAAGTTGGTCAAAGGACGACGTTCTGGTGGCGGTCATTACTGTCCTGAAAGCAAAGACTAAGTAAAGTTCATGGCTTTAGAAAAAAAGTAATTTTTATGTTTTAAAGGGGGGGGGCTCATGGAGTTGGTTCACAAATTTCATGATATTTTGTCACACCTGTTGAGTATTACTCATACGTTGATGGCAAATGGTCAAAGTAAGAAATGCTGCACATCTTACACAACAATAAATGTGTAATTACAGTGATGAGTGAAAAACTTCTAGCAAATCTGTGACCGGACACTTTTTACATATGGTAGTAACCATTGGCTACTCTTTTTTATAAAATACTGCAATTTCTCAGGTTGTCGGTCTCTGTAGGAAGAGATACAGGACTAATGATGGTTATTACAAGTATTGGGGTTAAATGGTTTCCTTCAAACTCAGCACAAAAGAAATGATATCAACCCAATGAATTCCTTAAAATTATTTGATGTCTAGATGTAGGGTGACCCCAATGTGACCAGTATGTCCTAGCAACCACCTCCATTTAACTCAGTGGGTGGCACATTACGCCCTCGTGGCAGTCGCTATCTCGAGTCAAAGTTTCATAAGAATTTTCCCGAAGTTAATTCTGTCACCAGGTAGACAACCTGTCCACTGGATTGTCACTCCTGGTGGCATTCAAACATGCACATCGTTTGCTACCCAGCAAAAGCTGTTAGCTGAAAAACAACATTCCCATTTTTGATCTCTATGTTTACAGGAGGAACGCCAATATTGCCAAGGCCTATTGACCTCTGTATTCTCGTCCAGTAACCATGACGATAAGTCACCAGCTGACAGGTGACCCACCAATCACACCCCCTTGTTTCCAACACCTCCCCAAGATTGGCTCGCTGGTAATGTAGCATGCAGATGAAATGCTCGCTTCAAGGAAGACCGCTGTTCTGTGATCGCAGTTCCAGTCACCGTGGCAACTAGTCACTGGCCGAAAATTAAGCTACCTTACTCTCTACCATTTTGAGCATCTCTGCAATCTTCAGTGTAGTGAAAGATGAGCTCTGTTCCTTTTCTCCTTGGAAGCTGACAGTTTTTTTTTTTTTATATGAATCTTTTTTTTGTACTGCTTGTCTTTTGTAATGTTGAGGCAAAGCTAAAAATCAATTTCCTTTACAGTTTGTGTGTGCTAGTTGATTTTCAGAGAACCCTTTCCTCAAGCAGTAGCAAGGTTGATAAGACTGACCCTGTTCCCATTTTCTTGATTGTTGGCCTCTGGTTTGCAAGGTTAAAACTGAGATGTGACAGTTTCAAAATGCACTCACCCCGATTGAAAGATGAGGTACATACTGACAATGTGACATAATTGTATTGTCTGTTTGACAGTATGAAGAAGTGTCCACTTTTGAAAAAAGAAAAAAGAATTTCACATGAGATTACCAGAATGAAGGAGTCGGGATTTAAAAGCTTCCCTCCTTGAAGATCTTTGTTGTTGTAATACCTTGGGCTTTTACCAGCCCCCTTTTCCACCCGGTGGGGTAGAATGCAATCTGCATCGCAAACATCCCTTTCTCAAGCTGTATATGTTCATTAAATTTCAACATTTAATAATTTTATTTGCAACTTTTTTTCTTTCTGTACACTGAAGATCCAGGTGATCCACACTTTGGATTAGGAGATGAACAATGAACATGTTGACAGAGCTTTGGTAAAGTAAGCTTCATGACATTTGACCGTCATGACATTTGACCTTCACCATGTTGCCACGAGAATACGTTCACAAGCTGTGAAACTCTCATCCAAAGATATTGGATTATGGATTTAGGTACATTCACATACTTTTTGCAGAAAAGAAAACATGTTACATAAATTAATGAGAACTAACCACTGTACATTACACCAGTTGATACTCCGCATCGTGTTTTTTACCCGTCCACTTGTTTGTATCTTTCCCTTGAAACTTTGCGCGTTGAAAGTTTGGTGGGGGAGGAAAGTATTAATCGTCACCCTCGTGTGTGCTGATGAGATCTTATGTTATATACTGAACCATAAACAGCTAGACTTGTTTCTTTTAAATGAAATTGGACAAACCATCACTGTGCTGTATCCATGGTGCTTTCAACAAAAACACTTGCGACCTTTTTCTGACATTAACCTGTCATCAGTCTTGAGCTTTCTTGTTCAGTGATGTGTTTCATACTATGCCATGAACAAAAACACAATGTTTGTCAAGTCCTAGTTCTAAATTTGAGAATCAAATGTCATGTTGACATGTTCAACATAAACAATGATGTTCCATCATTCAATCCGGTCTGCATTTACAAAGTCTCAAGTGTAAACTGTGAGCGATGTAATGTAATGTAAGCTGTTCTTCATAGTTCTTATTTACTTCAGAATGCAATGACCGTCTCTTACTGTACAATTAGAACCTCTGTCTAAAGTAAAACAGCTTCTAAAAGTTGTGTATAACTTTCAGCTGGTTGTTCCAAAAATAGTTTGAATAAATTGACAAAATAGTTTTGGTTCCGGTGACAACCCTATGCACGTGGTGGTCATGGCACGTGTACGGTTGCTTTTGTATGATGTGTGCTGTGTAATGCCTGCTTTACAAACACCGTATCACAAGAAGGGGGGAACTTGGTATGATCTTTAATATGTTGGCATACTGATTTAGAATACAAGACACCTATTAGTGACTTTGAAAATATCGTTGGGTACGGAGGTCGCGTGTCAACAGCTTACGAACATGGCTTTGTTAGAATAGCAGCGTGATGGGTATGTTATAAGCATTGCTTATGGAAATAAGAGAACAAAAATAACAAACGTCTTGACCAGGAGTACCACTGGAGCTAACTTTCAGCAGGATCTACGTTTTGCAAATATGCTACTATGTGATCCCACCTTTCTGCTGTAAGTTAGTCTTAAGTGTTAATAATTCAAACACAGAAAAAAAGTATCAATATGAAAATAAAAATGTATTATATCTTGCTTCATTGTGTGGTTGTAGTTTTCTTTTGAAATGTGACAAATTCATTTGTGATTCAGGGTACAGTGTAAGCAGAATCACATCATGATAATTAGTTGTCACATGAATCGTATTTGTACAAGGAATTAGCTACAATTCTCTGAGTCGAGTGACATGTGTACCTGCCCCAGAAATTAGCAAATGCCTTTTTGGCAGTGATATGTATTGGCCCTGGCAATCAGGGAATCAGTACTCTTTTATTTGTGAGCAGATGCAAGTACCCCCTCCCCTTTATTTTTGGTTTCTATGATAATCATAACCTTTGTAGTCATGCATGGGTGTGTGTATGTGTGTGTATGTATGTTTGTGATGCCCTACCTTGTAAACACGATATCTCAAGAAGGGAAGCTTGGACAGATCTCATATTTGGTATGTAGGTGTACCACATTGAGTAGAAGGACCCAATCGTTTTTGGTGGAGGTCAAAGGTCATTTGGGGTCAACAGGGGTCAAATTGTGAAAATCTTGTAAACACGATATCTCAAGAAGGGAAGCTTGGACAGATCTCATATTAGGTATGTAGGTGTACCACATTGAGTAGAAGAACCCTATTGTTTTTGGTGGAGGTCAAAGGTCATTTGTGGTCAACGGGTCAAATTGTGAAAACATTGTAAACACGATATCTCAAGAAGGGAAACTTGGACAGATCTCATATTAGGTATGTAGATGTACCACATTGAGTAGAAGAACCCTATTGCTTTTGGTGGAGGATCAAAGGTCATTTGGGGTCAACAGGGGTCAAATTGTGAAAACCTTGTAAACACAATATCTCAAGAAGAGAAGCTTGGGCAGATCTCATATTTGGTATGTAGGTGTACCACATTGAGTAGAAGAACCTTATCGTTTTTGGTGGAGGTCAAAGGTCATTTGGGGTCAACAGGGGTCAAATTGTGAAAACCTTGTAAACAATATCTCAAGAAGAGAAGCTTGAACAGATGTCATATGAAGTGTGTAGGTGTATCTTATTGAGTACAAGAACGCTATTATTTTAATGGAGGTCAACAGTCACTTGAGGTCAACAAAGGTCAAACTGTGAAAACATTGTAAATAAACTGCGTCAGTATATATCTGACATACATAGCATGGCACTGACACACCGACGGTATCAAACCTAACAGCTAACATGTATACCAGACATACCAGGTACACTTAGAACGTTGGATAATACTTAGCAAAAAGTACAGCCGTGTGAAGGAAGCAATTGATACCTGCCCGCTCGCTCAGGTAGTCGATCAGAGAGAACGCAACTGAACTGCAAACATATTCTAACCTTCACACAATGGCTTGTGCTTCATTGCCCAATGGATGGTCGCAATATACATGCTATAGTTAGAAGTATGAAATTGGAATAGTCCGTGATTAGGGGTCACAGAAAATTCCAAGACACGCACTTCAAGTTGTGTACACAAAAGCTGTGCACCTTGCAGGGCACATAAAACGCAAATTAGCATTTTAGTAGAAAGATAAAAAAAAATTGGCGACAATGGAACATCAAAATAAGTAACAATGTTTGTAAGACAAAAACAATGAAAAAAATTCTCTTAAGCAGATCATCGAAACCACAATGCATTTCTGCATTCTGGTTAAACTTGTATGCTGCAATAAGCTGGTAAAGAAAGTCTAAGAACTATGCAGAATGTCGCTACTGTATTTGGTGCTGTTCTACAGTATAAGTGGGATCGCGGTAGGCTTAAAATGTCTGATATAGGCAGGCTAATTCCCACCAGGACAGTTCCCCCGGACAATTCCGCCCCCTCGGGCAACCTCTCTCAGACGATACCCGACACCTGATAATTACCCCTTCTAACAGCCCCTGAAGGATTCCTCCATCAACAGGGGCGTAGCTATAGGGGGTGGGGTCACACCCCTCTCCAGCTTATATACTCTGTCCACATAGCCCTTATGAGCGATCCACTCTGCACATTTCAAAACTTTCAATAATACATAAGACGCTTAGGGTTTTCCATCCAACAGAATTCTGACAGGGCCATTTCCAGGTGATTTATGTGACAGAGAATAGGAATTGCTACTTCTCGCGAGCTAGGGGTATCTTAATTCAAAACTTTTCTGGTACGCTGCGTTTCAACTGATGGTGGCGCTCTGCTAAGTCGTCCCATACTTGTCCTATCGTCCAAAAACCTGTGTGCATAACTGCAGTGCCACAAATTTGTTTTAAACGATCCAACATTTCTTTTTGAGACCACCTCATTTATTTGCCACCCCCAGTTACGAACCTGCTTGAAAGTACTGTTTTAGTTTTTGATTGGAAGAAAGTATAGGTCCCTCTTGTGGCATACAACATAAATCACGATTACATGTTCTTATTCATCTATATATGAATTATACACTCTTTCCCAGTCAACACCATTCGTAGGGAAAGAGTAAGTTTCCAAACCAGTGTTCTACAAAATCAAGAATACTTTATCGAAATTTAGAAGACCAGGGAGACTGGAAGCTGCCATTTCCTGCAATCTTCTGGGGGACATTTATCAGAAAACTTCTTGGTTGGCCACGAGTCAATGGAATGGATTAAAATGTAAATGTCGACCGCCATTTTGTTTATGCTGAGGAGAGGGGACAGAATTTAGTGAATGTGGATTGTTTTAATAATGTGCACCGACTTGTCAAATTTTCACTCTCAGTAACCGTCGGTAAGGTCTAATTAGGATGGCTATTTCACCAAGCAATACAAATGAAACAATCTTTACTTAAGAACTCAGTGTGAATTCCGGGGTCATATTCCCCTCAAACGTAATATCAAATGTAGGACCATTTTGCATCCAGACTATCCTACAAACGCAAACAGCTCTACAACGGGACCCCTTTGACCCCTCCCCCAGGATAGCCATCACTCATCCACAAGCCGTCGTAATACTCCGCAAAATGAGTAAATTGATGTGGAAAATATGCTCCTCAGATCCTGCGGGAAAATCGCATCTATAACCAGTGGCGGCGCCAGAATGTAAGACGGGGGGGGGGGACAAACTGAGGGCAGAGGAAAATGTTGGGGGGCAAAGATTTTCCGAGAAGAAATTGTCGGAAAAAAACCGAGCGCGAGGCGCGAGGCCGTGCGGGTGGGGTCCAGGGGCCCGCCTTAGGGCCCCTGGTGGGGTCCAGGGTGGAGTCCATCCCCGGTGGGGGTCCAGGGGGTGAAGCCCCGGAAGCTCTGAGGTTTTAGCATATCTCCGGGTGGAAAATTAAGTCCCAAGAGAGGTACATTATTTTTATATTATTTATTTTTCGGTTGACCGTACTCCAAGGTTCCCAACTTTTTTCTTTGGGAGTACCATTTCACATTTACGCGTTGCACCGAGTACATACACACACATAGGCTACATACACTTCCATTCCAGTCACTTTATTCTATAAAAATGTGCAGTACTTACCAATATTCTTTGACAGTTCAATTCAACAACGACATTCCTATATTTAGGAAAACAACCACCTATAGCCGCCCTTCCCTTATGCTGGACGGTAAACATTCCAGAGAAAATTGGTCTGACCAGGCTGGCCTACTGTTAAAGTGGCTACGGGCATGATATGAAAACTGGCAGCCTGTGTAACATAAATTAGGCATTTATCAGTCATGGTTCCCCGGAAGCTGTTCTTATTCAGTCCAATGCCAATACATAGTTTTGTGATTAAAATTAATTTTGGATGAGTACAAGATCTGATTGGGAAGGGTGAGAGCAACTGGGGGGGGGGGGCAACTGGGGGAAGGAAACAATCGGGGGGGGCAAATTCCCCTCATCCCCCCCCCCCCCCCGTAGCGCCTCCACTGTCTGTAACCGCATCTAGAATTCAAATTTTCTGGAAGAAAGTAGCTCCCCAAATCCCGGTTTGTAACTTCGCGCTCCTGGCGCTTGCTCTTCGGTCTTCGGCCGATGGTGTGTGCGCCCCCTTACCCCCCCCCCCCCCCCCCGGTTCTCAGAATCCTGGATCCGTGCCTGCAAACGTTCACAAAAAAAAATGTTCCCCAGTTGAAAGGTACGAGTGCATTTTTTAGGCAATGTTCAAATATTTAGATACTAGTTTTATACGTGTCTGTCTTAGACAGTTATCATCCAACAAGTACAACACAATGGCAAGCATATGGTTTGCTTTGCATTGTCTCATGTGGCTTACCAACAGGAAGGGGGAGGGGGGGGGGTCATCTCCTCGATAACGTACATCTACCAGACTGTGTCTGTGCTTGGGTTTACTTACAGTAAAAAAAAAAAAGAAGAAAAAACACGAGACAAATAAAACAAGACAAATAAAACAAGAAGAGAAACTCAAAAAAATGCGCGTGAACTCTAGTAAGTGCTAAGCAATTGAATATGTACTTTGTAACCTACAAAAGTCATCTCTTTGTGTATGGAACATCGTGTTACTGCCATAAAATACATACCATATTATATCGTTGCAATGAAAATGGTTTGAGTGAGCTCTTAGAATGAAAAAAAATATATATATATTTGTTCAATGTTAGACCTAGTTAAAGCAGGATGTGCTGTTTGGAAGGGAAAAATAGCCTTGTCTTGATTTTTCCATCATTGTCTTCCATTTGATACCAATCTGGAAAATAAAATCAAGGTCACGATATTATCAGGAGGAATTTCATTAATAAGAGTGATAATTGCGGTACAAAAAGAACGGTTTATTATTTTTATTTCTTATTTTTATTATTTTTTCGGCTTAAAAGTTAGCGGAACCGGGGCCTCTGCTTAAGGTGGGGCACTTCCGTGCGAATAATCACAACGGAACGCCTATGTAAAAGCATTTCACTTATATGCTATAATTGGACAAACAGACCCCGTTATGCCGTAGTTTTGCTATCTTGTTACAACTATGAGAAGTATAGCCAGTCTTAAAGTGCACTTTTGACAAAAAAAAAAGCAGAAATAACAGCGCATCATGCTTTAAGTGTGTTAAATGTTCGTAGTAACTTGTAGGCCTATATTTGAAAAAAAAACAAAAAAACATAATGTTGACACGAGGTGCTCAAACGTATTAAAGAATGTACCAATTTAACCTAGGAACATGCCGAGCACATTAGAGCGACTCGACGAGTGTAACATATCTTATAAGTGTTTCTCTTTGAAACACTCTTAAATTTTTGGAGTGTCATTCATTTTGCACGTCCTACTAGAAACCAAAAATAAATGTTTTCAATATGCGCCTATTGACTCTATATAGTCTCCGAGGGTATCAGACCCGAATATATCAATGAATCATGCACCTTGAACGTGAGTTTTATCATATCGAAAAAGAAAAGATTGTTTGTTCATACTTTAAAGGCTGTATTGCATCACCCTAAGCTATATTTTTACCTCCCTGAAAGGAAAATTCTCGACTGGTTCTAAGTTACAGTACTCTTAGATTGCCAGCAAATTCGAAAGATGCAGAGCAGCTCGTATTACACAGCGTACACAGGGATCCATTGTTTTAATTACACATGTGGAGGAATTTAAGACTGCAGGCTGAGGGAGGCACAAGAGGTAGGCGGTTGGGAGAATTGAAACTGTCTGGGGTGATGCATTACAGCCTTTAGAAAAGAGCCCATTTGTATTTCTTCTGGTAAATTGAAATAGCAACTTGAAAGTTGGTACACCAGACGGAAAATATTTCAGCAACTCGTGCAGTCGTAATCACAGCGTGGAGTTTTGTCACATAAAAATTACCTGCCTTTTCTATATAAGACCTTCTCTGCCACTGAGTCGGTCTATCTAAACGAGCAGAGTTTTGCACTATGCTACTTCGAAAAGTCTTAAAGGCTGTATTGCATCACCCTAAGCTATATTTTTACCTCCCTGAAAGCAAAATTCTCAACTGGTTCTAAGTTACAGTACTCTTAGATTGCCAGCAAATTCGAAAGATGCAGAGCAGCTCGTATTACACAGCGTACACAGGGATCCATTGTTTTGATTACACATGTGGAGGAATGTAAGACAGGCTGAGGGAGGGACTAGAGGTAGGTGGTTGGGAGAACTGAAACTGTCTGGGGTGATGAGTCATTGAAACGATGGGGTAGAGATGGGCTGTTTTTAAGGGCATCCAATAGGCGTGCTTCAATTTTTGCAGCAAGGGTTTGGCGGAGGGATTAAAAAAACTAGGCTTACAAATGGAATGTGGTGGAACCGTGTTCCGCTTTTTCAGTTCGACGTGACGCGGAGTCATGGAAGATTCGTGACGCTATATTGGTTTCTCCCCATATCAGCTTGTGGGAGTACCAGTTACCGCTCATAAGTGTTGAAACGAAAATCAATACAGATTTTTCGTTTTTGTGTCCGCATTTTCCGAACATATGCACTGAAATTCAATCAGTTGACTGTGAACTATGAAACGTTTAATGTGCGGTGGATGAAAACTGGAACTGATGTATGTAGCTGGGCGTATCTGCTGGATTCCTGTTAGGAGATCTTTTTACACCTGTTTCGGTTAGGCTCTGTGCAGTAACATCCAAAAAGCTGCTTGATGCAGACATACAGGGAGCGTCTATACTGCATTGTTTTCCTCTCTTTTTTCCTTTACTTTTTCATTTTGGGCAGCTTGACCCGTGTAAGTAATAGCCACTGGTCCTCAATTCCCCTCCCATTTTTCCACTATTGTTTACAACCGTTTTCATTAACTCCCCAAACCCACTGAACCAGTATAAGTGGAAAGGTATAATTAAATGCTATGCCCCGTGTCTAGGGGGTGATGACGATGACTTACCATGTAAGTGTAGGCTATACTATTACATATTATGGTGTTTTTATGACGTTAGATCGACAGGGAGGTATCTTTCACTGAAGCGTCCCTGTGATTGGCCAAAGTCTAACCTTCTTTTACGAGCGATAAATTGATTGGTGCTAACATTCGGTTGTATCGTCGTAGTGGCCCTTAGTCGAGGACCCCCATCTTCTGTTGCTACAACTGCGCATGTCTGTCGAGAAGGTTACAGTTCTTACTGTGTTTATACACGCCACTGCTATCAGTGACGTAGTTACAGAGGGGCAGAGGATATTGCCCTCCCCACTACTCTAAAAAATGAAAAATTTGGAAACTTACTATGTGACACCATTGGCTTTGCCATAGTTAGGAATAAGCAGACATGATCCCCTCCAATTTTTAAAGAGGGCCTGGCATATTTGTTTTACAATCATCGTAAACTACGTTTTAAGCTATGAATTTTTGTAGGGCGTAGGCTGAGGTGTTCATTTTCTAAAATTGGAAAGTTGGTGGTCAGAAAATCATTTTTTCCCACCGAGAAGACATTTTTTCGAGTTCTTCGCCCCCCCCCCCCCTTTTAATGCATGCATGTACTTATAACATTATGCGCTTATGTGTCTAACTCCAAGTGCCCTACCCAACCCCACGGTAGCGTCCCCTCTTTCTGTAACTCATTTACCCCCCCCCCCCCCAACACTTTACGGACCCTAGCGCTCCCTCCTGTGTGACACCAGATCATCAAGTGACACCGGTCAAGTGCAGTTTTCAAAAAAAAAATGAGGAAATGAGGTCTTAGAGAGGATTCCGAGGCCTGAGCAGCAGAGGTTCGATCGTAGCCATTCTGGGGCAACGGGCGGATCCAGAAGGGTGGTCATCAGTGGGTAGCACGATACTGATTCACATTCCGTCAAGAATATTCCTCTGGCTGGTGGGGCTTCGCTTAGATGGTAAAACGTGTATCAGTACTCATAATAATGTCCCTAGAACCGCGCCTATCTCTACCAATATGTTCAATACTGTGGACTGACTTATCACATTATCATTCTAAATTACAAGGCCAGTGTCCAGTGTGCTCACGCCGACCTGAAGATTTTTTTTTAAGCCAACGGGTGAACGGGATGAACACAATTTTATAGGTTGGAATATTCCAGATGCAAGAGATCCAAATTGTCACCATTTTGTCTGTCATAGATTGATACTTTCTCCATTAATTGAGAAATTGCAGACAATTGAGATCCATATTTCAAAGTTTGGTAAAAGTCAGCTCAGGACGACCGGGAAAAACCGTTTCCGAACATCTGGGGAGTTTGTTAAACCAGATTATTGTCTCGTATGCTCCTCGTCAACCGATGGCGTTGCTCCGCTTGGACTTGGCCCTCGGTCTAACCCCCACTGCCTGCTGAAAATACTACAAAGGCGCCAAATCATTACCAGGTAAGGTCTACTTTATTTCCCCCAGCAAGATGGAAAAAAAAAAGTAAAATCATCTCCTATGACACAGGAATTACTGAAACTTCATTTCAAATCTACATAGCAAAATGAGTCACCTTTTGCATCTAGTCCACCCCACAGAAGCAAAAATTTCCCCAAAAGGAGGGGATTATGCGCTCCCTGTAATGGCGAACAGTCAAAAATTCCATCATTACGTCACCATACAGACCAGCTAGCTCACCCCCCCCCCCCCTCTCCTCCACTAATGTCAGCCCACTTTCAAAATCAAGCTGACACTCATGATATCTTGAGAAGTATTGGGGAAGTTTTCCCCCCACACCCGACTCCCCCTGGAAAATAACATACACCTGGCTACGTGTAAAGCCATATGTTTGCGACTTGCCTTGCGTAATGCAGAAGGCTCCCTAATGCAGTATAATGCTCACACGTAAACAAACTCTGAAAATTTAGGTGCTGAATCCGACGCTCCCTTCTGGAAAAAGGCTAGCCACGCCACTGCCTAATATATCGTCATATGTAGCCAGTTTGCGTTATTTGTCCATCATGGTGACGCGTGGTATATAAGCGTTCACCTAATATGACTTACCGTCAGTCGGATAGGACGGTACGGTGCGTGGAGGATACCTACAACGGTCATGTGCGTCTGAAACCGTCAGTCCGACGAAGGAATTGTAAGGCAGTCGAAGAACTGGAATCCATAGTGCTGGGCGTAAAGATTTCCCTAAAGTAAGTCAATTTTCCAGGATGTTATTCAACTCATCGTGAGCCTGTGAATATTTCTGCTTAAATTAAAAGAAAAAAGGTTCTTTTTAGAGATAGCCCGGGTGCGTTATCGTGAGCATTTTCAACATGACAGCATCGTAATATCATAAATTCATTTGCTACGTGTAAATAGATTTGTGATACTGGTGCAAATGATACATCCGAACTGCCGATATATTTTACACTCATCAAGTAATAATAGTAAAAACACTCGACACGTGATATTTATTTTCGGTATGATTGTTGTGTTAGTTTAGCTGAGTTAACATTGTCGTAATGCTTTGCTACTAAAAAAATATATGACGTCAATGTTGTCACAGAAGTCCTTGTAAAAGATTTGATTTTTAACGCTTCCGGAAGAGAATTCAATGTGATATTTTTGAAAAAATGCAAAGATTACTAATTGAGACGCATCACCCAGTTAAAACAAGAAGGGTCACACTCAATTAAATAAATTTTTCCGAGTTACAAGCAGTGCTGGAGTCGGGTCCAGCCCATACTAGTCCGAGTTTTCAACCTTTCGAGTCCGATACCGAGTCTTTGGGCAACCTAGCCCGATTTACGGTACCAGCGTCCTCAAGTCACCCTGTAAAAATTTGATATTTATACCGTTAAATAGGAACAATGTCCATGAGGCCCCCCTCCACAAAAAACACTACTCTTTATCGTTATGACACCATTCATATTTTCTTGTAGACTAATTCTGGAAAACAGATCATCACCGACTGGGACACATTATTATAGAATTGAATTTTTCTTTTTTCGTAAGAACAGCAAAAAAAAAAAAAAACCGTAGGTAGACGTGCTGTGCAATTTGTACAGAGAGCCCAAATTTAGCCAAATCAGCAGAATGAAGGGTGAACTGAGCCTAACGCGCTTAAAGCGAAATAGGGCGTTTAGAATATAACAACCAGTCATACAAATAAAAAAGCTTTAATCATTGTTAAACCATTTGGTTACACGAATAAACATCTGTAAAAGCTTCATCTCCTCAAAGCATTATGCAAGTGGTGAGTAACAGAAGGTGAATCATTTGAATTTTGAAAAGTTTGGGTGAACACATTTGAATTTTGAAAAGTTTGGGTGAACAAATTATTGTTGAGCAACAAATAACTGAATTTCTATGTGTGAGAAACTAATGCCTTAAAAAGAAGGTCATTTTGAATAATATATCGTTTTATGTCCACAAACATTGGTTTTAAAAAGTATAGTTGTTTTCTGTCAAACAAACGCCTTATTTCCCTTTAACGCTGTGAGATCACGAGTGTATGGTTCCATCTTACGATTTTGAAGCGAAGAAGAACTGAAAGACCCCCCTTTGTTGTTTTGTTGTGCTGTCATGTGTCTAGTGTCGCAATTGCCAGGGGACCCCAAAATTAGTGCCAACGCCCCTCCCCCTCCTGTTTCCCGTGTGCGCCTACTCTTGTAGAGCCTAGCTGAGAAGTTTAAACCCCCCCCCCCCCGGGCGTGGCACTGACCACTTGAAGAGGAACCACTACGCTGATGGATCAGATTAATTTAAAGCTGGAGAATAAGTTGAAAGTATGTCAGTGAAAGTCAAATTCAGTGGAATATGTCATAACCACTACAAATAAAACGTTGTTTTATCCCCCATTTTTGCATAAATATACATTCATATCCGTTCCCAATGGTCTGTATGATATCAAGTATTGACTGCGATGCTTTCTTTTAGAGTCTGACTCTTGTACGTGAGGCCAGCAAAATTTTTGAGACAATTTTCACATTCAGATATCTGGAAGATAAATGCGTAGTTCTCTTTCAGATATTTTCTTGACAGGGAATTTCCCTCTATTTTCTCTTCTTTGAAAAACCGAAAAGAAACAAAGGTACGTTGACCAGGTGATTTCTAGTACAACTCATATTCCAGCTGCAAAGGTGGCTCTTACCGATAACAGGTGTTAAACCTGTATCATATTGTTATACCGTTAACCTCTCCGGACCTCCCACCAGGACAATTACCCCCAGACAATTCCCTCTCGAGCAACCTCCCCCGGTCAAATCCCACCCACACAATTCCCAACCCGGAGAATTCCCCTTGGACATTTCCCCCTTCCCCTCCTTCCAGGACAATTCCTTCATGAAGAGGGTTACCGTCAAGTTGGCAGGTGGGAATTGTCCATAGGAAAAATGTTCCAGTTGGGAATTGTCCGAAGGGAAACTGTCCTAGTTTGAAATTATCCAGGCGGACATTCTCCGTGGGAAGTTGTCCTGGAGGTACATGTCCGTTGGAATATTTTTTTTTTGGGGGGGGGGGGCGGACCATTGTCAAGTTACAGTCTGGTGCAGCGTGCCTCTATCGGGGCAGCCACGGTTTTAGACTATACTGAAGAGCTGAGAATGGAGGACAGACTATCAGAGGGGAGCGACACAATCGGTTAACGAGAGACGTAGCAGAATATATTTCAACGGAAATGTACCCCTCCCCCGAGCACCGGAAATTACACTTTCAAGTCTCTTCACACAAGTACCTGGAAATGGAACAGTCAGTATATTCTTGGGTGGAAAGCCCTTCTGCTTATAGCATTGTTTCAAGTACTTGTTTTGCAATACGAAGGTCTAATAAAATATGCGTGTATGATTTGTTTTGCAAGTATATAGACTGAAACGCTTGATTTGGGAAATTTGAATATGGGCAATACCATCATGATTCACCGGAGTGTGGGGGGGGGGGGAGAGAGGGGTAAAATGCAAAATCTGTCATCTTCCTTTCCATTGTTTTCTTTTCTTTGTTTTTTCATCATTTTGTCTCTTTTTCTTCATTCTGCGCGTCTAATCCATATGGGGAGTTGCAAAAATCCCCTCCCCCTCTGTTCAGAGTGTGTGTAGAACAACTAATTTTGTTAATATAATTAGTTTTTTTAAACAAGGTTTGTGAAATACCCACAACAGCTTTAGCAGCCCTAAGTAATGGTGTTGTTGCATGCATTGTGACAAGTGTAATATGACTCTAACTCGGTACCAGACTCTAAAAACATTTTGTAGTCTGTGAATAAATTAATATTCTAACATATAATAAATTAATAAGTAAAACATTTCGTAGGGGCAATAAGCCTGATTTGCTAGTGTAACAAACTCAAAATAGCTAGAAAAAAATCGATAAAAAGCACCCATTTTGCTTGTCGAATAAGCAAAGGGGTTTGACTGACAGATTTTGCAGGATGATGCCTGGTTAGAGAGGGCGACATATCAGAAAGTGGGAAGCGTCTTCACTGATGAAGACTCACAGCGCAGCCCGACTATCACCAACGGATTTACACTGTACCAGTCACACCGTACCAGTCATACCGTACCAAATCAGCCATGGGGAAAGCAAATAACATGTTATAAGGAAATGGTAAACCCTCCAAAACTCAGTGACGTGACCAAAGTGATGATATGGGTAGACAGAACAGAAGATCAGGGATAGGTCTGGTTTTCAGGATGTATGACCTAACTCGTCGCTAAGCCATAGCTGCTGGTTAGGCTATTGCTAGAAGCCCTGGAAGATGATCACCGGGTCTCTTCAGTGTGGATCCTGGCAGTCAAATTAACAACGTAGCGTCAGTCACCGATCGGAAGCTAGCACGGAATTCCCACACATATAAGGACCTTATAACGTTACTGTATTTACCTAATTGGTACACTAAGCAGTGCTGTGTTGCTGTTTCCCACCCCATTTGCGATTATCATTTCGTGCTAGCGTCAAGATTGCTGTAACAATCTATGTGACCGTTACTCCGACAGCCATCCGTACGTGCATACATGGATATGTAACTGTAACTACACGAGTGAAGATACAGACTGGCAGTTTGAGATTATTCGATTTTAATTCTTTTACGATATTTTTCCCCGTTCAAATTCGGCAAAAACAATGAGTTCTTTTTTAAATGACTCGTGTCCGGTCTCGTGCCGAGTCCTCGATTCCGCAGGGCCGAGTCCCGGTCTTTAAATTCCGAGTCCTTGGAAACCGGTTCGTATTCGAGTCCTTCAGCATGATGGTAGAATGCCAACGGCTTGTTGCACTTGTAGATAGCAGATCTATTAGATTAACTCTCAACTGAAAGTCAATCCCCTCACCCGGCCACAAATATATTCTGTAATTAACGACATTATGATAAAACATTTTGTTGATTAAACAATGCATAACACGCTGTTTTCTTTACCTTCACGCCACCTGGCCTATGTAATCCGCACAGCAGTCGCACTGGCATATTAGCACTAAGTGTTCACACCAAGAGAGCCTAACGACCACCCATTTGAGAGGGCTCTGCGTTTCTGAATTTGACGTTATGAATACGAAGACCGTAGTTGTTGGATTTGTGGGCAATCAGTTAATACTCTTTCGATAACATTTTTTGGTTAGGACCAAGATAGGTTTGTATAGGTGACGTAACATTCCACAGATAATGATACGACTATGATGATAGTGATGATGATGATGATGATGATGATGATGATAATGATGATGATGATGATGATGATGATAATGATGATGATGATGATAATGATGATGACGATGATTATAATGGTGATGATGATGGTGATGATAATGATGATAATGATAATGGTGATATTTATGATGATGATGATGATGATGATGATGATGATGATCATGATCATGATCATGATCATGATCATGATCATGATCATGATGATACTTATGATAATGATAATGATGATATTTATGATGATGGTGATGATATTGATCATGATGATGATGATCATGATGATAATTATGATGATGATGATGATGACGATGATGATGGTAATGATGATGGCGATTATGATGATAAGGATAATGATGATGATGATGATAATGATGATAACGATGATGATAATGGTGATGATGATGATAATGATAATGATGATATTTATGATGATGATGATGATGATGATGATGACGATGATAAGAGACTATGATGATGCCTTTAATCAGGTTAATATATTGTGTTTCATGAATATGAATGATGGTGCTTTATAACGTCATAAAATCACAATTCACGACACCAAATTGAAGATTGGACATCACTTTTCAAGCAACTAGTCAAGAGCCCATTTATTATATTTCTATCGTCGATCACATTATTCTCTGTTCTCCGATCTACTTTACATTTTCTATTGATATTTTGTTCGTATAGTCATAGTAACAGTGCGTATTGACATGGAAATTATTTAATAATTTGAAAAGTCAATTAAGTGGTAACTATTTTGTAGGAAATACAGTTTATTATCATTAGTAAAATACATTCTTTGCCCTTCACCAAGATCCCTGGTTTTCAAATTTAACATTTTATTCTGCCACTTAAAAAAAGTTTTTAAGCATTTTTCAACAACGCCATGCTCTTCCTAATACACAACTTAGGCTTCACTTTAAAATTTCCCAACTTTTACACTATATCTCCTATGTTATCATGATCATGTTCCGGTCAATGGATTTTTGCCTTAAGTAAGATTGGTAATCCCCACAGATTCTTTTCCACCAGATAAAAGAGATCTGCCCACGTCTCGGATATGCATCACCTAATTCATAGTTTTAAGACAGTGCTGTATCCACTGCATGTGGAAAACAGGTTACACGTCTTCTAGATGTTGCTCTGTATCCCATAATTCCCGAGCACGAACAACTTAGACAGTCCGCATGAAGTCAGGCAATGGGGCAGAGATGCTGTATTTGAAATTCGATTTTAACAATACGCACTACGTAAATGAAACTTAAAATGAAGGAAAATGGTAACTCTAGTATGTTGAATTTTATAACTTCATGCAGTTCCCTAAAAAAGAATGCAACAACAGAGTAGAGAGAGGCCATGCTTTACTGGGTCAAATGAAGCCATTTTGTCAGTTTGATGTTCAGTGCTTTTCTAATGATCTCTGCACAGGATAATTGGATTACGACAACATCGAGAAAGAAATAGCAAACAGTATGACCATCACAAAAAGGGTAGCTATCGTGGGTACTGGACCTGCTGGACTGGGGGCCATTAAGGCTTGCTTAGAAGAGGGTTTAGAGCCCACTGCGTTCGACAGGTTGCATTCAGTAGGTAAGAATATATACCTATACAATCAAGATCATGTGAGTATATCGTACATCTAGGACAAGTCTGATACGTGGCGGACTAAGCGCTCAGGGGTCTGACTAAACATGTTGAAGTTACCCAGTTCATGCGTTTCTGGAAATTTGATGTAGGACTATCAGCTTCAACTTCATTCATGAGTCTATGTTCAATTTATGTTCTGGATTTCTAATGAAGCATAAAAGTAGTTATCAAAAGTCTAAATAGTCCATTTTTCGCTATAGCAGGTATCGTTTTATATTTTACGTCTTAATAAGTCTTACCATGTTTTACTGAGTGGAAACATTTAAGTGATGCAAAGGACATAAGAAAAGAGGAGACAAAAAAAAAGTCTTGGGCAACGGCAGGAATTATCGTATTTGTACGTTTAATTAATTGCAGATACCTCATGAGAAACCCTTCAAAGAGTCGGTACCACCACGAACCATTTATGTGTTTGAAAAGCCTAAAAATTAGGATGCGGTATGATCTCTTTTAACAAGGAGGTATAACTGACCTTGCCATTTTCAGGATTTTTATGACCATTCCGACTCAGAGCAAACTTTAAGTCCAATTGCACTTTGATTTTCTCCGAATTCACTCACTCACACTATATATATCATACCGGTTACTATCAATTCGGTGGCATACAAGAATGGGTAAACTTTTGCACGTACAGTAGTAGGAAAGCACTATACTCACACTGATTTGAGACTAATTATTACTCAAATGTGGATGTTATATATAGTTATTTTTCATCTTTACAAGGGGGGATGTGGAACTATGACGGTGACACCTCTGAAGGCACCCCAGCCAGAGTTTACAAGTCTCTGGTGACGAACTCGAGTACTGTGATGACATGTTACAGCGACTTCCCATTCCCAAAGGACGCCCCACCGTACGTAACTCACAAGACGTTCCTCAAATACTTGAATGTAAGCAGTATAACCAATCTTGTCGATATATGACCACGTATAAGCTCTCTGAGATAATTCGTAGCCGGTTAAAGATTTTCATGTACGTATTAACACATTTAGGAAGGCATTTTACAGCCGTGACCAGTAATACACTTTATTTCTTATTGTTCAAACTGATAATGAACTTGAAAAGTTGATAAATTTGAACGGTGTCTTATCTTCCGACAGCTCAACTACAAAGTTTGACCTCAGTCCTCATTGAAAGTTACGATCAAAGCATGCTTAGGTCATCTGTCTTCCCAAAAAATTCTCTTCATCGTACATGTCAGCGTTTTTTTGTTTTTTTTTATTGCAAATTCATTATTTACATTTAAAATTAGGTATCGGTGGCGCTTTTGTAAATTGAAGGATTTTCTTTTTACTTACACATTAACCCCTTCGTTCCACTCTCTCCCTGGCTTGATCGTAAGGATTACGCCGATCATTTTAAGCTGAGGCGCTACATTCAACTCAACACGACCGTGGTAAAGATCAAACCCGCGGAGGACTACGACGCGACCGGAAGATGGACGGTACAGACACAGGAACACGGCAAAGAGACCGTCACACAGATTTTCGATTACGTCATGATATGCACCGGATTCTTCTCAGAACCCATAGTCCCCAGAGTCGAAGGCGATGACGTTTTCAAAGGTGAAATCCTGCACAGTTCCCGATACAGGACCACCGACCCTTTCAAGGATAAAAATGTCCTCGTTGTCGGTGAGTGAATATAAGGGAGCTTTCGATTGACACCTCAGTTTACGCGTCCTCGATTTCTGAATGTGGAGAGTGGACGAGGGAGACGACGTGACGCATGCGCATAGGCTCAAAAATGACGTAACAATCGTAGTAGTCGACTAGTAGACGTATCAATCGAAAGCTCCCTATAAATCAGTGAAAGGCGTTTCTTTTGAACAATCCTGGGCAGAACCACTGGGAGTACTTTATCAAAATGACTTTCAAATGGTGATGGGGACAGAGAGGAAGAAAGAGAAATTATCAAAGATGAACGAAGCTAAAACAACAGTTTCGGCTGAAGAAAAAAACATTTCTGTAGGAATAATACACATTTTGCATACAATTGCACATTAATTTCAGAGTGAAGAGTGTCATTCATCTGTGTTCAAGAGACCAAATTCTTGCATATTTTTTTCCTTTTAATTAGCGACTGACGCAACACATTACTAATAGGGCGACTTTGTTAATCCCCACCATTTTATTTTATTGCTTGAAGCAGAAAGTTGAATGACTTTGTGAGTGCAATATGCACGAAAAACAAATCATGTAATACATGACAATTTTGAAGTTCAAACACATAACCCTTCTTGAGAATCAGCGAATACAAGGTTTCCAACTATGTCGTCTGACCTCACATGACCTCTGACCGCCATAAAAAAAAATGGCAGAGATCATCTACTAGTCAAGTACTGACAATGTTAAGAGTATGAAGTTTCAGTAGCATTCAGTTGTTGAGATATCTCCCTTGACAGGTATTCTTACTTTAACCTCTGGTAACCTGAAGTGACCTTTGGCATCCATCAAAAACAATATGGAAACAAATCTAGACTCACCTGCTCACTATGGAATACCAACACACCTACATAGAAATTAAAGCTCCTGAGATATCATGTTTACAAGATTTTCAAACTATGACCTCTTTGATCCCACATGATCCCACATGACCTTTGAACTCCATAAAAATGACAGAAATCATCTACTTTTCAAGTGCTATCAATGTTAAAAGGTTAAAGTTACAGCAACATTCATTTGTTGAGATGTCTTCCTTATAGATTTTCATACTTTAAGCTCTGGTGACGTCAAATGACACTTGAGGTACATGAAACGCAATAGGGATCATGTATACCTATTATAGACTACCTAAACACCAACTTTGATCTTCAAGTGACTTTTTCTTCTGGAGATATCGTGTTCACAAGCCACGACCCCCACATACACACCGCTCGCCGTAACCATCGCTTGCATTCCGTGCCTGCCTTCGGCAAGGAATCAAAAAGCCATCGCTACCTTCTTGGAAACTACGGTAAGTAAGGAATGAAATAGGACATATCATCTTCAGGACGTTCCCATTTTTTGGGCCGATAGAAACAATGAGTGAATACAGGGCTTGTACTTAGTGTTTGTAACATAAACTACTGATGCGTTTCTGTATTAACTTTTTAGGAGAGAGCTTTTCATCAGCAGACATCGCCGTTGAGACTAGCGCTTGCGCAAATCAGGTAAGAACGATAAGGCAATTGTTGTATGTATAATGTATACAGGAGTTGGTAGACACCAGTGCATGTGTTGGTCGGTTGTATCTCAAACCTTTTAACTTTTTATTTCCGAATTAAAGGCATATTCATGATATTTACGATGTCTAAATTGCTTTCCTTTTTTAGATATATTTAATTCATTGTATTTGGAGGATATCTCTGTAACATTTACAGACATCTACAACTGAATTGAAGATATTTATAATTGAATTAAAGTGTTAAAGATAGCCTGTTAAAGATAGATCTGTGATTGGAGACAAAAGTTGTGACCATAAGCCTCGCAAATCCGTCTCAGTGTGTGGGCGCATTGATGTATGTATGGGGTTTTCGTTCCAGATAGTATTCGGAGTTGTGTTTTAAGATGTGGCTAAATTGTGATGTTCATACTATTACCCACTCATTGAATACTTTTTGGATTGGAGACACCCCTTACTTCCTTCGTAAATCATTACTTTATCAGACTGATTCTTATGGGCAAACTCCAAATTTACGTAATTTAGAGGATTGATACTTGTAGCCACAAATACATTTACAGGGGAAAAGACGTTCCTGGGAGCTGTGTGTCACAGATAGCAGGAGGAAAATAACTGGTTTTGTTCGGCTGTATAGTTTTGTCCCAAGCCGCCTTGGAGTGATCAGTTACGTGGTGAATTAATTCCCACAATTATGACGTCACAAAATTTGGGAATTGTCAAAAGTCATGTACTTTGAATAAAAATCGACATTTCAGTGACCTGTTTATGCACCTATTCATTTCATTTTCGAAGCATCACCGATTAAGAATTACATTAGAAATTACTAGAACTGAATTAAAGATATCTAGAATTAAATTAAAGATATCCAGGAGTGAAATAAATAAAGATGTCCAGAACTCAATAAAAGATATCTAGAACTGAATTAAGGATATCTGAAATTCAATCCAATGAAGATTTCATTCAACGTGGCATCTTACATGCAGATATCTCTAAATGAATTCCAGCTGCCTTTAAAAATGTCCTTAAAGATGCAAATACACTTGCTACAACGCCCGCAACGATGGAGAACTCGTACTTTGTCACCTCCCACGGCCATAAATTACTGTCATATAGTGTAATGTATGTCGTAGGTTGTACCCACTACCTAAACATATATACAGCAGAGGTGGAGCTTAGCAGAGTCCTGTCTACATGTACCGCCGAGCGCCACTATCAGTCGAGACGGAGCGTACCAGAAAGTTTTGAATAAAGATACCCCCAGATCGCAAGAAAATAGCCCGTCCTATTTTCGGTAACATGAAGCACCTGGAAATTGTACTGTCAGTATTCTGACAGTAAAACCCCTTATGTATTATTGAAAGTTTCGAAATGTGCCGAGTGGATCGCTCATATGCCGACAGAGTTATATGCTGGATGATGGAGGGGGCTGTCTCACCGCCATAACCCCCTATAGCTACGCCCCTGTCAGTCACAGTGGAAAGATATGTACAGGAAAAAGATAACTGAGGAGGAAAAAGAAAGAAACAAGAAGAAATTTGGCGGATGTCAGATAACGTGCTATCTGTCACATGTTATAGATGATTATACAGATTCTCAACATCTCTCTTATGAAAACTTTTTAGCTAGAAATGTACAAGTCCTTGTAGGGAAGGATCCAAACATTTACTGGACTTCTTGTACAACGTTCGTAAGATCGCGGGGAGGTCATTGAGGGCAGAGCATTTTTAACTTCCGATACGAACGGCCAACTACACGACAAGATAAAAAAAAATGAAAAAAGAAAATCATATGCTCAATTTCAGACAAAACTTAAAATCACTGGCGGTAGCACCAGACTGTTACCCGACTTTTGCTGCAGCGTTTTACTGACGTAGGATACTTAAAGTGTGTACAGGCGTTTTCCTTTTTTCTGTGTAAAAATGCGGTAATGCGGTGGTAATTAGGCGACACTTTTAAGGCTATTATTCCATAGCAATTGTTAAGACCGTCAAAAAAAAAAAAAAAAAAACATGGTGATATCTGGTAAAAGAAATTTGACTTTCATGTTCTTAACTTAAGTTTTGTTTTCTTACTTGGAGGTTTACTTGAGCGTTCGACATGGATTTTGGGTGTACCCTCGCCGTGCCCACGAAGGATGGCCGTACGATGTCTTCCTGGAACGTCGGGTCACCATGACCGTCGTCCCAGATTGGCTGCTCAGGTTGGTCTACCAGCGCTTTCTCGAAAGAGACATCGATTATGGAGTAGCAGGGATCAAACCGGAGAGGAAACTCTTCCAGGAGAACTTTGCAATCAGTGATGCAATTTTCACTCAGATCACGTGCGGGAAAATTAAGATCAGGTCTGGCATTAAACGGTTTCTTCCAAACGGTGTCGAGTTTGTAGACGGAACACGTATAGATAACCTAGACATGGTGGTATTTGGAACAGGTTACAACGTTAAGACCCCGTTCATCGACGACGCCTATGTACCTGGTAATTTTCATCTAAATGTTTATGTAAGACAATTTCATCCCAAGTGCACAACAAAAACGATTCCGTTCGTTTCACTCCTAGTGAATGTGATGCTCAGACTCAATACCGGAAAGACTCAATACGATTCTTTGGATATGATTTCTCTTTAAAATTATCTTTGGTCGGATACATCCACGTTTGGAGAAATGAATACATGTCCAGAAGACTTCCGACCACTCACATAACATTCTTCTGGAAACTCACATCTGCATTTTTTTTCATGAATATTGAATGAATGCATAAACATATCTCTACAGAAAATGCAGTGATATCCACATCAGGCTTCTTTCTACCCGTGAGAGTACTTGAGGGCTGGGGGCTGGGGCAGTTGTGCCCAACGAAAGACGGTATACATAACGGACCAAATGTACGAGTATGTAAAAAAATGTGTTGCAATGAAGGATTTTGCTGTCCCACATATACTTATTGGGTTGACTACATCATGTGACCAACACCTTACACTTATGTGGGTTCATATCTGACAAGTCTGACTGCTATCCGACAAGTATGACTGCTAATGATTTGATACCCTGTATATTTACTTAAGATAGATAATATTTTTTTTTTTGGGGGTTACACACCTCTGATTTCAAAGAGACGAAAAAAAACATTAATAACTGTTTTTTCGTAATTCTTTTGTTCATACTGCAGATAATTACCAAGGCAGTGGGCTGTACAAGTATGTTCTACCCATTCACTTACGTCATCCTACACTGGCTTGCATCGGCCTGTTTCCCACAGACTCTGGTTTCACACCAGTAGGGGAGCAGCAATCCCGTTGGGCCGTTCGAGTCTTCAAGGGATTGATAACACTCCCTTCAGTCAAAAAAATGGAAGAAGACAGTCAAGAGAAGGAAACGACATTGTGCAAAAGATACGGTAGACCAAAGCTACTGGTGAGTCTGAAAAGTTTACCTCATTTCTGGTCCGCCCCTCCAGCCCCCCAATTTCGAATTGAATGCCCGTAAGTTATATTTGATCATATGACCAAGTCGCGGGAAATCAATCATTTTGAAAAGAAGCTCCATGTGATTAACCCAGTATGATGCAATCTTACCTCAAAAGGAAATGCCGCCATAAATATATTGTCAGGATTGGCGTGTGGACGGCAATTAAATTCATAATCCATGTCTTTAGTCACTCTCAAGTTGCTGTCGTATTCAATATTATCTTTGAATGTGTTTGCCTGTTAGGTATGGGTTAGGTAGTCCAAAGCTGGGGACAAGAAAATGAACGAAAGAAAGTGTTTTGTCTGTTTGTGAGAACATAAAGGCATAGACCTATCGGGAGGTCCTCATCTGAGAATTTTCCACCTAAGCGCTTAGAAGCCTGGGTGTCACATCTCCTGTTTCTATGACTTGAAGGTCAAGATCTAGAGGCAAACATTCCCAAATACTATTCCAAATGCCAACATTCTAAACTGATATCCAAATGACACACATGCATCTTCAAGATATATCAAACTTTTGTAAGAGGATTGAAAAGTCAAAGATCCAGTGTCAATTTGGCCATATGTCCTCGGTCATGTGCTATTGCACGAAATGTGATATATCACAGCCGGAGTACGAAGAGAAATGAAAATTGAAAAGGGATCTACCCCTTTTGAGCAAGGTGGTTATAGTGTACTTATGGCCTGCCTTTTTCTCTGCACAATTGAGGTCAGGCTATAGTCCAATTGAAAATCACATTGGGAGCAGGTTTCTAAATGTTTACTGGCTATCGCATTTACAAAATATGAAATTGTCATTATCAACCAGATTAATCAATGAGCATTTGTGATAATATCCTTTTCTTTTGTAAAACATGTCTTAAATCAGGTTCCTGGCATCTCATTGACCGATGAACTGACCAAAGACATCGGATGCTATCCAAGCTTAAAACGTCTGTTTCTCACTGACCCCCGTTTGGCACTGGCTGTATTTTGGGCGCCCGTGACCCCATTCACCTACAGGCTGCGTGGACCTCATACCTGGTCGGGTGCCAGGGATGCTGTCTTGGGCTGTTGGGATGCTTGTTCCTCAGGAGTTGGAAAGGGCAAGATGTCACAACCACCATTTTCATCTTCCTGGTGGATATATTGGATCATGGCAATTATCGTTGTTCTGGGGTCGGTATATCTCTCGATTTACTATAAGTAGCAACCAGTTTACAAGTGCAACTGATTACCAAATTCTCATTTGGGAGAACAGCAAGTAACTCAGATGTTTTAAGGTGACTAGGGTTTGAGTTGGCAGGTTGAACATATTTCAGAAATCGCAAAACTCCTGAATATGTCACTTTGAGGGACATCGCTAAACTTGAATTTCAGATACCCACTTTCCTTTCTTCTTATGAGCTCATATTTGGGTAAGATATATTATTTTGCTATATACGGTTTAAAACGCCTATATATTACACAATCTGCTGCACTAGGAGAAACTGGCCAACACATGTCGTTCTTAGCATCTCTTACCCCAAAAGTAAGCCAGAGAAGTTGGCAGTATTCAAAACTCACTTACAATGTGTAAGCATGGGTGAACATATGACGATCACAAGTGGACTGTATTTTCCGCCAGAACATGCAACCTGAGCATGAAGTGATGTTACAATGTGAATACCAAATTAAGCTATTGAAGTGTAAATTAATTACCTCATGTGGTAAAGAAAAAAGTTGTGGTAAGTTTGCTAGGACTCAAAACTTTGAAACCTCAACTTCATGGCTCCAATGCAAAGTCATGGTAATGGCATCTCGTATACAGGAACATCTTACACAAGTCAAATGTGGTGCACTCAGCTTCTCAAAAAGTGATTCCATCAACGTTACTAGCAAAGCAAAGCGAAAATCTTCCAAGAGAGGTCACAGAAGGGGTTTGGTGTTGTAGGGGACGTCCCCGTCTCGTGGTTTTAGAGCTTTTTCATACTTTCGAGGTGAAATTGTGTAATCGGAGGCATACACCAAGAGCATTTTAACATATACCTTAAAGCTGGCATTATTCTTCACTTTGTTTCACGTAGGGCATTTGATACGAACTGAGTAATTGTTCAATGGAAATCAGAGATACATGTCATAAAGAGAGATTTTTATGAGGTAACGAAAATGTTGACACATACCGTCTGGCAACCCTATTGCTGATATGCCAACTTTGTCAACTTCACTGTTTGGCACATAATCGTCATCACTTCGATTGCAATTATACAGAATGCTTCTAAGTGCGTTCAGAGATGATCTCATGATATCTCCATTAAAAATGGGTGTATAAGAATGATTTCAGTCCTATGTTCCTACACCTTCATGTTCCCACACTCATGTGTTGCATAAATGTGAGCGTAAATGGCCGGAGAGAGATCGTACAATTGAGATCGCGATACCATTGGCTTTAGGGCCAAACACTGCTCATGTGAGGATTGGCATGCACTGCTCGTTGTCCACGAGAGCCAGAGGGTCTTACGAAGCCGCTGCTTTTGGAATTTAAGTATGTCGGAACTACAGATAAACAACACAACAGTTTGCTCAAATTGACGGTCACTCCTCTTACTTGTTACGTATCAAATGCAGTGTAACTCAGGGTTCCATTTTTGGAACAAATATTATTCATATATTACATATTAATGATACATGATATTCCAGATTTTGTTTAATTTGTGTTGTTTGGCACATGCCACAATAATATTATACTATGCACAGGTAACCATACTACAGAAAGCGTATATTCAATAATATTTTAGATATGATGGTTGATAGTAATTTACATTGGAAAGGAACATATTAAGAGTGAAGTATCAAGAGTAAAAACCAAAATGGCTTAAAGTATTGCAATATTTTATGAGACCAAAGACATGTTAGAAGTGGAATCTTTGAAACTGTTTAGTTGATTTGACATGTATTTCCCTATATGAATTATTGCTTTGAGGTGTTGGGTAGTATATTTAAATCTAAAATCCAATAAGTCTTTATTTTACAAAAAAAAAAGCATTAAGAATAGTTAATAAGACTTGCTATAATGATCATACTAACAAATTATCTATTCACGTGGATTCCTTAAAACTTAAAATAATGTTTAGAGCAGAAAGAAGGGACTTGACAACAATTCTGCAAAATTTAGCTAGAGCTAAACGAAATGGTCATCATTTTACACCACAAAAACAAGCAAAACGAAAATTTTCTCCACGTCTTTGCTCGTACTACTTTAAAAACAAAAGTGTATTTGTATTCAAGGAGTTAAACTGTGGAATTCACTGTGTGATGAACGGAAGCTTCTACTAATGAGGAGACTTTTATGTGATAAAAAAATGTGTAAGCAGGAAGCGTGTGTAGACACATGCAAAATCAATGTCATTTACTTTTTATTTTGCTCTATACCCAAAACATTTGCCCAATTATATCTTTTTTACACTTCTATATTTACAAGAACATTACTTTGCTGTTGCTTTGTAATCTGATACAGAACGAAGTTTCTTTTTTCGCCAGACTTAAAAAGTAAGCTTACAACTTTCTCCTCTATTCTTTTCTGTTTCAATTATTCAAAACCAGTTTTATTTGTCGTCATGACGTTACAACCGTGCTAAAGCGTTCAACACTGACCTAAAACCATGACAATTTGCAAGGAGTTGAACCTCAGTAGAACAAAAAAGACTGAGGTTGAAGTCAATCCCATTTTAACCTACGAATAACGGCATGCCATTGTTTCGAATGTAACTGACTACATTATTTTATCAACATTGCATGATATAGAAACAAATGAGAATGGATGAAATAAAAACAAAATTATATTGAATGAAGAAAATTGTAGATAAAAGTTAAACTTGTTCAGTAAAAGAATAGAAACATAATACGTGACTACAGGCAAATGGGGAGATAATTTTCAATGCAAATTTTTGTACTACCACAGTAGACGCTGTTTCCAGCACTAGCCTTAACCAAGAACACCCTGATCTTTGATATTATGAATATGTGGGATATTAGGAAACCTACCTTTGTGAACTCAATATTGTTGGAATGAATTAACCTTTCAAAATGAAAATTGAAAATGTTTGGCTTTTCAAACCCTGTAGATGGCCGGAAATGGCACTTCTCGAATGTTCCAATTTGCC
The DNA here is from genome assembly GCA_021234535.1 of Stichopus chloronotus. Classification (NCBI taxonomy): domain Eukaryota; kingdom Metazoa; phylum Echinodermata; class Holothuroidea; order Aspidochirotida; family Stichopodidae; genus Stichopus; species Stichopus chloronotus. Next base: position 9,291,814 of record CM037847.1, read on the forward strand.
TGTATCCAGCCTTGAAATAGGGATCTCATGCCTGCACTTTCTCAATTAGGCCTAATGAGATAAAAATCAACGAACGAAAAATGCATATCAGATGGGTTTAAATGACACAAAATGATAATAAATTATTCATCCTGTTTCATTTATTTTTGGAAAAGTTGGCAACTAGCTAGTAGGGGAGGGGGTGCTGAACATACCGTTAGACCGGACCCTAGGTTGATAATAACCCATCTCTGAGCTTGAAATAACGAAAATTGGGGTACGTGCAAAGAAGCGACACAGAACCCAATTGGATTTTTTTCTTACAAAAACATGAGCTTGTTGCATGTACCTGTTATGGAACGGTCTAAGAAACGTCCTAATTGACAGTTGGGGAGGTGTATTGCCAAATTGACTTTATGTCCTCAATATAGTACACTTACATATTAAATACGAGCTTTGTCAACTCCTTCCTTCTTGACGTAGTCTTTAAAAGGTTTACCAAGGTTTACTAAATTTGACCATGCCGTGTTGATACGAAATGATCTTTGAGATATGAGCAGTTTTATTTGCCACATATGTTACCCAAAGTTTACTTGAAGTAAGCAAAACTCAAAACAATAAATTCAATAATGAAGAAACCAAGTACAACTGCTCATCAATGTGAGAAGATGCTACCCCTGTTTGCCGCTCAAGTTCACATTTGGGGTAACTTAAACTGATAATGTCCCCACACATGGGAACTGAAGTTTCACCACAATGATTATATCAACTTACCCTTAAACATATCGAAGATAAATTTGTGGCAGGGCCATCCTTCCATGAAGATAATACCCACCATAAGGACACTAATTTTTAATACTAAATGTAAGAAGTGACCCACCATAGAAGTAATATTTTTAACCACAAATGTAATAATCAGATCCAATCATAAATGTAATAATTTTTTAACCATAAATGTAATAATCATATATAGTGGAGATGGGGCCAAGACATCTTGTCGTGCTGGTAGATTAACATGTTCTCAGACTATAAACAGTTGTTCATTGAGAGAGGCTGTAACGTACCAAGCGAATATGGCTGTCTGGTGCAACTTTGGTGTATATTGAATACATAACTATGTAATGCTTGGTAGGCCAGGTCGAAACGCAGAAAATCTATTGACTAATGAATTTTAAGAACCGAATATACATTCATCCCTTTGAAAAGTTTCCGCGTTTTCGACCTGCCTATATAGACTGGTCAAAAACTCCGAAACTGCGAAAAATTTTGACATTTTTTGATAACTGAAAGCGTCTACTACCTTCCGAAAAATATCCTACCTTTCAGCGTTTTCAACCTTCCTATACAGCCAGGTCAAAGAAAAAAAAATGAGGAAATTGTTTTGAGAATGTTGAGACAGGTCTTTGCGATTTGTCGCGGATATGGGAATGTCGAAAACGAGGGGTGAATGCATTCAGTTTCTGCGTTTTTTTAAACCTGGCTATACAAGAAGATCGAAAATGGCGAAAACGCAGAAAGTGTTAGAAGGGGTGACTGCATTCAGTTGTTAAAATTTCAAAGTGAGACATTTTTCCCCGTTTTCGACCTGGCCATGCTGCCATGCTGGGGTACTGTTTTCGTTTGATTTCTACGCCGAAGTCCTTCTTTTAAAGTTTTATCATTACCAAAGATCTTTGTCAAGTGAGGCTTGCAGTACTCTAGGAATTCTAGGCTTGAGGGCCCTAGCAACGCTTGTTAAGAGATGGAACTGGTGGCCCAGTTTATCTTCTGAAATCATTAGCAAAAGGCCAGATAGTCATATTTTGCAGGAGGCTCTTGGGTTTAGCCCTTTCAGAGGAAAACATACACACCAAACCATCAGAATGAGTAATACTGCCTGTAATTGTACTGTTCAAAAGACAATGACACAGATAAGGTTTGTTTTACAAGTATCTTAAAATTGATCTCAAGATTTTTAAGATAATTTAATATACCAGACAGCCACATGAATAAAACTGATTGCATGGTTGCAGTGAGGATTTTAACACCGCCAACAAAATATATCGCGTAAAGAGAGACAGCAAAAATTAACTATGATGCAGAAATCTCAGGCAACTCCAGAAAGAAGGTAGTTGAGGTGAACAAATACATTAATGCGTCTTAGGCCTTAAATTTGTAGTTGAAATGTTATCTTCAAGGGCGGATACAGCGGAGGGGTTCAAGGGGTCCGAACCCCCCCCCCCCCTCCCCTTTTTCCGAAATACGACGTGTCAAGGTGACTCCAAGCAATTTGGCAGAGGAAAGGAAGAAAACAAATTTTCAGAAAAAAAAAAAGAAATAATCTGAAGCCTCTTTCCAAAACACCACCCAACAGTATTTCGAAGGTTTTATCAACCACGTACCAAATATTCAACTGAGCATCATTCATTTGAGATATCTTTTCCGACAAAGTGGAGGGTTTTTCAAGGCATGCTGAAATGAAATTCGATGACCGCTTTGACAAAAACACCAGAAAGTAGGTAAATATGTTTCGCTATGATATTCTTTAAATTGTGAAGATATCAGTAGATGCAAAGCTTTGGCTATGTAAATTGCATGATATTTGACCTTCACTAATGGGTCACTGGAATATGTTCACAGGCTGTGAAACTCTTACTGAAAGATTTTGTTGATAATAAAGTCTTTTCATCATGCATAACATCATAAAAAAAGCATGGAACTGCACACTTACTACAGGGGTTATTTTTATGTATTTGTTCTGGTATGTTCGACTTCACACGATGCTGGCGATCCTCGTAGATAGTTTTCAAACAAGTTTTAGTTCACCCCAAATAAAAGAATTCTCATTGCGCCAATGCAACAGCGACTGTATTTTCGTCTTACATTTTATCATACTCGTTGATGTCCCCTCATCCATGTCCTAGTCCCAATAAGGAAACAGATCTAGATACACTCAAGTTTCTGGACCCCCTGAGAACAATCACTATGACTCCACTGCCCAACGAAAACAATAAGTGTTGGACTAGATATGTACATACCCACTGAAATATTTTGCCGAGTGCTGAAAGAGTATATGAAAGAGGATGCATAATTTATGATGTTTGCATCATCTGAACCCAATCTGATTTGTAGTAACATTTTCATAGATTTACTTTTGCTCTCATTAATTAAAAAAAAAGGTAAACATGAAATCATTGTTTTAATACTGTGCACATGCAACTTGAAACACCCACGAAAAGCCATTTCCGGCCATCTGGGGAGTTTTAAAAGCCAATTTTTTTTAAGACGCTCCGTGCCAACCGATGGTGCACGTGGCGCTCTTCTGAGACGGTCCCTTCGGATAGAGGGTTGGGATAACTGGTTAATTTACACCATTTGCTCTCAAACCGTACGACCTTATTTCGTCCCACTAATTAGGAGCATAATGGCGTCTAAGGTCGCAATTCTCTCTATATAGAAACCCTAATAGTCATACCGACACACTTCCCCCCCCCCCCTTCTGTGATGAGCACCCAGCTGGTATCTATATTATACTGGCCCCCGTAAAAAACTTGATATCTAAAGCAGGGTAGAAAGATCAAACCTTATATTTAGTGTGTATCTCATTGAGTAGAATAACCCTTTCGTTTTGGTGAGGGTGAATGTCATTTTTGGTCAACAAGGATCAAATTGTGAAACATTGTAACACAATTTTTTAAGAAGGGTAGCTTGGACAGATCTTACACGTTGTATGTAAGTCATTGGGTACAAGAACCCTATTGCTTTTGGTAAAGATCAAATGTCATAGGTCAACCAGGGTAAACTTTTGAAAAAATTGTAAGCAAGGTGTTTCAAGAACACCTGAAGATATCTCATACTTGTTATATCGGTGTACCACATTGAGGAAATAAAGTCCTATTGCTTTCAGTTGAAGCCAAAAATCATTTAAGGTCAACAGGAAGCAAATTGTGTACTTTACGAAATTAAATTACGAAAGCAGTATGCACTTCATCTGAACTGTATTCAGCATGTCTGAACATTTCATTCAAGAGAAGAAAGATGTTATGAATGTAACCCTTCATTAGAAGTGACTATCGACGAATAGCGCCATCATTGAGCAGATCACATACGATGGCTGGTCACCGTCTCATTCTATCGAAAATTACTTAAGGCACAATTTCATCATTAATCTTAAAATCTTTCCCTTTGACTTACACACTGAAATACAGACCCTCGACAGGCCCTCATGCATGCAACATTCGTCATATCAAAAATTCCATACATACCATGTCACTGGTAATGGCTTCGCCATTCATATCGTTTAAAAATTTACGTATGTCGGGCATTCAGATTTTGAGCTAGAAGGAGAAAGTTTGAGGGGTGATCTCTCAAATCGCTCTTGACCAGTGGGGGCGCCAGAATGTCAGATTTGGGGGGCAAACTGAGGGAAGAGGAAAATGTTGGGGGGCAAAGATTTTCGCGCGCAACCGAAACCGAGCGCGAAGCGCGAGGCCTTGCGGGTGGGGTCCAGGGGCCCGCCTTAGGGCCCCTTGTGGGGTCCAGGGGGCGAAGCTCTCGGAAGCTCTGAGGTTTTACCATATCTCTGGATGGAAAATTAAGTCCCAAGAGAGGGATATTATTTATTTTTATATTATTCATTTTTTCGGTTGACCGTACTCCAAGGTTCCCAACTTTTTTCTTTGGGGGTACTATTTCACATTTACGCGGTGCCACCGAGTACATACACACACCCACACACACACACACATAGGCTACATACACTTCCATTCCATTCCTATATTTAGGAAAACAACGACATTCCTATATTTAGGAAAACAACCACTTACCCGCCCTTCCCTTACGCTGGACGGTAAACATTCCAGAGAAAATTGGTCTGACCAGGCTGGCCTACTGTTGAAGTTGCTATGAGCATGATATAAAACTGGCAGCCTGTGTAAAAAAGTAGTCATTTATCAATCATGGTTCCCCGGAAGCTGTTCTTATTCAGTCCAATGCCAATACATAGTTTTGTGATTAAATTAATTTTGGATGAGTACAAGATCTGATTAGGAAGGGTGAGAGCAACTGGGGGGCAAGGAAAAATCTGGGGGGAATTCCCCCTCATCCCCCCCCCCCCCCCCGTAGCGCCGCCACTGCTCTTGACAAAGGTTCAAGGACTAAAATATTACTACAACACCATCGATTTATAAAAAACATCTTAAATCTCCTTCAATCGTTCTAATTTCAACATCATCCGTACTTGTACTGGTTAACTTCAACATCCAAATTAAAAAGAAGTAGTGACAAAAACTGAAAATATAACGGAAAAACGATCCCCGAGGTTTAATTTAGGTACTTTCTCGATGTTTAACGGAACATGCAGATGTACGAATCTAATGGTGCTATGAGACCTGAAGGAAAATCTCCGTGCAAATGACAAGTTCAGAGATCGCCATCCCTTTTTTTTTCTTCTTAACCGGGAAATTTGTAACAACGTCTTAAGGAACATTAGTTCAAACATTGATGCATAGAGCTTTATTGAATCGCACACGTAGAGAACAAATGTCCTTTTATGGTTGTGATTAGAATATCTAAAAAATAACCTGGGATTTTCCTAGTTGTATGGATGTTTGTAGGTACACGAGAAATTAAAGGTTGACGATTCCAGGTAATTGTGTCATGTTCTTTATTGCACTGTGCTGAGCTTCAATAGTTTGCTGTAAAACGGCTCAATTTATAAATTGCAAACATTATTGGCATGTAAAGTAAACACTCGATTTCTTGCGTAATATCGATGCTTGGCTACTGTAAAACTCCGTATGCATATCTCTCATTGCGACATGATGTGAAGACGCCATTAGAACTGGACTAAGCTGTACTACAACGAAGCTATTTATTTATAACTGAAATTGGTGAAAGTGCTTTGGTTTTTTTTTTTTTTTGCTTAGTGTATCTTCATAACATAAAGGAAATACAACAACAAAGGTATCGATGTATACATACCATAAAGCCTTCATATTGGACTCAAGACACCAGAATACCAACTTCGTCGCCATGTCTGCATAATACCTATATTGGGCCAATAAAGGACTACGGTATGTACACTCTGCCCAATCTTTAATAAGGTAATCCCAGGCTCCAGATTAGTCTTTTATACAAATAACTATTACCTGGGCAGAGGTGTCGGTTTGAGTTTTTCACCACTGAAACAAGGAAAAAAAAACAAATACTTCAATAGTTGGAATTGCTGAAGGTACGCCTATATTCATGAGCATCAAATGTAGCACCATTTTGCATCAAGCTCACCCTAAGTTAGTAGTTTTTTCCCCTTCGACCACTCCCAAGGACGGCTATCATCAGTCATCACCCTGTTGCCTCCCCCTCCCTCTGGCAAATCCTGGATCCGCTACTGAGTTGTCTGTCAATACCAAGCGATTACAAAACTTCAAAATTCGTATGTGTCGCTAATTGAATACAGGCCTAAGTTTTATAGTTGAATAATTTAATGTGATGGCGTAGGCCTACTAACAAGTAACATATACGTTAGGTTTCTAGATAAAGTAGACATATATTACGATCTGTGTGCCAATTACAGTACATCTGAAGAACAAGGAAATAGGCTATATTGAGATTGTCTTCAAAGCTTCACTTTCATTATATGCAAGTGGGTCTAGTAATTGTACAGTGTGCTGTGCAGTAGGCACTGCCCAATTCCCAGCACTGAGTGCAGCTTGACTGGGAACCTGCACTGTTCTCGGAAGTACGTGTAGTGGATTCCCTGGGCAAAGAATGAGAGCAATTATCATAAGGAGGCGTTTAGTGTTGTAACAGGAATTTCATACATACCTGAAAAGAATCCTCAACTCCTATTGGCCCATTTCAGGCAGGTGACCGTGAGTTAATGCGCTGATAACCCAACTGGTTAAACCACGGTCAATCACCACGGGATGAATACAATAAAATTGTAGAGCGAAAGTGTGTTTGCAATGTGCTTTCACTCTGCTGTATCAAAACAATGGCTAATACAGTATTACTAGTAATAGGTCTACTAGTGAAATAACGTTTTGAAGTTCGTAGATCTAAAGATAGGCAGGGCCTAAACCTGCTCAAAAAGTAAAATGTAAATGTACGTTAATTTATGTAACGACAGCACAGTATACTGACAGTGGTAATTCTTCTGACGTATTGTAATCTTACCTAAATGTCAGAATTGTGTTGGATGAAAGTTTCTTCAGTATATTATGAACACCTTTGAAAGTTTGATAGCCTACCGGATTTAGCGTTCCTTCTTTGTCGAATTCTGCTGAGTTGTTCAAAAACAATCACCTATGCAATAAAATCGTACAGAGGAGTAAGGACTGCAATACATCGCCATCTTGAAGGGTCTCCATACAACCACCGGATTAATATTCTTAAGGACAGAGAACTCTACAGTACAAATAATTTAGGCCTGTTGATAGGCCTAGGCCCTATATGGTGAAAAAAATTAAACAGGGGAAGCCTTGACATGAGTTATCCCGAACCAGCAATAAAGTGATCTTACAGCAATGCTTTGACAGTAACGTTTTGGCCATGTGCAATCCTTCTTCTTCTTCTTAACTTAGGGCTAGTTCCGAAATTTTGCATAGCCCACTAAAAACTCTCACACTCAGGAAAATTAGGGTCCTCTCACAAGTCTTCCACTTACTGCTGCTGTTAGGACGACAAAGAGTAAGACATCAAACATGTCCAAGCTTTTCTCGAAATATATTTTGGATAAATCTGTCACTGTCTTTATCCAAAATCAGTCTAATCAGTAGCCTGCAAATTCCACATTAAGCAAGTCCCTGTAGGCTGGCTGTAAAACGCTCTGCAGCACGCAGTTACGTTCACACTGCACAGTGAATGCACGTACACTGAACCACAGCATACACACATAGTACACTACTTCACAGCAACTAAAGCAGGCATTATCGTTATGTCAATTATTATTGTTATTCTTTTTGTCTAAGTGTTACCTTCTGTTTCGCTCACGAATATTATTGACATGTTGTAAATTTGTTTACCTTTTCTAGGGGTTCTCTGTCAATGAAAATGAGGTTATTTAAGAACCAAATTCCTTTCTCTTTTCGTCCTTTTTATCAAAATCTTGTTGGTATGTATGAATAACTTTAATCAACTTTGGACCTGTGTATTAACTGTAGCATAATGCACTCTCCGGGTAAATGCTATCGCTTCTATCGATTGACCTAATGCTATCGTTAACCTTTAAATATTTGACAAATACTCGCTTCTTGTGAGAGGTTGAAACTAACAACAGTCAGGTAAATACTAGCGTGTATTCGTATGTACCTATGACGAGTGAATGGGCTAATGTAATTGTCCACCTGCCCTTTTTTACAACTGATGTAGATCATACATATGATAAGCTATATAATCATGACGATGATATTTGTCAACAAAGACGTTATGAATAGAATTCCACTTAAGTGAAATTGCCCACATATTTAATTCACCTTTGGAGGCAAAATGTGATTGGCTGGCTTGCATATATGGCGCGAAACTTTGTGTGTACGTACGAGGTGTGTCTGATTTTCAACCTCTGCCGCCATGTGATTATGAATGCAACTTTAGATGTAACAAGGCTGCCTGTACTGTATGCACTATGCATGCCGTTCGTATCGTGAACTACGGCTGCCATACGTATGTCACACAACGTGTGTTCAAAGGTGGCTGCATCATCTTATCAGTTACGCTTCAGTAATTCCACTTAAGTGAAGATGTATTCCACTTAAGTGGAATTGTACTCCACTTAAGTGGAATTGGGCCCACAGGTGATGTATTTTACTTCAGTGGAATTGTATGATTACTGTATGCTGTGTTAGCCTGATGTGTGAATCATTGTGTGATGTTGTTTGTAGCATGACTTCTGTGAGTCCAAAGTTAAAGTTGTTCTAAAGAGTATCATGTGTCTTGAAGCCATAGTCCACTGCTGACACAAAGCAGGTGTGTCAAATCTGGGGTTTACATGGTGTGTACTGTACCAGGTATTCATAAATCTTCTTTTATCTCTTTTTAGTATAGGTTTAAGTAAACTGGGAGGTACACTGAATCTTTAGCCAGCATGTGTTATATCGTTGTTTCCGGCACAGTGTCAGTGCGCCTGTGTTTGTGTTTATTTGCCATCGTTTTCGATAAGGGATGTCAGGTAGACCTTTCGTGACTAAATGGTCGCTCTCTTAGGATCTACTATGAGGAACAATCGATGTGTTTATAGGCACTCAGCTAGGTTGGAAGATGTCTCAGGTCCCCTCCGACGGTTGAACGTAGTGATGTCGCCCTCCGTAGCAGAAAAATTGTTACTTGAATTTTGCATCTTGCTTCACAACTACTGGCCTGATGCCCAGTATAGGCTTGGTCAACCACCCCCACTTTCAGTGTAACATCAGTAAGGACACCCCCAAGTTTAGCCATCAGAACTTAAGTATCATAGTCCATGCAGGGGCGTGTATCCTTACATATACATGGTAGTCTTTGGTAACTAGTGGAAAACGATCTTGGTCAGAGAAGTCTTTCTTCAAACAGAAGCAGAGTGGTGTGCAGCATTTGTCCAACACACATAGCCATAAGCGACAACAATTAGCATATCGTGTATGCATGAACAAATTCTGTGATTCACGTGAGCACACCACTGTATTATTCAAGTCCCTGAACTTGCTTACATTAAATGATATCATAATAATTTATACTGCCACTAGTTAACTGTAATAGTACACTTCAAGACAATCGAATTCGTGTTCCTGGTAATACCGTAACCAAAGCTTTTCCCACATTCAGCTAACATTATCGTAAAATCAACACTTGGAATTCCCTGCTGATACAACCTAACTAGACAACCTATTTGCAATATAGTTGTGCTTTTAAAGCCTTTTTTTTTGGGTGGGAAAGAGATCTCACTGGAGGGGAGTTGAGTGATATATACGTTAAATGCAATTAAGTCTTTTAAGATTAAACGATGTTTATTTATTCTCTCTGTCTTTTTTGGGGAGCGCTCTACTTGATAAGTTTTTACAGGCTTTTTGAAGTACTTCCTTTCACATTTTCTGTGTACATATATATACATTTGTTATTGTAAAAGGGAATACAGAAAATCTACAAATATAAAGTACTAAGTCTTAACTTTTTTGCCATCTGTCGTAAGACTAGGAAACGTGGACTAATCATTTTTCTTTAAATCATGATTTTATTGCCTGCAGCTATTGGTCTTTATTCCATGAAGACGTTCTCAACCTCAGACAGATCTAGAAAAGATGAGAGGCTTTTTTTTTAAGAAAAAATGTCTCGATTAAAAGTTACTCTGCCAAAAAAAAAAGCCGAGTCAGATGCAGAGAAGGATAATTAACACCTCTGCATGTGTTAGAAGTAGTCCTTTGTTGGTCATGCATTGAACTAAGTGTAAACTATAATCGGTTCTGATACTCAGAGACTACTGATATTTTCCTATGCAAAAACTTCTCTACCCTACTACGGTTTCCATTTCTTATGCAAAAATATACAAATTGATTCCACACAGTTCAAAAAAACAAGGAAAGTTCACCTCGGACTATCCATTCAACGGAATGACACTCTTACACCAAGTAGCCACGCCACACTACCATACAATGGCTTACAAACTAACGAAGCCCACATCGACCCTTAACCAATTACAAGCTAATAAAAATAAGGTAGAATTTCCCCACATCCACACACGAAGTATGAAATGCACTCAAGATTCTTACCTTGAAATATTGTGTTAAAATGATTTCCAGCTTTTGAAAACTGAGAAACCCAGACTTCCTTTGACTGCCACCAAGAACAACTAAATTCATCTTCTCGCCATAAAGTTTCCAGATTCCTAATATGAAAATTATTCTAGCTTACACATTGAAATATTGTGTTAACAAGGTTTTTAGCGTTTGATGCTCGAATTGGTAACAACCCTCAACCAACTAGAAAAAGGTTTTGGATTTAATTGGCCGAGCACTCCAGTTGTCGTGGTTAGAAACGTAGCACCATTATGTTTCCGATTCTCTTCTCCAGAGTCAGTCTGTATTTCGGCCATTCTGACTCTGGAGTTTCAGGAACTCTGGGCCCAAGCACCACGTGTTGTTGTAGAGCAAGTCATACGTTGGTACCCCTCTAAAATTACCTGATTTGCCCCAGCTGCTTCATCTTTGATTGTGACGCTTTGGATCGGGTTATATTAATCCACAGCATACTGTGGATTGCCACCAAAACTTGCGAGTGATGCCTTCTCTTACACAAAGTTTGCTTGCCTCACTTACCCACTCCATCCCTGCAAATTCCGAACAATGTGTCAATACTTCATTTACTGCCCCGGGGGCAGTCAAGCCAGTTGTTGCTTACCTTGTATGCTCTCTCTCTCCAAGACAGTATCTCAGTTCTTTGTATGACTGTTGATCTGCTATGTCCACAAAATGACAATGACATGACATATTTACATATAGTACGGCTATAACTAGTTAGAAAGCAACACCTTATTTTTATCTTGCACACATTAGCAGAACTCATTACGATCACAATAAATAAGTGAGACTAAATAATTCCTGGTGTTTTATATGAGGATGTTTATTACAAAGTGGCATCAAGAGTAATAGCACAAGTGGTACTTTCTCCATATGAATGCAATAGAATCTGCATGTCCACATTCAATATTTCTTTTTGAACATTTACATTGTACCTTTGTCAAAAGAAACAAAATTCAAGCATAACTGTAATGCCACCTTTGCAAGGTTTGTTAACGAGTTAGTAACTACATCAAATTCATGTAAACTAAGTTTTTTTTGCTCAACAATTACCTTGGAGCAATGCATTCATGTTAAGATGTGTCTCAGAGCGTGTACAGTAGTGTTCACGACTTTGACCATTACAATCAAAGGCTGTGTTCAACCTTGGTTAATACACTATTATATGCTGTACAAGAAAAAGAGGTCAACTTCTGGTTGATTGGTTACATAAAAAATAATAATATATGCCTAAATATCTACCAGTCCGTGTTCATTGGTGGACGCAAACTCACTTGTACTTAGATGTAAATGCAAACCATTCACAGCTTTCATCAATTGCAATGCTATAAAACAGGTTTATTTCTTTTCAAATAGTTTCTTGCTTATTTGTCTGAAGAGAAGAGATTTTTTCCTAACTGCAGGTTATTAGCTTTTAATTGATCTACTCTTCAAAACAAACAAGAATGAAACTGTTGACGACGAATGGAATCTGTTTTTTTTATGTTCTCATGCACAGTTAACGAAGGGTAAGCACTGCGCATGAGCATCCACTAGTTTAAGTTAAAAATTTTCTCGGCGTTGTGTAAATTACCTCGTCATTTGATTATCATTTACCGTTCATCTACTGTTAGAAGTCTTAGAAAATGTACGTTCGATAAATCTCCCTCAGACACTGTCAGAATTAGAATGTATGACAGATGTAAAGCCCTTGTGGCCGGAACAATGGGGATGAATTTTACTTTCTCTTTTTTTTACAGATATTTGGGCAACGTCCAAAATGTGCTAAGGCCACCAGGGCCATGGATGACCATTCGCGACAGATTAATGATACATGTAAGATTTTGTTATTTCTGAATAGACAAAAAGTCGAGTTTAATCATGTCTTTCTACGTTTCTCCAATTTATCAGTAAATTTTGTTTTTAAGTATTTTATGTTGAAAACTTTCTCTTTCATCTTTGTAGGGTTTGGCGAGTTCAAAGTCAAGGCAGCAGATTTATTGAAGAGAGAAGAAATTTACAAAGTAGCTGTTTACTTCGGATTCGCAGAAGGAGAAATCGATACTCTGCTCAACCAAGAACCCATTGGACTACGATTTCTACAGAGACTCGAATCTCGAGGGGATATATCAGAAAGAAGTGTCTCAACTTTGACACAAGCTTTGACGTCTGTCAATTTACGTGGTATTTCGAGTAAGGTTTCAGATATCTTCCATCAATGTGAACCATACGGTGGATTGACAGGTGAGTGTTGTATTCTACGTTTAGTACACATCAATATTTTGAAAAGTACGAATAGAATCCGATGCCATGAATACGAGTACATTTGCTGAGTACATTTGTTAACTGTGTTTATAGACTAGAGTAATATAACAGCAGCAACATACAATTATCGTTAAGGTAATTTTAAGACTTTTATTGTACAGTTTTAATAAAAGACCAAGTGTCTTAAATTGTCCCCAAGATTGACAGTGGAGTACATTGGCTTGGTGATCTGACAAGGGAAGTACCTTTCAACAAGTCATAATTTCTATTTGATTCAGCTGTCAGCCAGTGATACAATGAAATCTCTACCTTTTCACCCTTTGGAAAGGTTACAGTAAGGGGATACATTCACATCTGTCAGTTGGTGAATTGTTACATTGATGGCAGGCATAGGGAGCATACATGGCGCAGACTTGAGAGCGATCAATACACACCTAATTCATTAACCTCTAAGCACTAGTCAAAAGGAGAATTAGGTGAATCTTGTTGGTGTTTATAACTCTAGTTTGAGGGTCCTTGATGAGCGATGGGGCTAGCTTGGTGATCCTCAAACCTTGTCTTCTTCATTTTGTCTGACAGTGATCACAAATATTAACTTTAGGTTTGAAGCTGAATGACCAATTTGCGAAAAAGTCAATTTTATCCTGCACAAATCACAACTTGCAGTTCTGCTTTCCGGTGAAAACTTGTGATTCCATTTTAATAGAAGCAATCATCATTGCATACTAAGTAGTGGTACTTGGATTTAAACATCCAGCAGTCATTTCAATGGCATTGTTTAATTACAAAGTAACTTCTCAGAAAAATTATTTCGACGAAATGTAGTTGGCTACGACACAAGGTTTTCAAATTCAGTGGAGGGACAAAAACTGGAATTTATCAATAAAAAGGTAGTCTCCAACACTACAGTTCTAGACTACACCAAGGCAAGATATTTTCTTTTTGAAGATGGGGGCTGAAGTCTTTAAATGCATAAAAAGATGATAATTTTGAACAGTATTTAATACACATAAGTGATTAATACTGTAGTAATGTCTTCAGTTTGTTCAAGACAGGTTCCTATTAACCCTTGTTTTACAAACGGTACTACACCATTGCAGCTGATTGCTGATTGTACAGTTACCTTTGTTGAGATTCCTTTGTTGAGTCTGTGTTGATCAGCACAGGAAGCTTTAAATAGCTACAAGTTCTATCACATTAAAAGGATAGGCGAAGATTACAAATATTAACACCATGGGCTGAAACTGTATTCATGAGTACATTTACGAACACGAGTATAAAATCTTGAGTACGAAAGCAAAGTCATGAGTACCAGTGTGAGGCTAAGGCCATTAGTACGAGCTCGAGTACAAAAAAATGTACTCGAATACTAGTATAGTCTCGAGTAGGCCTACTTCAAGTGTGAGATTAATCATCAGATGTAATGCTTCCCCTCTGTATCCTCTGAAAACAGTGGCTGCTGAGGTGCTGTATTGCTATCAGTACAAATATGTGGACTCACACTGAAGGAACTACGTTTTCTCTGTCCAAGTCATGCCTGGTTGATTTGCCATTGAGTAGAGAAAAGTACTGTATATGATTTGAAGAATTTCTAGTCGAGCGATGTAAATCCCCCCCCCCCCCCTGAAAGAAAATTAAAATAACAAAGAAAATAGGCTAGATGGGTGCAAGGATAATTGTGTAATGCTGTTCCTAGGACTTGGCGTATTGGCTCTGTATTCGTCTTTTCATTCAAATTAGGACTGGTTTCTCTTAGGTACACCCTGCTGGCGCATAAGGTAGCATGACATAGGTAGGTGCCTACTATTCTCACATCTAAGTTGACTAGTTTTTCAATATGGTTTTCCGCCATATGTTTCCAAAATATAGTCTTGACTTCTTACCTTTAGTTTTTCTTTGTGTTGCTTATATATTTCTTGATGACTTTTGGCGGTTTGACCATTACGCCTTCTCTTTGCCCCATCACAATTTCTACATTTTATACACTACATCTCTCTTCTTACAGTCAACTTCCCCTTTAGTATCTTCACACACTTTGCAATCCTCACCCATATCACATTTCCTTGTCTCTTGAAGGGATTACCTTTGACCAAAATACTTTTCAAAGATGTTTCTGTTTCCTCGACCACTTTTACCTTTAATGTTTTAGCCAACTCGACATCAGGGGTTGCATTCATGAAAACTACTGACTCAAAACCTCTTTCTCTGAGCCAGTTCATTTTTTTTTTTGGCCTCATCTCTCACATCTCTCTTCCATTCCTTGAGTCTACAGGGGAAAGGTCCCTTCCCTGTCTTTTCTGAGTATCTCAGTGAATTTCTTACTAGCTCGGAAGTAAACTACATCTCTCTCAGCTACTGGGGCCCCACGTCTGTTCCTCATCCTGTGTAGATAGGACTGACCATGTTCTAAATTGGCCATGAATCCATCAAAATTGGAATATCTACGGACATTCAGGAAATATTTAACACACTTATATTATAGAAAAGAGTATCAACTTGATTGTCTATTGGCATACTCTCTGGTTAATGTCTTGAAGTAAGAGATAATCCTATTTCAATGATATCTTTTATGGCTTTGGCAAGGTCTGTCTCCAGACAGATTCGGCAGATTGACGTAACATTGGGTGTCGAGATGTCTGGCATTAACAATCTCGCTTCAGCACATGCATTGTTCAGGCCCTTTATGTATTGCCATAACTTTTATTTTCTTTGCAGGTAAGGAAACAGTTAAGTTTTTCATGTAGGCCTATGATCATGGGAAATTTTTCTTTTTTTATTTTAATGACAGATGGAGCATCAACAGCCACATCAAACACTGGTAGCGGAACAACGACTGTTGACACATCTAATGATTCCGAGGAAGGTAAATTTTTATCTAATTATTCATTATTGTAGTTCCAACGTTTATGTTGAGTGCACATATTTCAATATGAGGTAACTTTTCGATTGGTATTAACTGTACAAACAAGTGACTGTCAACGGTACACCGGAATGACTAGATCACACTTCGGGCATAATTTCTAAATTGAGCTGATACGATACATGGATGGATTTCCACTTACACTTTAGGTTAATATAGTCCAAAGTAGAACTAGGATTGTATGCCTCGGTCCATAATCGAACAAATGGGCAGGTGTGGATTTTAATTTGTTGATATTAGAGCAAACATCAGTAAAAGAGATAAATCCACAATGGCCATGTTAGAAGAGGTAAACACCATCCAGTCGACAGGTCCAATAAGTAACAGCACGGAATATCTAAGGACTTTCAGGAAATATTTAACACAATATAGAAAAGAATATCAAGTGGATTGTCCCTTCGCACAGTCCCTGGTAATCCTACCTTTGCCTTAATACCTTATTTTAGTGGCTCTGATAAGGTTGACCTCTTTCGCCGGACAAACTCAGTAGACTAACGTAACATTGCTACCATGCTCTTTGAACTTTCCACATGAGTTTGTCAGCTTTTGCCTAATAATTTTCTGTACGTTTGTCTGATTATGGGCCAACATTTTAGCCATGATGTTGCTATACAGGTGGTATTCTTCCATAAGTGATAAGTGTGAGCGTTACACACAGTCTGTACTTAGATATCAAGTGCAACACATTTAAGCTTTTGGTTTTTTATTTTGCTCAGCTGAAAGCTTTCAGCTGAGCTATTGCTGTCGTGCACGTCAAACTTTTGTATTTCTAACATTTGCGTTTGTTTAAGTGCCTCACGTTTCTCCGTTTTTCGTTAGATTTGGCTGAAATTTGGTAGACGTGTTAGTGAGGGTGATATCCGTATGCTGTAACTCTTCCCGATTAATTTGAACCCTGTTTGACCTTTTGGGCTTTGCTTAAAAGCGTAAAATTCCTTACTTGTCGTTCAGTTTTGCACCAATCTTGATAATATGTTTCGTACAGATTTTGTGTTGAATATTTTTTTTTCTTTCTGCAATCATTTAAGGCATGAAACAGCACTTTTGAAACATCTTCTGGCGAGGTCCACTGTTCGGGAAAATTTTGTGCATTCAGACCATACCAACACTAATTTGGTGATTTTTCGTGAAGGATTTATATTATCCCAGTTTAGATACCATAATAAAAGTTGAAAGGGGATTGTATGGGGAGGAGCACGTAAACATTCATTTTTCTTATACGTTGCACAATCGGTAGGAACCGTCATGTTATTTGAGGTGCATGTTTCCCTATTATGTGACTCGGTGTAGCTCCTCTCCCCTCTGGTGGTTTATAAGACGAGTTGGTTCGTTGTATTATAGTATGGGTGTACTAATGGCAAATAGTATTGTCTATGAACTATTGTGATTGCTAGGAAAGATGCGGCAAATTTAATGTTGTCATCATTGATTGAGACCAACAAATTAAAGGCGCTTTTTTCACTTTTAGGGCATTAATACAACAATATTATAGAATAGACACATAACTAAAATTCTAACTGTGGAAAATATATATTTCTACATGGAACTAAGACGTAACTTGGTGGTACTTATTCCACTTCACGTCGTCCAATGGGTACAAGCAGTGTAAGTTTTTGGTCGTTTTTCCGCGTTTTTTTTTTATGTGATTTCGCATATAATATTAATGATTTTGTTAAGTTCGATGTCAGACTTACCCATGTCTTATAAGCTTTGCTTCGAAGGAATGTTTTTCGTATTTATTCATTGTGACCAGCTTTATACCACAAATGCGGAAGGGTGCTGACGTTATCGAAGTTCATCTGATAATCACGCTCCACACACGCCTTCAACTCTACCAGATCTGGTAGCAACACACTGTTCACTAAATGCTGGTGTGCAAATTATGTAAATCAGTAAGTTAAGCGCGGTACGCCATGGCTACATTGACGGTGTTGAGTACATGGCACAATTATACCATTGTATGAAGGGCTTTCACATCAATACGACAATTACCTGTTGCAACTATCGGCGTGTTACTCACTGCAACAAATTGGCTTTGCATTTGACAGTGGCTAAACCTTATGTTACTGATACCACGGTATGATCAATTGTTCAAGAACGTTTCTTCAACGTTCAGTATAACTTGTCGCTGATAAAAGTTAGAATATGCCTGATATTTCCTACCTGTTGTTAGGGCAGGAAAAGAGCAAGCCTTGAACATACATTTTGAACTGATGCTAAACATTTTGGTCATTGTTCAATTTCACTTGGAGAATAGAAAACATGGAAGATTCAGTTTCCAGCCATTAGGGAATTTGTTGAGTCCAGTCCATCATCAATTGATCATCATTGATCATCATCAAATTTCTTTTGAGTCCAAGAAATCATGCTTTCAGTTCCTCATTTTTGGAAGTAAAACTTGGCAGATCTTCTGCATTCACTGTCAGGGAGTCTTGCATTCAACCAATAGCATAACTCAAAATTGGCTGCTGCTGACAGCAGTGGGACATGCCTGATAAACTGAACAACAGACATCAACATACATCTTGAAGTAATGCTAAACATTTTCTTCATAACTGCAATGCATTTGCAAAATAGATTACTTGGGAGATACAGTTTCCAGCCATCTGGAAAGTTTGTAAAATCAAAATTTTCAATTCATCCAACCACTACCCCCCCCCCCTTCCCACAAAGGAAAAAATGAGTAGTAATGTGTAAACTGCTCAATTTCATGATCTTTCACTTCTCAAATAATGCTACCAAATTCTACTTCCTGCACAACTACTGTGAACACTTGTGGCCGACTTTAATCAGTGACCAAGAACATGATTGTAAATATTATTAGGAATTAAAAATGCACCTACTCTCAACATACTGTGAAACCAAAATTCCAGCTGTTTTTCCTGAACTCCAGCAAAATTTGCTGCATCTGTAAGAAACCTGAACTGTAAAAGTGTGCTACGTGTTCAATTACATAGTCTTTCACTCCACAAAGAATGCTACCAAAATCTCATGAACAACTACTGTGGAAACTTGAGTACGGATTTTGTTAGTAACCAAGAACATGATAGTAAATCACATTAGGAATTAAAAATACACCTGCTGGCAACTTCAAGCCCGCAGGCTCATTTTTGTGACCCCCGAGTTAGTCTTTCACCCTGTCAACAGACAAAAACAAGTTAAAATCTCATACTATCTTCAATGTAAATAAAAACCCAAGTTACCACATTAAGCTTTACATATTTCTACTATGTTGTTGTACTTTTTACTGTTAATACTTTTATTAGTCTTCTACATTTTTTTTCAAAATACAAACAAAACTTCAGAAATCACTCATTATCTTCAGTGTAAAGTAAAGCCACACCTTGTAGGTCTTCAGATTAAATATGATATTTTTTACTATGTTGTAATACTTTTTGACTATGTTCATACTTTCAAAGCTTCTGGTACTGCATATGTAAAAAGCATATACAGCAAAGTACATTACTGCTTTTATGTACTTCAAGATAATCATATAACGCCAAATATGTTTCCTATTCCAATCAATTTCAAGAGAAATTTCCAACTCCATCAATACAATAAGGATCGTCACTTTTTACTGTTAAATGACCGAAACGACTGAATAACAATTACGTAAGCCGAAGTAACTTTTCAGTTAACATTATATTTTTTTGGTTAACTTGCCATTTTTATAAAACATTCAAAACCATCAAGTCCACCCATATCCATGCTATATTCTTCTATATAACAGCTACAGCTGAGTTTAAACAACATTGTTGCTCTTGCTTTCCACGTTAGATTGCTGAACAAGAAATGTCCATGTAGCAACAATCTTAAACTGCTGTTGGTTGTGATTATACCAAACCGATTAGTATCACAAAGTGTAACAAGAGGGCAATCCACGGAGTTGCGTATCTCGTCGCCAACATGCATTGATTTCAATACAGGGCCAGCACATGAGGATTTGTAATAGTTTACTGCAACCACATGTCACAGAGATCAAGTTACGGACACTGATTGTAAATTTGAGCCAAATAATCTTCAAACATAAAATGGTTGTAAGCAGAAAAAGGAAATGAACAAGAAAAGGTAGCAAGTTTAAGCCTATAGCCTGGTTCCTCTACTTAGGCTCAAAGAATGATAACAATAACAGCTCAAAAGTATCTGTGAATATAACACTACATAACACAATTATAACATTGGGTTATTCCATATAGGTTAGGCTTAGTGCTTACAGCTAGGGGAAGGATATAAGAGCATCCCTCTATGGATTATTTGCACACAAGTTTCCTATTTACCTGTACAGGACCTGGTTGTGCTAAAATTATTGTTTGACTTAAAAATAACGTTCTCCTAACTTGAAGGATTCTTCAAAGACATTACCCACCGGGGCCAGTTCTGCTAAAGTTGTTTTGTTGTTGTGTGTCCATAGGAACGGACTTGCAAAATTTTGAATATAATTACGCTCAATTAGCTCTCAAATATCAGAACTGAGATTTCATTGGAGGCGCCGTTAAATTTACATAATGGTGAACAATGTGTTCACAGGTGAGTCCTTAAAAAGCTTTAAGTTGATTGGTCTAATAGTTCTCAAGATGTGCTGGAAATACAAATTTGGAAGGAAATTTCCTTTTTTTCAAAAATCAGCAAATTTTACAGGATTTAGCATTAAAGTAATCAAATGTACAATGGTTCTCGGGTAAGTCCTTACAAATCTTTAAGTTAATTGGTGTCAAACAAACATGATTCTTAGATAAAATCTTGTATACCGGTCACATACTTGAAGATTCCATGTAAATAGCCAATTTTTATTACGAAATACAGCAAAAATAAGATTTTCACTAATTTGGCCTTTGTCCTCTGACCTTTGACCTCTGACCGTATATTTGGATGGGAGACACAACTTCAGACCATGGGTCACCTATCTACCAACTTTGATCCTCATCGGCTTTACGGTGTAGGAGGAGTTGAGGACACAAACTTCTGAAATTGAAACTTTCTATCGAGAACACACACAGATACTCTCACATCTTCACACATTTTGACCCCTACCCTAATGGGGGTTTCTGGTCACCTTAAGTACCATACCAGATTAGAACCCCCCCCCCCTCCCGTCTCATATATCAAAAGAATACAGGGTTACCATGGCCACTGTTGAGAGGGACAGAATACATTCCAGTGTTCCAAAGCTTACAATATCCCATCCCTTATATTACATGTACAGAGATGAGATAATATCAGTCTATCACGTCAATATGGATGTGCACCTTGATTATACTTATCGTGACGTGAAACAGTGTATTGATTAATGTGTTCCCAAAAATTAATATATACTAATAATAGCTAATAATACATTTGTGTAGACCCACCAAACGACTGTGAAACTCTCTCCATAATAGTAACTTTTTATTTTTGAATATTGTTGCCGTCCATAAACTTTAATTTTCGTTCATGTAAGGAAGAACATCAACAGTACCTTGATTTCATTCTTGATGTATGGTTATTTGAATCTATTTTAAAATGACAGATGGAGCATCAACAGCTATAGCAAACACTGGTAGCGGAACAACGACTGTCGACACATCTAATGATTCCGAGAAAGGTAAATTTTCATCTAATTATTCATTATAATAGTTCCAGCAAGTATGTTTTAGCCCTGCTGGTGTCATGCAAGTGATAGTTTTCAATAAATGTGAACATAACGCACAGTCTGCAGTTACGTAGGTACTGTATCATGTGCCACGTATTTGATTAAGTTCTGTACCGAGAAAGATCACTAATCAGGAGTATTAGTCACATTGCAGAGTGAATGAGATCATCTTAAACTGCTGTTGATTCTTATAATACCAAACCGATTAGAATCACAGATTGTGATAATATCATAGCATGTCAGTATGTTTGTGAAACATCCGGTGATATTAAATGCAACTACCAACTGTGCGATTATCTAGAGTAATAGACTATGCAAATAAGAAAAGATGTATTTTATTCCGACAGTTGCCACAACGAAGTCACAGATGAACAATGAGAATATTACATCTAAAGGTCTTCCAACAGGTAAGTAGAAACGGTACATTCCAAAGTTTTACTTACTGTTCTATTCATCTACCTATATGATTTATATCAGTCATACCTTGATTATACTTATTGTGACGTGAAACATTGTATTGATTAAAGTATTCCAATAACTAATATCATCTTTATCATTATGGCATTCATCATACAATGTCTTCATTTACAGTGTCATGGATGTAATAGAAATTTGTGTAGACCTACCAAACTACTGTGAAATTCTCTCCATAATAGTAACTTTTTATTTTTGAATATTGTTGTCATCCATAAACTTTTATTTTCGTTCTTGTAAGGAAGAACGTTAACAGTACGTTGATTTCATTCTTGATGTATGGTTATTTGAATCCATATTATATTGACAGATGGGGCATCAACAGCAACATCAAACACTGGTAGCGGAACAACGACTGTTGACACATCTAATGATTCCGAGAAAGGTAAATTTTCATCTAATTATTCATTGTTGTAGTTCCAACGTGCATGTTTTAACTATGCTGTTGTTATGCAAGTGATATTTTTTAATAAATATGAACATAACGCACAGTTTGCAGTTACGTTCTGTGTAACGTGCCATGTATTTAACCTTTTGATTAAGTTCTATTCGGGAAAAGATCACTAATCAGAAGGAGTCAGTGTAGCCACATTGCAGAGTGAATGAGATTATCTTAAACTGTTGTTGATTCTCATAATAACAAACCGATTAGAATCGCAAAGTGTAATAATATCATAGCATGTCAGTATGTTTGTAAGCCATCCGGTGATATTAAGTGCAACTACCAACGGTACGATTATGTAAAATAATAGACTGTACAAATAAGGAAAGATGTATTTTTTGTTGACAGATGCCTCGACGAAGTCGCAGATGAACAACGAAAATAGTACATCTAAAGATCTTCCGTTTGGAAGCAGTGACGGTACATTCCAAAGTTTTACTTACTGTTCTATTCATCTACCTATATGATTCATATCAGTCATACCTTGATTATACTTATCGTAACGTGAAACATTGTATTGATGAAAGTGTTCCAATAACTAATATCATCTTTATAATTATGGCATTCATCATACAATGTCGTCATTTACAGTGTCATGGATGTAATAGAAATTTGTGCAGACCTACCAAACTACTGTGAAAGTCTCTCCATAATAGTAACTTTTTATTTTTGAATATTGTTGCCATCCATAAACTTTTATTTTCGTTCATGTAAGGAAGAACCTTAACAGTACGTTGATTTCATTCTTGATGTATGGTTATTTGAATCCACATTTGAATGACAGATGGAGCTTCAACAGCGACATCAAACACTGGTAGCGAAACAACGACTGTTGACACATCTAATGATTCCGAAGAAGGTACATTTTATCTAATTATTCATTATAATAGTTCCAGGACTATGTTGCAGCCCTGCTGTTGTTATGCAAGTGATATTTTCCAATAAATGTGAACATAACTCACAGTCTGCAGTTACGTAGTTACTGTACCACGTGCCTCGTATTTAACCTTTTGATTAAATTCTATTCCGGGAAAGATCACTAATCAGGAGAAGTCCTTTTAGCCACATTGCAGAGTGAATGAGATCATCTTAAACTGCTGTTGATTCTTAGAATACCAAACCGATTAGAATAGCAAAGTGTAATAATATCATAGCATGTCAGTATGTTGGTAAGTCATCCGGTGATATTAAGTGCAACTACCAACGGTACGATTATGTAGAATAATAGACTCTACAAATAAGAAAAGATGTATTTTTTGTCGACAGATGCCTCAACGAAGTCGCAGATGCCCAATGAGAATATTACATCTAAAGGTCTTCCAACAGGTAAGCAGAGACGGTACATTCCAAAGTTTTAATTACTGTTCTATTCATCTACCTATATGATTTATATCAGTCATACCTTGATTATACTTATCGTGACGTGAAACATTGTATTGATTAATGTGTTCCTAATAACTAATATCATCCTCATAATTATGGCATTCATCATACAATATCTTCATTTACATTGTCATGCATGTACTAGAAATTTGTGTAGACCTGCCAAACTACTGTGAAAATCTCTCCATAATAGTAACTTTTTATTTTTGAATATTGTTGCCATCCATAAACTTTTATTTTCGTTCTTGTAAGGAAGAACACAAACAGTACCTTGATTTCATTCTTGATGTATGATTATTTGAATCTATTTTAAAATGACAGATGGAGCATCAACAGCTATAGGAAACACTGGTAGCGGAACAACGACTGTCGACACATCTAATGATTCCGAGAAAGGTAAATTTTCATCTAATTATTCATTATAATAGTTCCAGCAAGTATGTTTTAGCCCTGCTGGTGTCATGCAAGTGATATTTTTCAATAAATGTGAACATAACGCACAGTCTGCCGTTACGTAGGTACTGTATCATGTGCCACGTATTTGATTAAGTTCTATACCGAGAAAGATCATGAATTAGGAGTATTAGTCACATTGCAGAGTGAATGAGGTCATCTTAAACTGCTGTTGATTCTTATAATACCAAACCGATTAGAATCACAGAGTGTGATAATATCATAGCATGTCAGTATGTTGGTAAGTCATCCGGTGATATTAAATGCAACTACCAACTGTGCGATTATCTAGGGTAATAGACTATGCAAATAAGGAAAGATGTATTTTATTCCGACAGTTGCCACAACGAAGTCGTAGATGAACAATGAGAATATTACATCTAAAGGTCTTCCAACAGGTAAGTAGAAACGGTACATTCCAAAGTTTTAATTACTGTTCTATTCATCTACCTATATGATTTATATCAGTCATACCTTGATTATACTTATTGTGACGTGAAACATTGTATTGATTAAAGTATTCCAATAACTAATATCATCTTTATCATTATGGCATTCATCATACAATGTCTTCATTTACAGTGTCATGGATGTAATAGAAATTTGTGTAGATCTGTCAAACTACTCTAAAAGTCTCTCCATAATTGTAAAGTTTTATTTTTGAATATTGTTGTCATCCATAAACTTTTATTTTCGTTCTTGTAAGGAAGAACGTTAACAGTACCTTGATTTCATTCTTGATGTATGGTTATTTGAATCCATATTATATTGACAGATGGGGCATCAACAGCAACATCAAACACTGGTAGCGGAACAACGACTGTTGACACATCTAATGATTCCGAGAAAGGTAAATTTTCATCTAATTATTCATTGTTGTAGTTCTAACGTGCATGTTTTAACTATGCTGTTGTTATGCAAGTGATATTTTTTAATAAATATGAACATAACGCACAGTTTGCAGTTACGTTCTGTATAACGTGCCATGCATTTAACCTTTTGATTAAGTTCTATTCGGGAAAAGATCACTAATCAGAAGGAGTCAGTGTAGCCACATTGCAGAGTGAATGAGATTATCTTAAACTGCTGTTG
The DNA here is from genome assembly GCA_021234535.1 of Stichopus chloronotus. Classification (NCBI taxonomy): domain Eukaryota; kingdom Metazoa; phylum Echinodermata; class Holothuroidea; order Aspidochirotida; family Stichopodidae; genus Stichopus; species Stichopus chloronotus. The sequence continues at coordinate 9,317,172 of CM037847.1, forward strand.
ATTCTCATAATAACAAACCGATTAGAATCGCAAAGTGTAATAATATCATAGCATGTCAGTATGTTTGTAAACCATCCGGTGATATTAAGTGCAACTACCAACGGTACGATTATGTAAAATAATAGACTGTACAAATAAGGAAAGATGTATTTTTTGTTGACAGATGCCTCAACGAAGTCGCAGATGAACAATGAGAATATTACATCTAAAGATCTTCCGTTTGGAAGCAGAAACGGTACATTCCAAAGTTTTAATGACTGTTCTATGCATCTACCTATATGATTCATATCAGTCATACATTGATTATACTTATCGTGACGTGAAACATTGTATTGATTAAAGTGTTCCAATAACTAATATCATCTTTATAATTATGGCATTCATCATACAATGTCTTCATTTACAGTGTCATGGATGTAATAGAAATTTGTGCAGACCTACCAAACTACTGTGAAATTCTCTCCATAATAGTAACTTTTTATTTTTGAATATTGTTGTCATCCATAAACTTTTATTTTCGTTCTTGTAAGGAAGAACGTTAACAGTACGTTGATTTCATTCTTGATGTATGGTTATTTGAATCCATATTATATTGACAGATGGGGCATCAACAGCAACATCAAACACTGGTAGCGGAACAACGACTGTTGACACATCTAATGATTCCGAGAAAGGTAAATTTTCATCTAATTATTCATTGTTGTAGTTCTAACGTGCATGTTTTAACTATGCTGTTGTTATGCAAGTGATATTTTTTAATAAATATGAACATAACGCACAGTTTGCAGTTACGTTCTGTATAACGTGCCATGCATTTAACCTTTTGATTAAGTTCTATTCGGGAAAAGATCACTAATCAGAAGGAGTCAGTGTAGCCACATTGCAGAGTGAATGAGATTATCTTAAACTGCTGTTGATTCTCATAATAACAAACCGATTAGAATCGCAAAGTGTAATAATATCATAGCATGTCAGTATGTTTGTAAACCATCCGGTGATATTAAGTGCAACTACCAACGGTACGATTATGTAAAATAATAGACTGTACAAATAAGGAAAGATGTATTTTTTGTTGACAGATGCCTCAACGAAGTCGCAGATGAACAATGAGAATATTACATCTAAAGATCTTCCGTTTGGAAGCAGAAACGGTACATTCCAAAGTTTTAATGACTGTTCTATGCATCTACCTATATGATTCATATCAGTCATACATTGATTATACTTATCGTGACGTGAAACATTGTATTGATTAAAGTGTTCCAATAACTAATATCATCTTTATAATTATGGCATTCATCATACAATGTCTTCATTTACAGTGTCATGGATGTAATAGAAATTTGTGTAGACCTACCAAACTACTGTGAAAGTCTCTCCATAATAGTAACTTGTTATTTTTGAATATTGTTGCCATCCATAAACTTTTATTTTCGTTCATGTAAGGAAGAACGTAAACAGTACGTTGATTTCATTCTTGATGTATGGTTATTTGAATCCACATTTGAATGACAGATGGAGCTTCAACAGCGACATCAAACACTGGTAGCGAAACAACGACTGTTGACACATCTAATGATTCCGAAGAAGGTAAATTTTCATCTAATTATTCATTATAATAGTTCCAGGACTATGTTGCAACCCTGCTGTTGTTATGCAAGTGATATTTTCCAATAAATGTGAACATAACGCACAGTCTGCAGTTACGTAGGTACTGTACCACGTGCCTCGTATTTAACCTTTTGATTAAATTCTATTCCGGGAAAGATCACTAATCAGGAGAAGTCCTTTTAGCCACATTGCAGAGTGAATGAGATCATCTTAAACTGCTGTTGATTCTTAGAATACCAAACGGATTAGAATAGCAAAGTGTAATAATATCATAGCATGTCAGTATGTTGGTAAGTCATCCGGTGATATTAAGTGCAACTACCAACGGTACGATTATGTAGAATAATAGACTCTACAAATAAAAGATGTATTTTTTGTCGACAGATGCCTCAACGAAGTCGCAGATGCCCAATGAGAATATTACATCTAAAGGTCTTCCAACAGGTAAGCAGAGACGGTACATTCCAAAGTTTTAATGACTGTTCTATTCATCTACCTATATGATTTATATCAGTCATATCTTGATTATACTTATCGTGACGTGAAACATTGTATTGATTAATGTGTTCCTAATAACTAATATCATCCTCATAAGTATGGCATTCATCATACAATGTCTTCATTTACATTGTCATGAATGTACTAGAAATTTGTGTAGACCTACCAAACTACTGTGAAAATCTCTCCATAATAGTAACTTTTTATTTTTGAATATTGTTGCCATTCATAAACTTTTATTTTCGTTCATGTAAGGAAGAACACAAACAGTACCTTGATTTCATTTTGATGTATGATTATTTGAATCTATTTTAAAATGACAGATGGAGCATCAACAGCTACATCAAACACTGGTAGCGGAACAACGACTGTCGACACATCTAATGATTCCGAGAAAGGTAAATGTTCATCTAATTATTCATTATAATAGTTCCAGCAAGTATGTTTTAGCTCTGCTGGTGTCATGCAAGTGATATTTTTCAATAAATGTGAACATAACGCACAGTCTGCCGTTACGTAGGTACTGTATCACGTGCCACGTATTTGATTAAGTTCTATACCGAGAAAGATCACTAATCAGGAGTATTAGTCACATTGCAGAGTGAATGAGATCATCTTAAACTGCTGTTGATTCTTATAATACCAAACCGATTAGAATCACAGAGTGTGATAATATCATAGCATGTCAGTATGTTTGAGAAACATCCGGTGATATAAAATGCAACTACCAACTGTGCGATTATCTAGAGTAATAGACTATGCAAATAAGGAAAGATGTATTTCATTCCGACAGATGCCACAACGAAGTCGCAGATGAACAATGAGAATATTACATCTAAAGGTCTTCCAACAGGTAAGTAGAAACGGTACATTCCAAAGTTTCAATTACTGTTCTATTCATCTACCTATATGATTTATATCAGTCATACATTGATTATACTTATCGTGACGTGAAACATTGTAATGATTAAAGTGTTCCCAATAACTAATATCATCTTTATCATTATGGCATTCATCATACATTGTCTTCATTTACAGTATCATGTACGTTACAGAAATTTGTGTAGACCTGCCAAACTACTGTGAAAATCTCTCCATAATAGTAACTTTTTATTTTGAATATTGTTGCCATCCATAAACTTTTATTTTCGTTCATGTAAGGAAGAACTTCAACAGTATGTTGATATAATTTTGATGTATAGTTATTTGAATCCATATTTTAATGACAGATGGAGCATCAATAGCCACATCAAACACTTGTAGCGAAACAACGACTGTTGATACATCTAATGATTCCGAGAAAGGTAAATGTTCATCTAATTATTCATTATAAAAGTTCCAGCGCGCATGATTTAGCCCTGCTGTTGTTATGCAAGTGATATTTTTCAATAAATGTGAGCATAACCCACAGTCTGCAGTTACGTAGGTACTTTGTCACGTTCCACGTATTTAACATTTTGATTAAGTTCTGTTCCGAGAAAGATCACTAATCAGGAGAAGTCCTTTTAGCCACATTGCAGAGTGAATGAGATCATCTTAAACTGCTGTTGATTCTCATAATAACAAACCGATTAGAATCGCAAAGTGTAATAGTATCATATCATGTCAGCATGTTTGTAAACCATCCGGTGACATTAAATACAACTACCAACGGTACGATTATGTAGAATAATAAGACTGTACAAATAAGGAAAGATGTATTTTTTGTTGACAGATGCCTCAACGAAGTCGCAGATGAACAATGAAAATATTACATCTAAAGATCTTCCGTTTGGAAGCAGTGACGGTACATTCCAAAGTTTTAATGACTGTTCTATGCATCTACCTATATGATTCATATCAGTCATACCTTGATTACACTTATTGTGACGTGAAACATTGTAATGATCAAAGTGTTCTCAATAACTAATATCATCTTTATCATTATGGCATTCATCATGCAATGTCTTCATTTACAGTGTCATGGATGTAATAGAAATTTGTATAGACCTGCCAAACTACTGTGAAAATCTCTCCATAATAGTAACTTTTTATTTTGAATATTGTTACCATCCATAAACTTTTATTTTCGTTCATGTAAAGAAGCATTTAAACAGTATGTTGATTTCATTTTGATGTATGGTTATTTGAATCTATATTTCAATGACAGATGGAGCTTCAACAGCCACAGCAAACACTGGTAGCGGAACAACGACTGTTGATACATCTAATGATTCCGAGAAAGGTAAATTTTCATCTAATTATTCCTTTCCGTAGTTCCAACGCTTATGTTGAGAGTGCGCATATTCTCATATGAGGTAGTCTTTTGACTGTTATGAACTGTAAAAGCAAGTGATTATCAACAGTTCACCGGAATGACAAGATCGTACTTGACCTGTTTCTAAATTAAGCAGATCTAATCCATGGTTATATTTCCACTAACACTGCATAGGTCATGTAAGTAATTCTGTCCAAAATAGAACTAGCAGGATATGCATCGGTACATAATCAGGCAGATGGGCAACTATGAAATGTTTATTGGTTAATATCAGAGCATTGCCTTTGGAAATGAGATAAATCCACAATGTAGGGTATATCCACCCTCCAGTTCAACAGGTCCAATAAATAACAGAACGGAATATCTGAGGACTTCCCGGAAATATTTAACACAATAGTACACAGAAAATTGTACCAACGTGATTGTCTCTTGGTACAATCTCTGATTAATTTGTTGAACAAGAGGGCAATCCACGCATTCAGAGTTGCGTATCTCATCCCCAACATACATTGATTTCAACACAGGGGCTGCACATGAGGATTTTTAATAATTTACTGCAACCACATGTCACAGAGACGGGTTCTAAATTGAAGCCAAATATTCTTCAAACATAAAATGGTGGTAATCAGAAAAAGAAAATGAAGAAGAAAATAGTAATATTGAAATTTACGGGACGGTAACAAATTTAAGCCTACAGCCTGGTGGAACTTCTTAGGCTCAAGTAATGATAACAATAACGGCTCAAAGGTATCTGTGCATATTACGCTAAATTACAAAACACAAGTAAAACATAGCTTTAGTGGTTACAGTAAGGGGCAGGATATAAAAATATCCCTCTATGGATTACTTGCACATATGTCTCCTATTTACCTGTGCAGAACCTGGTTCTGCTAAAATTATTGTTTGACATAGCAATAAACGTTCTCATAATTGGCAGAAATGTTCAAAGACGTTACCCTCAGGGTTCTGCTAAAGTTGTTTTGGCTAAATTTAAAAGGTGATGTCTATTGACCCGGGTGCCGGCTCTTTTTACTTTTTACCAAACAATCACACAGGTTTACCACTTTACTATAAGAATGATATGCTGTATGTTCATTAATGTGTTCACAGGAACGGCCTTGCAAAATTTAGAGTGTAATGCTCAATAAGCTCTCAAGATATGGTAGAAATCCAACTTTTGGGGCAAAATTGGCTTTCTCCAATATCAGCACTGAGATTTCGATGGATTTATCGTTAAATTACCGTTAAATTAATATTATGTTGAGCAATGTGTTCTCAAGTAATTCGTTACAAAACGTTAAGTTGATTGATCTAGTATAATACTTCTCAAGATATGATGGAAATACAAATGTTGGAGCAAAATTTGCTTTTTTTCTAAAAAATCCTCAAATTTCACTTGATTTACGATTGCACTAATAAAATGTTGAACACTGTGTTCTCAGGTAAGACCTTACAAAGCTTTAAGTTAATCGGTCTAATAGTTCTCAAGATATGATGGAAATACAAATTTTGGGGCAAAATTTGTATTTTTTTTTTTAAAAATCAGCAAATTTCACACTCTTTACCAGGAAAGTAATATACCTTGAATAGTACATTCTCAGATAAGTGATTCCTTGCAAAATTCTGCATTAAATGATCACATACTTGTCAAGATATGCTGAAAATACGAAATTTGGGGCAAACTTGGCTTTTTTCCTCATAAATCAGCAAATTTTACTGGATTTACGATTACAGTAATAAAATGTGTAACAATGTGTTCTAAAGTAAGTCCTTACAAAGCTTTAAGTTAATTGGTCTTAAAGTTCTCAAGATATGTTGGAAATCCAAATTTGTGGCAAAATGGGCCTTTTTTTCTAAACAAAAAAGCAAATTCACTCTCTTCACTATAAAAGGGATTTACCTTGGATATTAAATACATTAAATGCTGAAATACTTCTCAAGATATACTGACAATGACAAATTTGAGGCAAAATTGACTTATTTCCTCAAAAATCAGCAAATTTGACTCGATTTACAATACAACTAATACATCGTGGACATATTGGCATCATGCACAACCTTACCAAGTTTAAACTTTATCGCTTATATACTTTTCAAAGTATTCTGAAAAAAAAAAAAACACAATTTGGACAGGTCTGGACATACACACACTCGCACACACAGAGCTTTGTTTTCCAGCCATTCCGAGGACCTCATTGTGCTTTCTTTTGTTTGTCCTTCCTCAACTCTAACCTCAGCAATAGACTGTCTATTGTTAATCTTGAGAGAACCGGAGAAAACTATTGAATTTTCTACAGAGGAGCTAAAATCTATTGTTTCGATCCTCGATCCCATCCGATAAACAAAGGCACACGAACACACGCACACGCACCCACACACCCACATTGACACGGACGCGTTTTCATAAATACCACCCTAATGTACCCGTGGTGACTCTACCATGAGGTACACCTCGGGGGTGTCGCTTTTTATCCACTCCAAGCATTTCCATGGCAACCTTTCTCCCATGGATGCACAGTACAATATGCTCCACTAGCCAAGTGACTACAATGTCTCAACTTGGCCAATAGAGGGCGATGAGATAATTATGAGGTGATCCTATCTTCCTATATCCTATAATCCAACAAATGGGCAGGTATGAATTTTAATTGGTTGATATTGAGCAAACATCAGTAAAAGAGATGTATCCACAATGGCCTTGGTAGAAGAGACAGCCACCATTCAATCGACAAGTCCAATAAGTAACAGCACTGAATATCTAAGGACTTTCAGGAAATAGTTCACACAATATAGAAAGGAGTATCAACTGGATTGTCCCTTCGTACAGTCCCATGTTAATTTCTTAAGTTAGTGGCTTTGGCGAGGTTGACCTCCTTTCCGGACAGACTGAGTAGACTGACGTAACATTGCTTCCTTGCTCCTTGACTTTTGAATATATGAAGTGAATTTGTCAGCATTTGTCTACTAATTTTCTGTGTCTTATAAATCCCCATGTTTTAGTCAGGCTGTTGTTATGCAGATGATGTTTTTAAATAAGTGTGAAGTAAGCTTAGCACACAGCCTATAGTTGCATATCACGTGCCACGTATTTAACCTTTTCATTAAGTTCATGGTATTCCGGTTATGATTGGTGATCAGTAAGAGTTCGTTTAGCCACAATGTACACGGGTGAATGAAAATGAAACTGCTGTTGATTCTGTACCTACAATCTTGGACAAAATACCTTGGAACACCCCGCGCCACCGTTCAATGTTGGTTATAGGATTGCTGTTCAAAGAGTACATTCACTTCTTTAGCGCAACATTGAAAAGGGGCGCGGGGTTTCATGTTATCCTCTCACCTAAAATTCAGTATTATATTTGCAACGTACGACAAACTGTCCCGACAATTTTGTCCAAGATTGTAGGTACAAACTTCCTATTGCTTTTGTGGGGGTGAAAGGTTATTTGGGGTCGGCAGGTCAAAGGTTTAAACCTTGTAAACACAGTATCTCAAGAAGTTAACTATTGTTTTTTATGTAGATCAAAAGTCATTTCATGTCAACAGTGGCCAAGTGAAGAAAATCTTGTAAACACAATATTTCAAAAAAGGAAGCTTGCACAGCTTGGATATTTGGTATGTAAGGAAACTATTGGGTATTTCTCTGTAGTGTGCAGTTGTGCATGTGTAGATGGATACCTAGAGGATTAGTCATGAATTGAGGTCAGCATATTACCCTTAATCGTCTTATGCAATACGTCAGATTCCTAAAAATCCCCATAATGAACTCATTGAAACCACAACGTATTCGTGCATTTTTATCTCATCGCCCTATAGGGGCTAGATGAGATATTGTAGTCACTTGGCTAGTGGAGCTATATATTGTACTGTGCACCCATGGGAGAATGGTTGCCATGGAAACGCTTGGAGTGGGTGAGTAGCGACACCCCCGAGGTACCTCATGGTAGAGTCACCATGGGTACATGAGGGTGGTATATATGAAAACGCGTCCGTGTCAATGCGTGTGCGTGTGTGAGGGTGTGTGTGTGTGTGCGTCCGGACCTGTCAAAATTGTGGTTTTTCCTGAATAGTTTGAAAAGCGTATGAGCGATTAAGTTGAAACTTGGTAGGGTTGTGCATGATGCCAATATGTGCGAGATGTATTAGTTGTATGGTAAATCGAGTCAAATTTTCTGATTTTTTAGAAAAAGAGCCAATTTTGCCCCAAAATTGGTATTTCCAGCATGTCTTAAGAAATATTTGAGTATTTAATGCAAAATTTTGCAAAAACATACCTGAGAATGAAATATTCACGGTATATCACTTTTGTAGTAAAAAGAGTGAAATTTGCTGATTTTTTAGAAAAAAAAGCCATTTTTGCCCCAAAATTTGTATTTCCAGCATATCTTGAGAACTATTAGATCAATTAACTCACTGTTTTGTAAGTACTTACCTGAGAACACATTGTTCAACATAATATTGCTGTAATGGTAAATCGAGTCAAATTTTCTGGTTTTGAGAAAAAAAGCCAATTTTGCCCCAAAATTGGTATTTCCAGCATATCTTGAGAAATATTTGAGCATTTAATGCAAAATTTTGCAAGGACTTACATGAGAATGAAATATTCACGGTAGATCACTTTTGTAGTAATGAGAGTGAAATTTGCTGATTATTGAGAAAAAAGCCAATTTTGCCCCAAAATTGGTATTTCCAGCATATCTTGAGATGTGTTTGAGCATTTAATGCAAAATTTTGCAAGGACTTACTTGAGAATGTAATATTCAAGGTATATCACTTTTGTATTAAAGAGAGTGAAATTTGCTGATTTTTTTAGAAAAAAAAGCCAATTTTGCCCCAAAATTGGTATTTCCACCATATCTTGAGAGCTAATTAAAGCATTATACACAAAATTTTACAAGGTTGTTTCTATGAACACAATAATGAAGATACAGTATATTACTCTTACAGTAAACTGGTGAAAATGTATGATTGTTTGGTAACAAACTTTGAGCCAGCATCTGGGTCAATACTAGACACCACCTTTTTAACTTTAGCCAAAACATCTTTAGCAGAACTGGCCCCCGTGGATAATGTCTTTTATGAGAACATTTTTGTAAGTCAAACAATAATTTTAGCAGAACCAGGCCCTGCACAGGTAAATAGGAGACTTATGTGCAAATACCCATAGAGAGATGCTCTTATATCCTGCCCCTAACTGTAACCACTTAGCTTAACCTACATGGAATAACCCAATGTTATAATTGTGTTATGTAGCGTAATATGCACAGATACTTTTGAGCCATTAGTTATCGTTACTTGAGCCTAGTAGCACCAGGCTATAACCTTAAGTTTGCTACCTTACAGTAGATATCAGTATTGAGATGCTTACCACCAGTTTATGCTTGAAGAATGTTTGCCACTCATTTACAACCAGTTCCCCAAACTACGTCTCTGTGTGATGTGGTTGCAGTAAACTGTTTACAAATCTCTATGTGCATGCGCTGTATTTAACTCAATGCATGTTGGCGGTGAGATATGCAACTCCGTGGATTGCCCTCTTGTGTTTCTTTCTTCCTCTTGCCATCCCTGTTACAATAAGTCTCTGTTGACAGCTACTATATCATTTGTAAGGTACGTTGGTTTATCATCTTGGCAGCAAGCAGTGGCGACATCTCCCCTTGATTTCATTCATTTCAATGATCTTATATATGATGTATACTGGACATTATGTGATCAAATATCAGATACAGAGTTTAAAGTTCAAACAGTGGTCCAAACAGACTAGCAAAACTAAAGTTGATTGACATACTCTCATACATAAATTCCTCTTATATCTCTTTATCACGTGATACTTCTAGGGTGTCCACCTTTTACTTTCCCTCAGAATCCATGGTATTGTGCAGTGTAATGGTATAGATACTGCCTCATACACTGACCTTTTAGTACAGCAGATTACGGCTAAAGATTTAACCATTTCACTTTCTTACAGGAGTTTTCTATTGTAGACAACAGTTGTGTCAGCCTGATTATATAGACTGATGCTTTGCCGGACTACGATCGTTGGATTTGGCCCTCACATTTGACCGTGTTATTGATGATCATCTTATGTTTTCAAGTTGGCCAATTTGTAAAGCTTGTTTAGCTGGCCATCGTTTGATGTTCATGAACATTATTCAGTTTCATTATGGAATTGGATTTTCACGTGTACTTCTAGTGTATGTAGATGCAAAACAAACAAAATTGCGCCCTCACAATTTGCATAATATGTGTTTGTTTGTCTTACATTCAGCCGGCAACAACCAACAACCAGTAGATCAGAACACTCATGCACTCATTACACAACGAAGAACGGCTGACCAATATGAGGAGTTTTTAGAGCGCCTTGGTCTAACAATCGACAAAAAAATTTCTCTGGTCGACAGTTTGGTGATTAATTGGTCTGATCTAAAAGACAATTCTGAACAAAGAGAAGCATCAACGGTTCCCAATGTGCTTTCTAAGCTCACATGTTTTGATCACAGAATTCAGATCAATGCACTACCGTCCCGTGGGGACCATCCATCTAACATGAACAGCAAAAACCTAACGGCAAGAGAAACTGAACTAAACTTAGAATCTAAATCTGAAAGAGATGAGCCAGAAATGTATTATGATGCTGTGGAAAGTCTGGGAAGCGAAACGAATAGAAGTTATGCAAGTAACGTGGATGATTCTGAGGACTCTCAGCTGTCTAGTGACGAAGAAGATAACATATGCGATCTCAAGGGAAACGCTATCAGTTTTCGAGACGGTATGTAAGGAATAATAAATAGCCTCGATCCTTTCCTCCTTCAAGACGTTATTTGGAAAATGTCTGCCTGTCAAATGGCGGTGCCACTACTGATGCCAGATCCAGTCAGTGAAAAATTGTCTATTTTGTTGTGGGGGCTACGAAAAATAAAAAAATCTTGGTATGTACATGGCAAAGGGAAAATAAGGACAGAAAATGTAGTTGACTTTCCATTTTTAACAGTGGCTGCCCTCCGCATTGGTAAAATCAATCAATCAAAATCAAACATATTAAATAAACTTCTTGGATTTTGTCAGGGTAATCAAGATAATCCCTACTTCAGTAGTTATGAACAAGATTCTGTGACCTCGTTTTGGTCTAACGGGGTAGTAGAAGTGGTTTGGTTTCTCCCTAACGAGGATATCGTGGACGACCAAATTGCTTCACCATTTTGCACTCTCAATCTTCGTGGTGACGCTGTGCGTTATGAAAAGCAAGTGAAGTTTGTAGTCAACAATTCTTTGGCAATCATACTATTCGTCGAATGCAATTTCTCGAAATATCAAACGATACTTGACAATATGAACTCCTCGTGTCATTTGATTATTGTGAAGTGCAACGAAAATCCTCCCAAGGGGTCAACATCGAAAAGGGTTAAACGTTACAAGGATAGAACAGAGCTATTCACTAAGGGATTACCACCTTTACAAATAAGTAAATCGCTTTCAAAGGTCTTAAAAAAGGTTCTAAGAAAAAGTGAAGGAACAAAGACGACCAGTTTGATTGATTCGCTCGAGTGTTGTGATTCTCTTAACATTGAGGTAGATGAACGAAATTTTGCCTGCCAGGAAGGGAAGAGGTTGGCCTCTAAAGTAGTCAATGGCCTGATGAAACTGGACACTAAAGTTAAAAAAATAATATCAAAGAATGAGGTATTTCCTATTCAATATTGCTGGAAGGAATTTCATTTTACTAAAAGTGAAACATCACTTTCTACTGAGACTGAGGAGCAAATCGCTGTACGTAACAGAGATCTTAAAAAAACTAGATTAAAACAATTGTCTACAAAATTTTCACCAAACGTAGAGGAATTTTATAAAGGTGTGACTTCACAAAAAATAGAGAAGCAATATGTATTAGGCTGGTTGGAAATTTTTCTTGAAAACTATACCGTCATGACGATCCAACCACTCTACAAGAAACTAAAAGAGCTGTCGAAAGCCAAACAGGAATTATCAAGACAGGCTTTTGGTACCTATTTATCGGGTAATGAAAAAGCAGAACAGGCACTTACAGCCAAGGAAGATCACATTTCCAATGTAAAACTAAACATCATCCAACAATTTGATGAGCAGTCAATCGGTATTGAGCATTTCTTTCGAGAGTTGGCACAGCTCTCAGAGGCATATAGCCACGTAAAGTCGAACACTCTTGATTCCCCTGTTTCAAAGAAGAAACTCTCCGAATTACCAGAGATAGCAGCACAATTGCTGCTCAGTGGGTATGCAATGGAACTTCTTGACGGTGATTCGAATCATTTACCTTTAAAATGGATAGAAAACATTTTTTCAGCTGTATCGCGTATATTAGGCAGTGACACTAAGGTGTACGTATTGTCAGTTTTAGGAGTGCAAAGTAGTGGCAAGTCAACACTTTTAAATGCAATGTTCGGTGTTCGTTTCCCGGTTAGCGCTGGGCGTTGTACCCGTGGGGCATTCCTGCAGTTACTTCCTATACATGAATCTCTTCAAGGGTTTTTACGATGTGACTACATTGCTGTCGTAGATACTGAAGGTCTGAAAGCCCCAGAAAAATCGATCACTTCTCCTTCAACTTGCGAGGACAATGAGTTAGCTACGTTTGCCCTCTGCATTTCTGATCTTACCTTAATTAACATAGGTGGTCAAATAGTTAGCGAGGACATGACGAACATATTGCAAATAGCTGCGCATGCTTTCATAAGGATGAAGGAAGTAAACTTAAATTCAGAATGTAGAATAGTGCAACAGTTTGTAGCAGATATTACAGCAACAAACAAAAACGAAGCAGCGACGCAAAGCATAGTTATGAAACTTGATGAAGCTGTTAAGGACGCCGCAAATTTAGAAGGTAAGGCACACCTATACAAGCAATTTACTGATGTTTTTACACTTCAGAACATGGAAAATGAAACCACAAACGTTCAATATATTCCAAGTTTATGGCGTGGTTATATGGAAGTTCCTAATTCTCAGTACGGTGTGAGCATCCAATTCCTAAAGGCAGCGGTACTCAAAGGCATACGCAAAAATACCTGTTTAACAATTACAGAGCTAGGGGCTAGAATTGGAGATGTATGGCACGCAATATCATCTGAAAACTTTGTATTTAGTTTTCAAAATACAAAGGAAGCAACGTTGTACGATACCTTTCAGAGTAATTATAGGAAGTCGTTGATTCCCATACGTAGCAAAATATTGGAAATGAGACTAGCGGTATGTGCTGCAATTAAAAGTTCAGAAGAGAATCAAATTGCAAAAACACAAGCAAAAGGAGTTAGTGACATAACCAACATTCTTGAAAAGGAATGCAAAAAGTTACAAGATGAAATTACAGTTGAACTGAAACAAGAGACTTATCTCCCTATTCAAAAACACGAAATGTACTTTATATCTGATCTGAAAATATTCCAAAGTCATGCACTGCGATATGCTATGGGCGAAATTGCTGATTTTACTGAAGTAACCTACAGGAAAACCTCTAAAATTGACATAGTTAAAGAAATTTGCGAAGGATTCCGTTCAGATGCATGTGCAATAGCACATAAACTGAAAGCAGATCTTCTCAAAAATCTTGATAGCATAGATACATCAACACAAAGTAGTGCATGCACTATTATTCAAGAGTTCTCAAGAATTTGGGACACATGGATTGAAAAGTTAACTCTTAAATACCCTCTTCCTACACTTCCAGATATTAGGTCACAAGTTAGGACAAAAGTTACAGATTCTATTTCAGCTGAAATGCATACTACTTCATCGGTTACTTTCGGTAAGCTCGAAAATCACAGAAATGCACAAGACAACAGTTTGACTTTGGCAAATGATTTTAAGCAGTGTTACTTTGAAAAAGCAAAGAATGGTAACTCAGAACGCTTGTCAAGTTTACGGGAACAAATTGAGTTACAAGCAAAAGATTATTTGAATTTCAGCAAGTATACTGACAATGTCTTAGAAAACACGAACGAATGTCTGAAGGACTGCGATATTGCATTTGGCAAAACTAACTTTTATTTGCACTTTTGTGCTTTATTTGTTACAATTGCTCATCAACTACAGCGCGATGAAGAAGTGAAAGCTCTCATGGATACCTCTCACGAAAACACAATGCCATGGGGATTAAGTGGACACGATGAAATATTGGAAAACAATATAAAAGTGCAATTACAAATTACTGCCCATACATGTTTAATGCCTGAGAAATATATGTGTGTTGCTGAATTACTTTCAGAAGACCAAACAAGTGGTCAAGGTAAATCAAGATGGAACTGGAAGAGTTTGCAGCACAGCATGTCTGAATTACTTTCATTTGGTGTTAGTAAACAAAGACAGATTAAAAATCTCTATCATAAGTGTACACAGACACTTGACTACATGAAAATCTCTGACACCAATATTTGTTCAGAGGAATATATCACACAATATTTAGACACTGTCGTACCTTTACTTGAGCACGTTAAGTCACAAAACTTACATGATGCAGTAACTTGCTTAATATTGACTGGACGTGATTACTTTAGCAATAGTCACAGGAATTATTTCATAAGAAAAGTAGACAATCCCAACTATGTTGCACAGTTTAAAGAGCCTAAGAATTTATTCTCCTTGCAATCAAAAATGGAGCTTGTTTCTTTGCGGTTAAGGAAAAAGATTGCGATGTAGACAAAGGCATATTTTCAACATTTTTTTCCACCAAGCATATTTCAAAGTTAAGTTCTTTGCCCACTTTACCTAAGTTACTGCAACTCTTAGATTTACAATACCTGGACATTCTTCCCAACGATTCATTCACCCCGCAGGATTTGCAGATCATACATAATTCAATGAACCATGCAAAAATAAAATTACGTAATCATGAACACGGTCTTGCACCATTTAATCAAACATTATTTGCAGAGACCATTGCCGAGTTAAACAAAGTGGAAGTGGAGAAAAATAAGAACGAAGTCAAATCTGCAGCTATTTTGCACATTGGTGAATGGGTTTTGTCTGTCAGTACCGAAAAGACATACGAATACGAAAAAAGTCAAAATATTGTAACATTAATAGCTCGGGAGAGAAGCAGTCTTCAAAGGTTCTTCCAGAGTTTGTGTTATGAACACGAAGACAAAATCACCGCAGACCAATTTTGCTCAGAAATTGTGAGACCATGCATTTTAGATGGCAGCATTGTTAAAATGTTGCCAGTACTGTTAATGAAGATAACCAATCAATATAAAGAATTTATCAGCAAACGAACGTTTATTGGGAAAGTGTTAGAAAGTCTCCATGCAGACTATGAAGGAATAATCGATTTTTTGAGCTCATTCTCTACATTTGGTGAAAAATGGACACTTAATCACGTGGCTGAGATATGTAGTTCAAATGAAGCCATTGCAATAGCCAGTCTTTGCCAAAGCTGTCTTGGAGACTTAATCGATTCAGCAATTGATTCGGTTAAAACATGTCAAGAGACATTCCAAACCCAAAGTGATGCTCAACTGGGTAACTGGTTACAGTTATTCAGTGATCTCTTCCACGAGAATACCGGTTTAGTATGTAACAGAAAAGAAATAGACAAACTAGTGCGACATTTTAAAGTGCGAAAATTTGACATATTTGCAAAAGAGTGTCAAGAAATCATAGAAAAGATGAATGATCTTATATCTGAGATGAAGCCTCCACCTAAAAATGACATTCAAAGCACACAAATCTGGTTAACTTACTTTGCTCCCACTTTCCATATCGAATTATTTGAATGTGTAAAAGGCTGTCCAGAGCAGTGTCCATTTTGTGGTGCTGTTTGCGATGACACATTAGCAGAACACTCAAAACACTCGGCCTTACTCCATTACCCTCGAGGTGTCAACGGAAGACACTTCAAGAACAGTCAGTCACTGGTCCCGTTAATTTGCACGTCTGGCGTTGAATCGACAGATCAAGGTTACTACACCATTCACGGTGATCCAGAAACCAGGTTGTATAAAGATCATGAACAAGACTACCCCACATGGTACATAAGAGGTGTAAAGGACCATCAACCTCTGCAGTTCTGGAAATACGTATTTTTCAAGTACAACGACAAGATAGCTAAGTCACACAATTGTAAGAAGGCTGAACTGCCTATTGAATGGGGAGAAATAACGTATAACGAAGCTTTACAAAGTTTGAGAGAAGCTTATAATTTGTCTAGTGAGTGACAATGTGTAGAATGGTAATGGGAATCTTAAATGTAAATGCGAATTTCTATAAACATTTGTAAACCATCGTTTACTTGAAAGTTTGGATAAACAAAACTGTATCTTACCTTTAGCTTTTTTTTGTTTGATCTGCATGATTTTTTACTCTTTTTGTTTGTCTATTTGCTCGAGTATTTGTTTTTCAAGCTATCCATAAAAGTATTTGATTTTGAGAACATTTTAACAGACATTTTATAAATACGATACTCGTATTTTCTATTTAAATATTATATTTTTCTTACATATCTCTCTCTCTCTCTTTGGCATTCTAAGCATATATATTCCATGTATGTAATACTTCCAATATTGAAATACAACTTAGTAAACATGTACAAGTATGCTCAAATCAGGATCTCTGTTGTAATTGCATGTCATAAGTAGAGAACATGTACAAAACAATTACCTCTAACTTTTTCTCCTATTGTATCTATCTTAAAGGTACACGTAATATCAATAAATTAGATAATTTGGAAGTTGTGAATATTTACACATGATCTCACGGTATTTTTCCACTTTGCCTGCATGTTTATATTAATACGATTATTGAACATAGCTTAAAACTGTTCCAACTTCTGTTACGTGTTACACGTATGTGTCCTTTGATATTGAAACCGTTCTTTATTGATTCTTGTCATAAATTCAGTGCTGGTTAAGACGATTACAATTTGTGTTAACGAAATAGTTTTCAAGTAACATTTTGGTTGCAGGGACAGACAATTAAGGCACAAGGAAGAGAGATAACTGTACTACTTTCTTGCAATGTATTTCACTGTTTGTATAACATTTTAAAGAAAATGTATAAACAGTTTCACAACGTCTCATACAGGGGACAGAAGTTGGGAAGTTTCTTTGTATTCAGTGACATTTTGTAATGTTACATGCATTTTACCCTTCTTTATTTGTAAATATGCCCTTTGATTTTGTGACCGTTGTTTAAAGTTGTAAATATCTGCACATTTTCTCACTCTTGGGTTCAATTTACATTGATTTCGCTTTTATGTTTAAAGGGATTTAATATTACAGTTTTGATCATAGCATAAAGCTTGCCAGTTATACTTAACAGGAGCTTGAGAGCTACTTTGAATATATTGTATTTTATTCTTTGCATTTGATCGTTCTATATTTGTAAATGCGCCCTTCTTTGATGCGTCATTGTCGTAAAGGTAGCGTTCGGTGACTTTCTATCATCTCCGTTTTCTTTTATTTTCTATTTTTTGTGTTATAAAAAGATTGCAATTTGCGAGAACTAAAATACTTCGGTAGATAGCCGACGTTTCTTTTCATTCAACGCATTACACTATTTGTAAACGTTAACGTACACAGCTAAAACAATTTTGTGAGGACAGATAACGAACTTTTCAGATTGACGTTTATTAACTTATTTTTCCTTTACTGCATTTCATTGTTAACGTATGTAACGTACGCCATAAGTTGAATCTGGTACATGTCATTTTATAAGTAACTTAAGTTGGTTTTGGTTTTTTGTCTGTGCACACCCAGTATACTAAGTATTTCAGGTTCAGCCGAATGTCTGTCAGAATACATATTAGTTAATATTAGGCAATGCCTTAGGGAATTAGCCTTACCATTTGTTTGGCCGTAAAGAAGAATGCCATGTCTATTCTCTTCGATAGATTAAGTACCGATTAGCTGTTGTGTTGTTCAAATATAGCCTCACAGTGTGGTGCTAGTTTGTAGAGCTTCAAATATTCCGTACATTGTACCATATGTATAATCGATTCAAGAACTATATGCACAGTTACCGATTACATATGGATCAAACTTATAAAGTGTTTTGTGTACTCTTCCACTTGTGTCCTCACTGTCCCTGTCTCTATACCCCCCACTACTCCATTTTTCCTCTTGGCGACCTTCGAATCGTGCGGCCTTAAAATACATGGTGAACACGGACTAGGACTTACTACCCTCAAACACGTGGTTACACTATAACTCAACAGAAACTCCGCAAGACCAATTGGAGTAGCATCTTTGTAGGCAGTGATGGCAAATTGAAAGTTCAAAAGTTCAAAGTTGATGAGTGGTCATTCATATTATAGATGCCAAGAGTGTATTACTTTTATGCAGTAGTTATAGGATTCGAGAATTCTTTATGAAACAGTGTTTTGACGGAACAACGGAGAGGGAATAAAGTTAAGGTGTGACCAGCGTATTTGAAGCGTAGAACAACTCGGGAAGTGCCGTCTCCAGACATCTGGGGACTCCGGCTAGAGCCAACAATTTTCTTAAACGCTTCGCGCCAACCAATGGTGGTGCTCCGCTCCTGCTGGCGATTAGCCCGCCCCCGCACAAAGTATATTATTTTCTTGTTCTGCTGTACCTCCTCGGGTTCTGTTTGGTGTCTGTCATGAAAAACACAAAATTCTTCTGGATTTTTCATTGCGGATGTCGATTTTGTAAAATGACTTTTAGTTCTTAGTGGAAAAAGCCAAGAAAGTTAACACAAAAATGTATATGCTATGTTCTACGAGGGTATATGGTGAAGTGCACAGTCCGAAATTTATGCCGCTATTCCCACTTTCATATTGCCTTCTACGCCCATGGACTTGGGATCCTACGTACAAAACGTTCACGTCCTCCACCACAGCTGGGAGTTAGTAAGCTAAATGCATTTGTTTGTTAGGAAGTTGTCCTTTAACAAAAATTTTCTTAACGGTATATATGAAATCATCGGCAATCATTTTCAATCATAGACATCAGTCATCTTCTCATAAAGTACAAGAACTACCTGAAATATTCCACTTATCATAACAGATCAGACAGTCTGCAACTGTGATGAAAAAGGCTTCATACTAGACGTCATGGAGTTTGAATACAAATGAGTAAAAGATGTGATTTTTGAAGCCTAATATCACAATCTTTAGAGACTGTCAAACCATTAGAGTCACAAAAAGGAGTTGCAAAGACAAAAAAAAGCACTTTTTATGGCCAATTTGGTGAACAACTACGTTTTAAAATAGAAATTTGACCTTGCTTATAAAGGTCTGCAAGTGTGTTCAGACACCTCGCAAAATTATCCAGTATTGAGTCGAGACGTTGTAAAACCACCCCGTTCTTCAAATAGAAGGAAAATGTTATCCCCTATTCCTTGCTATCAGGTTTGCACCTTATAATTTCGTAAATGAGTCAGGTACTCAGCAAATTCGCGATGAATCAATCGATGCCCTGTATATAGACAAGTACACGGTAGGGCTTTCTACGTTAAATAAGACGATGGCAAGTCTGTGATCGCCTTCGATACACGAAAGTATATAGGCTAGATGCAGTACACACAAAATGTTCAGTAAAATCGCTATATCCGAAATTGCTGATTATACATGATTGCGTAAATTAAACTTAAAATGAATCACAAATTATAGTCAGGTACAGTTTGAAGACACTGTCTGAGAGTTGGGAAATAACGGCACCATTCGATGGTGCTTTTTCCTAAACATTCTAAGTATCCACCTATTTCGCTATGATGGCAAAGCAAAAGCCTCACTTTGTACTATTCAACGATTAGTTGGACATCCTTTCCCAATCCCAGTTCCGCGAAATGACATGCGTTGAGACTTTCCAGTTGGCGTGAATGTTAGAGAACGGGTCACATAACCTTATTAACTAGGTGATTGCGGACAGACTGAAATCAAATCATTTTTAACTAAGTGTAAATTGTATGTAGCGAGTTCTACATAAATATGAAAGAAATGAAATAATGGAATATTTCATGATTCGGTGCTGATTTACGACCAATGACGTCTCTCCTCTCATTTCGTTTGTCAACAAAGTTTGGATTTTTTTTTTTACAATTTTTGGGACTTAAAATTGGTCTTGGAGAAATAACAGGTCTATTTCTCTCTTGAAATCGTCTACCTTTGGTGTTTTCAAGTTATTATACTGAAGACGAAATGGGTTTAAGCGCAATTCAAGCGCAAATTTCTAGCAGTTACGTTTTCAAATGAACTGTAGTGAGTAGAAGGCACTGTTGAAACCATACTTGCATAGTCAAGAAATCTTTACCACTCTTCACTTCTAATTACTACCACCTACAGAGTCGCCTCTGCTGATAAAAAGTACTGTCAACCAATCCACATGAATAAACCTGCAATGTTGTTTAGAGGACATTGGTCATGCCAAGATGCATATGTGTAATGGCAAACATGTTTATATCGGACAGTTAAAAAAAATGGGGGTTGAGGAAAATAACCAACATGCAGGGACTTAAAATTAGTGTAGATTATGTGATTCGTGACTCTAAGGAGGGAGTCAAACTAGAAACACTCATGCCCACATTAGAGATCTGTCATTTAGTCACCTAAGACTCCTCTTTCGTGGAATAAATTAGTCCGAACAACACTAATTAGTTCTTTGCGGCATCGTCGTGATTAAAGGTTGTCTCATAGAATTAAGGCTATTTTGATGACTTAGAATTAAGGGAGTTGTAATTTAATAGAATTAAAGGAATTGTAAACGTTGTTGTAAGTAGATAAGGAAGCTTTTAATGCACTACAAGTCTCGTGATGGTATATCCATGCAAGCCAGTTACAGTGCGAACGGTGTAAAAATATGGCAAAGATCAAGTATGCTTAAAAATATTGCTGGGCTCAACGTAACGTTGCTTTCACTTGAAGTAAATTGATAGATTAAACTGGTTAGCTAAAAACGCTAAAATTCTTGCATCGCCGAAGACTCTTAAGAATAGGATTTTATGAGAACAAACAATAGCAGTGCTTTTTCACGACTTGTGAGTTACTGTGTTACAATTACTCAGTGTTAAGAAACTTAAAGCTAAATGTAAACCGTATGACTAAAAATGATATTTACATTAGTTGATGAGTGAGTTAAAAAAAAAACAAGCTGGAATATTAATGTATGGCGTAATTAAAGTTGTCAATTCAGTTGAACATTAAAAAGAAGTGGAGAGCCTGTTCGCTGTTTGAGTTATGGGTGGGCATGATAACTTAAATATCATCTACGCACTCATGTATACTTCTAACTTTAATGTAGTAGAATCAAGGTCTTGGATCTTTTTCCAAAAGTGATGGGGACTTGTTGTCATTTACGAATCGCCGTCCTAAGGGAGGGGTCTATATAAGGGGCAGGAGGTGTGATCCTCCTCTTTGCAAAAAAAAAAGAAAAGAAAAGGAAATTGGAGAGTGTCTAGAATTCTTGCAATATTTGGTCAGAATTTCCAGGTGTAGGGTCAGTTTCGCAGTCAATGTCATATTATTTACACATTTCACGTAAAAAGTTGGAATCCTCTCATCTTCCTGTCTAAATCCAAAATCAGAGATTGTATTGGCTGTGGTTCAGCAAGTATCCTGAAAATATGCAGGCAATAAAAGTTTCATAGTTTCCTGCATTCAACCTTCTGTATGCGAGATAATTTTTTTCATCTGTGCTCAGACATTTCGATAATCGTGCTACAATTGTAAATAGACTATCAAAATGACAAAATAAATAATGAAACAATATTAATTGGCGAGATCATTTAGCGCTACGGCGTATGGGATGCACGAGAAACTATCCATTCCCTTTTCGGTTTCACTACAATCAAACCGCTCTAATTTTGCACCGACGGCCTGCACGTAGCAAAAAGAAAAAAAAAATGTGTCATCTGTTACAAAAACGCTGTAAACGACAAATGTAATAGTCTGTTCCTCAGTACATTTGTCACCGGAAAACATACATGGTCACTACATGGCTATACAACCTTACTCATAACAACACACTATAAATTAACGACGTGGACGTTTGGAGTCAAGTCGTGTGTCCAATATTCTATTTACTAACGATTCATCAACGTGTTAGGTTTTATCATTTTGAAAAAAACAAAATGGAGGGGGACTTGTTGTAGATGTATTCTCTCACAAAAAGTTAGAGTCATCCCCCCCCCCCCCCACTGGATGGCAACATTTAATTCACGAACTCATAATACCTGACGAGACACAGTTTTTATCCCAATCTTGCCAATTGATATTATTGAATCACTGACACTGATGCAAAAACCGTTCAAATTTGCGGCTGAAATGGACATGCTAGAACTTCTTCTTCTAATGGAACTCCGAGCCAACGTTGTTAGACGGTATGGTTTCGGTTACTACTTGCTTTCGTTGTCTTTGCACATCTTTATGGAGACGCCTTCCTGTGTATGGGCGGCCATCACGGCAAACAAGACAACAATGCGAAAAGGTAAAGCCAAACCTCAAAAGGTAAAGATATCTGTGCGAAAAGGTAAAGATAATTGTCAAAAGAAAAAGATAAACCTTAAAAGGAAAGGACAAACGTCATAAGGTAAAGACAACACAAAGCCAAAAGGATAGCAGAGGGCGTACTACTACTAAGTCGGAAAGGTACTATATATAGCGTTTCTATCTATGGAATAGCCGTAGATAGAGGTCTACGGCTCTGAATTCACCAATGACAATTTGGTACCCTGATGATGGCGCTTGGTCATTTAATTTGTGTCACTTCATTTACAAAATGAGACAACCTCCGGCTAGCTTCAAGTAAAAGGTCTATCACCCCATCGGGGATGTTGGTAATCTAACGCATCTCTACAGAGACGATCTAGTCGATACTCCTCGGAATATATTTCCTGAAAATCATGTTCAAATAGTTGGTCTCGGTAACGCAGTATTGCTGTCATCACTTGTTCCGTCCGTCGAGACAGGTAGGAAATTACTGTATCGTGTACATGTTCTGCTTGTTCTCCAAGCATTAGGCCTACCCCGGCCCCAGGGCATGGGTCAGGCTGTCGCGACTCAGCCATTTTGGAGACTAATTTTAAAAGTACGTTAGTGTGTACAGTACATGGTAATCAAGCGGCCTGTGCGCTATGCTCGTGTATTGAACGTGCATTACACTTTGCAGCTCCAGCCCAGCTCTGTCATGCGATGTCATTGTCCTTGAATGACAGGACGTCCTCTGTAGTTACCTTTTGAGGTTTTGTCTTTACTTTTTGAAGTTCATCTTTTCCTTGTGACGTTTTTCTTTTCCTTTAGACGTTTGTTTTTTACCTTTTGAGGTTTGTCTTTTCCTTTTCACATTTGTCTTTTCCTTTTGAGATGTGTCTTTTCCTTTGGACGATTATCTTGTCCTTATGAGATTTGTCTTTATTTTTTTAACAACTATCTTTTCCTTTTGAGATTTTGTCTTCTTCTTTTGACAATTATCTTTTCCTTTTGACATTTGTCTTTTCCTTTTGACATTTATCTTTTGCTTTTGAGATTTGTCTTTTCTTTTAAACACTCATATTTTTCTCTTGAGATTTGACCTTTCTTTTGGACAATTATCTGTTCCTTTTGAGATTTGTCTTTACCTTTTGACATTTATTTTAACCTTTTGAGGTTTGTTTTTACCTTTTCGTATTGTTGTCTTTTTTGCCCTGATGGCCGCCCATATCCTGTGTGTCTATAGGCCGTCAATATGATACCAATATAATTAATTCCATGCATTATAACATACTTTACCGGTCAGCAGAGATTGAGCCAAGTCAGTTGATCTATAAAACAGCAAATTCTAGGTAAAAGTAACCATTGCCACAATGCATAATCTTTTCTCTCTACTTACTATATACCCCATTTCTGTATAGGGCCTGCAATTGTTCACTGATGACGCTGACCACGTGATGCCATCTTTCAATTTTTTGGAAGAAACATTTGACTGCTTGGTGGCAAAATGTCTCTTTTGTGTCAAAATAATCCTTGGTTGACCTTTGACATACGTATCCTTAGCAACCAAGCAGGCCGCGTTTAGAAACTTCCAACGTCAAATCAGTTTATGCATTATGCTGCAGCGCTACAGATTTTTTTTTTTTTTTTTTGAATCACAGCAATTCAGTAGTTCAAGATTTAAGTAATGTTTTTTTTTTAATCACAGCAATTTAGTAGTTCAAGATTTAAACAATGTTTAAACAATGTTTAGGCTTCTTGCTGTGCTATCAGATTCACATTCCAGCATACTGAGGTTGTTTTTTTTTTCACTCACAAATGCCAGCGGACGTGACTGTATGAGATAATTTCCAACGTTTTTGCCCAGGACATCATTTTTATTTATATATATATTATAGGGACAGAGTAAGCCTACTGCTTTTATATTTATCAGTTTGACGTCCCCTTTAAATGGGGATAGATGGTATCTCTTGGTTGACGAATGCCGACGGAAGGGAATAGGGCCTACATGTGACCTTTTTCCCGATAATTTCCAACATTTTTGCTCCCGACATGGCTTTTTGTCGATCAAGCAGGGGGACTATTGATCTTAAGCATCAGTTCGACATATTACGCTAACGTTGATTATTGATACGGTTACCATATTTTTCTAAACTTAAAGTGGCACATAATTCCGGGAAGCTGGTCTGGGGGTGTAGGCTTATGGGTGCCTGGAACTTTGGGACGGCAGAAATTTTGTCCCCGATTTTTTTTTCTTACAAATTAGCGTAATAATTATAATTATCTTAATTACTATCTAAAAGAAGAAAAATTGGGGTTTTACAATACGACCGGTTTGGTCAGAAACGACTTATAACGAGTTTTTAAGGCTGCATGAAATGGGTGTATCCAGTCTGAAATTTGAAATTACCAATACACGTATATAAAGTCTCGGGGACCTCAAATTGGATCGATTCCGTGTTTTCGCGCAAGAAATGATGACGAAAAATTTGGTAAGATGCCATAAATTGGAGGGAATTTGAGCACATGATTCTCAAATTTTCTTTCATCATAAAGGCCTAAAAGGACATCATTTACATACCTAAAAATCTGTTTAAATTTCGTAGGAAAATTGTTAGTCCTCCAAAAATTTAGGGGGAAGTCTACCCCTTGCCCCTAAGCCAGGAGAGGGGTACCTGCTCAAGTATAAACTTTGGTACCTGCCTAGAAAGCAAATGGTGCAATATTTAAAACAGATTTTATGATTGTTTTGTTTGACTGTATTTGAAATTTTTTTACAGATGGCAATTAAAGGCTGCTCAGTTGGTTTTCTGGCACCACATTTGCTCCACAAACCACAGTGGGTGTACTGATCACAAAATTAACGCCTGTGCATTCAAGTAATTAATTTGTCATGCAGATATCAATTTAGGTCAAACAAATTTTGACTGCACATGCAAATGACAAGATCAAGATAATAAAAAATAAAGTCTTTCTCGAGAAAATCGGGACAATTTGTCTAACTAGCCGGAACAGTCACTTTTCTGTTCAATAAAAGGACAATCCCAATCAATTGAGATGGATGGTAACCCTAGGTTTTGAGAAAGGCAAGCTTGTCTATACATTTCTCTACAGTGCTCTGTCAGATTGGCAAACAGCTTCTATCCTGCGTAGATAAGAGTCACACACAGGTACGTGATCCAATGCAGAGCAATAACGAGCAGCTGCAGATTAAATCCGCATTTCTTTTGAAAGGTCTCCTGCCAGTGATATATCGACACAGGTTCAAAGGTCAGTTATCCAAGGTTTTGCTCTAACTGATTTACCTGCTTTTGTTATGCCAACTTTATCTTTCGATTACATATTTCCTGTTGACTACTTGTCCAAAAAGATAAAGATCCCAGATCTTGAGAAGGGCCACACAGGCAATGAACAAGGTTCAGGAACTAAAACAGGGCACAGCAATAGAAGGCACGGCCCAATCTTACCCTTCTGCAAAATAAGCTACAAAACCTATATCACAAATTCAGCAGTGTCTGGCACGGTTCTGTTACCTAAACTTTATCAGCGTATTTACGCACACCTAAACTGATTGCCGCACCTTTCCTACTTGGTGTAACATGACCATTAGGATGATATTTCGCCTGAAGAGTTGAGGAAGTCTTTTCAAGGGCCAAATTGTTTCATGGAAACTGCGTGGACAAAGTGACTTTAAAAAAAACTGACAGCAACCCAGAGAATCAATGGACCAACCCTGTAAAGATGAACTATTGGGTCCACTTCCTGTTCCAATATTTCTGCCAAAATCCCAGATGACAAGTATTTAAGACATGGTTTAGCGTAAATGAGGAAGTATACATCAAATAAGAAGATGTTATTAATAGAGTAGGTGACTGTATCCCTCATATTACAAAGATACTGATGAGTTTATCCTCATCTACAAGTTGTAAATTTTACTGTGTATCCCAGGAAACCACCACAGAACAGTTGGTTGTAGTGAAGTTGCACTTACATTTGTTCGTAAGAAAAAAAGCAAATAGTACTGATGAAGAAATCACATGTCACTCACAGAAAGAGGACAACTAACTTGGATAGATAATTCAAAGTTTTAAGCTTCACAATCTTCTGATCTTATTGTTTTGATTAAATATACTCAATTCTTTTAAAGTAATAAAGTCAGAGGTCACTCTCCCACAATGTTCAACTTGTAACCATTCACAACACACGCACATGATGCACAACAAGTTGGAATGGTCCAATAGTAGTTGGTTTTTTGAATATGAAACACAAACCCACCAATGAACAAATGGCAGCAGTGTTACTCTGCTTAGTCACAGGACAACCAGAGGCAGATTGCATATTGTCCGAATTTATGTTTCATGCAGTTCACGAACAACAGGTCAAAGCTGCTTAAGGGAATAGAATCTCACATATCTCTAAATGGATATTAATTTTTTTGCCCCCCTCCCATAAGGAAATAATGCATCTGACATCACATCATATATTGCCACACAAAAAGATTTAAAAAAAGATTCAAAAGATTCAAAAAGACTTTAAAATTCCTCTTCATGTGAACTGAATCGTGTAGCGGCAATGCACTGGTAACTGTGCGGCTCTGGAAAACAATACACGGTAGAAAACTCAAAAAGATTTCCAAACTGCCATGCAAAATTTGAAAGCTAAATAAACTTCTTAGCTTTGCTGCATCTTATGTTGGTCAAAGGAGGACATTTGGGTGGCATTGTCCTCACAGAAATGAGAAAAATAAAACTCCCTGGCTTGGTAAACACTGATTATTTAACTATTTTGTTCTTAATTCTAGACAGAGCTTTTAGAATGTGAACATGGAACTACCCAGCAATTTAACTTAGTGGGTGGTTTTTATGCACATTTTGACAAAATCTAAGCAAAATTGAAAGTTTCATCAAAATTTTCAGAAATGGATTTCCTGTACTCAACATATAGTGTGGAACTTCACTACTCTGTGACACTCAAACAAATACACTGCTTGTTACAGGTCCATAAGGAAAGTAAGCTGACAATCAGCAATAACATTCCCATTTGATCTCTCTGTCACCCGGAAGAACACTTGCATTGACAAGACCAGGTCTACAGATCATGTCTTCACACCGAGTAACCATGGCAACAGGTCACCAGCTGACCCAACGATCATGTTGTGTTAGTTCAACACCTCCACAAGCTTGGCCAGTCTGTAATATACAGCTGAAAAATTTGCTTCAATGAAAACCGCTCTTCTGTGACTGGAGCCACTGGAATGTTGCCATCCAGTCACCATGGCAACTAGCCACTGATGGAGGACTAGGCGACTTTGCTTTCTATCTCTTTCAGCATCTCTGCCAGCTTCAGTTCAGTGAAAAACGAGCTCTCTTTCTTTTCTTCTTGGATGCTGATGGATCTTTCGGGATATGGATCTTCCTTTTGTGCTGCTCATCTTTTTTGCTGTTGGTGAAAAGCCAAAGATAAGATTATTTTGAAGTTCTTGGGGCTAGTTTTTTACTTTGTCACCATGACGATTTCCTGCAAGTAGTGTCTGGACATGGGTGATCCAATTCTTGATGTATATTGGGACAGAATGAAGTAGTGTTTAGTTCTGAACATCAACAAGAATATCACAAAAAGTATACCCACTACACTATTGAAGAGTCAGTTTAGTATTTACCACATTAAGCTAAAAATAACTGGTGTCTAAAAGCTCTCCCTTTTGAGTCAATTTGACCTTGCAAAGCCCTTTCAAACTTCTTAGAACTTCATCTTGCAGACCTACTGATATGCCACAGTTTACTTTTCCAGAGGTTTGTGTTTATTCACTTTTTGCAGGAAGATGTTATCAGTCGCCCATTACGAAAATTAATGATGACTTTCTTTTACATCATATGCTCTGTTTCACATTAAAGGGAAATAGGGCATTTGTTTTAGAGGAAACATCCATATTTTTGAAACCAATGTTTGTGGATGTAAAATGACAGATCATTCAAAATAAGGAAGGACAGTAGCCTTCTTTTCAAGAAATAAGCTTCTCACAGATCGAAATTCAGTTATTTGTTGCTCAACACTAATTTGTTCACCCAAACTTCTCAAAATTCAAATGATGCATCTTCCGTCATCACATGCATAATCTTTTGAGAAGATGAAGCTTTGGTAGATGTTTATTGATGAGACTGAATGGTTTAACAATGATTACTGCTATTTTCTTTGCATGTCATGTTGGTGTATTCTAAATGCTCTATTTCCCTTTAAGCTCCACCCACCATGCATACTAATGACATCTAAAATTGCATACCAGTTTGGAACTGTTTTCCTTTCCTATGTGTGTTCTACGCATATTCAATGAAAAAAAAAGACATCATGTACTTAATACCAATTTTTGGATTTCAATGGGTCAATGATAACTATCAATTGAAATTAAATTGGATCCACTCTTATTCTTTGTCATTTTTACTGCATCATGCATGTAAATGACACGTAACATGCTGTTAACTATCAAAATGAGAACTGTAACTTTTCAGTAATATTCACAAGTTACTGGCACTGTTAGTATTTCATCTGTAGGTTCTGCTGAGAATGACTTGAATAAATCATGTACATTTTTACTCATACAGTTTCATGATCATAATCATTTAGATTTTACTCTAAATTCACAAAAATATAACATCGACCTCACCCTTTGATGCTTACGATGTTTTTGGAAGATCCCCCCGACTGGAGGGCAGCAGACCAGTCCTCTTCCTGCCCTCGTATTGCATACCTGAGTGGAAGTGAATGGACACAGAGTTGCTAAAAGCAAAGCAAAGAGTATTTTAAGTTCACGATATCTTTCAATAAATTACAGAAAACAGGACTCTTGAAAGGAGACATGAAAAGAAGAGAGCAAATGTGATATTGAGACAAAATGAGAGAGCATTTTTTTCCCTTTTTTTTTCACATTTTTTTTTAATTTTAGGTACTTAAGGCCACTTTAATATCTTTGGTAATGACTCTGAAAATACTGCTATTTCAAGAAAACCTCTCTGGTCCTCTGGTCAATAAAGATTTCTAGCTTTACCAAGGTTTCAAAATGTTATGCAACAATCGGCAAAATACTGACAATAAAGAAATATTTTCTTATTCTTTGAAATGGAGCTGCCCA
Source organism: Stichopus chloronotus (assembly GCA_021234535.1). Lineage (NCBI taxonomy): Eukaryota > Metazoa > Echinodermata > Holothuroidea > Aspidochirotida > Stichopodidae > Stichopus > Stichopus chloronotus. Next base: position 9,347,058 of record CM037847.1, read on the forward strand.
TAATTTAATCTTGAATTTTCACGCCTCAGACCAGTTCATACTACAACCAGCACCCCTTCACATATCTTGATTATAGTATGAACGTTTGCCACAAAGTCATCAGACAAGCCCATGTAGATTTTTTCCTTTGACGAAAGCAGAAATGAGAGGCGGGGAGATGGGGAATCACTTCGAATGGTTTTTGGACTGGTTTTACTTACTGGCTCAAATTCAGCTCCTTCAACTTCTCCAGTTCCTTTTTCTGTTTGGCTTTGATTTCTTCTGCAGCCTCATCCTGGATGGAAAATTATTGAATGAAATTATTGTCATCATAAATTTTGAAACATGTTTACACATTTCTCGGATCAGTGGGGAATATTCCCACCTCGAGCACATCCCCATCCCAAGCACAGGCAGGCACTGATGGGACTTTATGCATCTTTCATGATCATTATCTGCTCACATGTGGTTTGATTAGAGAAGCTATGTAATGTGAGACCGATCACTAATCGGCCAGTCTGCTGACAAGATGATACGGTTGCTGAACCTCTATGGGGCACAATCAACCTCTGACCCAAAGTTCCAGGATCAATGCCACCCAAGATCTCAAAGTGACACACCAGCTAGGACAGTTTAGGAGACTCTTAAATTCTGCAGTATGTCATCGAGCCTGTCAAACTGTCTGACCCGAAAATAGGAAGATATACCTTTTTCAGAGGCAAAACGAAAGTTGAGAGATCCTTGGGAAAACGGGGAAATTGGTCATTTCTGACTACAAGATCCAGCACTATTATGAAATATGTTAAGAGAGTCATCTCATGTACAGTGCAAGTAGCCCTCGTGGTCGGAGTATTCCCAAGTATAATGCAGCTTCATGTCCCCCATATTGCATGAAAGTGACAGTTGGGAGCAATTACCTGGTTTTTGAAATACACTAATTGCTCCAATAACCCTAGTACTAACAGTTGTGGCTCTTCAGAACTGTTGTGAGTGGAACATCGAAAACCGAGGAGAACAGACTGTGAAACTGGTTAGGACTGGGAGAAGTCAATTGGTAAAACTAGAAAAGTTCACAGGCCTGTTTCATTACTGTTCTCACAACAATTTTCAAACACATGGTATCTTGTGACTTCGCCTATTTTTTTTTTCAAAGCATTGAGAAAAGACACATCCATCAAACGACCTGGGACAAACCAGATCCTCCCCAACGAGTGAAGCCCACTTCAAGGGTTTATACTTATCGATGTCTATGTCACTGATGAACCTTAATTAAAAGTTTTAACCATGCGTTGACCGGAGGATAATGGATGACTTGGGGTTACTGCAAGCACTGCAGGAGGATGCAGCCCATTGCATACGGCAATAGCATTGATCCATGCACCATCCTTTGCTTAATGCACAGGGCCAGCGTTGATTCACCTCGTTCATTCACACACGGCAAGATTTTGATGAAAAAGAGGAAAATGAAGGAAAATTTGGGTTTGCAAATACCTACATTTTCATTTAAAATGAGTGCTGAGAAAAGGTGACACGATTAAGAACATGGCAACAATGTTTGTCGGTGATTGCCAAAGTTCCACCATTGTTTTGTACATCATGATATACAATGGAAGATAACAACACACTGCCAATCTACAGGTTCATTGCATTCATCTGCCAGTGATAAAACATGGTCACCTGACTGTAATGGGCCAATAGGAGTTGAGGATCCTAACCATGAATAAATCATATTTTTTAGTGTAACCCAGTGAAAAACAAGAGCAGGCAAAAATTTAATGTAATACTATGTCTAATGTATGTCTGCTGCCATGATATATTGGGGTACTATAAATCATGGTCATTTGTTCATTCATTTACTCATTCATTCATTAAAAATTTTTCTCCATTCGTAAGTGGGCAGACTTTGTGTTCACTGTGACAAATATTTGCACAATATGAGATGGAGCAAAACTTTCATTGTTGACTTCCAAATAAGATTGTGACCTCTACTGAACTTCAATGACACTTGATCATAGCAACCTTGACCTCAATCTACATGCAAAGTTTGAAATCAACATGACTTAATCATCAGACTAAAAGCAAAATGCACTTTCATGGGTTTTTTATTTTGTGGGCAGGGCATCAGGGGGGGCTTGGTTAAAGGTTAATTGACAGTGAGTCAAACAAATACTCTAAACTCATGGCGAAATTTGAGGAAAGATCTATATTTTCGATAACATCTTCCAAGCACTAAGATGTCATGGAAGATGCTGTATTTTGATTTTAGAAATTGAAAAGTAAAAATGAATATTCTGCTCACCAACTCTTGACCCAAAGATTTGTTTGTGGGTTCCATCTCCACCGGTTTCTCCTCGGCGATCACTTTCTCCACTTCCTGCATCAGGATGGCGTTGAGCTGTTGACTTAGCTTCCTCACGACCCTGTTGAAGAGTCCCAGGATCTGTGAGGCCGGAAGGTCCAACTCCTTAGACAGGGTGTCCACTGTCTTGTGTTGCAGACCAATTCCAAGAAGGATTGCCTTCAAAATAAAGGAGAAAAATATCTGATGACACTGTCTTTATTTGGGGTTCCTTTGTTATTAAGTTTATCTAGATTAAGCAGTTTCCTACATCAGCATACATCCAACCTTATAAAAACTACCCTCTGAGGCAGCCATTAACAAATCAAGATATTTTCACCTCAGAAACTCACACATCGTTGAACCTAGTGCTCTACATAACTTTGAAACAAATACGCTGCAAGATGTCATTCTGGATGTGTCATCAACAATGTATCTTACCTCATGAGCAAGACAAACACACTGTAAATGACAAACTAAAGGCTCTCAGTTCCCAACTTTTCCAATGGTAGCCAATTTTGACGCAAATAACATCAATGGATGGTCTTGATTCTGAGCAAAATCAAACTATACACAGTAAGTAAGTGACACAGAGGCTCACACAGTATCAGGCAGTTGTGCATTTGGTTTTCCAGAGTTTGAGGTCATTTTATAACCACTGTATTGTTGCACATTGACATGGCATTGTAAAACGGTCCAGCACAAGGCGTCGGTGTAGCCATGTTTATGATTGAATGACCTAAACACATACAGGTCAAAGTGCCTGCCTTAATTTAACCATTTGCCTTTTATTAATCCGCCTTCACATATATCAAGTATGCTATTAAGGTAATTGTTAAACTGTCATAATGGAGGCATTTTATAATTGAAGAAGGTGCAGAGGAACTTAAAACAAACTTACAAGTTGCGCTGCTGAAAACTTGGCCTCGATCCTGTTTAGAAAGAACAGCTGTGACACAGAGGGCAGCAGATCGACTATGAGATGGTAATCTGCCATGTTTCTTGCATAAAGGTCAAGTCGGTTCAAGTCGTACCTCGACAGGTGGGACAACAGCTCCGTCTGCTGTAGCGCTGTGGGGGAGAATCAAATCGGAAACTTTTAAACTCCAAAGTTATTTGTGTTACCCATAAAACATTTGTGGCCCAATGTTTTTTAAAAGACCATTAAATGGGAAAATTATTTTCTTTTTTTTTACTCATTACCTGTCTTGCTAAAAGTCATGAAATCATTAAAATATCACCAATATCCATCATTTCAACCATGGCAGTTCTAAAGGGCTCTAGGGATGGATGCGACAGCAGCATTAATGTGGACGGCTGCCTGTCAAATATTCGGAGGGGGGAACTGCTCTAGGTCCAACACCTTGTTGCTGAGTAATTACGTCCTTGGACAAATACATCACAGAGTTAAACTGACTATGTAATTTGAGATGAGTTGCCACGGTAATTGTCTACAACTAACAAACAAGTTTTAAATGATCAGTTCACTCTAACCAAATGAGTGGTATTCATAGAATGTGTCACAAGAATCGACGCTGCACACACCGTGTGTCGCTGTAACGACACGTCGGCAAGCCGGCCTGTGGACTTCAATCAAATGATAATTCCTATAATACCATGAGATCAAGTTAGCCTGAGTATACGCAGACATGCAATGCAGTGGTGCATTCATGCAGAAAATTTTAATACCTTCAAACTGGTGGGCACTTTTGGATAGATAGTCACTTTTTGCTCAGCATCCTTGTAAATATCATGAAAAAACATGTCAGTCTCATCCAGTTAAAGAAGTGAAGCTTTGGAGAAAATGCGCACCAACGACAAGCATTGAACATCAGCGTCCTACGTGCCCATGCACTTCAACTGTCTGCCTGCTGTCACGTTAGTGAGCAAATTCTGCACCTTCATTCAAATGATACTGCTGCTAGCAATCTCCAGCAAGGATACATGAAAAAGACATGACACTGATATGCAAATCACATCCAGGTACCATACAAAAAAAACTCCCTTTCATTTTATTTTTTTTTACCACGAATCCTTCCCCCCCCCCACCTTGATGCAAACATGCACTGCATTAAACATTTTTTAGTATTAACATGTTGTATCTAAAAGTTGGTAAGTTGAGTTGCTAGTTGGCAAGTCTGAGAACGGCAAGTGTAAATACTGTTTTGGAGATTCTGAAAAAGACATTTTCTCCACTCCATCACTCACCAATGTACTCTGGTTTGTAGGTCTTGTGGTGTATCATGCTCAAGGCCAGGGAAGGAGCAAAGTCTCGAAACTGGTAGGCGCAGAGGGAGAGGAACCTCTTCCGAAAATCTGCAAAGATGGACAAATAGACGAACAAGTGAGGGAATGACCAGCACTCCTGTGTTAAGTAATCATAATGCAGTAACTGTGGGACATGAAGGCTACCATAATGACCTGTACTTACTAAACTAATGGGAGCGATATGGTACAACACTTGAACACTATAAATGACACCACAAAGTCAAGTGAAAAAAATAATTAATATGATCAGGATTTCCATTTCTGTCAAACAATTTCCATTGTTTTGTATTGAAAATTGCAAACACAAAAGTTAGTGACGGACAAAAAAAGAAAAGGGGACGCTGAAATAAACTGTAGAAATAAAAATGACATGTCAAGGGGTATACAACAGAGCTGTCATTAGGTTTCCAAGAAGCAACATGGTGACAAATTAAACTGGTCTTTTGTGCACCTTTTAGAGTTTCCTCTTTTTAAGTTTTCTTCCAAAAAAGGAAACAAAAGTACCAACCTTTCCAGAATGACATCAGCCAGGTGTCGTCCTTGGTCTCCGCCTCCTCCTTGCCCTCATTGAGTACCTTCAACATTATGCAAGTGTGCTCCCCTGTCAAATCATTCTGAAATTAAAAGACAGTACCACCGAAAGGGTTACTATTAGTACATAACAATACTATGTGATGACAGAGGTTACTTCATGATTACTGCATTATGATAATGCTCTTACAGGCAGAGTTATAGCTTGACAAAATTTAGGGCTGGGGTCCATGCAAAGGAACCTGCCACTTCTGCTGGGGTCCAGAGGCTTGCGCCAGGTAGGCTTGTGGGGTCCGGAGACAATGCCCTCGGATGTCTTAGAAGCACTGTTCGATGGGCAACTCAAAAGGTCTCTTCTGCTGTAATAGTTACTACGGTTTGTAAAGTTAAAGCGGGGTGCTATGGCAAAAAACTGATTGCGAATGCAAGGGCAGAATTACTAGTCTCTGGCAGGGGGGGAGGGCCTGGTGTCGCCAACAACAGCAACAATCCTTATGATAAGAATGTTCTTTTTTCAAGACATGAAGTTAGTACACACCAGTAGCAGTGATTACACAATGAGGGTCATAACAAAACATATCATTATATGACCTCTATTATCACATCATATCAGTTATTACTACATGATAATAAAGGGATATGATATAGCAGTGGCTGTTTTGTGCCAATGGAGGTTACTACACTTAATTACAACATTGTATTAAAGCATGATGATTACAGGGAAACTATGCGACAATGATACAAGCATATATTGACACCCCCAGCCGCACTTGCATTTCCATTCTTACCACCACTACTTGATCTTGATTTAATTCCACTTTGATCTTGATTTAATCCCACTTGATCCCACTTGATTTAATCCCACTTATCCAACATCATCCCACACGATCCCTCTTAATCCCAACTGACTTGACTCAATCCCACCACTTGATCTGGTTACAAATGGAATTGGTTTACAAAGACCTCTACAAGATATGTTACTCATTTTTCACTGATAACCTGCACTTGGTTGATTACATCACTGGCTGCTACTCACCGTAGTTTGTCTAAGGTAGACAGGAAGATAGCCTCCCTTTTTCCAGAATCTGTTTTGTGTGAAGAGCAAAAAAAAAACTACAAAGCTACTAGCGGCTACAAATTACCCTCCTGTTCCAATCAATTTACAATCCACCAAAAAGGTCCTTCATCCTAAAGCTAACTTTGACAAAATACAGGATACAGGAAAGTGATCAATACCATCTTCTTAGAAAGCCACTCCATGCAATCCATAAAAAGGTCAGGCCCAGATTTTCAACCGCCACCTGTCCTCTCTTTACAATCATCTCTTTACGGGCAGGAATAGAATACACACTTTACACCAATCCTCTAACAACTTCTCTTTGTCCTACTCCCGACATCTCTATGCCTTTACCTGTAATTTGGTGTCTCCCTCCTGTCTTTTTCTTGTTGATTCGTTTCCAAAAAAACATCCTGCCGGGATCTAAACGTCAGGGTCAACTTACTTTTCCATACTTACTTTTCTACACAGATTTTTCTATTTATTTTTGTTGTGTTAGTTTGTGTGGATAAGCACTTTAGTGACACTTTTGTTCTCTTCGAAATTATAAACAAAGGAATATGTTAATATTGATGATACTTATTACAGATGTCCTCTTGAGGTATGATAGTACCCATTATATCACTCTAACTTTTGTTTTATGCCAACATGTGACGCCCTAAAAATTTGTGCAGTCGCCAGGCAACTTCGGTATCCAGACTTACTTCAAGAGGTTTGCAGTGAGGCCAAACGAGACTCCAAGGTAGTCCAGCTTTTCGGCCGATCTCTCGGTGAGTTTCAACAAAAGCGGGGGCAGGTTCTTCTTTGGAGCGATGACCTCCTCGAGCAATCCAACGGCCTGTTGAAGGCAAAAATCCCTCGTAGAGGAGGCTTAACTCATTGAGAAGAATCTGGATTATCTATAAATGTGGTTGTGTGTAGGTGCTTTATATCGAGCACTTACTGCTTTGATAACGATTCGTTAATTGAATTAAATAATTCAAAGTACCAAAAGCAAAGCTGACAAGGAAATGTGGTTGGGGATGGCTCCAAACAGCCACAATGTGATCATGTCAAAGGTCATTCATGTGTGCTGCCCTCAACATGGTTCAAAGACCATCAGTGGTTAATGAATGATCATATCTTGTAGCATTTGTTCTCCTCATCTTGAAAATGACCGACATCACTAAGGTGAGCATTGACTCCACTTAACTTTGTTCATCCTAAGGAAAAAAAACAGGTTTACTTTGAAGGGAATTACTTAGATTTTAAATATTTTTACATCTTTTAGTAAGACAGCACAGGGTCACAAAAAGGACAGGAACATTTTCTAGGCTAGTCTTTTACCTCCTCTGGTACAGTGGTCACTTCTTTCTTTTGCTCTGAGTCAGACAGACTTGGAAACTTTCCCTCAAAATAGTCTTGCAGGATCTGTAAGCTTCTGGAGCCATAACCCATCTGCAGAAAGAGATGAGAAAGAGATTTCCAAGCTGGTGGTAAGACTCTTGCTTTAGAAACACTTATGAAAGCATTGACGCACAGTATATCAAATAAAGGAGAGGGATGAAAACAGCATGTAATACAGATCACTTCTATGGGTTGGAGATGTGGAGGATAACTACAGTTGCACATCTTTACCTGGATGAGTTTTGCTGTTTAATTACCATACCCCCAAGACATGTTCATGTGAAAGGTTGCAGACATTAAGCAGAATAAGATGTAGGTATAAGAACAGCCTCCCATCTGTGCAGCTAGTGCAACTTATTTATTACTCTCACCCCTTGGTAGTCAGGATGTGTTGCTATGCGGATGATCCTCGCTCCTGACAACCTTGGAAAGTCATTGTCTTGAAACTATAAGAAAGAAAATTGTCAAATCATTCAGTTCAGCTCCATCTTTTGCACTTGATATGAAGTTGCTGAGAAAGAATCACCATATAATGAAATCAAATGTAAATATTTTTATACTTGACACAATATGTTGAGAGGAAAAACCATGCAACTTCCACTTATCAATAAATAGCATAAATAAATGAATGACAGATATGTTCATTTTCATTCTTTATTCACTAACAATTGTCTATTAAAGAACCTCAACAGCAGCTGCAGTTTGACTGGCCATTTCAATCATTCATTATGCAACAATTCCCTGGTGTAATGTTAAGCACTCATCTTTACGAACCACAACTAGATCATTGACATTGAACTTCCACTTTGGCAAGCATAAGACTGCCCTCAATATACCATGTAATATATGTAAAAGTTGTGCAGACTTTTCTGGCATTTGTTCTTAAAACTCACAATAACAGAAAAAAATTTCTGGCTGAATCCAGAAATGTCACCCGGTCGTTGTCGCCAAGAAGGAAGAAACAAACCATTAACATACCTGCTGGGATATCGTCCATGGGATCATGTCACCGGATGCCCTTTGACCTCTCGATAAACTGTTCATGATCGTCTGCTTGGAGATTTCTCCCTCAAAGCAAATCTGTCCAAGATGACAAAGAGAGCAAAAGAGTTATTTATTAAAGTGATAAAATGGAGGAGGATGAGGTGGAGGAGGAGGTGGTGGAGGAAATCCCACATGCCTTAAGTCTATCATGGTTATCAAAGATCCAAGGGAGTTATGGCATAAGTTTGTCAGTTGACCCCCCACAGGAGGTAACCATTGCACCACACTGGAGCTGCCTATCGCCATTGGATGAACTGACGGAAGAGGAACAACAATGTAGCTCCTCTGTCTCTCGTTCTCTGCCCATCTCCCCTCATTCAACTCACTTTCCATAAACCTTCTACTTCCCACAAGCCTTCTTGCATGCTACTCACTTAAAACTTGCAGACTCATTCACCACATTCATATACTAGGACACTAAGTCCCACAAGCCCACCTGCTTATCACATTTCCCCTCCATTTATGCAAACTCACTTCCAAAAGCACATTGAGGACAAGGCCCCTGATCACAATCCCACAATCCCACTTGCTTTACCACATCAAACAGTGCCCTCATGCATGCTCACCTTCAACCCATTCCCTTACCCACACACTCCGAACAGCCCACTCACTAAACATAAAGCCACTCATTGCCCACTAGGTCCTCAGAACCCAGATGGCCACTAACTTCCTCCCCCCCCCCCAAAGGTTTTCACAAACTCGTATTCCATCCCTCATCCTGTACTATACCCAATTTTCTCTGCATGCAAAGTAGCAGATGCACCCCTTGTCCCTGTACTAGAGGACTGAAAGCTTCAAATATTACTGACCTGAACAACACAAAGTATTTCTGGTAAAGAATTCTGGGCAGGATTGACAGGACCGAGCAGGCAGAAGATGTGATGGGCCGGTGCATCCGACAAAAGTTGGAGGTCATTTGGAGTGTTCTGTGAGAGGAGAAGAAGTCAAAGCATGTGGTTGAATGGGACCATCTCAAGTGTTGAAACATAATTTGGGCAATAACCTCACAGGCTGTGTTTTGTTACATAAGTGCCTGTAGAAGATGTAAAACATCATCAGGAACTATGTTTAATTTCAGATCCTTCAACACCATTTGCAGTAGAAGTGCATACCTCTTACTAAAGGAAAACACTGCATTAAAAATGTACCAAAATGGCATACAAAGGAAATACCTTTGACCATTGTTAAGCCGTTCAGTCTCACCGATAAACATCTGCAATAGCTTCATCTCTTCCAAACATCATGCTTAAGATGAGTTATGGAAGATGCGTCATTTGAATTCTTGAAATTATTTTTGAATGACAAATAACTGAATTTCTGACTTTGAGAGATTTACTTCTTGAAAAGAAGGGTACTACCCCGCCTTATTTTGAATAATCTATCATTCAGTGTCCATGAATGTTAGCTTCAAGAATAATGCCTTTTTTCTGCAAAACAAACACATTTCATTTCTGGACAGGCACTTGTAATCTTGATGGCACTTGATGGTATTTGAAACTGTCACATCACTCCACATACCTTGTAGTGAGCGGAGACGTAAATTGACATCAGACGCTGTAGAAACACCTCCGAGGCTTTGTGGTAGCTGAACAGAGTATCTCTGTTTATGTAGTACGTAAAAATACCGCCGTCAAGGATTACAAAAAAAGGAAAGAAAATTAAAGGAAGTTACTTCTAGTGACTGTAAAAATGAATGAAATGTGCAAATTATTGAAATTGAAGGATAGCCCAGAATGAATTAACATTCTATTGGCTGAAGCGAAACATTGTCGTCTGTTGAGCATCAGCACAAAGTCCATGATGATTCCAAGTAACATCAACCTCTGTGGGTTCAATGTGCATTTATTTTTACATAAATACGTCAGAGACTTAAATCTAAGTAAAAACCAAGCCCTCTGGGTTCAGCTCTTTCTTTGATATTTTAGATCTTAAACTGCCGAAACACTGATGAAGTTTACACAGTAAGTCGAATTTATTTGCCACCTCAACATTCTTCCTTGGATCGGTGGATAGGTCAAGGAACGTAACTTGATAACAAGGGATAAGACGATAAGGTTTATTCAGAAAGTGGGTCTAAGTTCTAATGGCGCGACAGAAACTTATCACTACCACTGAATTCAACGTAAACCACTTTAACAGTTAAACAGGAGATAAAAAAGACTTTTATACTCCTAAAAAAAAACAAAGCATTAAACATGCTGATTTAGTGAGACAAAAAAAGGATATAGATCACAGCTTTCTGGCACAGGACATCCTGATGAGATTCTTGCGATGGACATGATATCCAGGCAGAGTAGCTCATGCAGCCATTTCTCCACGGGGTCCCCCATGCTGTACCGGATTGACTCTACGAGTGTGACCTCGTGCAGCGTCCTTCCTGTAGAGAAGTGAAAAGAGAGAGATGAGAATTTAGAATAAAACGAACGAAGATCAACAGCGTTCCAACTTTGTTTTTCAAAGAACACAAACTCAGAACTAATCCTATTCATTGAATTACAAAGTGGTCCAACACTAAAGGAACACTCTCTATGCACGTGCCTTTGTTAGGCAATGACATTGAGTTAAATGTGACTGGAGTAAAATACCTTGATTAGGCTAATAAAAAGACCATAAAAGGTTCCGAGGGTCTGACTGGTGTTACCATCACCTGTCCACACCCCTCACCCACAGACCACCAATGATGTCATCCCTCACCCCCCAACCCCACCTCACCTGTCACGGTGTTCCCTTCTGTTTTACTCCCAGTCGCTGCCAGAGTCCCTGAGTCTGTTTTCCCTCCAGAGCCAAAAGTTGCGTTCTGTTGCCTGAGCTGTTGGATGAGCTTCAGAGACAGGGACCTACCGGTGCCTTCGTAACTAGGAAGATGAACGAGAAGGAGCAAAGATAAACAAAAACAGAGAACAAACAGATGGTCCACCATATCTTTCATTCATGTTACAAAATTAGGAATACAGTCTACTGACCTTTGCGACCAAACAGATGGTCCACCATATCTTTCATTCATGTTACAAAATTAGGAACATAGTCTACTAACCTTTGCCAGCCTTCTGAGTTTTTACAATGTTATTTCTTGATTTCATTATTTGAACAGATTACATTAGAATGCAAACACCAACAGGGAAGGGATGCAAAAATGTATTTTTCACATCATTTAACCTCACCCGTTTATCGTGGATGACATAAACACCAAATAAGGGCCCAGCAGTCTCTTCACCAGGGGTAGAGGGATTGCGGCAGCTTCATCGATCACCACTAATTCCGCCTGGCTCAACTTTTGAGAGTCCCCAGGATGGATGTACTGTAATATGAAATAACAAAAAAAAATGGCAAAATCAGTCAAGAGATTTGTCACGCAAATTTATGCTGATTAATTCACTTGAATCAAATCATAACTTTAGGAAGATTAGTGTTATCAGGACAAAATGTGGAGTTATTTGCAAACAAACTGGCACGAAAAATGTGGAAAATGGGCTCGCAGACTGAAATGCACAATATATTAAAGTAAATCCTGCACTCATGCACACTTGCTACAACTATGTGCCCCCAACACTATTTGATATCCCACAAAATGAAGGTAACAGATACATATTTTGTTAATATCCACCACTTCCAAGCCAAATTCAAACTGGCTAGCTACCGCAACAAGTGGCGATACTTGGATATGACACCACTAAATTACCAGAAAACAAATCTTTGGTAACTTGAAGTATGTTATTAGTAATTCTACTTTTACATTAAATTATTCCAGCAGCAGAGATTCTACCGCATTTCAAGTGCATGCACATAAAGAAACTTCGTCAGTGATCAAATTCCTCAAAAATTTTCATCAAACCTGGATGGTCTGTCGGTGTTCTCTGAAGATGTTTACTCTAACCACTGCTTTGTTAAACTCTGGATTGGTCGACTGAACGAGTTCGTAGTCCATGTGCTCCTAAAGCAAACACCATATGCGGAGAAATAAAATTCGATAACGACAATGGCAGTGGGTTCTTATAAAGCACCGATAACATCGAAGGCATCTCTGCAAAATTTGGGTGGGTTCACAATCCGTTCATTCCGAAAAGCCATCTCACGACAACGGGGATCAGTACAAAAAAAGCAGTCACGTGGGTGCTTCACAGTTTAAAATTCCTTATTTACCACTCAAAGTATGTCTATTGATGGATCAATGTTGAAGAAAAAAAAAAGTTGTACCACCACATGGATTTTGCACCACTTTGTCATTTGCTCGGTCACACACATAAAGTAAACTTCCGAGACAGATTTTTCTCATTTATGTTTCCTTTATGAGAGCAAACTTGACGAACACAATTTTCCCCCAAATTATGAATTTGCAAACCTGTTTTTGACCTCAACTGGACTAAATAAACAAAACTTCAGCAAGTGCTTACCAATGTATGCCTACAAACCAAGTAAAATGTTTTGAGAAACATTATTATATCATGGGATGCACATTCACAAAGCTATCATGCACACTTACATATACTCAAAAATATACGCACACAAGTAATCACCTTTGCGATAAATCCCTCAAGCCACCAGGATGCACAGAAGCAATTACATTATACACAGCAACAGGCAATGAAAGAATGAAATACTATACATTTATGAAACAATTTCAATGCTTTGGCTGATATGTGGTTAACTTCTGAGCTTTTTTGGAACATGAAGTGCCATAAAAGTGATACAGTAGGAACTCAGAAAGCTTGCATTCAAAGCTGGAATATGAGTTTCAAATCTATCATATTTTGCCACTGGAAGTCAAATATGTTATAGCCACTACAAAAGAAAAAAACATTGTTTAAGCCACATTTTTGCACAAATGGGTATTCATATCCATTCCCATTGGTCTGTTTGATTTCAAGTTGTGGCGATTGGCTGCTGTGATTTCTTGCAGTCTGAATTTTGTAGCCGACAAAAAGGTCGAGACAATTTTCATAGCCCGATATCTTGAAAATGAGTGCATAGTTCTCTTTCAGATTTGTGACAGGTGATCTTTTCCCTTACTTTCTCTTCCCAGATGAAGAACTAAGGTAGATAACCAGTTGACTGCATCTACAACTCATATTTCAGTTTCAAATAGTTTTCGTGTGTAACTAAGAACACGACTGTCTGCACTTACTCCTTTTGATCAAAATTTGTTGATGCTGAAACAATAATCTGACTTCTAACCAATCATCAAAAGCCTTTACCTGGTAATCTAGAGCATCAAAACCCTTGAAGACAAATTCAAACAGCGTCCTGAGGTTTTCTGGACTGGGAGCCGTCACAAAGATGTTAGAATACCTGGAAAAATTAAAGTAACAATGGATGGGTTTTAATGTATTATTCTTTCCACTGTACAATTCAGTATTAAACAGAGCTGGTGGAATTGGGAGATGTAATTGTTGCAATTACAGTAACTTTCACGGTATTTAATTACAACTTATGCAAATTTGTTCCTTGGTAATGGTATTCATCTCATAATGTGGGAATGGGTAGAAAGTATCTGTCTTCTTTTTTTGGCACAATAATAACAAGAAAACTGTCCTATCACCAAAAACCACTACAGCAAGTCTTTTGAATAATACGTCAATTCTAAAAATAATACATCGATTCCACAAGAAGTTTGATTCAAAAATATCTCCCGATATTACAAGTCAAATATTTAAAATGTATCTTACTCTGCTTATTTCACACATGATTTGAAGCAAATTCTTTGCCTCTAGTCGGACTTAAAAGTAATCTCCAGTTTTGTCAAGAATGTATTGATGACATGTACAGTTGCCTCATTTCAAACCATTCACTGACCCTCCCATCCCCCAACACCTCCTCTTTCCTGACTGGCAATCATTGACCTCTGTCAGGCTTTCAAATACAGTATGAGGTTCATTTGCAACATGTGCTCACCCAAAAGCCACTGCAGTTGCCATGGCAAGACCGAGGGCAGCAGACTTTCCTCTACCTCTTGCAGCCGTCATACAAACTGTACTCCTCAAGGTCTTTTCAGAAATAGCATCCACAAATTTCAGTAGAGCTTTGCCCTTCGATGAAAAAAAAAAACAGTGAACAAAATACCAAATGTTAGGATTTTAAGTGATCCTTTTCATAAATTACACAGATTTCAGTTGAGATTGTGATTGTTCTCAATCACTTTTCGTTGACAGCTTGAAGATCTGAGTAAAACTGAAAAAAAAAAACTGATGTAACCATCATGTGAGATTACTAACGACATCGAAAGAGATGAAAAAGATTGTGATTGAGTTGTCTATATACTTCACTCCATTTATAAAGTTTGATCATTTTGAAAAGATGCTGCATAAGAACCCATTGTGATCGATCACCTGGTCCAACGTTTTAGCACAGTTGATGAGGGCGCCCACAGGCTGTGTGTCTTGGAGGGATTCCTTCAGTCCTTTCAATTCCTGTTCATTCGGACTGAGGGCATCGTCCTGAAAATCGTATGGGAGAGGAAGAGAAATGATTAAGAGTGTCTCTGAAAACTTAGAGGTTAGAATTTCACAGATTTACGATTAAAATTAAGTTCTTCTTGATAATGAGAACCACACACTATCACACATCTTTAAACACAAACGTGAAGTACTTCAGCTTTGGACTGTTTGCATTATAAACTAGATGGGTGAAGTTATTTCAGATCAACATTGCTCAATGGAAGACTGATTGACCTCACCTGGCTTTTTCGTGGTACAGCTTGGATGTTCAGGATATGGGATGACAGCGGTAAGATGTTCAGGTCATCGTCCACAACCATACACGCAGGGCAGGATGCCAAGGACAACAAAAACCTGATGACATTAATACGGCAATATTTGGATAACTTTGCTTTAGTTATTTGGCATCCCAAATGAATTAAATATGTGATTTCCAAATGGCTAACTGGTTGCTAGGATAGATGCTACTGTACTTCCACATAAAAGGAACAACTTTGAACCTTCAGCAATGTTGCCAGCTGATCTGTGAAATTTAAAGCTGATGAAAAGTACTGTACCTTTTTGAATTTCTGGTAAATTTTTGTGAAGAAATGTCTCGGACAGGAACCATTGTTCAACTTCACTTTGAGACAGGCCAATATCAATAATACTCATCCTATCGAATGGAGTGAAATGGTTTCCCTACAGTGGTAGAATTTCAACTTTGACGATAACATTGCCACATTGGAATAACAGGTTTGCAAGATTTTCAAAGACCAACTTATGTTTGTTTTCATTCCCAAAGGACAAGGCATCCTTACCTTTCATTGAACCTTCCCACCACATCCTGGTGAGATTCTGTCCTGTACCTTGCATGAACGTCCATGGACATGGTGTACAGCTGACGAAGGGAGTTCATGCTGCGCAAGAGGATCACGACAGTGCCCCCGCCTTCAACAGTCTCGATGGTCCTCGCCAGCAGGTTTGGCGTCATGTTCTCGAAGTCCTGCAGGACGCACATTCCGTAGGTGTTGCCGAGGATCTTGTGTGTCTCGGAGTAGTAGCAGTACCGTATGTTGGTCGCTGCGATGAAGAGTTCGAAGGGATTGTCCTCGCTGACGTCCAGGGTGCCGCTCTTGATCTTTTTCTGAATCTTCCGTATTCGTTTCTTTCGATTGCTGAAATCGATGGCAGAAAATGGTTAAGTTTCGGTGGGCAATAGCGGTAACCACTTTATTAAAGTTGTCATTTACGACGATGGTGAATTATTACATTGACTAAAATCCACAAACTGCATTGTGGTTTCGATGACATGCACTGCACTGAAGTACAGTAACTAATTTTCTGGCATGCGATGGTCCTGGTACAATTTTGTCACCAAAGAGTGGAGCAGACTTTGATATCTCAAATGATATACAAACAGAGAGAACTGTAGACTGCAGAGTGATCACTGTAGCGCCTTCACTAATGAAAGATAAATGGCAAAGAAATTACAACACTGTAACTGTCTGAGAAAATTAGAAAATGTATTCGTATAGCTAGGGTAGCAATATCTCCAACCACAATTTACATTAAGGAAATAACGATTGCATGTTATAAAACCCACAATGTGTGAGGGGGTCCAGAAAAGCAATATTTGGGCCTGACCAGATAGGCCATGTACACACTGCCTTAAAATGATATTTCAACATACAGTATAAAGGAACAGAAATAGGTATAAATATTATGCATGCAGTAAATATTGTTATTTGCATGCAAACTCAGTGAACAGTTAAAAATCCTTGCAGGTACCTGCTAAATCCAAGTTCCTTCTTGTAGCACCAGAGCACAGATGGACGGGCTTTGACGACAGCCTTCGAAAGCATGTGATGTAGGATCACCACCTGTTATAAGAAGAGATAAAAGGGAAAACATTGAAAAAAATTAGCAGTTGACAAGTCCATGCCACTAACTGAGCTCTGTGTAATGATATTACAGTATAAAAAACAAAACATCATACAAGTTTAATGGAAGTCAGCAGTCCTTGCATCTGAGACATCCACATTCTCTACAGGACAACCTAATTTTTGTTCAGGTTTGTTCTTTGGACAACAAAATTTTTAGTAATGCTTCAGTCAAGTAGATATTTTACTTCCAATATCTGACACATGATGAGGTGATATGTGGGGATGATATATTAACGTAATGCAAACTTGTGTGTTATTGGTACATTAACCTAGAAATACATACTGTAAGTCTGTATCATTTTTGGCAGTAAAACTAAATTTTGAAATTTGAAGGACAACCTTATTTTAAAGGTTAGTTGTCCTTTGGACGGGCAGATGAAAATGCTGAAACTACAATACCATCAAATTTGACATCACGTATGATCAAATAAGCAGACAGAAATAATTAGAAGCATCCTTTCACAGTTTTTATGTAGATATAAAGTGATGTGAGGGTGGCGAGATGATGTGCTCTGGGCCCCATGTGTCATTAATATTGCAACAGCAGCCAGAAAATGAAGTTTGATCACCTTGAACATTAAAGCATAAACTGTCTGATAACTGGAAGATAAAATTGTAGAATTACTCATGATCCATCACGGACATGGCCTCATAATTGGGGCCCACAATGTTGGCATTGTGACTTCCTTGTTTATGTTTGTTAAATGTCACAGAGGGATGTATACAGCATTACAGAAAGTTAGTTTAACATCCTGACCTGGTCCCTCCCTTTGTCTCCGACGATCACAAACATGGAACGATGCCCTGTCACGACACCGTTCTCGATCAGGACTCGTATCCTGTTGTCGATCTTCTTCCGGACCATACTGAAGCTGTCTGCGGGAGAATTTGAGTGAGGTGATTGTACAGTGTGGGTAAAAATGCAAATGCTGGTTTTCTACAGAACCAAACTGAGCTACTGAAACCAAAACAATAGAACAGCTGATCAAACATTGACATTAAACAGTATATGGACACTGTTTGCAGGAACGAAGGGAGAATAGACTGTTGTTCCCACAAACCCAAGCGCTACTGTAACCATTTTTGCATAAATGTTACCCAGAGTCCCTGTCAATCTGTCTCACCAAAAAAATAGGGAGATAACATTTTTCTGAACCAAAAAGTCAGGAAACTAGTAACAAAAAGAAAAATAGTGAGAATGGTATTAATAGTTTTTGATAGCAAACAGTGCCACAGAGAGAAGTTCACACACTTGCACATTAAGCACAAGTTACCCTTGTACAGTAGGCCTATTTTCACGTACTGTACGTTAATTGCAGCCAAGGGTGTATTCCATGTTAAGCCCAATCTAAGTTACGCTGAGGTGCTCGTGTTCATACGCCAAGGTGTTAGATTGTGAGTCATACTGTAGCCGCTAAGTAACTAACAACTTACTAACACAGCAACCAACTATTGGTGTAAATTAATTAATACTAATCTACCTTATGACAGTTGAAAATTTTGTAAACAACAATCTCATTTCCAATGCACTTTATGTTTACTTATGGCCAATTACTCAAATAAACCCTACATGTGCACTGCTAGCTGTTTTGGCTATTTTTAGAAATGTCACAAATGGAGTTAAAACCAGGAGACTAGATACCTGTAGACTCAAATTCCTACAAAGCTGAAGAGAATTATCAAGAATATCCTTGAAAGTTACACGTAATGAAATTCAATTTAACATCATCCTTGCACACTACTTAATTATTAGTAATACTAATTTAGGTCAAATGGCTGACGAGTAATTGGGCTAGTACTGTCACATAGGCTAGGCCTACTGTAGGGCTACGCCAGTGATACTCAGTCATGGTCACTGAGTCTACTGTATGTGACTGTGAGTTAGCCTACTTAGGCCTTAGGCCAAGAACTGAGAATAAGACTAGGACTTTTTTAGGAGCACTGGTGTCAACCTACAAAAGCTTCGAGGAAACTGTTGCATAAACGAGGGGCATGAAGCCAAGGAACTTACAAGTTCACTTTCACAGTCAGCTGCTGTATACTGCAACTACGGTAGGAGTTAGTTACAGTAACTTGCAATTTAGCAAAACTGGAATCCACGCATATGTGACCACTACTGTTAGTCACTGTACTGTACAGCTGTGTAATGTGTAACACTAACAGTAGTGTATGCTGTGCAACGTTTTAATATTAACAATCGCAAAATTAGTACCTACGACAAACACGTGAGGTGGAAGAGCAATGTAAAATATTTCATAAGGCCATGTTGTAATGAAACTTTCACGCGGTTTTGTGGGTTTTTACGTGGTACTGTAGTCCACAGTACAGCTAAGATTGACTGACTTTGCTATTTAAGTGTACCTTAAGTCTTGAATGACAAGGAAATGTATTTTAGAGGTTGGAAATAAATCTTATTCATGCACCCACCTCCTATCTTCATTATTTGTTCCATTATAGCTGAGATATAAAATACTGAAAGGTATCCAACTTAACAGTCAAGTCTGTGTGCAAAACTTTGTGATGTCCTTCTTGTTCACTGTACCTGCTGATTTGTTTCCTTGTGAAATTACTGTTTTTTCGACCTTGAAAAGTTACTGCTTTCTTGCACAGCACTTGTTTGGAGAGATCTTGTGCAGTCAAGTCACACCATAACACCAAGGCATGACAATGACAAGCAAGTGTAGCAAGTACTGTGCCTGAAAGGCAACTAACGTCATGGACAGCACAAAAAACATCACATTCATTTTCCTTTAGTGCAAAAACGATAACGTACTGAACAAGACAATAGAACTTCCTGCAAAAATGTGATTTTACTAAACTACTGCAAAGCCTTTGCAATCGTGAACAAGTGATAATCATTCCAGATTTAGGATTCACGGTAGAATATATAACTGAGAGATGTCAACACATCATTTAAGGATCATTTATCAGTTGTTCAACATTGGAATGTTACCTTCACCGGAGTTAATGGCTCTCATAAACAAGCTAGATTTGAATCCATCATGTTCTATTGGGCAGGATCTGTGTACAGATTTTGATAAAGCAAGATGAGAATTTGCCAAGTTATTAATCTAGATGGGGTTAAATTGCCAGGAATAGTCACATCACAGAAATTTCCACAAGGATAGTAAATATTGATGGATGATCTCAAAGTTAGATAGGAGTGTCATTTTTAATCAAACGTCAGTTGCTTGCACCATCCATTCCGAGAACAGTGAGTGATTGACTCAAATCTGACGGCAAAAGATGCTGGGGTTGAAGACAACTTACAGTAATTACACATACGCAATAAAAGATGTGCACATCTTTGATATTATCTCTGTTTCATTTCTTTCTTTCAGTTGTTTCAAGTACAAATCAACAAATTTCACAAATGAAATGTACAAAAAAGAGAAAAAAAAAATGAATGAATATAGGACCTTTCGAGTAAGTCGTTCGACATAAATTAGATGTACTCAAAGGTTTTGTTTTTACAGTGAAAGTGATATTTAAAACACATGCCATATATTTTAATTAAAACAATTATAAAGAAAAAACATGCTACAGCATGAGTGCTGATGGCTGCATTTATAGCTAGACATCAAAATGAATTAACCTGCATTTGGGACATTTTTTGTCTAATTATTAATTTATGTACTATTTTTAATTATTTATTTATGAGCTCTTCATTGCAACTCTTCTTGTATTTGGATACACTGTACCAAAGTTGATTCTGAAGAACATGAGAAGGAAGAACAAAATGTAGGAGAATTCAAAGGAGGTAAAACAGAGTGGTACACAAAATGCAAACGTACCCTAGGAAACAGATCTTTGAGACGTTTCCTTCATCAAAGCTGATGACGTAATGTAATCATATGGCGTAACAAAACCAAGACAAAAGGACTAAGTTATACCGAACAAAACAAAAAAAAAATATTTAAAACAATACTAAGGGGACAAATGAAACTTTCATTCAAAGCCTTCCACTTCCACTAGTTTGCAAAAAGACTTAATTGGTAACGATTACATAAAGGAATTCTGCAAATGCTAGCAGGTTTTGACAAGAGTTAAGAATAGTTACAGTGGTATCAGGACCCAAAGCCAGGCAGATTCCAGTGGACGGAGGGGAGGGAACCAAAACAGAAATAGGGGAGGGGGGGGGACATAAACCATAATATCCTAAACTTCACATGGGAGCTACAGTAAACTTTTGAAAGAGTGAGCATCCCAACGGTCCCCTTTGACTATACGGCCTGCATTTTCTCACCAAAAAAAAAAAGAAAATTGGTGAAATAACACTGAAGTCTGGAAACCTTGAAGGAGAGCTACTGTACGTTGCCACGGAGACTACAGATTGGTACAAGAATGTTACAACTTTTCCATGGTGAGTAGACAATGGCGTGAGAATGACAGCATATGTGCCCATGAAAAGGCTGTGCAGCGAATTCTCACTTAAACGGCGACTAAAATATTATTATGTTGTGTATCATGCATGGATGAGAACCTACGTAATTAATTAAACGGATCTCAGGTTCTCAATATCTGCAAGGAGATGGCCACATTCATGCTCAGGCTATGTGCCACCTGGCAAAGGTGAAGACCCCCTTGCGATGTAAACGACGACATACTTCAAATGAAACGTACGTGATAACAAATTGAAAGCATGACAGGATGCCAGCACTGAAGTCCTCCCGAGATTCAGTCATATTGGAACTGCACTATCAGACTCATCCCAAAAAAGGACATACTGACCTCACTCTCTTGAAAACTTTATTGGCGATACCTTCATACAGTAATTCTCCATCGTATGCTTACTTCTAGGAATGTGACAACTAACTTCAAAGAAATCAACTTACGCTGAGACGGCGACAGAATACCGACAACAAGATACGCTGCTACGAAGTAAACATACTTTTCTTAAATATTGATGTCTTTGAAATAAATAACTTTCTACGTACAAGGCCAAATCGAGGAGCATGCGGCGGACCTCGAAATGTTTCTCCCGAAAGTTGTCAAGGCACTTGCACAAGTGTTCTAGCTAATCAAATATAGACTATCCATACCTATGGTTACAATTTAATTTAAGCACATATAAGTTACAGATAATCTCCCTGAAAAATTTCTTAAAATAGTCTTAATATTTATCAAAAAAGAAGGAAGTATCACAAAATATACACTTTATCTGTTTCTGAACAAATATGAAGCAACCACATTCCCCCCCCCCCCCTTCCATTTAAGTCCACATGTAAATGTCCTCACAGCACAGTGAAGCATGTTCACACGTTGATGTTGAGCCCAATTTCAAGGAAATGTTTGTCAAAATTTTGTGCCAAGTCAACTTTGCCAGCACCCACCCTAGACCATGTCACCAGAAATACCAAAACGGCTGCTCATACGAATAATCCGTTTCGATCTTCAGTCTACTTCGGCAACTCTGTGATGAATGACCGTCACTTCTCGAACGTTGCTAAGAATCTGATAATTGGTTCTCAGAAAAACTGACTGACCTACAGACACAAGTGACTGCCAAAAAAAAAAATCACATCAAGCTGCCAAAAAAAATATCAAGCTGCGGCAACTTGCCGACGAAGCTCACACACCTTCCCCATAATGCTGTATCACGCCAGGTAAAATAAGGAATTTGCTTGCCAGATGCACCAGGGATCGTGATGCACAATGTATCAATTATATTAGAATCGAGAACTGGAACGGATAATAAATTTCATGACTTTTTTTTCAGGAAGCAGGAGCCCTGTACATATGACATACCTCATATGGATTCTGGCTTTATCAAAAGTCTTTACAAAATGTGCTCTTATTCATTATCAATCACTTTCAACAAAAATATTATTGAAACAAAAATGTTACAAACAAGAAAGACACCAAGCACCAAAAAGATAACCAAACATAGCACAAAGGCAACGAACAATTCCCAACCTGACGTTCACTGTTAATGAGACAGAGAGGGATCACACAGGTTTTGGGAAATTCCTTCCACATTCCCCAGATATTTTAATATCTGTGATAATCAAATACCAACCACACGAATAAATAGAAAGGAAAAAAAGTAGCAACACGAAAAAAAAGAAAGAAGATTAGACAAGAGAGTTAAATTTGACTGAAATAATTTCAGTCTCTCTCATAGTTATTGCAATTGACACAGTTTCTCCTACTCAGAGAATAAATGGTAACATTACTCTCTTCAGCCTTTTGACAAATGGTCTCACATCTGCTAGACACATAATGTAACTAGAGGTACCAAAAACTTATTAGCAGGTGCACATGCAGAGGCTTTCTGCCAAAGGCTGTGCGAACTTGGCTGTTCAAATGGGGGGGGGGGGGGGGGGGAACCTGTGGAATTTGGGTCACTTGGGTGGTCTCAGTGTGGCAACAATGGAAGGGTGCCTATGGAGCCAAAATGGCAATCAAAAGGATACAGATTCTAAAAGCTTACAAAATAGTTGAAACTTGTCTCGTGGACATAGTTTGTTTTGGGAAGTTATTGCACACCCCCATTATGTTTCAGTTTGACAAACGTCTATTGCCAAGACTTGAGTATGTCGAGAGCCCTGGATGGTATTAATGCTTGTTGCACTGGTTGCTTTCATGAGGACAAAAGATAAAACACTACAGAGTGTTTGCAGTTACCTCATGCATTTCACTTTCGCAGCGTGACGGGGAGTGACTGCCGCGGTTGACAGATTATATCTTTGGACGACACACCAAGCCACTGTTCATTAAACACGCAAGAGACGTGCACACTGCTACACAAAAGACAAAGCTGAAGTCACCAGTTTTTGATGAACATTCATGCATCACATTGCGGCGTTTCGGGGTTGGTGGAATAGAAAGGTCAATCTCCAATCATATTCCTTTCCTAGTCAAAAACATCTGAGATACAGTAGTGCTCCGACCACGATACTTCAAGTTCTAAGAAAGAATAGGACTTCCAAGATGATTACAAGAAAATGCCTAAGACCTTGAGACAGTATTTCAGATAAAGAAGATGAGAGGCCCAATTTTCTTCAGTTACATACATGGCTCTGAAAATATGTCTCACTCGTCTCTCGAAAGTGAAGAGTCGATGACGAGCCAAAACACGAACAGAACAAAACATAAAATCACTGATGCTCATAAAGATAAACAAGGTAACCAAAAGTCAAGAAGCAAACTATGTCGGAAGCAAAGTGAATAAAAAATGCCAGCAAAAACAATCGAGTATTATGAAACGAAAAACTAACAGGGAGCAATATATGACCATTCTTTTAACAACGGGAACAAGTAGAATGATACCACTCAGCGGTCTTGCGTTGCTAGCAACATTGTTCACCTAATACCGAGACCAACAAAAATATTTGTCTGATCTCTGTGGATTTGACATCTGTCATGAATGCTATTCCCGATGTGGAACTTTTGTCAATTTTCCCTTACTCTCTTGAGTGCAAACCAAATCTAATATTGCACATTGTACAAGGCATGCCCTTCTACAATGCGATGGCAGGCATCACATCCAAAAGGCAGACCCAAGCTCAAAGAAGAAAGTGAAATGTTCCATGAGCAAACACTTCTTTTCCACTGTCAGCTGTAAACTCTACTTCCGAACAGACTTTTCACAATCATAGTTTCTTTCAGCTCAAACACATCCTCGTGAATAAGAATGCAATAAGGCAAAAAAAAAAGGGGGGGGGGGGGGGATTTTAGCCAATCAGCAATTGTGATTGGGTTATGGTTAGGTCCATGCAAGTAACAGAGGTACTCGACCCTCCACACATGCGCATAGACCCAACCTCTCACAACTGCCTGAAATTGATAATTTTGCCTGCTGTAAAATGCTTCATACAATGCCACATGTTGAGAATGTAGATAGCTGGCAGTATCAAGGTGCACCAGCACTTCCATACGACCATCTTGCAAACCAAGGTTATATAGCCTGACCAAATCTCATAGGCCATGCAGGAAGAAGGGAGGGGGGAGGTGGACAGTTAGGAGAAGCCACAAAATAGAAAAGTTGGAAGCCACAAGTTTTGAAACAACATTGCAATGACAGTCTAGGCTAATCTACAGTTGGCAATGTGTTACAATCCGTGATATATTATATCATCACTTACAAGGATCATTAGATCCGCCAAGTACAAGACTATCCTGGTCAACTTCCAAAAAGTAAATTGACCTCAAAATAGATTTAAAAAATTCAAGATTCCACCCGGGTAACAGATGTACTGCACACTTCGCCAACGTTTTGATCCATCCTGACTTCTTCTATCCTTTTCCCACTTCTCCCTGAGATGTTGTTTTTCACTTCCATCCTCCAGCTTTTACGACCATATGATTCTGTCCAAAGTTAATTTTGCTCTAGCTGCTGCCTCCGAGTGCTGCACAACCTTCTCTGCGGTCCATCATCGACTTCCGCTGGCGATGGGTCCATGCTTGGCACGGTCGAACCTGCTGACTTGAGTCCAATCTATCGATTCCTAAATGAATCAATCGATCAATCTAGGCTTTGATGTTAGTCATGATCTCTTTGATTTTGTGGACAGCTTTTTCACTTTTCTGATAAGAATTCATGAGGTCCTCGCTGTCGACTTTCTTTTTCTGCAAAGCAACATGAAAGAGGAGAGTGAGGAACAAACAGTACGACTACGAATAAAAAAAAAAAAAAAAAAAAAAAAAACCTTATTCAGAACATATATGAAAATGTTATGGCAAAGAATTCATGACTGAACAAAAATATACCCCTGCAATCCCTCAACCATGCTTCTTAAACTGCAAACTATGTACTGTTGTCCTGTTGATACTTTCTTGACAACTATACTACAGGGAAATTTTAAATAATTTGATACTGATGACTCTTTTTCAGCTTCCTCCACTATCACATAATCTTCCAGCATTTACTGAGGACACATGCCCGAACTAGCCGGTATCCTCTTCCTCCCAGCCCTCCCCCCCTCTGGCCCCCTCCACCCTTAGAAGCCTGTCACCTTTCAAGTCTCAATCTGAGGTCATTACCGTGATGGCGTCGTTGAGCTGCTTGACCCTCTCTTCGAGCGCCAGCCTCTCATTTCTCAGCTCTGTGGTTTTCTGCATCAGTTTCTTCTTTTCCTCCTCCTTCCGGCTCTTTTGAGCCAGATATGAATGCACCATGGATACCATGCTCTTCCAGTCATCCGCCTTGTTTTTCCTCACCTAGAGAAGAAAATGAACAATCGTGATATCTCCGGCCAGGGTCAATTACATGCTGACGAGTTTGTACATGATGACAACAACATGTTTACAACAATTAACTCCACGTTCTTTTCCTTTTTTCAGAATCCCCTGCATTGGCCACGCCCCTAAATTGATGGCAACAGGCGGGTCCAAAGCTGTTGCTGAATATCTACAATGACACTGCACATTATAAGTCAGATTTTGTAGTATGTCT
This sequence comes from Stichopus chloronotus, assembly GCA_021234535.1. Lineage (NCBI taxonomy): Eukaryota > Metazoa > Echinodermata > Holothuroidea > Aspidochirotida > Stichopodidae > Stichopus > Stichopus chloronotus. The sequence continues at coordinate 9,373,414 of CM037847.1, forward strand.
TCTTCAGTTTCACTTCCAGGTTTTTGGGATTCATGTTTTTGAATGTTATTTACATGCCATTCAAAGCAAGATAACGACTTTGTGGAAACGGCAAAGTAGACTTGAGTGAATTCATTCTGGCTGGGGGTTGAAATAGCCCACCTGACACTGTGGACAGCTCCAGACGCCGGATGGCACGGTAGACAGTGGTGGATCAAGGCAATCAAAGTGGTAGACTAATCGACAGGTGTCGCAGCATAAAAGTTCCCCGATCCTTTGACAGACGGCACAGGAATCTTCATGGCTCTAAATGAAAAGAGAGTGGTAAATAACTGCATTGCTCCTTCGCCTACATTTCCACTTTGTGAGCAGATATGCCCTTCACATTTAAATTCTTTGATAGACACTAGAGCCAGACTTTAACCCACTGGCTTAATACATCCCATTTCAGAGATGGACCATATTATATCTCAGCATTGGCAACCACAAGTTTAGAAAGAAAATGAAGGGGCGGGGATGAAGGGGGAAGGAGAAAGGAGGGGGGGGGTGATGAATAGGAATGTAGCATTCAATGGCATGTAAAATACTTACATCAGATCTACCATTAGTAGCACCAACTGGAGATTGTATTGACACTGGGACCTCTTTGGCAGGTTCAGGGGGCGAGAAACGGCCTGTAAATATGAAGACGTGGAGGGGTTGTGTTATTGGAACCTTTCATCTTTTCATTGAAATGGCAAAGTCTCACCCATGATAGCTCTGACAATGAGCTCAATATTTGCAGAAGCCTTTCTCAAACTCCTAATGCGGTCACCATGGAGATACTTTGGCAAATTATATGAAATACTGGTGCAAGGAAAAGAAAGGATCCTATGCATTCTCTATTTCTATCAATACTTTTGTCAACTGAAGTATAACGCCACAGGAACCTTGCTGCGAATGGCCACAACGTGGTCCAGTGACCCACAACGGTAGTCAACTTGAATCACCACATGCTACCACAAAAGACACGCTTGCAGAGCTCAGCTACTTGGAGGGACACATGTTGCCCCCCCCCCCCAAATACTTACTTCGCTTCCTTGTATCATGAAACGATTCTGCAGAGCCTGTGGTAGCGGCAAGGTAACTGGAAGCAGACTGTCGGCTCTGAGAATAAAGAAAGACAAAGGAATGGGGTCAGTGACAAATTATCTGGAATGAATTGCTTTACCAACTGTCGTGCTTAAGAGTTTGTTGTTTCGTTTCCTGCAGCAGAGTTGCATTTAAAGTGCATGTGATATGAAAAACACATTTTGGAGTACTGACCAAATTAATCATTAAAAAAAAGGTGAAGAGAGTCACACTTTTCATTAAAATACCTGTTACAAACAAATTTCTCACTCACGATTGCATCATGAATTAACATAGAGCCATATATGCAAATTTGTGACAACAAGGGAAGGACCCACAAGATACACCTCATGTTATACTTTGTCTACCTAACCTGTACTTTGATGACGATTGAGAATTTTATATCCCTGAGTGGTTTTAGTTTGGAAGCATTTATTATTTTCATTTGAAATAGTGATATCACTTACCAATGTAAAACCCATTGATTAGAAACTTAGGGGATAAATGTATAGGTCTAGCAAAAGAGACACTAACACTGTGCAACACTCCACATCACCGGTTTTGCATTTTCATCAAACTTTGAAAAGCCACATCTCAAAGACTGTCATAGATACAAACACAATTCCAACGGGTTATCATTCAGTGTTTCTCTCTGCAAATTCTGAATGAAGTCAGTTCTTTTCTAGATGGATATATCACATGGTCTTTAACTTCCTGGGCATACAGCCATTCAAAGGTTCAGCCATCTTGAATACATACTTAAACACAAGAGCTGAACTTGAAGACATGAGTCAATGTCTGCAATAGCGCATGTGGTTATTAAGGATGCTCTTTTTCTTCTTTGTTGCTCATATTTATGGAAAGGTTGAGATATCCACTTGAAGATATATTTATTCAAAATATCTAATAAATATAGCCATCCACTTGAAAATAAGCCTATTTAAAATTTACTTCTATAACCACTTTGGAAAATTTCTGGGGATTCAAATTTGGCTCGTTCAGTAAGGCTCTTTACAGTGGTGCTCAGGGGGCTGCTTGGGTTTCTGTTTGTCCAATTAAGGCCTTGGCAGCCTTGGGTTGCTAGGTACAGCTGACAGGCTGCTGAACTGAGCAGATTCCCCTCACATCCCTGCCTTTGGCAAAAGTGGCTAAAGACTGGGTGATACACACTCATCCGTCAGATGGGGACATTAAATGGCGGTCCTGAAGCAGGTTTGGGTTTGCATCGGCACTTGTCTGGTTTTACCTCTGCCTCACTTTCTCCTGGACACTTATCAAAAGAGTAGACAAATCTCACCAGGTTCATCCACAATCAACATGTGGTAAGGTCCATGATGAGCCCATACAGGCTTCCTGATCCTCCAATTTTCAAATTCAAATCCATTCAGTTCTAAGCTTTACATTAAGAGTACATCTATCGACACATCCGATACATACAGAAACTATGAACTTCCATTTTTTTATACTCTAAAATTTTTGTTCATTCTTGACGTGAAGTTTGTACGGTAGTCCTTGATGGAACCACCTCTCTGTCACAATTGACATGAAGTTGATGAAAACTAAAGAAACATGGATGTAAACTGACCTCGAGTTCTTTTCGGTTATAACTGGAAAACTGTGGGTTTGCCGTGCTCCTCCGTTTCCTCTCCTGCCTCTTATTCTGTAGGTGCTCAAGCGTCCTCTGCGTGATGAGGCCTAGAGCTGCCATGAACTCCAGTTTCTGTTACAAAATTTAAACATACACAGTGACATATGAAAATGATCTTAAGGATGAGTGACAAATGTGCCATAAAATCCAGCTTCTGTCATAGAGTGAAACATACACCATGCGATGTGAACTGACTAAGTGTGATGAAAGGCATACGTGAGCAGTGAACTCCATTTTATACATAGCAAGCAATGTACGCTATACTGCAGGACATAAAAAGCTTCTGTCAGTGAGGCAGACAGACTGTAAACTCCAGATTCTGAGATACAAACAATGCAAACAGAGTCCGACGAACTACCTCGTATTGGACTGAGTAGAAATTAAGGAAGACAATTACCATAGAATTGCGACTTAAGACATCTACCTTTGTGAACTGGTGTCAACTTGCACATTGTAGGTAAACCAAAAACGCAACCAAACACATGGAGACAAAACATGCGGAAATTAAGACTACTAGGTTGCATCATTACTCATTTAAAGGTATTGGCCTCTAAAGGAAATTGATATTCTACAGAATTCAGAAATAATTTTCTCACCTAATTGATAAAAACCATATCTCAATAGCACACTCATTGCAAAAGTTATAAATTATTAAAGAAATATTTATTTCAAAATGGCACCAAGGCACAACTTACGTTAATATCCTTTGTATTTCTTTATAATCCTAACTGTCTAGATGAAACATCACAGTAGCTTAAGAGATGTGAGTCAATTTTCACAACATTTTAAAGCAAATCTACAATGCACCCAGTCTACATATTCACTATAGTGTCAGATTTCAAGGTTAAAAGAGGACTTAAATTACCACAAAAAACAAAGATACCTCTGTGCTGGCTTAGGACATAGATTTAAGGCAGTTCACTTCATAGCTAAGATATGCACTGTATGGGGGTGATCAGTTCATCAATGTCTAATGGAGGTACTTTCTCTATCTTGGGTCCTGGATAAAACGCAGGCTGTGACTCTAACTTGTATTGTATTGCACAGTTATAGAATACATACACACCAGCACTGTTGTCCAAACTATTAAATGAAATATGCAAACAGTTCAAAAAGAAATGATGCTGGGGAGTGGAAGGGGGGGTTGGGGTTAGCTTGAAATTACCACTTCTGCCGGAGTCATCGCCTTCTTTGGTTTCAGTTGACTGCTACGTTTCTGTTCCTTGAATTTCACGACCTTTTTGTCCGGTATATCCAGCTGAAAATGTCACAAAAAAAAAATGAGACGATGCAAAATTAAACGAGAAAATGAAACTTAAAATCAACCCCAATGAATAATTTATCCCACTGGCCTCAACTGCAAACACCCACCTGAACTAAGAAACCAAACGGACCTCAACTTCCGGATGATCTGCGACGCTGCTAGTGCAGTATTCACATCTGGGGACTGCTCCAATTTATTTTTTTTTTTTTCAAAAACAGCACCACTTTTTACCACAAAGCTCTTGCAATTACCCTGGTTTTCTCATCTACGAGTTCTCTCACTAAAATCAGTTCCATAATTCAACTAAAGATAAGAGGGAACTGAGACGTGAAAGACACAACCTTGGCAAATTTAGGCAAACACCGCATGTCTGAAAATTCACAAAAGATTAGAAGATTTTTTCAAGTAATTAATTATTTCGAATGTAAGGCTAAGCTTTACTGTGACTAACACTTTTCTGCACTGACCCTTTGACCCCCCAAAAAGTATAATTTTTTTACCAAGTGCCCCCCCCCAAAAAAATAAGTTGGATCAAATGGTGAGGATTCCCGATCTTTGTCCTGCAACCAAATAGAGGGCTGAGGATGAAGTAACAACCACTTAGACATAAATGCTGGGCTACTGTGAAGAGAGTGTTGGTTTCCAGCGTTGGACAATAAAGCGAGTTCAACTGTTTACCTAACGGACGACACACACGTGGAGATGGTTTTCGTACTTTTCCAAACTAACCTGTCCTTGCAGCCACTGTGTTATCAACCTTTTTCTTTCTGTTTTTCTCTCTTTCATTATTACTGTCTTGATTTAAGAAATAACTTTCCGAGCTGCTGTCTCAAAGACATCTCCTTTCACTGTGCCGTTAACAAAGTAAACATACTGAAAAACTTCTGTGGACTGCTTATGGCCTGGCAAATTCCGACGGGAGAAGAGTGTCTCAAATTGTTTCAAATCCCATGAATTTAATGAGTACTGATGATCACATCTTAATATGTAATCGACATAAATAATTGTCTCATCTAATTACACATCAATCAGGTGACAGAACAACCTCAGAGGATTGTCAACATTCTCACAGGTGGCCACCAGCCGTTCCCTCCCCTGACTTCTTGCAAATATTTAAAAAAACTGCTTAAAATCCGGCAACACTGAAGAAACTTACAAAACCAAACATTTACCTTTGTTATCGTGACCTTCTTCTCTGTTGTTCCTCCACCGCTGAGACGGCAAGTGATTTGAGGTACCTTGATGGGGAACATGGAGGGCTTGTTTGTCAGGATGGACATCCTGGGAGGGGTCAGAGGAGGTGTGACTACCCCTGCCTGGTGAGGCCTTGGATTGATCTTGATACTGGGTCTCGTGGGAATATTGAGATGCTGTGATGTACCCAAAGGCATTGTTGCACTAGATTTCTGCATGGCCAAAAAAAAAAAAAAAAAGCAAGTGTTGCATAATCAAGCAATCAAAATTATATTACTCCATAAAAAAAGGTTCATGCAAACTCGTACATTCATAGCAATAAACAAAGTGACCATGACAAAACTCATCATAGACAGGATAAACAAAAACAAATGCAAAATACTTTTTCTACCGCAAATTTGTTCCAAAGTACAGTAAGAGGATTAAACGAGGCTCAAACCTCGCAGGTGCTGACAAACATGGATTTATCAATTCCATCCTCATCAAGAACAAGCACGTCTGCATCGTTGTCTATGAGGTCATTTAATATCAAGAAAATCAGAGCTCGAAGCAGTGTTTGAGCGAAGGAAATGAACCTGGGAGGGGGATCAATTTATCTCCAAGAATTTTTGGGAGCGATTTACAAAATCAAGGAGGGAGTTTTCACTTCATAAAGATTCTCTTAAAAATCTATTGTGTATTTATATTTGTAGCTACAACCTCAGCTGTGGAAAAGTGTGCCAGATTTTCCCTCATAGGATTTATATTAGTGCAGAATTTAGGAGACAAATGTGCCATTCATGCAATCCCACATCTTACTGCAGGATGATGACAAGCCTGAAAATGCGGTGTTTCATTCATTCACATCAGTTTTTGCACTTTTTTCACCGGATTTTGGTCAATGCTGCTACCGTACATTCAGTCTCTCATACACTTAAGGTCGGCCACTAAAATGGACAGTTAACTCCACTGTCAACTGACAACAATTTTCATACCCTGGGATCTCTTTGTACATTGATTTAAAGTAAAATTTCTGTTCGCCTGACTTTTTATGCATAAGTGTTTCAATTACCCAATGAGTCACGAAGCAAGACTAGCAAAATATTGAAGATATGAATGGACAAACACAGACAGATATGTCTGCATATGTCTTCACTGTATTTTCTCTGTTTACAGTACCTCTTCTGTCATGAATATGATACATACAAAAAACATACAAACCTACTTCCTCTCATGAAATGATAGAATGTGACATTTAACATTCAGTGGGACACATTAAAAACAAAAAGGAGATGGAGAGAATGAATGAATGAATGAATGAATGAATGAATGAATGAATGAATGAATAAATGAATGAATGAATGAATGGTCTTCCAGCAAACTTCAAGAGATATGAACAGCACTCAAACAGGAAGTAGCTGCAAAATCTAGCATCAGAAGGAAAGTTTAGCTTGTACTGAACTGACTTTCTAAAGGTTGAAAATTATCTGAGAAAAAAGAAATCATTTTGATTTACAAACCAATGTTTATGTACACAGAAGGTACAGTAGATAATTCCAAATAAGGTAGGATGGTAGCCTTCTTTTCACAATGAAAGTTCATTCCCCACAGTTGTTGCTCAAGAATATAAACTACATGTTCAAAGGAGGTAAAATTCTAAGAAGCCTTCAGACACTTTTTTGCACAGCTCTTATCCAAATGATACAAAGAAGTATATGAATCCTGCCGAGGTGATTTGCAGAAACCAATGGCCACCGCTGAACTCATGACCAAATCAAAGGAAGAAAAGGAAAATGGCTGTTACAGTATCGATTTGTTCCTCCTCATGTGTGCCTCTTTCAGGAAATTTCAAATTTAAAAACAAAGTATCTCCTGTCAGTTCAATGCATTTCTTGGCCAGAATTTGGGTCGCCAAGTAAAGAAAGAAAAAGAAAAAAAAAACATAACCTCTGTAGACCTCTTTATGGCTCACTCAGAAAAAGATTGTAAAAGAAATGAAAGCTTTTTCTGACAACTGGCTCACATCCCTTCACACCAAAAACCATACTTTACAAAGCTTTGCCTACCTTTTCATTCTGCACAGGACTTTTCTTGATACCCAATTGAGATCTTAACTGCTCGACAACCTTCTTCTGCAAAATGATAAAAATACGGCCACATTTAATACTAACTACAAGTGAGGCAATGAAGGAAAATATAACTCATGTCACAAATATTCCAATCACCAACATTATACTTAGCATAAAATATTAATGAAAAACAAGAATTAGCACACATATACCCCCCAGATTTCAGATTTAAAACTATCGAGACTAGAAACGAAAGTATATTTGTATTACCTATTAAACCTTGTAAGGAAACATAAATAATTTCAAGTAGTCGTACTGAATTTCTCCCTCAGGCATTTGAAATTAAAGCTACACCGCCGTCTCTTGAAGTCACAACCACAGTTAGTTTTAAGCCAGTGTGCAGTTACCAGACGTTGTTGCGAGTTGATAAATTTCAAGATGCACACCTATTGATTGTGACTCTAAAGTACAAAACTGGAGTTGTGACAACACGTGACATCTATTCTTACGTACCTGCATATACAGTATGGTACCAACAGTAAAACACATACTGTACGCACTAAACAAAAAAAAAAAAATCTTGACATTGCACTGCCTCTAAGAAGTGATGGTGGATAAAAAGAACTGTCTTAGAATACAACAGTTAGAAAAATAAATCTCTCTGGTCATGTTATAATTTTAGATTTTAGAAAATATTTAAAGAATGCAATTTCACAAAAAAAATTCATTGAACCTCCAGCAGACTACAACCAGACAGCTAAATAGAGCTCATCATTTATCTGAAAAATATGAGTGGGCCATGCAGGTGGCATATCTGTGGCAAAGATGGATTACATGGAAGAATAGACTTACAGCTATACTGACAGCAGGTGTGAGGCATAACAGTTGCTATGTTTATATAACCTGCAACAATTAAACTAATATGGAATGATGTTTCAGTTTGCCTCTGAAGGTATTTTTTTGGGGTGGAGGATCAATCCATCAATATTTTTTTCCAAATTGAAATAATAGTTATACATAAAATAATTTACGCATTACGGCTTAAACCAAATATGCACCCAGCTATCTGTACACACCTGCTTCTCGCTGAGATTGGCAATCCTTGCCTGTTGTTCCTCTATAGATTTCTTCAAACTGGCATCCTGTCAAGGGTTCATAGTAAAATTAATTATTTGCTATATCTTCGAGAAAAATTCAAATTTGCTTTGAGAAAAAATTTTCATACAGATTTTTGGCAAAGTTACCTACTGCATACTATGCATCTTACAGATTTAATAGTGTCAAACCTATGTAATTCACAAATGGTACTCTTGGCAATGGTAAAATGAAATGGCATTTACAGTAATACATGCATTTTTAACAAAGTAGTACAGCTCAATATACATTTTTTCTTAAAGGGTGCTGCACAGCCCTATACACATTCTGACAATAAACCAGATATATAGCCATGCAACTACTGGCAACCTACACCTGTCATTTAATCCAATTATCAATAACCTTATCTTTCTCTTTCATACAGCATAAAGGTCAACAAATACATACTGAATAAAATTTTACCCCATGAGAACACTTCAAAAGGTCAGCAAATAACAAGTGTGCATGATTCTTGGAGATGACTGACATTTTGCGAAAGCAGAAGACAGTTACATTATCGTAGAGTAGCGTATAAGGTGAACAATTTAACTTAATGATAAAAGTCTCATATATGCATGACTACACAGAGCTATACATTTTCAGGAGCAGCTGGCATATACACATAACCAATTGCCCAATAAACAGATGCATGGTCCATGCAATAGAGAGATCAGTATGTCAGTACACAGTCTTGTGACACTCAAAGTCACACTTGCAAGCTTCCCAATTTAGTGATCCTCATTTCAAGGGTTTGCCCATTTATTTGAAACCCAAACCTGCTGACTGCATTATGACCACAGAAAAGCCTGCATTTCAAATATATGTAGATATTCACGATGAAGCAAATTGTTCCTCCCAGCAAGCACTTCATCTAATAACCAAATCTCATAGTGACATGCCTCAACTGCAATGCATGGTCAGAACTATACTATATGACACAAATCTAGTTTGCATGTACAGACACTTCCAGTTTTCAAAAGTTTTGGCACTTGCTCCCCTTACGTCTCTCCAACAGTCCACCGACTGACAGCTTATAGTGAAAGTTGGACTGCATCTTGCAACATGAACTTGGGAAATATGGATATGCTGCCTGCCAGTCTTAAGTACATAAAAAAGTGTGTCAAATTCATGGAAGTAGTGCATTAATTGCTATTCCTCTCACTGTCCCTACTTGGAAAATCATAGAGAATGAGAGACACAAAACAATAACTGAAATGCAAGGCCAGCAACATCAAACTGCATACAAACAGTACACCCAACTTTGTACACTGCCAAAAGCCTACATGTCGCGCACTCCTAAAATAAGCCGAAAAATGCAATGACCTTTAAAAGCAGCTTAATTGATATGGTGGTTTAATTGACTATGAGACCCACAGTAACAATGACTGGAAGAAAGGTGAAGCAGTGTTTCTGTAATCATCATCACAATTCTCAGGAGAACTGATACTCTCCCTATTCACAGTTGTTGCCTAACATTACAGGTTTCTTTTCATAATTATGAGTGTTACATGGACCTGTTCATGACCTATTATTGCTAAAACTCATACAGGTAATTACCATAGACTGTTTACATACACGATGTGATCGCAAGGAAACTAATGATTGCTATGCTAACATTATGAGGTGAGCAAAATATATCAGGTCAATCGCATAAATTCAAGCATCTGTTGGTTAAAATAACAGATTGAACCACAATTTTTACCAGATTGAGTCTAACTTAAAACGTGCCACAACAAATTATTATAATCATAGAAGTTCACGACTCCAGTACTAGAAATTCTAAGGTTTAAATGTCAGGTGCTCGAAGTTTATGATGCATGCAGCTTGATAGCCCTTTACACTAGAAATAGGCCTACTGAATAATTAAATACTCTAGTTCTTTCATCAACAGAGAGAAAGCAAAATCTTTCATCAGCCACATTAGAAATAGCAGTTTGACTTGTTTATCCAAACAAAAAGTATTTCAATTAGTTAAACTATTCAACTATATATGCTCTAACCATAACTGTGTTAGATGCATAAATTATGCTAATAATACAGTACATACCAACCTGCAACCTCTTGGCTAATTCTTGTAAACAACTAAATATTTGATGTCACTAAGACCTTTCACTCACTAGAACAAAGATATGTAGCCATAAGGCAATAAAACATGTTCTTACATTGGGGTTTGATTGCACCTTCACCACCAGAATCTGAAAGACCAAGGAAAAACGAAAGTTACAAGTAGCCCATAGGCAAAGTAAAGTACAGCCTGAGTACGAGTGTGACATCACTCAAACTCAAAGTTGTACTGTGCCCTACGTATGGCAATGTGTACGTTATCTCTACTGCGTAACGTTAGGTGATTGAAGTGTAACGAAGTTGATCTACACGTAACGAGGGCTAATGATACATAAAAAATGATGAGATACCACACTAGTAAACTTCGAGGACATCGAAATGATTCATTTAATTCTAACCGTGCTGATTTTTAATCCTTGGCTACAGAAAGATACGGTTAAAAAGGCACGCTTCCCACCCAGGTGTCCCACCTCCGATACTTGTTGTAAAGGGTCGTAAGTGTTAGAAGTTAACATTGGTACCAATTAGGCTATGGATGGTCAAGACCAACAAACAGTTGCAAGAGATGGAGTTCATTTTATTTGAATCGTCGATTGGATAGTTATTCTGGCCAACAAATGGAAAATAAAATGCTCTTTAGAATTAGTGAAAAATTTCATTATGGTTAAAGACGAAAATGCCTTCGAAATTGTTCCGAACTTCAGCTCATTATGTATGCAAAGCTCCATTTAATACTAACGAAAGCTTACACTTTTAGTGTTGCGTGTGTATGGAAGATATGAAGGGGTATCAGACCGGTACGAAATATCGTAAATGTTTTGAGTAAAAGCTCCTAAAAGTAACATGAGAAATAGAGAATAAACTTACTTGATGAGCCTGAATCTCTTTGCGAAGCTGTTGCTGTAGCTTCTGAAGCTCTGGATTTGCCATTTCGAACTCGAAATCGGACGGGATTGTGAGCTGGTTCTCAAGGGGAATGTCCCTTTCCAACAAAGTTCTGAGTCCTCGGTGGATGAATATCTATTTATAGGTTCTCGTCGTTTCTTGTATACTGAGAGCAAAATTATCAGCCCATGTGAAAAAAAATCCAACATTTTAAACCTTTCGTACTACATTCTTCACTAATGGCCAACTTTGTGGAAAGAAATCATGAGTTAAAAATCTATTAGAGGGACTACTTTTTTTACACCACTGTTTTCCAAACTGAGTTCCACGGTTTTCACTAACAAGTGAATGGCCCGGATGTGATGCACTCAACTTGTTTTCGAATCAGTTCAAAACAAAGGGGAACAAAGGCAGTGTGTACGACGTATCGTGTGCTTCAGCAGCCACCAACTCCTCGCGGGTGTCGTGAAGAGCTCTACGAAATATGGACTTCCACAGTGCTGTGGAAAGCCGTACGTTATCATGGACGACAGAGATACCGCCGTGTAGAACCGTGCAAGCACAATGGTTATCGTCTGTAGAGTAATAAGTGGGTTCATTAAGTCTGGGGGCAATTTTTGAGGTCGAAAAAAATATCGAGAAGTCGAAGCAACATATGAAGTCACAACATATACGGTGACAATACGCAAACTAGACGGCCTGCGTATAATTTACCTTGGGTTTAATACCAGCCTATAACTTACCAGCAGTCTGATAACGAAACTTCGGGGGAGGGATGCACATTTCTGTTGATTAAAGACAAACCTTTTTTTTTCACAAGATACGACTTTAAATGGCCGTTCGAATTTGTCCAAAATTTTTCCGTGCAACAATCACGGAATTACATGTATGTAGATACAGCAATTACCCTGAAGACGTACCTGAAACATGATTGAAATCAGATCACGTGTATTGGCTGTTACAACAGTAAGGTGTGAAAACAAACCGATATTTGAACAATACTTGACAAAAGGCAACAAAGTATGTTTGGGCGGGATTCTTTCATTCGTGAGCTGATGCCAAAAATCCTACATTATCCTGCAGTTCTCTCAAGCTCCCGTGCTGGTCCTGTGCCACTTAAAGATCGATGAAGTATGAATATGAGAATCCTACAGATAAAGGGCAAAATGGTAAAATCAATGACAAGGCACAATCACAGTCCAAGATGCGTATGGAATGCACCTCCATTTCCTCCAGTAGAATTTCACTCAAAAAAAAATGTTTACAAGGGATTCATATATGTTAATCAATTGCAAATTTTTATTTCATACTTCCGATTACGGTTAAAAAATATCTCATACATGGTTATCACAGAAGCAGTGCTGGTCATCATAAAAAGCTCATTTAATTAAAGAAATGAGAGGCAGATTTGGTGAAAAAGAATATCAGAGCATTTCAACCTACCCGAACATTTCACAGACAGAACAAAAATCACATAGAGCATTCATGTGTATCGAAAGGCTACAATTGCAAGAAAATATGTTTTAGTGGTTGGGAAATAAAATCCCCGTATTCATCCAACTCCCATTTTTTTTAGCTTGTTCCATTGCTAAGATATAAAATGTTGAAAGATATCCAGTGTACTCAATTTTAAACGCTTGATTTTGCAATAATTTGCGAAGTGTCTTTGAACAACTCACCTCACCTCACTTTGTTTTTTTTTGGGTTTTTTTTGCTTCTTTTAGAAGTTAAAATTTTTTAGATAACTTGTTACATTTACTGTTGTATTCCATAACAGTTTGTATGGAGAGGGACTGACATGTATTGTCAAGTCACCCCAAAACAGTAAGACAGTGATCACATTTCATGACAAGGTGCAATTGCTTAGCAAAAAAAGTCTGGGTAGCACAAGAATGACTTCACAAACTATTGCACAATATACCATTTGAGATGGAATGAAAAAACTTGAACAAGTTGTATCTCAGCGCAGGAATGTCCAGTGACAATGGGACTTAGACCCTATGAAATACCTTTTTAAGCTTTGTGACTTACACCATTTTTTGAAATATTTGATTTTAGGTACACTTCAATTGTCACCGAGATAGATATCCAGAAAAACTTGGATCTTAAATCACTTGAGAAACTCAACGTGGGTAAAAAACTACTAAATGCAAGTGCAAGACATTACCAAAATCAATCAAAGAAGCAACACAGAGTTGGCCAAAAAAACTGACTAAAACCAACAAAGTGACAAAAAACTTTTCTGCAGTCAAGGTGTGATTCACACCGTGATAGAGTGGAACAAAATCTTTGAAAAAAGTGTTACACTAGAGGTGCTCTACTAGTTAGTTTTGTTTGTTTACTCTACACCAATATCTGATCCTAGCTATCTTCCTTTATTAAAATTGCCATAATCTGATCTAATTTGATATACGATTCTACGGTGGGGTCTGTTCCTACACTGTTCTGACATTTTTCTCTCCTTTCTGATAAAAAGTGTCATTAGAGGGAGACATTACACCATGATTGGTTGAAATTCTATTTCAGTAGTCTTCAGCAATGCCTCATATCAAAAAGCCAATTTTTTTTAACTTAATTTGGAGATTTTTGCTGAAAATTGCAAAAATTGCATCGGAATGGAATCCAACATCTTGCTACTGTGACCTACACATTGCTAATACTATTGCAAAAATTGCGATATCAGCCAATCAATACCACTATGAGACTCTGCTCCAGGTATCACTTGTGAAATTACCCAGACAATAAAATACCCCCCCCCAAAAAATCAAATGTTTTTTAAAATGTCTGATGGTTACACACAGACCGCACAATGAACAGCTGCTGCAAACAATTCGTAGTTTTAGACATATTTTTTTTATTAAGGTGTCCTTTGGTTCTGACTTACCCCCATGATATCGCGATAATCTTTTGGCAATTGAAGGAAAGGGTCTTGCGATATCAATCACTGATATTTCATACCTCAACAAAACTAGTGGCAGGGGCAGAGGTGGTCAGTTGCACACTTTCATTTCTTACACTTGCAGGTGCAAAGTCCTGGACTTAATGGCATTGCTGAGAGTGACGAGAGGCGAGCATGTGTACATTTTACATGAATGTGATGATATCTACATCTTTGCTTGAGCGTCATATTTTATGTCAGCCAAAAAATACGATGGTGTGGGGGGTATGGGTATGTCCCTGGTTATGTTTAATACCACAGAAAAAATTCTCTGAATGGCAGTGGGTCATATGTGAACTGAAGATCTCAATAACTTTTGAAAATGATGTACACCCATGGTGTAACACAATAGAGTACCTGCAAAACCCCACATATTTGTAAATTACATCAAAGCTAAAATAGGTTTGTGGCCTTAATGGATAGAACCATCCAAATGTAGGAAAGAAAGAATTCAAAAAGTCCTATGTCACTCCAAGTATTCAGATGGTGATGGCAAGGTAAGGATTTACCCCACACATTGGAAGTCTGTAACCACTCGGAAGGGGAGGAGGGGGGGGGGGGAGTTTGTAGCCTCAGATTCTAACCAAAGAAGAATGGAGATATAGCCAGCCTTTGCTCTGGAATGGTGACATGGTCATGTATCCTTGTAAAAGAAAGCCAGCGAAAATCCTTTTTCTTGTATCACTGCAGTTTTCATCATTGAAACCATCTGGCCTGGATATTTGTACCACCCTGCTAACATTTAAGTCGTTTCCTTCTCAGGGAATCCGCAGAGGTGTCCCAACACTGAGAATGAACCCCCCCCCAGCATCAACTCATAAATTTGCAAATTCCATCGAAAAAGTACTCATTGATGTAAGCAGTTGGTCATCCAAATCTCTGCAGTTTCATAAAACCCTTGTATTTCACTCAAAGAAAGACAGCTATTCACCAATGAACCACTGGTCAGACTCTTTATCACGACGTTCCCAAGAATTTAGGCAACAGATTGTGGCTATTGAGAGAAATCAACGGGGGGGGGGGGGTCGAACAGCCAATGTGTAAAATCATAAATGGCGCTGACACCTTGGGAGATGAGGTTGCACACACCACAATCTGAGATAAAAATGCGACCATCCGTCGATGCTGAAGACGAGCAACCAATAGAAGGAGCTACTTTTGAAATCTGGTATTTTCTTTCGTGCACATGAAGTGGAAATCTTTGACAATAACAAGTTGACTTTGAAATATGGAACCTTTTAAAGGCCGACAATGTATCAAAGTGCATAGAAGGTTAAAAAATTGCTCGATGTGAACATTGTTCAAATTTTAAAAAATACACACTGCTATAAAAAACTTGACACCGTGAAGAACTATTGAATAATTTTCATTTTATCACATGTGACTCAGATCTGGCAGTACACATGACACATGAAGTCTGAGAAGAAATGGGTTCCACTGGACAGCAATTTGAAAGTTACCAACAACTTTTGAATAGGGTTTGTGATATGGGTTGCTTTTCTGAAAATGTGGGCAAACAATGCCAAAAATGAGGTTTTGCTGATTTTCATGGGTTTGCTGGGAAACCTGGTGATGATTTATACATTAAATGAACTTAGGTCACATGATTAAAGGCAACATTTTCACCATTTTGCTACCACTGCATTCAATTTTCTATTTCCATTGTGTAGGAAATTTTTTATTTTGCATAGCTAGAGTTTTGTTTAATTTTTTGTCACTACAGATGATGAAACACGAAGATTGTGCTGGGCGTATAGTCTTGGATCACACTTAAATGACATGATATTCGTCCCAAAATTATTGGGAAAAAACTGGGAAGAGCTATTATTTATTTGAACATCACATCATATTGAAACAACACCACTAGGACACATATTCTATGAGTCTACCAGGCTTAGGTTTACATGTGACTGCTTTGCAAAGTTTGAATGTTATGGGGGCATGATGCCACTAACAATTCAAAGTATGAGAAACCATTTTTGTGGTTACCAAGTCGATGCCAAGTAAGGTGAAATGATGCTTGCGGATTACACCAGCTGTCCTTGATCTTGCAGTACAGAAAACACTCATCACACATTTGAAAAGAAGGATAAGTGCATTTAAGAAAACAAATTAGAAATGGGTGGACTTTAAGGCACCATCTATGCAAAGTTTAGTCGAAGGAGTTGATACTTTAAGTAACCACAAAGACAAGTTTTACTTCTATTCCATCTGCCCGTTCAGGGAATGCCCCTTGAGAAGACCTGGTGTGAAGCACTCTGAACTTTCGATCATCGTTTGATCACCTGGAAAGTCCGACATCCAGTCACGGCAGGCTGTCTTGACCCCAGCTTCAAAGTACTTAACGAACTTCAAATCTCTTAACGTCTGACGCTCCGCGCCTCAGCCCACGATGATGTGGGAGAGGTACATTCCACTCTACCAGAGGTCCTGAGCATTCTACTTTCTTACGTCTCTCGTGACCTATTCTGAGGTCGTCATCCATCCTGGGGGTTCATTCTGCGAGTTTCTCTATTTCCTCTTTCAGTTTGTCTGCGTCTTCGCCAGTCTTGACCCTGAGCAAGATCGCTGTGGCCTCCGGTTTGCACTCGCTCTCACAGACGTTGCTGATCTGGGAATTGGGGTACTTCTTGTTGCACTGAGGACAGACTTTGTCGGCGGGTGGATTCAACGGGGCCATGAAGAGGACGTTGTTTTTACCCTGCCTCCGGACTGGAAGACCTTTCGGTACACTGATGTTGAAAATGATGTTTCCTAAAAATGGTGCGAGTCAAAATACAAAACCAAAAGATTGTGATCAACTTCAGGTAACAATGTTAAAGAGTATACCATACAGGTTTTCCTGACATGTTAAATGTTCTCAAAGCAGAATAGTTTGTTGGGAAAAACCGTAAGAAAAGTAAGAAAAAAAAACATTGGAAGAGAGCTAAAAGCTTGGGCAATGTCGACTGGTTGACCAATAAAAGCTTCCAACATATTGAAACAAAACTTTATAATATTTCTATCAACGACATACATTTTGGAGTGAAATTTTAAGCCGATGAAGCCAGGTTTCAATTTCAAAGAATTCAGTATGGTTGCCACACAGATAAGTAACATTCAAAGTGTTGTTGCCTTTTCTGTAAATTAATTGTTCTGCTAACATTATGTAATTCATGCAGTTGGTAACTTCATTGTCTTTGCTGCTGTGCAATTGAAAACAATGGGCTGTTCAGGAAGCAATTTTCTTTAACAGATTCATTCGTTATGTTTCAGCTATTCTAAATCAAATTTGCAACTGGAGGGCCTCAGCTGATTTTGTTGCCTGAAGGGCAACCCAATCGATCTGTCTTTCAGACATTCCAGATGTCTCGCACGAGAGGTTCACCACAAGAATTCTACCCGGCAAATATATAGTCGCTATTACCTATGCAGCAGGGTATACAAAATACTTTACACTAGTGTTTGCACCGGGTACATGAGTACCTGACCGATGATGCCAAGGAGTGGTTCTGAAATTTCTACCTGGATGCAAAGTTTTACAAATCCAAATCGTAGATGTAACAAGAAAAAAAAAACCCTTAAAATGTTTATTTTTCATAGCAGGATGATTTTTTTTCTTGATTCTTTTTCTTGATTCCATGATTCCCACGAAAGACAGATGGTGTCATATCAACATACAAAGCAAACACTCATATTCTGACTTCAGAATGAACTCTTAGCCCGACAGAATTTACATTGTCGGGTCACCCAGGTACATGACTATGTACTCCAGGTACCCAGATCCACATACCGTATTGGACCCAGTGCAAACGCTATCTTTTACACAACGACAGATATTCAAAATATATGTCCCTTTCGTTTACAATTACATCCAACTCCACCCCAAAATTTGATAGGATGAAAATTTCTTCAGAAGTCATACCAAGACTGGTGTCTGCTCTCAGGATAAGCTGCCCAGATTTTTCTTGTTTCTTGAGGTGTAACATGCCAACTCCTCTTTCCTTAAAATTTCCATCTTTTTTGTAGTAAAGCTTCGACCTGAGTAATTAGAGTGCAAAATAAAATCATTAATAAATACGCTGAGAGGAGCCTCTAGATTACAAACAAAGACCCAAAGAGTGTCTTTAAACATTCACCTTGAGTGAGGATATTTCAGCTTATGGTTCAAAAATGAAGTTGAAAAAAAAATTGAAAGTTATTATTTCACTGAGCTCAAGGAAGAGAGAATTTAACATCTCCTACAGCATACACAATAAGCCTACAAACCCATCATTTTCGATGGCAAAATCATTTCATAAAAATTTGGCTTACGTAACCAGTTAACTGCAGAATTAAAGTATCACAACTTACATCCTATTACGAAATTAATTTCCACTACTATGGACATAATTTTTTCATAAATTCCAACGTAACACAAGAAAAATACTGCTCTGCAAATATTTTGCACAATAAACATGTCATGACATGATTTTCTCCTTTATGAAGCAAACACATGCCACTTATACGGCGTCTTTATCTTATTTGTATTATTATTAACTATATAATAATTATTGTAATGCAAATTACAGTCAACTAAATACCACAAAGCATCTTAGGTCAAAAATCCTGCTTTTCTCAAATAGAGGGGGAAATTGCAAAGTTGAAAACTGGAAAGAAAATGCACCACATGGTCCAATTTGCAGACAGGATATCAACCAATGCTGCGAGCTCAAGAACACTTTCGGGTTCTTCTTAGATGACCAACGTACAATTTGAATAGGATTACACGTCCTGTGGCAAACGGCGAACAGATAAAAGGGCTAGAACGTTCACTGTGCAGAGTGAACGATCGTTCCAAGCTGCATTGTTGCTTAGCTAGGGGTCATGTGACATAGTTTTGTGCCTACATTACAGGACGTATATATCAGTCTATATATCAGTCTTAAGCAGTAGCATGCAGTTAGCACAGGAGAGATGTATACGTCTTAACCAGGTAACTGGTTAAAAACTATGAGCATATTCCGTGCTTGCATTTGAAATGTTGACAAAGGCTGCATAGTCTATTAAAGAAGGATGTGCTGTTTGACAAAAAAAAATTAGCCTACATTATTAATCTTCTATTTTTCTCTTCTCATTGGTAACAACTTGGAAGACAATATCTACACTAGGTTTCTTTCAGGAGAAATTTCACCAATTAGAGTGTACAGTACAGCGGAAGGAAAATTTAGATTTTCGTCTAAACTTTAAACAGAACCAGGTCCTGTGGTAAATATGAGGGACTTTCATGCGAATAGCCACAGTGAAACTAATGCAAAAGCATTAGTTTTAGAAACATTGTGCTTCATAATTTATTTTTAGACAAACGGACCACAGTGCAGTAGTTTTTATAGCTTTTTATAACTGTAACAAGCACGGCCAGTCCTTCAGTGCACTTTTGCTAATGCAGCGATACCAGCACATCCTCCTTTTTAAATCTGACTTTGAATATTGTTTAATCTCTGCCTGACAGACCAGTTGCCAGGAAGGAAAGACTTCAGTGCAAAGGTGTGATTTTTTAATATCGTCACAGTGAAGGGAGGAGACACATTTTGAATTCTGACGACTCTTTTACAAGGGACCATAAAAAGATGTTTTGCTTTATTTTGGCAGGATGCTGCATTTACATGACGACTGCCCGTTTCGACATTCCATTCCATACACTGATAATGATTAGGATGTGTTAAGGTATTTGGTGTTTTTTTTTTTTTCTGATATTTAAGCAAAGTAGTGACTTTTGTGGATCTAATAAATCCTTTGGGGAAGACTACATTTGACCCAACCGAAAAGACCTACTCATGGCTTTATCTTTTCCATGCACGCCATTTCGTTACTTGTGTGTTTTAGTAAATTAGGAAATATTGAGAAGTCCTGATTCTGCATAAAACTGATATTGGAGACATGTGAATAGAGTTACGAGAAAAGATGGGGAAAGTACGATGGCCCTAAAGAGACAGGAGATGCAGAGATGACGTGTTGGTATAGCTCGGTATCTAGACAGATATCAAATTCTTCTAGCAATGTAAAGGTTAGTCTGCAATGCTATCCCAAGTTCAACAAACTTTGGTTTCATGTCGAGTTAGTGTAAGTCCATACACTTCAAAACATGCCATTGTTTGAGGAAACTCGTAAAATAGCCATACATGTACTTCATAGTATTTTATAATCAACCTTTACCAAGCGCAATCTAATTTTTTACTGGTGTAAAAGTCCAAGGTTAGTCCAAAATCCAAACACAGATATCAAATTCGAGAAATGCGTTTCTCAGGACTTTACCAGTGTTTTAGAACAATTTTTCTGTTCTTCAACCATCAATATCTCAAATTACACACAAGACATGCTCTGGAATTTGAAGTGCCTCCATTCCTGCAGTTTGAAACATATGCTCTTTCAGAACCCTTCAAATTGACACTAGAATATTCATTTTAAGACAAAGATGTGCCACCTGTGGCCTACAGGACAAATGCAGCTCATTAGGATTTCAAGTATGATTTCACTATTACCCAACCAGACCTTGAATGACTGCTATCTTCAGTCGTAGGTCATTATCCGTCAGTCTGTGTTAGGGAAGGACGTTTGAAAGATTTTCTAACAAACGTCGCAGGTTTTGCACCACTGAATTAATAGGAGGGAGTCAGCAGGGAAGGTCAAGCATTTACCAGGGAAATGGATGAAGAAACACTTTTTCATCTGGATGGGCATGTTGTAAAAACACTAGGAAGAATGGTTGAAGAGGAGAAGGTGAAACGCCACCTCGTACACATTCTGATCCATTGCCCCTGCCCCCCAACTAAGGGTTACAGCAATGTAAAGTATTTCATCCAATGTTCAAAGAGGTAGCAAACATGTTTCAGGGCCTCCCATGATTTTTCAACAAAAGATTCCAAGATGTAAAATGAGCATAAGTAAGTAACTCGGTGAAAGAAAGCAAATTCATGTGGAGATACCAATTTATTCTAACAAGGTATCTTTGCATCTTGCATGTCACATTATGGACAGTGTAAGATGGCATCACAATTTTCAATCGAAGTTAACGGCGGTACAATCCGAGAGAGACACTGCCGTGGATGCGGGCGCCCCTCACCTTATCGAAAATACAGCATCTTTTTCTTCGACAATCTTAACTTCCTCTTCTGGGGTATCATCTTCCTCCTGATTGGCACTTGCCGGTGCTTCTGCAGGTAAATAGATAGTAAATAGATAGACTGGAAAAATTTGTCTTCAGGATGATTTCATCTTTGTGCATCCAAAGAGGAAGATGCTTGGAGCATCCTTACAATCAGGTAAACAATGGCAACATAATTACCACATGTGAAACTAGTATACAGCACAAAGTTCACCTCAGGGGTGGCATTTTCCAGCCTCCCCCCCCCCTCAGCAAACATGACTAGCACCCCACCATACATCATACTTTGGTGCAATGGAAATTATGAGGAAATCTCTAGGTAGGTACAAGGGTTACTATGACAATATATTCCTTCTGCTCTCCAAAACTCGCACAATCTAGGCAGTGAGGAATAATGACAAGTTTTAGTACTACTCGCCGAGATTCTTTGGTTTGCGTTGTACTCTTCTAATGTGGGAAAAATCATACGTTTGTATACAACCTGAATCAACGTGAGATTCTGTGAACACTCACAGTCTTTTTCAATTTAAACCTATAACACAGGTAACTGGAAGAAAATTTCCTAAATGCAAATTACACAAAAAATTAAGCAAATCACAATGTGACATCACAAAACATAGATGGATCAGGCCTCAAAGAGCACTTTGTTTACCACACAAGTCTGGAGGAAGCAGTTGGCTTACATATCACAACATCACATAGGGTGACTACCTACTCAATAAAATTGGATCCCATTGGCATCTCTTTATGAGGTCAGTTCGGATGGGGAAACATGAGATTACTCTTGGACAAAGACCCATCTACGACTGTGACCCAGCCAGGGATGGGAACTCCGAACCTCCCGGTTGATCGAAAAGTGGATGAAGAGTACATCGAGTGTGAATGTGCTTCAGGATTGGCACAGAAATTTAGACAATAATTCCTTTCAAAAGCTACCATCGTTCAGAATCCTATTACAGTACCTTCAATTTATCATATTGGTCTTCGTTGAGCAGGTTTGGACTGTGCTATCAAACGTATGTCCTATCAAACCTATCAAACCTATGTCCAAACCTGATAAGGGGCAAAATTTCTGATGCAACATATCATTGTAAAATAAAAGATGCAATTACAGTGATTATTGAACCCTGTCTCTGCAATCGCAGAACAAGGATGCATTGTTACATGGTTTGCTCCTTGAGGAGATAAAAGAACTCTAGAGACCAAATTTCTACCCATGAGCAAATGACAATTACTGTAATATTGCTACAGTATAAATGCCAATGTCATCAAGAGTGATTCGATTTATCTTTGGAGTTATAACGGCTAAGTACAGAAGTTATTGCATCAAACCTGTTGCTGAGGACACCATACCTTTCTTGTCCTCCTGTTGGGTCGGTTTAACCCCTGTGAATGAAAAACCGACTGTACCACCTGCAAAATAAAAAAAAAAAGATTAACTTTTACAAGAGACTCTCATAGTGCCTTGAAAATGCTGTGCATTGCTATAAAGGAAAAATCTGTGAAAACCCCCAAAATCTTATATGGATTCTCCTCATTCATTACGAGAGTTTGACAGTTAAAGGAATATATACTGAGTTACACTAAGTAACACCCTTAAACTGTTTCAATGACACACAACTGAAACTTTATCCTGTCACATGATAGAAATACCACATCTTCGTCATGGCTTCTCAACAGCTTGTAATGACATTTGTAGTAAGAAAAATATCGTACGAATTGTTTAAACTTTGCAATGGCTATTGAATGTTCCATTTTTGCTCTTCAAAACAATCTCTCCTGAACACAATAAAGTACACTAGGGAATAAAAAAAAAACATTCACAAAAGAATAAAATAAGCTGAGTTTCTTCTTTACAGTCAATGAATTTACATGACTGATCAACATGCACTTCTTTTGTTTTCAAATGAAGGGCAATCCACAATTGGTTGCACATTCGCTACAAAGGAAAGGTGACGGCCATGTTTCATTTCTTCATTTGAGTGCCGTAAAGGGTGCTGCGGACTCGTTGTCGAGCTGTCACATGCACAGGTAAAATTCAGACGGAAACTTAATGCAGAGAGCAAGGCAACTTTGCACTGTCTATAGCGACCAGAGATCAAATTTTCTTCTTTATCTATCAAGGTTAAGCAGCGGTATGTTGAATGTTCACCTGAAATGTTGCAAATGTTTACACATCCTACCCCCCTCATCTTACCCCCTCCCCCTGAGGATATTTATCCAAAACAATGACAACAAGATTAATCTACTATTCACACCATCATGATAGTTGAGTCTGTATATACCTTACTGTCAGTGTTGACTTTCAAGCCAATTCCATGTGGTTGTCCAATGAACAACTACCATGGCTAACATGCAAATGTGGTTTGCCCTTTACAAAATCAGGGGGTCCTTTCCGAAGTAATAACCTCAATACAGTTCATAAGTCTAGAGGTTTTCGCATCAAACAATGCATTTGAATTTTACTGCTCACAGTGCAAATTCATCCCTAAATTTCATTGTATCATTTCAGATACTTTGAACAAAATCTCAATTTGGTTCAAGCGCTAAATGACTCAGTTGTCTGCAAGCCAATCTTAAAAACAACATTTGGTTGTCCTGTAAAATTGTTACATTGTCTCAGGTGCCGGGACTACCGCCAAAGTTCATCACTTCAGAACGTACAGGCTAGTTCTGTTAGATTCACATTAGATTTCAAGCAGAATCCAGTGACATACTCAAAGCAACCTTGTAAAATGCAGGGTACGAAGAATGTCAACAAACTAAGAGACTTTCTTCGTTTACCAAAAAAGATCGTGGTGTTGGATTATTAAACGAACATTGCAGTGAACTTTTTTTCCCCTAACGCAAGCAGTGAATGTGTGTCGAGCCACGGCTAGACAACATTTAAGCAAACCATGTACTGTATATACCATACATTTAATTACATTACATCATGTGCTACAATAAAAATTTATCTGAGGTGAGGTACAATATCGGGATCAGGATATCACCAAGTGATGTGACACTTGTAATCCTGGGAAATTATTGACAATCTTTGCATGCAACCATACAGCAGCATTCCTTGCCTTTCCTTTCTTTCCTACCTGAAGTCCCAAAGCCTGATGACGAAGACGAGCTACCACCGAACGTGAACTTACTGCCTCCACTGTCAAACAAGCTGCTTTGGGGTTTCTCTTCAGGTTTTGATTTGACCTCTGATTGGTTGGTGGGGACAAAACTAAATTTTTTCGCTTCTGAAAGTCCTATATTTGATTTTGGGGTATCTTCCTGTCGTGGAAGGGCCTTGACCTCACTGTCCGTTTTGACGAATGAAAAAGTGGATGAGGTCGTACCGGGTGGACCGTACTTCCTTTCGATTTCCTGCAAGTGATTGCGATAGTCGTTAAACACTGGGGTCAGGTCACACACAGGCGTCTTTGCCACATGTTGCTGTATCCAAGCGCTCACAGCCACATTCAGCGCTCTTAACTTTGAACAGTACTCGGAATTGCTAGAGCTGGAAGAACTCGCACCTCCGTTGAGAGCAGTGCTTACGAAGCCACTAGCATTGCTGGAGGCCTGCTTGTCGTTGGAAAGGGTGCTAGTCGGAAACGAATTTGCCTTTGCAGCGGACGATGCAGGAGTGGTCGACAGGGTGGGTTTGGAACTTGAGATTTCAAAGCCTGATCCAAACGATCCCTTGGACGTGACTCCAAATAAGGGTTTAACAGTCGAAGTAGAAGGGTTGGTTGAAGTTAATCCTTTAAAAGAGCCAAAGGGACTTGCTTTTACCTGTGAGAAAAGAAGAAATTGGAAGCAGTTCTGTTTTGGATGAAACCTTTAAATGCGTGAGGCCAGAATGAGAACCTGGCAATATTCACTACAGTATGTACAGAAGAAAAATTGCAACAATTTTTTTTTTTTAAATGATAGCTTTTTCTTTTTTTAGCTTAGTTACAGTAATTTGTCAAACAGAACCCCTTCAGTACGCAACTAGACCCTTGGTTGCAACGTTCACATTGGCATTTGCACAGTCAGTACCACACATCACATTTGTGTGGAGAAATATTACCGTGTACTACAAACACCAACCTACACCATCCCATTAATAGGACCATCCATTTTTCCAGAGAAATGAGAAAATTCAGTTTTGAACCATTTGCAGCAGACGAAATTTGGAGATCTGACGGGGTGTATTGACCCGTCAGTCGTTTCATTATTCAATTTATGAAAGAATCCGGGTGGTAATTTTGGATCCTGGTAACATCATACCGTGCAGGTGCCCAGGTTATTCTTGAAAACATTAGAAAATGATGATGGCATATACAGGGTTGAAGGCAGAAACACACCTCTACAAGCTACCACCATGACGTAAGGAACTTGGAAAGAAATCAGAAAGTTTCAAAGAGAAGGATCATGGATGAAGACGACTACAGTATATGTGTGTTAATTACGTACACCGACAAGAATTGAATTAGACCAACACCAATTCACAAGCTGCCGAGTTCGGCATGAGTTCCTCCCCCCCCCCATAGTCACCTCAAGCATACATTTCAGACACGCTCAAGAGACAACTCCATTGCAGGGATGTTTCAGTAAGGACCCACGACGATCGTGACCTTCGTCAGAGTGAACAGATGATACTGCATAAATACGTCGATCGGTCCAATGCTGCCTTAACGTGTAGGTTATTGTACTGGAAATGTTGATTTGGACCATGAAACCTCGGTAGGTGGTATGACTTTGATGAGGCTTGCACCAGGCGCATGGGCACCTGACCGTCGATGTCAGGATTCGATTCTGAAATTACCACCCTGGTCTAAGGTTCACTAATTTACACTGTATTTGTGGCAAAATTCAGCATGTATACACGTTCACCCAAGAGTACTCCACAGTCATGCAAGTGCACAAAGATACACCGTGTTACTTTAACATGCAAAGCAAAATTTTGTACCGGGACTTCACAACAAACTCGTAACCAACCAGGAAATACTTTTGGGTAACCTGGGTACCCAACAGGCTATGGTCTGGGGAAAACCTGGACCAAATTTTGGACCCAGTGCAGACACTAGTTTTAATCAACCTGGTACTGTACTTTAAGTGGCATAATTTTGACATGCCCATGAAAATGTTCGTACGAGTTTCAGTAAGCCAATATCAATAGTCCTGCAAGTGGCAAGGTTTTAGCCCTACAGTTGTGAAGGTTGGTATAAAAGTTTTTAGAGGTCTGTTGTCAAATATGCAGCGTGACTTCACTTTTAAAACTGAAGCATAACTTCTTCTTAATTCTGCATTGCATGAAAGAAGTCCTACGCAGTAGGCACAGATACAATACACACATCCCAAGAATTCAAGAGAGAGATTGCATTTTCTTTAGATATAGGCACCAAAGTTTTAATTTTGTAACATTAAGACTTTGGTAAACAACTTGTTCAAATGATGCAAAACATGATGAAAGAGGGATCTTGCTTCACCCCTCAAAAAATTACTCTGCCATCAATTTTATAGTACCTGAATGGCACTTGCTCCGCTGTCACTCGCTCCTATCCTCCGGTGAGCTCGCTTTATCTTCCGCTTGGCTAAGACAGATGGGTCTGCGATAGGGATAGGCCCCACCTAAGAGAAAAACAAACATTTTTGCAAACAAGATGGGAAGCTACAGGTGAATTTAATGGAATTATGAAATTAAAAGATTACTCTAAATGAAGAAGAAAATGTTGAAAGAGAATGAAGAAATTTTCAGCTTTTCAGAGGTACATTTAAAGGAGTTTGGTAATCTTTGGTGGTAAATTTATTTGTAGCAACAGTCCCACCAGTGCTCCCAAGGTCACTAGCTAGCTATGAGATGGAAACACCAAGTGACAAGTCAAAATACCACACAGCATGAATAAAACTAAAGAGTAAGACAAAAAATTCATGTCTATTTTTCGGTAACGATAAAACACATTTTCACTTTGAAAAAAGTTAGTAGCAAAATTTGTTCAAAAAGAGAGCACTGTACTTGCAGTCGCCAAATTCCTTTGCCAGACAAAAGAGACCGCTGGCCATGAACACCCCACACAATGTTGTTCTAAAGTTCTATTAAACCACAGACAAACTACCTGCACTACTGTACTGTACCTGGCCTAACATACCACAAAAGTACTGTAGACATCCTTGTGAAATTCCTCACATGTGCTTTACTTCTAGACAGGAGCACTTTCAACCTACAGCAGAGGAGCTGCCACAGACTCCTGCTTCAACTTATCTGATTAGTAGCAAACTTTCAATTCAATTGCCATTTTTAGCTAATCACAGTGCAGAATTGGGAGACCTTTTCACCGTGTCACGAGAATACCGGCACTGGTACTGTTTCAAACAAGAGCTGTTGTGTACATGCCCATGGTCAGGGGAGCTGCCTTGTGCATGCAAGTAACTTTAGCGAATGTTGTTTGCCTGAAACTTTGTGTCTGGCCTAGCAGTAGGCCTAACAAGCTGTGTGCATATATGGTGTACTTAAATGAACAGTTAGACCAGCTGTCCACAGAATCGTTTTTAATAAGCCATTTAAGCTTGATTTCATGTAACAACAAGAGCTTCAATTTGCGTCAGAATCGCTTCATTTGGAGTATTTTGTGTATTTGGTATACTGTGGTAACTACCACTAACAAATTATATCATCCACCAAACAGGCTTTGTCCTTCGGAAACCCACTTGGGGAGGATCTCCCCCAGCCCCTACCATGACCACTTTGACAGTATTCGCTACCATGAGTGCTGACAAGAAGAGTTGCTGACTGGTCACTTTAGTATCGAAGGTTATAATCACTTCACTTTCACACCTGTGTGGCAATGATCAAGATCTACTGCATTCTGTACAAATTAGACAAATTACCTGAGACAATCAATTTTTCACTTCACAAAATGGAAACTTCAGTAATTTGCACTTCTCAAATTCTGTTTTTTTGGCTTTTACTTCAACTTTCCCTTTTCCATAGATTCCCATTTCAGACAGAAACCACAACTGCCAGTTTCCACAATGTTCTGTGACACTCATTTTCTCTTAATAAATGCCCCATATGTGGACAAAAAAGCACACAGCATTATAGAATCTTTGCTATAAACAGTGTACGTATAGCACAAGGATAAAAACTATCAGCATTACGAAAGTTTGACTAGGAAAAATTATTCGATAAATTGCCTCAAACTTTAAATGCTACATGGAGTGTTGCACATTTCATGCAGACCATATACTACATACATTTTTTTACTGTAAGTTAAATACTAAAGTGTCCAGTGAGAAATCAAGTGAGGCCTTCCATAAATTTGTGGTTAGATAGCAGAACCACCGCTGACATTGTGTCCATATTGCATCGCCCCTGAATGTGAACAACCGACGTGTAAATTATGAAGTTTGTTACTTAAAGAAATGCTTAAATACTTAATTGATTAGCAATCTACAGGCTTAAAATAATGAGATTCCAGACTTGAATTTGCAGGAAAATGGGTTCCTTGGGGGTTGTAATATCATTACAGTAGCCTTAGTTTTAACCTGTTTGTGTTTTCATGGCTAGGCACAGTATACTGTACTCAGTACAAGCACTCATGGGGAACAGGTGTTAAGGCCAGCTGCAGCTGTTCTGCTAGGGTCAACTTTCTTATCATGTTGTCATATCTCTGCTAGTGTTGCAATAGTTTGTTTGGTATTGCAAAGTTTATGCAGTACACTTCAACACTTGCAAAGCATGCATACTTCTCTAATTCCCTAATTTAATGGATCCTTTTAAACATCTTATTTTTTAACCTGCTTCCTAAATTGGTTAATTCCAAGAACTTCTGTAGGAAAGTTCCACTCACTTCCAGTGACACAGTTTCACAAACGAATGCACAACCAATACAACGGACCTTGACAGTATTTTGACAAACTTAGGAGTGGGTACTGTGCACCCAATCTTAGCTTAGCACCTATGTGTTTCAGTAAAAGTAACATTTCAAAAAAAAAAAGAAAAATTGCGACCTCCATTCAATAATCTCCCAACTCCATCCCACCGAGCACTTGGAGATGTATAAAACTCAGTCTCACTGCTCCACTGCACAAAGGCTGCATACTGTACAAGTACCTCGACCACTTCTGGCTCATCATCATCTTCATCATCCCAGTTATCTTGAGTAAGCTGCGACCCAGCTCTCCTTTTGGCTGCCATCTCGGTTCCCAATTCTCCCTAAGCGGTATTGTTATCGTTTCCAGACTCTTCAAACCTGTTAAAAGTAGAAACGATGTCCATAGAATATTTCAAATCATAACACAATACTATTTTTTTTTGGTTTTGTATGTTATGCACAGTTTGTTTCTTGAATGAACTAAGAGTCACTCTGCCGGATCCAACTCATGTAAACGTAACCAGCTTTTCCAGGTCTCTGTTAGAGCAAGAATTTGCTACAAGACTCCATGTCGACAAAGGTCAACCCAACAAAATACACAGGCATGTAATGAGTGCTGCTTCTTGTTTTCAAACACTGAAGAAAAATGTACTTCTGGAGGGAGAAGGAAGATGTTCAATACAGTACTACTACAAGGTACAACTTAGTAGAACATTTGTCAGACCTGTTGAAAGAACTTCCTTGTTTAATAAATTACTGTATCCAATTTGGCTTACTGTATTTCAACAAACACCTAAAAGCAAACTGCTTGAGGTCTCTTCACACACAGAGATTATTGCTCCATGCCACTCAACAACAAAGCACCCATGTTCAAACTGAAAGGAGACTACTATACAGCAAAGATACTGTAAAGTGCATTTGCACAAATGTTACAAAGTTAGCTGGCACTATTAGCAACAAAAAGTACACCAGATGTGGACACAGTGATGTACTGTACCGTAGATCTCATTTTTACAAGGCTAGCTACAGTAGTCCACTGCACAGTTTGAGAAGATTGATAGCCAGCCTGAGCCCTATTGTGACCATGCAGGTCTACCAAATAGTCACTTTAAAGATCTCAACATTGACACTCAATTAGGTGTACTACAGCTTCCATAATTAAGACCTCTGTCATGGGATTCATTCACAGGCATATGCTGTGAAAAGGACTTTACCAAGTTCAACTACTGGTTTAAACTCTTAACATGTGGAATGTGAGTCTAAGGAGGTACAGTATGGTCATTCCCATGTTGTACTTGAGTAGTCCACAGTGGCATTATGTGCACATTTTTCAAACATGGATCTACTTGACATGTAAGCTTTGCTGCTTTCTGAGCCCCCGTCAAGATCCTGACCACCTCTACAATCGGCTGACTGCACAATCACATGGTGTTAACACACATTCATTACCAGAACCGTGGCACTGCTACTGTAGCTGTCATGTACTTAAAGTTCGGAATTGAAATATGCTCAGTTGAAAACAATCAAAATACTGTAATATTACAGAAAATTGATCTGGTTCCATTACTAAATTGTGATACACATACTGTACAGTACTGATGAGAATTATGTTAAAAATAATCTTAAATTATCTTAAATTAATGACCAAAACAAATGCAAGATATGACTGAGATATACTGTTTTCTTTTTTAAATTCGTGTACTGTACCTTCTACACTAGCAGAAAACTAATGGTATCATAACATTTTCTTCTTTCAAGAGCACTTAGAACTTAGAAATCCCACTTTGCTTCTCAAAATTATGTTTCAGTGGGAAGCGTTCTTGAATGAAAGACTTGTTCAACTGAACAGAAAATTTTGATGATGTAATTTCATCAGAAACAGGTAACATAGTGTTAGTAGACCTTGTGTATTTGAAAAAAAAAAAAAAAAAACACTACTGGCACTAGTGAGTCAGATAAGCTGCATGTCCCAGGCCTGATTTTTAAAAGAAAATCTAAGTTGTCCTTAAGGCAACCCACTTCGTATTTTTAGTTTTCCAAAATTTATTTTAGATGTCTGAACAGAAAACAAAAGACGAGACAAAAAGAAACGAGACTATATTTCTGCTGTAATATTGCTTTCATAATAAATAATAACTAAAACACACCATGTACTGTATAATGCACTATTGTATGTTATTCAGACTGTCATTCTGTAGTAAATAGCCCTTGTTTCGGAGCATAGCAAATAAATAATCATTAATCTATTTTACACGTATATAGGGCTTAACCGATAATCGGATCGGACATCGGATCGGGCCAATATTCAACTATATCAGTAAAACATCGGATCAGTAAATTTTGCCCAAGCTCGCCTTCCGATGTTTGCGGATGTTGAACACTCGAAATTTGTGGGTAGTTATGGTGCACCGCGGGGACGTATTATTCCGTATTACATCATTTATAATCTCATTGATATTACTTCAAAATCAAAAAGTTCTATGAAATGTTGCAAATGTCATGTCAAGAAAACTGTATTACATACATTTTTTTAAGTTGAAATGTCCCTAAAAGTCTCGTGAAAGAATTGCGTAAGATCGTGTGCAGCCTTCCAAAAATTTTAAGTAATGATATCCTAACATAGTGGGTGTATATCGAATAGCCTAACCACCCTAGAAATTCATGTTTCCGTGTTACAGAAAACAACCGACACTTTGTAAGTTGCAGGCTTCAGAGTTTTTCGAGGAACAGTGATTTTTTTTTGTTCATTGATCCCATTCACTCACTTTAAAATGTTTAGACTAAAGGTTTCAAGAAGCAGACTATTGGTTTTGTGAAGGGTTTTGGACATATAAATATGCGTTCATTTTTGTATTTGTGTGGGTTTGTGATATGTTCGCTAGCTGTCATTCTGCAGATAATTTGCGTATGCAGGCCTAAGGCAGGCCTAAGCTTATGCTTTTTTATTGACATTGAATGTAGTAAAGGAGGTATACGTAGAATGGTCTGGAAACATTTGCCAACGTTGTTTTTTTCACTGAAATAACTTAAAAAATATTGATCATGAGTAAAAAATAAGTACATACATTTACAGGAATAGTAATTTGCTTCAATTTGTGTGAAAAATTGAATGTGGATGGGGCATTTGAGTTACACATTTGAATGGATTTATTTACCAGTCATTTTCAGACATAACTATTTAGGAAACTACATGTATGATTTCTACCATTCTGTGATCGAAAGTTCGAAACAAGCATGGTATGTACAATGTAAACTTGGCCGGAAGAGGTTAAGTACAAGTGGTATGCGAAATGATATTTTTAAAACATTTAAAACGGTCTTGGTTATTCAGCATGTGCAATGCGTTTGTTGTTATCGAGATACCAATATACCTGGTGTTGAGTAGTCTGTAATTGGGGGTTGCGGAAAATTCCAAGCCACGTGCTTCAACATGGGTACAGCCAGTTATCGTGGCCTCCGGCCGCATGAGTGACATCGTAATTATTTTATTTTATTTTTTTTTTTGCAAGTTTTTTGCTAACTAGCCAATCACAACTAGCGACACGTTTAATGCAAAATAGGGCTATCACGTACACCTAGTTCAGTCAATGGTATTTCCCATTGACTTTGTGTTACGATCAAACGAAGTGTTTCAATCAACTCGCGCTACTTTCAATGCAAGTTTTGTGTGTAAAAATCTCGCAAGCACGCACACGTTCAATGTAACTTTCCCACAGATTTTGCGTTACAATCAATTCAAACGAAGTATTTCCAGACACGTGTTGTCTGTTGGTGGCTGTTACACTTCGCTCATGACCGATTCATTTCACGAGGTAAATAAATTAAGGTCCTTTCAGGCTTTGCTTTTCCTCCTTTTTAAACTGTGGGAATTGAAAATATGTAAAAGTCACTAAGATTTTTTATCTTTTGTACGGTTGTACAGAAGATGGAAGCAGAAAAAAAAATTAGTGTTAGCTAACTTAACACTGTTAGCCAAAGCCTAAGTTGAAATTGAAAGGACAGAGACCAGCAGCAGCATGACTTGCTAAGTGACTATGACAAGCGGCCCTGTATTTTTTAATGTTTTATTTTTACTCGTTTACTGAATGCATATATTCATCGATTACTTGAAGGAATAAATGTGAAGGCAATGTTCATCTAGGTAGACATAGCTTGAGAGGTGATAAATGCCCGATCGCACTGTGTGTGATACAGTGTAAAGTTACTTGAAAACGCGTTGATAGCGAAAACATCGGATCGGATATCAGCCGATATTGTGGAAAAAACATCGGACATCGGATTGGCAGTAAAAAACCGCATCGGTTAGGCCCTACACGTAAATAAAGGATGATAACAACAAAATATCGCCTCAAAGTTACTGCACTTGAACACCAGACGACCAGAAGGAGTGGATTCGATTTTCCGATGTGAATTTACTCGCTGTGGCTAATGGGACAAATGTTAACGTTCAGTCCTGTGTCTAATTGAAAAATGGTTAGACTAGTATGTTATAGTTTTACAGCAAAATCAAATGACTTGAACAAATGTACATTACATATTTACTGCAAATTTCCAGCATCCGGTAATTTTTTCTTGCACCAAATCAATGTGCATCTATAACGGTAAGAACGGTCTTTTCAACACAACTTTCAAATTAGGCTGCAGCTCTCTTTTCAAAATTGCAATTCTGAAATGTCAGCACACTTTGTAAACAGGCAACATTTTATGCCAAAAAGCATGCAACCTGCAAGGCAGACGAATGCTCAAGTCATCGCAAGCAAAACAAATATGCTTCTTCTCAGATTCCCTTTACCTGCCATGAGCAGTTCACAAATTTTGTCTAAAAACATTAGGAAAGTTCACAACATACATATTTAGTGTCTTCATCACTGATATGTTTTCTCAGTAGCAGACCGTTCTGTAACTACTGTACTTGGCTCAGAACCAACTTGTGAGGGACATTAAGAATGCATGTAGGTGTTCCTATGAGTAAGTTACGTGGACTTTTGTGGCCATGACGATCCCGTCTGTTCAGTTTCTTCTTGTGTTCACTCGCATCCCCTGGCACATCTGTTACCTTCTTGACTGTACAGTAGTTACGTCATCTACTGTATTCTTCTTGGAGTATGAACAATTTGACTGTTTTCGTTAGGTAGTCTCCTGCTGTCTACTGAATTACCTGGTAAGTGTTTAAGTCACTACAGTAGTAAGAATTTAGACATGTTTCCATTCATTATGACAGTGTCGGTGAATATCTGTTCCTCTTTTATTTCTCAGGACGTGTGAGTCGGTTAATTTCATGTGAACTGTAATGTTGACTTGCAAATCTGGATAATCAATTTTGCAAGATTAAATCAAGGTACACTAACTGCACTGATTAGTTACTAAAACTTTCTTTGAAGATGTCACTATGTCACATCCACACTGTCACAATCGCAGAAACTCGCCTCGCCTAATTTATTAGCCTTGGCCTAGCCTTTTGATCATGTAACTAAGCTCCAGTAGACTTCAGAACTTAGCTGGCCCTTGGCAGTGGCCCCCATGAAATAACCAGTTCTTCATCCCCTTCCTCTCGCCTCTCCTCTCGTTGTACAGATTGATTCCCCATCTATTGTTTATATGTTCAAGCATTTTCGCTACACAGAAGTGTACTACTAGCCTATATTGTACACGGTATAAGTCGAAAACACTAGCCAGTACAGTTTTTGGCCTACACAGTACACTGCAGACTCAGTACAGTATGCTAGTGCTAGGCCTAAGTTCTGTGTACAACGTTGTCATACAACGTTAGGATGTTGCACGAAACCTATCAAGACGAAAACTGTGGGCATAAGGCAAACAACGATATCGTCTTTGACAGTAAAATAAAATGACTCCCATGCAAACGTTTTCAAGTAAAATCCTGGCATGCTTAGGCACTTAGGTAATTAATCTCAGCGAAAGAAATGTGATCTTACCTTCGAGTAAGTTCAAGAATTGCGGTTTGTGACACTGCTTCGTGCTGGAGACTAACACACTAACACGTACAGATCCTACAGTACATATCGGTGATATACCGTACTGACGTACTCATGCACATGTACATGCATGAGATCTGTGTGGCGAAGTCGACACCTGCTGCCAGCTGCTGTTTTACATGTTCGTTCCGTCGTGTATGCAAGTTCAAAAGTCTTGAACTTTCTCAAGTCGTTTACAAGGTAAGCGGAGACCATGTCGATATGTTGATGAAATGGGCGCTCCCACACATCTGCGGCTGGCCTGGAGCCAGGGTAGTTGCTAGAAGTCATATGTTTGTGGGAGGGGAATGTGTGAGCCACCCGCCCATTATCGTGCAACTGGCTAATTTTCTTCTTTTTTTTCCTCAACTGAGTGGGGGTTTCCCGGGCCATGCAGTTACGGGCTGTGTCACAACATACAGTACCGTACGCAGTTTAGGGTTGCGGAGTTTTTCAACATGCATTGGGACTAGGGGACGAGACTGTAAAGATCTAACATTGCTGAATGTGCTGTGGAACCGAAGCGTTCCATCTGGGGTTCAAGGCCTAGCATAAGGGGCCCCTGGCAGTCACTGTGCAAGGAAGTACACGGGGAATTATGCCTAAAAGTCTGGAGGGTAACAGAAGGTTTCAGTATTGTATGACATATCAATTTTGCACTTTACTTATCTTAACTGTGCGGAACGAACTTTCACGCCTAAAAACTTGGACTTCTTTTCAGTCATGGAGACACCTATTCTGTTGATGCAGGGGCAGGCCCGTTTATTAAGGATAATTCTAACTTAGCGAAAATGTTTGCCAAACACCGTGAAATGGAACCTCTCGGGTTCATTTTCAACGTGACAGATTTCACTCACTCAAAGGGATCATTGTAAAGCGGTCAAAGTGAAAGTGGTAGTAGGCCTACTTATTACTTTAATTTTAAAGGCCAAGTTGGGGGAGGCATTTAGGCAGAAAGTTTAAAGGATTCATTTTGGGATCAAGTGGTCATTTTTTCCTTAATACAAATGATCAGATTATTGCAAGGCCAAGAAAAACTCTGTCGGAGAAATGCCCACTGGCTCAACGGCGGCCCATGATGGCGATGCTGATTGGTTAAGGATTAGTGACCCATTATTCAAGATTTGGTTCAGCCAGTGGACCGTGACCTCTGATGCCCCTCCTTCTTTAGGCCACTTGGCCACCGGCGGTCCGCCAGATATTGCTGGCTGAGAAACTAGTTTCTCATCCCCTCCAGCACTCTCCCCCCCCCCCCTTTTCTCAGTTCCCGATATCCCCATGAAAAGGCTGGTTACGTCATCCTTCCGCAAGTCGCTTGCCTGGGAGTGACAAATTTCCCTTGATTTGATCAACTGGAATTTGATCAAGTTCATCATTACTGAACATGTTGAATGAATTGTATAACCAGGTTTGTAACCTCAAACTTATCAACTGAGGGGGTGAGCTCTTGTAGATGACCACGGATACTAGAGTCTCCACAGTTTGGCAGGAACGGCACAATAATTTTTTTTTTTTTTTGCACGAAATACCTCTCAGATCTCGGAAATTGGCAACATATCACAGCCCATTTCAGACAAAAATGTAGGCCTATCAGCGATATTACAACATTTAAAAATACCACCTGGATAATCGCCCGATTGAAACGAATGAAGTAGTATTCAGAAAGACACAGAAGAAGTGGTCTTTCGAATGACTTGACATCACTTACTTGTCTATTTGTTCCGTAGTCATGGGTTCATATCGTAGACAAATAAATAAAAATGAAGAAAAAATAACGAAAAATAAAGAATATGCAATATTATAAATGTGGGTCAAAACCCACTGAATCATTAACTAACAACAACAACGATAATTGAATGAAACCTATGCTCACATGTTGTGAGGTGCATTATTCTCCCAGAATAGATACAATTAATTAAACCCTGAAATTTGATTTGATTGAAGATTGATATTTTAATTCTAAGGATTAATTACATATAGCCCTAGAAATCGGGATGAAGTGACAGATATAAATGTGAATATTAATGAGTATCACGAGATAGCTTTATAGACTGATTGCACTCAATGTAAAGTGTGCAACGTACTCAACGGCCTTGAACCCAGTCAAGAATTTGTACTAACGTTATTTGTTAGGACATGCATAGAGCGGAGAAAAATAACCCACATTAAATGTGGGCAGAGGAGTAATCGTGTAATTTGTCCCCCCCCCCCCTTTTTTTTTAAAGTACTCTTGAATTTAATTTGTCTTGTTAGAAGTAAACATGCCAAAAGTTCCACTTACTGTAATCTTGTAACATCTTGTCCACAATTTTCTCGTGCGCTATGGGCCAACTGGTGTGGCGGTCCGTTTATAGTGAGAAGATATTGTAACAATATGAAGTAGTATCATCCCCCAGTATAAAATCCTCTGGA
The DNA here is from genome assembly GCA_021234535.1 of Stichopus chloronotus. NCBI lineage: Eukaryota > Metazoa > Echinodermata > Holothuroidea > Aspidochirotida > Stichopodidae > Stichopus > Stichopus chloronotus. The sequence continues at coordinate 9,411,029 of CM037847.1, forward strand.
ATGAAATTGGGTACTCACATCCACAGACTCATGGTCCCCTTAGGTCTGTATGCTCCCTCGACAAGTCGATCATTCACGTTTGGACCCCCACCCTCACCCCCACCCGCACGTTGCTGAAAGATCCTGACTACGCTAACCACTGTATAAGGACAATCTGAGATATAGCAGTTAATTCACGGTGCATCATCATAAATGATTCCAGATGTTATTCTGTTAGATTTGTTTTTTTTGTTTTTGTTTTTTTTTTTGCTGTTTCTTTTAACTGTCAAACTTTCATATAATCCCAGAGAAGGGGGAGGAGCGACGCAATGTTGTCACTATCCACTTACTTTTTTCTGTTGTGATGTGAACAGTTGTCAGGGAGGCAGCGGTCACCATTGAGAGGTATGATAAAACCTGATGCATGAGGAACATGCATGGGTTGAGGTTATCCAACTTCGAACCCCAGCCCTGCCTTTGAAACCGAAACATTAGTTTTCAAGCTCTTGGTTCCAGTGACCATTTCTAGCCGGTTGATAATAAATTCTGTATCGTAGTTGTTATTGTCGTACACGGTGACATTTATAACATGTGGCATGAATAACCCACATTCGAGTATTGACCGAAATTAATTAAATCAATGGAAAACGTTGGAAGTATAGCCATAATTATGATGAAAAACTATCAAGTGTTGACCATTCTACAAACAATTATCTGTTTTACGATTGCATCCTGAATAAACATGGGCCAAATTAACAAGCAAATTGTGACGTACATGGAGAAATTCATATGATATGCCTTGTGTTATTTTTTGCTCACTTAAATTTCAAGGGCAATTGAGAATTTTATATGCCCTGACGGTACTACTTTGGATGCATGTATTGCTTTAACAATGTCGATGTCACTTACCAATGTGAACTTAGTAAGTATTAGAATGGTATAGCCTATGAATAGGAACACCGACACTGTGCAACACTCCACACCATCGGTTTTGCATTTTCATCAAACTTTTCAAAAGCTATATATCAAAAATGATAGGAGATCTATTAAGTCAATTCGAACGTATGTGATTCAGGGCTTCACTCTGCAACTTCTGAGTGAGGTCAGCTCTTTTGCTAGATACATGTCACAACGTCTTTGAGCCAGTGAAAAAAAAAAAAAAAAAACGTTCTAGTATGCATTAAAACGACAAACTCCGGTGAGCTAGCGATTTCCTCGAGGTCTCCACAAGGCTTCACTACTTTTTCGAAAATATTAATGTTCGAAAACATGTTATAAAAATAAAGACTTTGATTGATACTGCAATGCCGCATTCTTGAATTAATATACATATCAAGACATTTTCATCCCTAGATTAAGCCCCCCCCCCCGGCATGCGTCCCCTAAACCTATGCTCACTCGTTTTCATTGTAAAATTAATTTGATATGGGACAAGCACATTTATTTTTTTTGTATTTCTTTTCAATAATTTGTGGAAGATAAGTAAACTGAATGGTGGAACAATTTCGTTTTCGACATTCCAGTATCACTGCATCTCTCATGTCGTTTAATAGCCACTGTACTTTAAAGCAGATACTTTGCAAGTCAGGTGGCCACATCACATGATCCATTGTTACTTCTTCATACTGACATATGTCCGTTTATTATTATTGCTGTACATAACATGATATTGTGTTTTCATTGGATTCGCTAAGATAAAGGGAATGCTTGTGCCGCTATAATTGGACCTTTGGATTTTCCAATTTACTGTACTAATGTGACGAACTGGCGGGTCAGGGTTCCGTGAGAAAGTGCCCAAGTCAAAAGATAAGACGTAATGTTTGTAAGTTGTGGCAGTTGTGGCTGGTGCTGTAGACTGTACTGTGTCTGTAGTGAGGCAGAGATTGCATTCAACTGTAATGGTTCTATTTCTAAAGTTAAACTAAAGCTACATGAGGCCTAACTAGGGGTCGAATCAATTGCACTCTGAAGGCTTCTGTGTGGAGCCTAACTGCCAACTACCCTTGCATTAACAAACATAGGCTTGGCGTGGAGTCAAATCGTTTGGCAATAGGCAAGAATATTAAATTAGTTTAACATTGGATTGTCAGTACTTAGATAAATCTACTAATTAGTTCTATGTAGCCATATGTCTATGAAGTGTGACAAAACTTATGATAGTGCAAAATTGGTATGAAAAGTTATGATATGACAGGCTATGTATTAAAACATTGAATAACAATTGCTTATACCCCCTCCCCTCCCTATACACACACACACAGCTCATATAGGGCTGAAGTAAAATGCTCTGTATAGACGCACAGACGTACTTTCAGTGAACAAATGTTAAAGTGATACTATGTACGTATTTGTTGGAGGAACAGTTGGGGTTCACCCAATCATAACAATCATTTTACTGTCAATTTTTTGTCTCTTCAGTAAGAGCAAGTGATGTAGTAACTCAACAGATGTCAGAATGAGAAAACGAAGACAAGCTGCAAAGGAGGAGAAGAATGAACCGAAGAAGAAAGTGGCTAAAGAAGTTGGAACCACTGCTGTAGACGGGTCATTGATGTTGCCAGTGGTGAGTGCAAAAACCTGGACAAACGTTAATGAAAAGGAACCTGTCAACAGGGTCAGACTTGGATCAACCTTTTATGATCAAGATTGCATAGAGCTGGCAAAAGCACTTCTGGGTAAGACGTTGGTAAGAGAGATTGACGGTCTGAGACTGGCCGGGAGAATCGTAGAAACTGAAGCGTACCTCGGAGTCAAAGACTCTGCCTGTCACTCGTACGGCGGTCGGAAATCGCACAGAAACCAAGCAATGTTTATGTCACCAGGAAGTCTGTACGTCTACCTCATATATGGCATGTACTACTGCTCGAACATCTCCAGCAAAGGTCAGTTGTGCTCTTGGCTTCTTTTTTTCTTATAATTCATCTATTTGAATCTGTCATTATTAGGACATCTGAGAAGGCAGACCAGACTGTAGCTAGTTCATATACTTGTCATGGTAAGATACAGTAGGGAGAATAGTTTTGTGATATTGGGTGGTTTTGCCAACCTTAGTCCAAATTGTGATAAGAATGACAAAACAGCACTCTAACATGTATTGCAATGTTTGCTGAACACCTTTTTCTTTTGATGTCAGTTAAATTTCCTATGTTAATGTTTGGATAATTAGTTACATACTGTACTTAAAGCAGATGTTTGTGTGTGTAAGACTGTGTATGTGGTGGCGTGTGGTGGGGGGAGGGGGGGGGGGAAGAGAGCCTACCACACTTTTTGTAGTGACCACGATATATGTCCTGAGGTAATTTACACTGGCATCATCTTTTGTGTCAAAACCAGAGGTGTTCACATCTATGCAAATGAACTACCCTTCAGCAGCACATCTGAAGTAAATTGAGATAGCAGCTGGCACCAGAACCTTTGCTTCTAAGAACATCTTCTCCTACCACTTCTCCTCTCCGAGACATAATTTCATTTACTGTTGCATCCTTACCATTGGAAGATGGTGAATAAAATACCTCTGATACCTAGTGCAACCAACAGTACATTGCAATGTAGTCACACTTGTTTTATTATGATAATCTTGAGGATAAATCAGCCTAGAATCTTGGTCCCATGTAATCTAACCACAGTACTGTAGCTGTTTTTCCATTTCCGTTTATTTTTCTGTTGCCTAAACAGACGAAGGGAGTGTGGTCCTCCTGCGTGCACTCGAACCGCTTGAAGGCTTGGACCTGATGCAAAAGTTTCGATCCAGCAGAAGGAAAACCTCCAAAGAGTTAAAAAAAGCCGCGTTGTGCAGCGGTCCCGGCAAACTGTCGGATGCTTTAAAAGTCACCAAGGAGTTATTCGATAAGGAGAGTCTCCTCTCAAGCACCAGGATATGGATCGAGGATGCCCCAGTCGTGCCCTTGGAATCCATTGTTTGCTGCCCAAGAATAGGACTCGACAATTGCTCAGCAGAATCAAGAGATAAGCTGCAGAGATATTATGTGCTGGGAAGTCGATTCATCAGCAAAAGGAACAGAGATGCTGAGCAAGTCTTGAAAGACATTGTTTGGTAATGTTGGGGAAGGGATATTTGAAGAAATTGCTGGAACTTTCTTCCATCAACACCAAAATAAGATATCTTTTCACCCAAAATGTCAAAAAGTGTAAGAACCTGTGTGACTGCTACAAGCTCTTCTGGACTGTTTTAAGTGCAATGTAAAAAAAATCCAACCACTTATAATTTTCTTTAATGCAAATCATAAATTTTATCTAAAGAGAGAGTTGTAATGTTTGCATGCATTGCAGTGTATGGGGGAATGGTTGATGGCAGAGCTCATGCCAACAAGATCGGAGTGACAAAGCCCATGATCACAAGTGCAAGGGGGACAAATGCCCCGCATTGTGCTGCCATAGGGTGGGGAGGACTGGGGTGGATGAGCATGGTGGCAGTGTGCCTTGAATCATATTTTGACCAAAAAACCAAATTTACTTTGAAAATGCATTTAGGCAAGATTTATATGTAAGCAGTGGCGTGAGGTGGAAGTAAACAGAATACAAATATGACGAATGCTTGGATGCAGTGCAATTGGGCTCGAAAATGCCTATTCTGGTAATCTGGGAGGTGTTTACGGACGAAAACTTTTCAGTGTGCCTCGCCCCGCTTAGATAGCATTAATGTCTCGACATAGACGATTAGATGAACATGTCAAAATACAGTAACAGAAAAGAAAGCAAGTGAATATGTAGCCCAGCAGTTGATAGATGGAACATGAGTGTTCCTCTCAGTTTCAGTGGTTTTACTGTTTAAAGTGAAAACTGAAATATTGCAAACCATATCTCCACAGAGTAGTAAACCTGAGCTAAGGCACTCTCCATAGGTCATACCATGAAGGTATTAGTTCCATGGTCATGCACAGATGGCAGATGCAGCTATTGGATTGTCCCACTTTTGGTGGGTATTGGAAAGCTGGTAACTTTCAATCCAGTTGGGAAAATTTTCTACAACACTGCCATGGACTCTTTTTATTCCAAAACCATACATCATGAGTTAATATACATTGTCTGCATTCCATGCTCGTCCAGATGCAGTCATTCGGGGGTTAACCCTTTTTGGCGAGACTGCATTTGCTACCTTATGGCAAGGAAACCGTCAAATCCCCTCAGAGTAATTTGTGAACTATGGAAATTATAATCTCAACGTTATAAGAGATGAAATATACCCCGAAACTGTTCAGAAGTTAGAATGTACTACAAACCAAACAGATATGAAAAGGTGTTTTCATTTGTTTGATTTTTTTCTTGCTTTGTTTTTTTTAAGATGATTCATGAGATGTTTCACCTTCACATGTGCTGCTTCCAGCTCATTGCTGATGACCCATTGGGCACAGGTGGAAGAAAGAGAAACAAAACAAATAGAATTCTGTTGTTCCTGTAAAGGGACTGTAGTTATTAAATGCATGTTGTAAACATTATGGTCATGTCACTTAAAAAAAAACCTAATGAACTTTTGTTAAGATCCGAACACTGCAACATTTTAGAGTGAAAAACTGTTCCATTCGGAAAGTAAGTCAGTCGTCTACTAATTTTATGAATCATTCATAGTTGTCTCACAATAAATCCTTGCCTTTTACATTTAGGTGATGGAGGAAGTTGGCAAGTTTTGTTGCTGCTACTGTGATATTGTACATTCTGAAGTTAGTCACATGTCTTACACTGCATAGATCAGCTAAACTAATACCATACTATCCTACGATTCTGCTGCCGTGCAAGCATGTCTAGTCCATGCTACCCAGTATAATCTGCTACCCAGTATAATCTGCTACCCAGTATAATCTGCTACCCAGTATAATCTGCTACCCAGTATCATCTGACATTGGACAGGTTCTGTCCAATCTAGGTTAATGTCCATCAACTGTTAACAAACTTAAATACAGTAACACTGTCTTTTGTAAAGTGCCAGCATTAACATAGGAGAAGCAAAAGACATCTGACGGAACTCATCAGGATATTGCCCTAGCCTGAATTTATCGCTTAAGGTTTAGCCGTAGCCTGAATTTGTCATCTCACAAGGTCAATTTGTTTATCTGAACTTCCCCCTACAAGGGTAGACAATAGCCTGATGCATCTTGCAATGATATTCTATAGCCTAACTGAAGTCAGAGTGCTGTAGTAGGCCTTCTTATGGTTTCATTTAAAAGAAAAGAAATGATTCTCATCAATGACTGCTGAAAAAAAAAATTGCCTATTGCTTTTTTGATTCCTTACCGAAAGTAGAAGGAATCTATGCGATGGTGATGTCGTGTGTATGTGACACTTCTTGTAAACATGATATCACAAGACTGATCACATGACTGATCTCATACTTAATGTGTGGCTTGGTCATAGTATGTAGATGATCCCAATTGTTTTTGGTGGAAGTCAAAGGTCATTTGAGGTCACCAGAGGTCAAATTGTAAAAACCTTGTAAACACAATATCTCCAGAAGAGTAACTGTCACTGATGTCATACTTGGTGTGTGGGTTGGTTATACTGAGTAGATGATTCCTGCTGTTTTTAGGGAGGGGTAAAGGTCATTTGAGGTCACCAGAGGTCAAACTGTAAAAACCTCGTAAACACAACATCTCCAGAAGGGTAACCATGACTGATGTAATATGTGGTCTGTGTGTTGGTAATAATGAGCAGAAGATCTCTATTGTTTTGGTCGAGATCAAGGGTCATTTGAGGTCACCAGAGGTCAAACTGTAGAAATGTCTAAACACAATATCTCCAGGAGACTAACCTTGACCGATGTCATACTTGAAGTGTGGATTGTATGTACTAAGTAGAAGACTTCTTTTGTTTTTGCTGGAGGTCAAAGGTCGTTTGAGGTCACTTGAGGTCAAACCTTGCTAACACATTACCTCCAGAAGGGTAAGGTTGACTGATGCTATACTTGATTGGTGGGTTGGCCATACTGGGCAGGTGATCCCTATTGCTTTTGGTGGACGTCAAATGTCATTTGAGGTCAGTGGCAGCACCAGGATTTTAAAAGTGGGGGGGCAAAAGAAAATGTTGGGGGGGCAAAAATTTTTTGTGCACATCGCGAAATCCAGCAGGAAACGCAAGACTTACCGGGTGGGGTCCAGGGGCCCGCCTTAGGGCCCCTGGTGGGGTCCAGGGGCAAAGCTCCGGTGGGGGTCCAGGGGGCAATGCCCCCAGATGCTCTGAGGTTTTAGCAAATCTCTTGGTAAAAAAATAAGTCTCAGGATAGGTGTATGTTGGTCCATAATGCATCATCCAAAGCAAAGATTCCAAATGATTTTAATGCAAGCTAGGCTTATTTGGCTATTACTTGTCTTAGCTGACAACATGAAGAGTTGGAAAGTGACAATATGTTTAAAAGCTACTTATTAGCAAGCTCTTGACACTTTTTACACTTTTCTTAAAACAGAAAGGTGAATGCGATATGTACAGTATATTAACAGGGAATAGATTTGTACATATGTATCTGTTACACTTTAAGTTTATATATCGAGCATACCAGGTAGTACATAATGTATTAGAGGGATGTGTTCACAACTACAGCGAGAATTAAATACTTTGAAAAGTTTGGGAATGAATGTTTGAGGTCACCAAAATAAAGGTCATTTTGGGGTAAAGGCTTATTAATTTGGTGTTTCAAGAACAATAACTGTAGTTGATATGACGTTGATGTTGTGGGTTCTTTCTGGGCTTTTTTTAAACTATGAATCATGTGTCCACAGAGTTCTTGATTGTCAGATTTGGGTGGAATGAGTCTGGGTGATATATTTACGCGAAAGTCATCAGAAACGATGTTAAGAAATTAACCCCCCCCCAAAAAAAAAAAAAAATGAAAAATGCGTATGGAAGCAATATCACGTCGTCCGAGGAGGTTCCTTGTTTTTGGTAAAAGAAAAATCACCTCTGACGGGTGATGAGAATCAAGTATTTTTATACAATCTTTCCGCAACCACCGAGTTAGTGAGGTCACGTGACCGATTCTCTTGCATTCCCGCCTACACTGAAAAGTCCTCTCAAGGAAGGTATGTCGCGGAACTAGACAAGTGATTGCCAACTGTTTGTTGAATAATGCAAAATGCATGAGGACTTCCATTTTCCATTATAGCGAGGTAGGTGGACATTTTGATCTGACATCTCTTTGGAAATGACAGATTTCGTGGGTATAAGGCACGATATTTCAACAACAAAAAAAAAAAATCGGCCAGAGACTGTTTCCTCCCACGAGAACGGTTTCTTCAAACTTTGCGAGTACCTGACTCAATGAATGAATCAATTCGATATCTTTCCAGCGATACTTGCAGACGACAACATACGTTTTCCGCAACACCAAATTTTGAATTGAGTTGAATGAACACAATCGCCTATAATCAACAACCTAGGACACAGCGACTTTTTACTGCACATTTTGCATCTAGACCATACACATACGAGTACTCGCCGGTGGTCACCAACTTGCCATCGTTTTATGTAGCGTAAATAGTCCTGACATGCACGTGTATATGGGGACGGAACTAATTCGTCTTATATTTGCCTAGCACCTGACTCATTTACGACATTTAATGTTACAAAAGTGATATCAGTGGATAGGAGGTAACATTTTCTATTTTGATAATAAGTAAGTGGTTTTACAACGTCTCGATGTAATAACAGATAATTTTACGAGGCGTTGGAAACACAATTGTAGGACCTTTTGTAAGAATTGGGTCAAATTCCTACTGCCACACATGGTTGCTAGCCGAACTGGTCATCAACAGTATTTTATTTTTTTTTAGCAAATAGTTTTCATGATTGAAATTTCAAAGTGTTGAGATATTATGCTTGCAAAATCACCTCTTTTAGGTCATTAGCATTCAAAACCCCATAACGTCACCAAACGTCATGCATAATGTAAGGGAAGGAAGCTCTTTTTCCGTGGTTGCGGATACACTGTATAGGGCCTCGAAGTAATAAGGGGACATTTACTTTAGCATCAATACATGTAGGCCTAATAGCGTGCACCGTAATGAATCTGTAATAATTTGTGTAAAAAGCAAACATGTAGGCTATAGACAGTACCGCAGTGTCCCTACTTCTCAATAATTATTATGAAACCATGCATCTTATCATTATCTGAGCTTGTGAAACTTCCAGACAGAAATCTCCACAAATAACAAGGAGAGGGATGTAGTGAAGCTAATTTTGCTGGGCTATTGGGAACGTAAAGCCATGTAACGACATTCCTCGTGTAATTTTGCAGTCGTTATAGAGGCACGGAATGTTAGTAAACTATAGGCTATCGCTACCCTCTATACGGCATTTTCAATGGGATAATTCATTTCTCAGATCAACACGAAGGTGTCCAATATTGAAGGCTTTGAAACATCCCTGTGATTGGCCAACCCTTAATCTTCCTTTGTAAGCAGTGAATTGATTGGTGTTAACATGTGTCACCGTTGTAGTGGTATGAGTGATTGGGCAAGGATGGGGATCGTAACTAAAACGAACAATCGCTGTGGCACATTGAATCTGAAGAGCGCCATCTATTTGACCAAGTTTATTTTCGGTGTACCTTCCGGGCTTTTGTGTTTGGAATTTTGGGAATACCGCACCACGTAGTAAAAGAAACAGATTGACAACGGGTGGAACAATACTGGACTTCCTTACACAGCGACATACATACATACATATACAAAAAATTGCAAGGAAAATGCCCTCTGCAATATACTCCACAATTATAGAACCAGTCCCCGACCTTTAATTCATTCATTACTTGTGACAAACAAGTTGTGCTTTTAAACTTTTCCGGGATAGGAGGGGTGTAGGGGGAGGGGATTCTTGCACACGAACTTTTGAGTCAGGAAATCGTTCGTTGACACCTTTCGTTTTGGGGAATAATCAGTCTGTGCGATCACATATCTAGCTTTTTAGGTGTACATTTCGATTACCGAAAAAGTGGCCACTAAACGGAAAAGTTGTCTACGTCCACTGAACTTTTTCATCATTGTCGAGGTCGCTTCCACCACTATCAGTACGTTACTATAATTATCTGCATAATATATTTATTGATACTCAAAGAAGTCAGTTTTTTGAGGAGTTGACAAAAGCAGGGAAACTTAAAAAAGATTATCAGTACAATAGTAATTACTTGAAAAGTGTCGTCATTACATTATTTGCTCCATAAGTATTTTAAGAAAGTGCAACGTAAACAAGAACTATTTAATAGCCCATTGAGTAAAATTAGCAGTCCCAATCGCAACCTCACTGTTTTAGGTTACCGAAGGTCACTGCACTTTGGTCAAATGATAATAATTTACTTTACACTCAGTAATTTGGTTCGGTCCCTGGTAACGAAAATGCAAATAATATAAGCGCATGTATAGTCTAAAAACAACTTGACCGAGTAAATAGGGGAAGGAAATACACAAAACACAGTGTTGAAATGAGAAAAAAAAATGAATGCAAAAATCATTGTAGTTACAAGCCTAGCATAAAGCTCAATGTAACTGCTGGAGCGTTTCATCTCTGTTTGAATTTACACAGGAGAGATTACCATGTGCATGAATGGTTACGATCCTTTTGCCCATCGTTTTTGACTAAAAATTGTCCTTTACATTTACAGATGTATCGAAACTTCAAATGATCTCCAAAACTCATGGGTATTTTAAAACTGAGAGCAGCTTTCGCCTTATTACTTTCAGCTGTGTCGCACGCTCTGACAGACGCACCGTGGGGGAACACAACTCCTACCACCGCCGCTGCAGGGAAGGCGTTGGAGCACGAGTCAAGTAAGTCATTCAGAAAACGTTTTGGTATGACAAATATATTACTAAAAGTTGTTGGTATTAGGTGGTTTGACATTCTGTAGCAAAGGATGAGTCTGCAAATTAAATCAACGTTTTTAAGTCGATTTTGGCGTGATTTCGGATAAGAGCAGTGGGCCATGTCATTGGGTCAACTCCTGCGTGCATACACAGTTAACGGAAGGTTAGTGTAGGCCCATGGGTCATATTCTTTAGTGCAAGACCCAGCCTAGGCCTAGGCTTTGTGAGTGGATTGTTGTTAACAATAACTGTGGGACTTACAGTAGTTTTTTAGCCTAACGTTAGAAATAGGCGAGAACTAACTGCAAGTAGTTTAGTGAAAAAGGGTCAGATAGGACGATCCCCTCATAAGGAGTTCTGAAAGTATATTTAGGCCTAGCCTAGCTGGCAGTAAGTGACGAATCCATGATACAACATGATGGAGGAACTGCAAGAATTATGTCAACTTCTACTTTACAATAGGCTAGCAAATTTTAATAAGTGATGACTGTGCCCCCCCCCCCCCAAAAAAAAAACAGGGTCTGTATGCAGACCTAGGCTAGGCTAGGTCCTAACGCCCCAGCGAGCAAGCTAAAGTTGGCCTGAAGATGGGTAAAGTTGACTTGGGACGTTGGCCACCTCCCATTGGGCCGCCAGCTGGCAAATGGTAAGTCAGCAGACTGCAGGAGGAACCACTGTTGGCCCAATGGAGGGCCAACTGAGGTTCGAGGATGTTCCGCCCTATTTTCTTGAGTGGTACCTTGGTGGTATACCAACAATTATTATGATAATTTTACATATTTTTGTTGCAAAGATGTCTGACAATCTTAAACAAAATCATGATTTTCACCTAATTTAAGGTGCACGTGCACCATTCCACAGCTTTTTTGCCAGACACAACAATTTTGCTAGTTAGGAGTTTCTATAGCTATTCAGTGACTGTTGGAAAGATTGCACTTGTAAGGTAATAACGAATGAAATCATATGAGTATGCAAAAGTCATCAAATAATTACAGTGATCAATCACATTTGTTTTCAATTACGTACCAAGAAAACAATTATGGTATTTACACAAAACCTGTCTATGCAGCATGTAAAGTGTCTAATTACCCCACACTGTGAATAATAAACTAAACTCTAAGTGTTTTAATTAACCTGTACTTAAGGATTAAATGACCCCTAACCTAGATACAAATATGAATTTGAATGACAGCTGCTATATAGATTTTGCACAGTCTGCAGCCATGGGGACATACCTAATTTTGAATCAATGGGCATGTCATTTCCAGCTGTTGAACTTTGTGTAATATACTGCTGCACACTTTGTAAGCCTATCCTTTATTTTCCTCCCCCGTTGTACCATCTGCATCATGAAAAGCAAAAATCTGGGCCAGGAAGCACAAAACTTTTGAGGTAATATTTCAAATCAAAAGATGAAAAAATCAGAAAAAATACTCCAGACCGTACATATTGCAATAAATCACAGTCTGGACTGAACATACAGTAAACTCATGTAGACAAAAAAATACTAAAACACTAGAACTTACAGCGATTCCAGGAAACAGAAACTCAAAAGAACTCTAGTTTAAGCATGCACTTCTTTAAAAGACAAAATACGAACAGGTCATGCTATTCACAGGCCTACTAGGGTATGATAACTTATTAAACTTACACAGGACAAAGGTACTACATACGTACATGAAGCTGTTATAACTCCATGGAAGGTAATTAATCATGCAATCATTTAATCCACTGATTCGCACTCCTACACCTCTATATGGTTTGAATATGTTATATAGAAAAACTTCACAAGCTATATGATGAATGGTCAACTAATTTAACATGCTATGAACTCTCACATTGGCATGCGGGGTTCGACCAACTGGCGTTATACCATATGCTTACTAGTGGTGGGGTATTGTCCCCCACCTATGGCCCACTCTTGTATATCGGTGCTCTGAATGGTCACTCAACCCCCACACTATGGAGACTACTAGGCCCCAGATAGGAAAGTTTGCTGCGTACAGGGATAAAGATTACCCCCCACACAAAGATTTCAGCATTAGTGAGCAGCCATGCAAAAAAGATACAGATTCCCCCATGCATTTTGCAAGCTTTCCAATCTGGGCTAGGCCTCAATGATTAAAGAGGCTCATGGAGTTGATATTGTTTATGATGTTGGGTGTGTATGAAGACAGCCATTGCATGCCAATTGATACTTCTAATTAAACCTCATTGGCCATGATAGTGACCAAAAATGTGAGGAAGTTTAGATTTTTATAAGCATAGGTTAATTGACAATGGTTAATGCTATGTCAAAAGTATCTGGTCACAGATTTTCAGTGAATGGTTTTAATCATTAATTACCCCTGTAATTGTTGCTTCAGTTGTGTGTCAGATGTTCAGAATCTCTTAGTTTGATCATTACCATCAACATGCTCAACAGGTGTGACAACCTATCAGTTGTGAACCGACCCAGTGAGCCCCTTTAAGCATGTATAGTGTAGGCCAGACTGAAATGTAATTAAATGCATGAAACATATTCATGAATGTGGTGATCGTTGTCACAGCCCGTACATATCTGACTGAACCACTTCTAGGATTGTGATTTTGCATTGCCAATCAGTTTTCAGAGCTCTGTTTTCATAGGCTAGCTAGAAAAAGGTACCCAGGGCTGATGAAACTATGACAAACATACATGTATGCATGGACTCCTGCTGTTATTTATATGTTATGTATGTATGTTAGTTGCCCCTAAATCATGCATCATACTACCACACTACTCTTGTTACCTGTTGAAATCATGTATACATGTAAGCCTAGGTTTACTTTCTTATCAACATGTAGATACCCATGCATGTAATACATGTAATTGCTTCTACTTTCTTTTTTGTTTTTATAATTTAACATTAAGTTCATGGGATAAATTTCATCAGCAAGTTTGCAAGTCAGCAAGTTTAATGTGTAAACTTTCTGGCATCTCTCCCTTAACCAGATGACCAAGTTCTATGGTTAATCAGCCTTAGGTGGACAGGATCATCGACAGTGCCTGTAAATAACAAATAAAGCTACTGCACACTTCTTAGTGATTTACATTGTATTGTATGTGGCTTGAAGTCAGAAATGCATACTATTAAACAACATTCATACAAAATTACATGCTGTCAAAGCTGGATTCCTCTCCCCCTACCCCATTATTTCTGAGCAGGACATCTGGTGGGAATGAAGTCTCAAATGCCCATGGAATCACCATCAAGATGTTGCAAAGTTTGGGGTAACTTTGTCAGGTAAAATCACACCTTTGTTGATGCGTTCACACAGTTCTGGTTTTAGGTCAGAGGTATTATAATTAACCCTTGACCATTGTAATCCTTTCATTCCTTTCACCATTATAACCATTTGAGCATCATAACCCCTTGACCATCGAAACCCCTTGACCGTCATAACCCCTTGACCATCATAATCCCTTGACCGTCATAATCCCTTGACCGCCATAACCTCTTGACCGTCATAACCCCTTGACCGCCATAACCCTGTGACTGTCATAACCCCTTGACATTAATTGATGCAGAATATGAGATTGTGAAGTTCTTGATTCTGCTGAATTTTAGCTCATGTAACTCAGTTTGTAACTCTGGAAGGTGAAAGTGAACCTGCAGTAGAATAAGTTGTAATCATGTTTGAAAGAAATAGATTTAAAAAAAAAAAAGGACAAGAAGAAAGAACGATGCATTGCATTAATTAGCATACACGTCACCATAATATTCAGCGCACTGAAAATGGCACTAAATCCAAAGGCAACACATGTGGGCAGTTTAAACCCAGTTTTACCCATAAATGTATCCAACTGCATTTCGGGCTGTGATTTCACACAGATCTCGCAAGTAAATTGCTCTTAAGCAAAATGTAATTATATACGTCTTTTGTGCGAAATTGTTTAGCAATAACCACAACATAATGACGTCACTGTATTGCGCTGCACAGTTTATACCCCATAAGCTTTGAAATTTGGCCATGTGTCCATGATCTGTCCATTTGACAGTTAATCAGTCTTGGGAGAAAGTGGGGGGGGAGGGGTACTATAGCTATGGGACCAATGTCCCATTCCCCCCTCTCCCTCCCCCAGTTTCTATACCATCGTTAAGGAGAATTCTTTGGAGGAGATAATTTGTGAACGTATAATTGGTCCATAGAGGTAGGTACAGGTGTCCAAAACATTTTTTCTTCAGTTGCAAGGTCTTCCTTTCTCAATTGTCTTAAAGTGATTGTGTGTGTACTGAAAAACCAAAAAGATAAGATAATATTTGATCTTAACTTATCCTTTATTTTTAAGTGTACACTCGAGGTTGTACATGAACAGACTACGTCTTTCAATGGAGGAAAATGACTGTAACTACTTCGAAAGCAACGGGATTGGCATAAAAACAGTAAAAAGAGAAATCATATTTGAAAATTAACGGTTCTTACTGTAAGCTCCTACATAATGAATATGCAACAGTACAGGTCTCACTAGTGTATCAAAAACATACTACTCAAGTCGTCGCTCCTTGGTAGGTATCGGGAATTGTAGTATTTGGTGAAACGAAACACTGTATTTACAAATAACCTACGAACTGAACACAACCTTGCCCGAGGCGTCAGTGATCCTGAGTTGTAACTGAATATTTAATACTAGTATAAGTTCCCATTGGCTTGCTCAAAGACACATACTGTTGATTTGAATGGAAACTGTCAACCACTACATTATCATATTCTACACTTTTTGTCGTTATGTTAGAAGAACTTGAAATCATATGGCAAAATTAACCAACTGAAACCCATTTATTTTCCCAGATTGTCTGAATGGTGTAATTAAAAGCCTTGCCAAACTTTTGGAGATGAAATTTCAATGTTTTTACTTTTGCCTATGCACGCAATCACTTTAACAAGCCTAGCAGCATGTGAAGCAGGATATGTATGGGGCTTTGAAAAGCTTGAAAGTACTTTCATTAATATCTGTCATTTTCAAGTCAGTAAAAGTGCTTGACTTTGGTTTCTTTTCATCAAAGTCCTTGGAAGTTTGAATTTCAGTGATTTAAATTTTTACTGTACATTTTTACCTTATTGCCTGCAAGAAAATGTTCAGACAAGACCATGAGTTTTGTAAGTTCTACAATCTGAGATAATGTTTGTTTTGTTTTTATTCTCAGAACAGCGTGCAGAACCTTGTGAAGGCACAATATTCAGATCTTATTTTGGTGCAGGGTCAGGATTTCATGTTCATTCCCTGCTTCCCTCTAAATTTTGGACACTTTGCAAGATTTATGCACACATATATGTGAAAAACGTTGGCCCAAATTTTAGTTCACAGATGTTTTCATTCATATTTGTCACTGGCTTTCCACCAGTTCCAATGAGGGATTGACGTATGGTCTCTCGTCCAGTATAGACCTCCAGATCTCTGCTATAAAATTGTTCAGTTTATTTTTTATTGTAGCCGGACTTTTGTCCCAGGTACGCTTTTTGACCCACCTGGCTTGACCTGGTCTTAAATACGTTATCTCCCTTGACCCAAGAGAGGGGGTAGGTGGAGGGAATTCAAAGGACGATGTCGTGCACTGTCCCCCCTTAAGATTGCAATCTGTAGATCGCATATGTTACAATCGCTTACAAAAGTTTGTTTTGATTTAAATGCGCTGGACTGACATTCCTTTTTTTTCAACCATTGACCAGCATAAGGCACATTTTTGGTTCCCAGCCTAGCCGAACAAACAGCTGTTTAGTATATATGGACAAGATGAACAACCAAAGTCCTCTTTTTCGTTCATTTAACATTTTGTTTTAAATTTCAAGGGAAACGTTGCCTTTTCATACGGTTTGAAATGTAGGTTGTTTTAGATCATTAAGCTATCAGAATAAAAAGTACTTTTACAGACCGTAACTGTGCTTAAAGGCAGAGCTGTGTGCGGTGAACAATTTTGCATGCGAGCATTGCCCTTTACGATCTGCTTGGACAGAAAACAATGTGAAGCTTAATAAATTGAAGTGTATACCCAAACTATGACAATTTTTCTTTCATAATGTTGTTTATCAAAAGGTTTGAGCTGATACTTCGCTCAAAATCCATAACAGGTGGTTTAAAAATCTTCCCATCGATCTGGCTGTTGCAATGTTTCTAAGTGAACATACATGTTTACAGTTTTGACCTCCCTGCCTCCCTTCAACTCATTCTTGTTTGAATTTTTTTGACATAAAGAAAAAACAGGAAGCTGCATTGATGGTTTGATCATGATACAAGCTAAATTTTATTGCCTGCAAGGTAAAGAAAATTGGAAAGATATCTTAATGATACCATATGTAATTTCAATATCAATTGTTTGTAAGTAATAAAATTGATACATCCCCCTCTCCCCCTACCCCCATCTTCGGAAAACCTCTCCTGGGTCCTGGTTGTGTCCACAATCACCCATTCGATGGTATAAACATGCCATAAGGAACCCGGGCAAGAGTCCTGAGCTATTTTTGTCTTGGCTATTAATTAGCCTGCCAACAATGATGCAGGCTGGCCAGGTCTGGTAAACGCCCGAGGTAAATTAAATAAACAGACACCAGTTTTCTGTTTTTGGTACTCAGGTGGTTTAAATAGTACAACCATTTCAGGATTTAATAGCTTCCTCTCTAAAAGTCTATGCATTCAATTTAATTGTTCAACATTTCCTGTGAGAACAGGCTCTTTGAGCCATGGCATTATCTTCTCAATTTGTTTTGCGACAGTTTGTTAAAAGATCGTTCCCCTCCATTGTAAATAAGAGAATTAGCTCCAGCTTTATTTTGCCAAGCAACTGTCTATATTGGGTATGGTGCAGAAGTGCAAATTTAGCTACCGGTTGGTGATTGTTTCCGACATTTAGGTGAACTGTTTATGACATTGCTGTTATGGTAAAACTTGAATGACTTTTAGCTGTATAGTGTAGTCTTTAATTTAAATTTGACTTATCATTCGAGGGCAGTCATATGTCATCTATCGTGAAGACCTTTCTGTAGACCTGTATGGCACACCACTTAAAGGTCAGCAGCAACTGTGAGCCATGGCCTGGTGGTCCACACCTTTGTCCCATCTGACAGTGTTGTAGGCGGGTCCTTGCAGTCCAGGGACTCGAACAGAGACTTGTAATGCTATGTGTATGGAGGCGTCAAGGCCTGAGAAGTTGTGGACGGCCTCGACCTCTACTGCAAGGCAGTCTCATCTGATTCCGTCCTTGGTTACAAACAGGAAACATAAACCATAGGAAGTTGTCGTAAATTCAACAGAAAATGTGATAAATGTGCACTCTAGAACTTGCAAGTTTTAGTGTGAACATTGTCACAGGGATGTCGAAAAGGGGGTCAGGACAACATTGTCACAGGGGTGTCCAAAACGGGTCAGAATGCTAATCAGCCATTTTAGCACGTGCATACATGTGTATCATTTTATGCCGCAGGGTAGAGGAGCCTCAATATCACTATGGAACAGTCCACTGTGTGTGTGTGTGCATGCTGTCTGTGGGTAAAAAGATATATGACAAGAAGTTTAACTGATGCACTGGCATCGAGGCAATGCCTTTTTGTCAGAGGTGACATCAAAGGGACAAGAATTATGGTTAATGGGTGGCAGTCACCCACAGAAATTGCAAGAATAAAAATCTAGCTAGCATGGAAGTGACAATTGGGCACCACTCGAGCTTCGCCCACCCATCAGGATCGATGCAGCCATGCCACCACTGAACCGGCAAATGAATTGATTGAGCGGTCTGCAAGTGTGAATGTGAACCGCGATAACCTTATATACCATTGCACTTTTTCTCTGGTGGGACTGGGGGTGGGGGTTAAGAGGGGGGTCAGAGAAGTGAAGCAAAGGCTGGGAATGGAGGACTGTGTCAAAATTAAGAAGTGCCTCAAGCTTTTAGTGAATCGCTGTTCTGCAGAACTTTTTCCTGTTAACTTCAGATTCACAACTGATGTAACAGTCAACCTTTTGAAGTCAGTAACCGAACTTTAAAAATTTATTTCTTAGAATTTCTCCCTGATTGAACTTTAACACAATTTTATGGGGCCAGCGAGGCAAAGAGACACTAAATCGCGTGTGAAAAATAAAGGAAAGTGTATATTATGGATTTGACCTGTTTCACATTTCAGAATTTAATGATATTGTGAATGAAGTCTCCAGGTTACATTGTGAGCACATACTACATATCTGCATGCTGCATAATTTTTTTTTGTCTTCCTCATTTTTTGTTTTCATTTGCTTCCATTGCTGGCAAAGTTTGCAAATTTTTGTATGACTGTATGTTACAAATGACTTCTCTTGCTGATAGAGAGATGGGTTTAATTGGAAGTTACTGTAGCTGTTTGTCACACAACATGATATTTGAATGTAAGAAGCCTCCATGAAAACTCCACAAGAATGTGAGCAACTATACACCCCAAAGAATCTTGCAAGCTAATCATAACGTGAAAAATCAGGCTTTCCAAACTGTATCGGAAACACGCTATCCGTGAAACAGAAATGTAAGACTGAATTTTGCTGCACTGTTTTGTTTCAAATCATTGAGAAACCTTAAACACTGCTGACCAACAGTTTCATTGGAATTCCACTAAAATGTGTGCTTCGCCAGCTGGTTTAGAGCACAACCACTAAGACAAATTGTATCTTTTCTGCAGAATGGCACAGCTACTCAAGGTGATAGTGAAGGAGGATCAATGTACTATCCCCCCTCCTACTCTCCTACACATAGATTTAAAGTTGATCTGAGTAAGACACATTTGATCTCAAAAGAGAGGGATTGGATTCGGATGAGTGTGATTTTCAAGCAAGATTTGAGGAAGGAACTTAACCTGTAAGTTGTTATTACATCTTGTGCAATCACCTCATCTCAAAGTGAAAATTCCAGCTATGCAAGTTTTGTGATAGGAACAGGTCCATAGTTAGATTAATCAATTTGGGAGGCACATTGACGCTGACCAGTTTTGCTGGCCTGGGGGATGGGTCTAAGAAAGGGAGGGAGGAAATTTGAAAAAAATTGCCTTTTTCAAGGGTTCTAGTTGCAAAATGATACAAGATTTCCATCTTTTCTCACTGTAATTGTAACCCCAAAAGGCCAAACCTCTCAGTAGAAAAACTTTTTGCAATTTTGGGGGAACCTGATGCCCTGCCCCTTCCGCCTCAGTGTCTTCTTTCTCATGGCCTTGTACCTGGATGGGAACTTCTGGAAGTTTTGTGATAGGAATTGAGTTGATATTTGTCGGGTGCGTTTGCTGACAATCTTGCGTGTAGCTCAGATCAGCTTGAACGAAGACACATTGGTCACAAAGATGGCAATCCCTTTTAAGGGACATGGGTAGCTGCTAGGTTCTGATAATACTGCATGCAGCCGATCACAATCCAACAGTTCTTAAATTAGGAGACCATGTTACAATAGCAATGGAAAGCAGCCATATGATGATCCGATATTGATGTGAAGTATCTGACAAGAAGCGTAAAGAAGCCTGATATTTTGATTCTTGTGTTAGATTCTGATCTAATACAGTATGTCATAAGTAATATCCTTATGTACTGATCCAATACAATAGGTACAACAAAGTATGGTCTGATCTAACTTTGACAGAAATTATTTCATATTCTGATACATTTAGTCGCAGAAATAACGCGATGTCTTGATCCACCAGTGGGCAGGAGGTACTCGAATGTTTGGATCAAATGATGGTTGAAGGTAGCCTCGTATTCTTACGTCAGTGACAGATTGAGAGCAGAGTGCTCGGATACATTGTTACACAAAATGACATTATTGTAACTATCCAGAACTGAAAGTAATTTATATGGTCCCAGTATTTTCATTGCATTATAGTGACAGGAAGGGGCCAATTTTCTGATCTAAAGGTGCCAGAAATTGCTCTTGAATATGTTTGGATCATATAGTGGCAGAGAGGGTACGTCATACATGCTCTGATCCAAAGCTGGCTGAAATTAGCCTTACTGTCCATTCTGAATCAGTCCTGTTTGGCTAGTCTCAGAAGTCCTATATACAGATATAAGGAGAAATATTACACACTTTAGCATTCTAGCAAGAAATGATTTTCGTCTGTGTGTGTTTATTATGCTGAACGACCTAATGACAGTGACAGAGAGAAGTTTTTATGTCCTGATCCCAATTGTGGCAGACAGTGGAATTCAGGTCTTATCCAAAAATTGGCTGAAAGTGGCCTAATGTTCTGATCCATAACTTCTGACAGAATTGTAGCCTTAAGTGACAGTGTCAAAACAGTAACAAACAGTGTCAAAACACTAACAAACAGCTTCAAAACAGTAATGACACTGTTTTGATCTGACAGTGTCACAGCCCCTATGTTTTGATCCGATTGTAGCAGATGAGTATCATTATGCTCTGATCCAGTATAGTGGCAAACAGCCTTAAGTCCTGATCCAATCCTGACCAGGTGCAGAAGCCCCAGGTAAGGGGAAATAATGCACCCTTTGTGGTAGCATTCAAACAAGTTTTTTTCTCTTTTTTTGGTGGCATTTATTTGAAAGATGCAACTCACAAAATTATTTTTTTTACCAATTTGTGTATTCTTTTTTATCCCTTTCAAATTTAAAAGTTTAGGAAGAAACTGTTTTGGAATGGCCTATGTTATTCATAGGTGAATAAAAATGTGTGATGCTGGATTTGAAATAGGAGAAAGACTTTTTGACACACTACACCACCAACGATACCAGCAATATAAAAAAAAAATACCAGCATATTACAAAAACATTAAAAGTTGACAAGCAATACACGTGTCTCTCTCTGGAAAAGTATACCCCTTGGACTAGTCCACTAATCTGATAGGGTGCACTCATCTGTCGGAAGAAGTTTATATTAACCTTCATAAATACTGAATAATATGACTTTTGTTATGTAAGGATGTAGTTGTGTTGCCAAAGTTGCTGACCAGGGTTTCAACTCCACTGGGTGAAGATCGCTCGTTGCAAGTGCAGTGTGACATGGTCTGCAGAATTTTGATAAGCTGTAACTTAAAGACTTAAAAAGAAGTATCCTTATTGCAAATATGTGCTGGAGGTGAGGAAAGAATTTACAGTGATGCAAGCATGGATCATAAAGTTATCTTCGTGTTCACCTTTACCTGCTTCTGTTCGACCACAAGTCTCCACCAGGTTGGATTACGCAGAAATGGTAAGTCAATCTTCACAACCATGCCACCTGTCACTTCGATTTGGGTTGAATGTTTTTTTTTTTTCTTTATTTAGTACGTTATGTTAGGGCTAAAGTTTTTATTGAGACAGTTACTTCTGAAGAAACATGGGAATGGCAAACAAAGCAAACCTATCAAAATTAGACTTTAATAACTGCCTTGGTTTTCGCTTCATTTGTCAGAAGTGTTCAGACATACCTAACGTGGATGCAGTTTTGGGAATGTGGCCTTTAGGCAGCTCACTTTAAGGAGTTTGAAACAGTTCATGGACAAGGAGACAACGTCAAGTGGTCGTCATGGCAACCAAGATGCCCAAAATAACTATGCAGGACCAGTCCCATAGCCAGAGTCATTGTTTTGGGGCACAAAGGTTATTGATCACCATAGTTGGGGTGTGAGGGAAGTGGTGTTCCCTTCCCCTTTTGAAAAAAAATTCTCAATTGCAAATGGGCTCAGATGCAAAATGGGGCTATCATAAACCATATTATTAACTGTGCATTAGATTTTTCCATCTTTCTGTGCCCTTACAAATTTAAAGGAAAAAAAAGATATCTTCTCCAAATTCATTTTGTGGGAGAGGGGTGCCCATGCCTCCTGTGTTCTCCCTCTCCCTAGCTATAACCTTGTACAGGGAAAACCAAGTTCAGGTTGGTGCCTGAATCAAATTGAGATGATACTGGCAATATTTGACACAATTTCATGAAACATGGTGACGAATTTGCTGACAGCACATTGTAGTACATGAGAGAGCAACAAAGAGTAACTTTCATGACATGATTATTGTCAGCATGACAAAATTTTGAAAAGGGTATGACATTTTACCTCATTGGTCGACCCTTAGACTACTAGGTACAATTCCTAGCATCCCCACTCTTTTTTTCGGCTGATCACCCAGTTTCTTTTTACAGTTGAGTGTGACTGTACATTGCGAAAAAAATCCCCGTTTTTTTTACTTTGGCATTCTCACAGTTATATGTAGCCTATACTCCCCCTTTAAGTTTACTTTTGGTCAGAGGGAAGCAGTGCCACTTTACCAACAGGATGTGCACCAAATGCATTTTAAGTCGCAATCGTTACGAAAGGTAGGCACGAACCAGCAAGCTTAGATGAGTAAATCACATTTAGCAGCCCAAACAGTTATCATGGAAAGCATATTAAAGACATTTTAATTTGATCAATACCAATCATTCTAATTTACTCGGAAATTTCCCGTGATCAACGGCGTATCGAGATCGTTGTCATTCTTGGGTTGATTTGGTTGGAAAGGAAACCCATCGTGCCTTAATGGATTTTTTGTCGTTGTATCTCTGACGTGTGGGAACTAATGAGAGGTAAATCACTTAAACAGACCAGACAAGTGAGTGGGATGCAATGCATTCAAATTATTAACGTCATCGGACAGAACGAGCCACTGATTGTTACAACTTCCGTCACAGACTCAAAGGCACGTTGCTGCACAAGTGCTGTTCGAGTTTTGGAATGTCTAATTTCAGTCTGCAACAGTCTGAAAACGTTTTGAGTCCCACGATGCGATTTACGAATCCAGTCGTTGAATTTCAATTAAGTTCTCATTATATCGTGTGCAATTCTTACAAATGTGACATTAATTTAAGAAGTATTTAGACACTTAAGTAGATTGACTTGCGACCCTGGGCATTGACACCAAATGTCACAGTGACAGAAAGGGAGATACAAGCCAGAGCATGCCAAGGGGAGGGACAGCAATATATGGGACAAGAAGGGAGCAGAACCTGGAAGGGGGGGAGGAGCAAGTGGGGCAGAGAATAATAATGAAACTCATTATTCCTGGTTCAGCCAAAAAAAATCCCTTTTATAGGGACATATTTGCATTTAAAATGCTCCCATGTGGCATACAAAGGAAAAAAGTATTGATAAATCATTGTTAAACAAATAAGTCTCACCAATAAATATCAGTGAATTACTTCATCTCCCCAAAGTGTGCATCAAGATGAGTTAATAAGAAAGATGCATCATTTGACCTTTTAAAAGTTTTAGTAAACAAATTATTACAATACAAGAAAAAAATTATTGAATTTCAGTTGGTGAGAAACTTATTTTCTCACTTTTAGCAATCTCTCATGCTTTGTTCATTAATATTTGTTTTTTTTTTTCCTTTGTGAAAAAGAAAAACAGTATTTTCCTGTAGGGTTAAAATTTGCGTTGTGATGTGGTAGACATACACGTGGTCACGCTTTGTCAGGTTTTGTAACAATTCTCTGCTACACTGCGAGTCAATATTTTTTCATGATGAGCCATTTAATTTGCCCAGTATGACCTCATCTCTATCTTTGGCCACTTGAATCTGTGAGATGCAGTAGCTTTGCAATGCATTTAGTACATTATGATGCTTGTTGCACTTTTAATGCCCGCACAAGCGAGCTTCAATGGACAAAAGGAGTGCCATAAAAAAAAAGAAGCATTAACACTGTCGGTGATCTTATCAAACTGGAAAGAAAAAGAAAGTTGGTAATATTTGCCATGATTAGAGACAAACTAGAACAGCTTGCCATTTGTAGAGCATGGCCTATCGCAGATAAATTAAAGGCATCCCTCTAATTTTGTTGATAATCCAGGGGCCGTAACGTCATGTTCAACAAATCGTTAAGTAATATGACAACCTCAATTGGGTCATGGTTTGTTTTGTATTTAGTCAATTATGACTCTTGTTCCGTGGTCAATTGATGAAATCCTGTGGTCAATTGTCCCAATTGAGGTCATTTCGGTCAAGTCATATACCCGTCTCAAAACTTTTCAGTGATAAATTTAAATACAGTCACTATTTACATGAAATTCGCTTCCGCCAGCTATATTGCTGCAGTTGCATAGTCTGCTTCCTGACTCGGTTGTTAATTATTCACAATATAGGGGGATACTTAGGTAGTTAACATCTTACGTAACTTTTTTTCACTTTCTTCCTCCAAATTGGGCATAAGCGTGTCTCTTCAAAAGATTTGTGGATTAAAAAGTCTGCCAACAGAATTTCTTAGTGCCCTTGTAGGGTGAAAAACTGTTAACTTCTAAATTTTTCTGTGACGTCCCATGGATAATATTCATGAGGATGTCTTCTGTGACTCTCCCTTGCTTTGCAGATGGTATGATGTCAGTGAAATGTCACCAAATACCTGCAGAGTTCAGCTGAATATTGATGAGGTTTAACCAGATAACATTCCACGCTGCAAGCCAGGGAGAGGCATGAAACACATATCATGAATTATATGTGGGACATCAAAATGAGAAAAAATTTAAAACTTTAACATTATGTTTGTTTTGTCTACTAGTTGGTGCACCTGTCGCTGGATGAACTCACCATTGGCAGATCACTTTTTCTCCCTTATGCATATGCATAATTTGGAAGAAGAAAGTGCGAACAGTAAACATCTGAGATGTATACATAACTATCCTCCTTTAAGGTGTTCCGGGTGGAGGAAATCCCATGCAAAAGAAGAGTCACCCCAACACCTTCTCCCACCCCCCATCAGGAAAATTCTTGCTTTTTGGAAAAACAAAACAGGACCATTAATGCACCTATATTTGCTCACATGGAATGAATTTTTGTTGTGATAGTTTTCCTTTTCCATGAGTTTCTCCAGTAACAGTTTCCATGGTAACTGGGGTTCCTCATGGTTGTCATTTATCCCCATTACTTTTATGCTGATTCGTTAGTCTCTTGTTAGGATTTATATTTCGACGTATGCCTACGATACTGCCGTCATTGGACTGTGCAGTGGTGTCAGTCCCGCAGTGTGTTAAAAATTATTGAGCAGCCAAACACGGCGCTGTAAATCGTTGCAGTGTTAATGATATCTTTATTAATAGTAAGAAAACCAAAGAAACAATTGTTGACTTTAAATTTACGTACCGTACAAAATCAAGATCTAGTGCATAAGTTGACAATATTGTGTCGGATTTTAGACATCAGTGATTAACTTTCTGCAGCACTCTTACTTGGAATGTTCACGTAAGCTGGTGTCAAAAACAAAACAAAGGTTATATTGTATTCATGGACTTTAAGCAAGCTTTGGCTTAGAGTTTGATCAGCAAGTTTGGCTATTCAAGACTTTGGTGCTTTCTTTCCTCGCATATATTGTGCTTAGAGTATGGCTACAAATATCGTGGAAATAAGAATAATTGAACAATTTTATTAAAGTATATTCCACAATCGCTGATTGTTATATTGATCAAGTGACAATTTTTCAGTAAGCCTTTGCTATTGTCAGTGATTCTGACCACCCTCTTTCTTAATTTACCGCAAATAATGTAGAATTTACAGGATTCTGTGCATGCGGACAGAACATTTCAGAAGTTCCTCTTTACCAAGGAGCGTTAACATTTTAAACTGCGTCATGCAAAGTTAAGTTTACCTTCTTGTCGGGATGCTTGTAATCCATTTTATTGTACTGTCATTCGATGAACAATATCTGTTTAATTTTACTCACTATACCAAAAGTTGTCTCAATTAAACAGCCATTATTGGAGTCAATTAAATTGTTCGTTTTCATAGTTGGTACAGTACCAAGCTTCAGAGTTCCTACATGCACCCACTTTCAGCAGTTCTCCTTGAACCTACTTGTACTTCTTGCTTCTGCCACTGAACTTAAAGTGTATCTAACATCAGAAACTTTATATTCCCAAAACTTCAAAAATGAATTCAATTGGACCATCTCCCATCTTCACATGACATATTCCTGTGCTCAGATGTATGTGCATGGAAGCTGTTAGTCACTCACTTTAAAATGGTATATATTCTGCAATAATTTGTGATGTACAACTTGTGCTACTCAAATTTCTCTCACTGTTTTTTCTTTTTCCAGTGTTTTTTTTTTTCCAAAATGCCATCTTGTCTTGTCAAGAAATGTGATCCTGTCTCATTGTTATGGGGTGACTATAATAAAAGCCCTCTCCATCAAAATCTGCTGTATGCAAAAAAAAACAAAAACAAAAAAACAGTAAAATTGTTTGTGGTTATATAAACATTTAAATGTCAAAAGGTAACAAAAGCAGCTAATGTGAGTCGTGCGAGATGTACATGCATGCAAAGTTCACTGTAAGTTTAGTGAATATCTTTCAACCTTTGAATATCTCGTATCAATGGAACAAGCTATGTAGATGGGATTTGGGTGAACAGGATACATTTTCACAGTTCTTAAATATATTTTCTCGTAACTCTGGACTCCAGGTTCACGTAAAAGCATACATTACACAGCTGTTGTTCCAGTCAACTTTATGAGCAAACGTTGTCACTGGGACCAAGCTCCATAGTGTCCACCAATGCACCCCCAGGGTATCACCTTGAACTGTGATTCTTGTATTACCGTAGAGCTCTAGAGTACCAGCTATCACTGAGCTTAAAGCTGTATTCAAGCTTCGTGCACTTGGTTCGTAAAATTTTGTTCACAAAATCCGCATCTTGCAGATTGATGATCTTATATAGCAAATGTGGTTGATACTTTTCTTGGAATCTTCAAATTCTCGTCACAAATTGTCCTTGTTTCTGCGTTACAATTTCCACCATACCATGCATGTGCAATATCATGTCTGGCAGGCACAGCCCATTTACCCGGGAGGGGGTAAATGTCTTAAGGGATACTGAACAAATTAGTCGGGGAATAAAAAAGACACTGAAAACTTATCAATGTGATGAGGGCACTGCTTGTCAAAAATTGCATTTCATTTAGTAATTTTGTAGGTAATGTGCCCTCTTCAATTCAGCAAGTCTAGGCCATGTATAGCAAATGTGATTACGAAAATTGGAACCACCTACTGTCGGACATGATTTGCTCCTGAGCCAGATTATTTTGGAACGTTCCACCAGTGGTTTTCTCAACACAATAAACGCAAATTTTGTACAGCAAACTGCTCAGCATGAATCGAGAAACATTGAAGGAGAAAACTCCCTCTTGAAAATGAGAAGCGTCCCTAGGTACTGTCCATGATGTCATGGACAGTACAAATATCTCTAAAAGACATTAGAAGTACCATGACCATGAATTGCAGGTAACTGCTACCCCATGATCTCAAGATAACATCATGAGCCCCCATGCTGGGACTGTTCTTTACTCTTGCATCCATGGATGCCCATGGTTTGGTGGAGTCTACACCTGAGAAGATAAATCTGAAAGCCAGTGTACCGGCATGCAAAGAAGTTTCAGGATTTTGTCTTTTGGCCTTCAATTTATGTATTCAAGTTTCATCAGTGATAATTGTATGGTCAGGTTAAATTTGTCCACGTAAGTTGAAGTAACAGTTACAACTGGCATACGTCACAAAATAAAATCTGAAGAGGAGAAGCGAATGTGGGAGGGGGTGAGAAAGCAAGGAAATTTTTACCATCACAAGTTCATGGGTGTGTGTCATTACTGTTTTAATTTTATGGCATGTATGCTTTCCTGGATGGGTACCGCATGCAATTCACTGGTCCTGATGGGTTTCAGGGTGAGATTGGCAGCATCCCCCCATCCCTGCCCTCATTGGTAAGTTCTGATACTGCTAAGATACCCGTCATGAGATAAAAGTGTGACAATTTGTCTCTTTGGAAAGGAGACACGGTGACAGACCACAGGACTACATGCAACATCGATGCAGTCTCTGCCGAATCCCTTTTGGCTAGTAAGACTCCTGCAGGCCGTCAAAAGTTGAATTTTAATGTGACTTTCCCATTCTTGTTGTTACAACAAGATTTTTGCACTTCTCTTTTGCTTACTTTTGTGTAATTTTCTTGTCCTTGAAATCTCCAAGGATGCCACGCATCATGTGATTGTTAACACCAGCCGGCCAGCATGCATGCACTGTTCAGAGTTTTGTGTTTTTGTTTTTGTTAAAGTTCACCAAACTTCTCTTTTTGTGCAGCCTGTTCGCATTATCGAGTCATTTTTTGCACAATTGAGTGACCCTCAAGGACGACTGGCGAATGGTTCGTGGAGCTAGTTCTGGCTCTCTCTTTGTACCATTTCTCGGGGAAGAGACACAGATCTCCAATTAACCGTAATGTGATAGCAGCCGCTGTTTTTGGTGTGACTTATTCTTGTGGTGTTGTCATTGCACATATTCAATCAGTGTAAAACTTGATTCTCATGAACTTGGACTCCAAAAGTTGTGACTCCTCGAAGCTATAAAAGTCAACCATGGAGATGATCAACAGAAACAGCAGAGATGAAGTGAAATGCACTCAGTTGTGAACTATAATTGTAGGTAATTACAGCAGCTTGCAGAATGTGCTGAAAGTGTATTTCATTCAAAGTTGTATATGTTTGCTTTAAAGGCAATGCATGCAGTGCTGTGAAATTGTCCGCTGTTGTAGGTTGGAGAGAAGCAGCGCAGAACAACTTACAGAGAATCATCGAGGGTTAATACTTCTTCCATGCTGATTTGCAAATTCTTCTACAAAGTGCGATACTGGACAATGCATCGACACATGCAAGCAAATTCTGTTTACAGTGTTAAACAGCTATAGGGCTGACCTAGCCGTCTTACAGTTGGAGCGGCAGATACATGGACACTATGAAAATATAGTGGGGGAGGGGGTGGGATAAATGTCTAAAAGCACACTCTGAAAATATCTCATTATGTGTAATAAGGGCACTTTTTTTTTTTTTTCAGAAAGGGCATGCATCTAGAATTTCTCTTTTCTCTTCATCTGTTACGTTGAAGAACCATGTGGCACTGTAGTTGGGGGGAAAAAAAAACAGACAACCAAATTGCACAACTACAGTGATACCAGTGGCATGCACAAGGTGGTGGGCAATGCCCCACACCCCAGTGTCTAACTGTCGGAAAATGGCCAATTGGCTGGGGGTAATTTGCATATTCGGACATGCATGATCTAACTTTCAGAATGTAAAATCTGTGAAAATGGAATACATTTTACTGTTCTATAAAATAAAAAGTTGTCTCATATTGCGTTCTTAGTTTTTTTTTCCATTCGAATTGTTTTCCCCGAATGGAATGGGAGGACCCCCTCCCCTTAGAGCCCTCCTGTGTCAGTCGTGGTTAAGTGAAGCCAGGACCTCATCCATCGAACTATGTGTGTGCCATGTCTTGTTTTTTCTGTTTATTTTTTATACTCAACGCTGCATGATCCCCTATAGTCCAATCCTTAACTTTGAATTTCAGCACACATTTTTGCTATGGTAGATTCTGAAATTAATTTAAGCCATTGATACAGTACCTGACTTCCTGTATAATTGCTTTTCAAGGAAAAATATTTTTGTAGGTAAGCTTTAAGTAGCAGCCATGACAACCATATGTTTTGTGAAAGTCTTGTTCAGTTTGGGGGAATTTTGGAAACTTGCGAGTTTCACAAGTTCTTTAACCTCCTAAAATCAGTCTTGATGATTGAAGAAGAAAAAAAAAATAGTTGAAGAAAAAAGAAAAGCACTGCATTCGAAATATTTTTGGGTGTTGATGAATCAGATTTAGCTCTGGTTGTTGGATTAACTTTTATGAACTGTTTATTCTTAATCAGGATTACAAGTTTGCAGAGTGCATTTGGCCCATTTCTCTAATCCTGACAAACATGTAAACGAGGTGCATCTGGTGTCGGATACCTTCGTATCGTTTACAGTTGAACCGGTATGGCAGTGCCCCAGCATGTCTCTATGTCCCACCTGTAGTGTGCCTGACGCATCGCACACCAGAGAAGTGTCATCTTGCACTGTGTGAGTCTAACTGCAGGTACGGAACCTGTCAACAGTGACAACATAAACCTGTCATACCGTCCACGTCCATCCTTGGGGGGGGGGGGGAATGGTGGCACTGAATGTGAATTCCTGAATTCAAGTCAGGTCATTTTTCTCCTTTGCAAGTAATATTTGCCAGTGACTTTTGTTGATATGAAAATAATCTACCAGTTATTAAAGCTGATTTGGGTGGGCTTTGGCTGAAGTTAAGTATTGAATGACAATGGTCACTGGAAAAGTAGCCTCTGTCAAAATGATTGAAAGCATATACAGTATATTGCATCAAGTTTGCTGTGGGGTTAAAAGGGAATTATTTTACCATTGATATCACTTTGCACTTTTGCATACCATCGCCTGGCTGGTCGGCCATCATGTTTGTGGGGTCGGCCGTCATATTCGTGGTCGTTAACTTACCGTTCTTTGAAATGGGTTCGTCATCTGGAAATCGATACAAAAATAGGTCAAAGTCTTTGGGCATTAATTTTTTCCAACTGGCAATTTCCCTTAACATAATGACCCACATTGTTTTGTTGTTCTGGATCAATCTCCTTTATACAGTAGCAGCACCAGGGGGGATGGGAGCATTTGCCACCCCTCTCCCCCTTCGGACACTTTCGGACTCTTTGCCACCCCAAGTTGCCCTCCAACTCAGCTGAAGTGACCTGACAAATGCGTACATATATTTGTCCATTCCCTGGTTATATTCATATCTTTCTGTTCTAGGAAGTCCATGAGACTTTTCACTCGAGATATGCTTAAATCCGCAGAGTCTCTGGGGAGCTTCGCCACCTGGACCCCCAACAGACTTTGTGTCTGGACCCCACAATTATGGGTGTTTTCATATTTAAAGTATACAATCCTGTGACTTAATTTTCACCCAGAAATATGCTAAAATTCAGATATCTGGTGGACACCCATCGGGAGCCTTGCCCATGGCCCTCGTGAGGGGGTTTTTAATTCTCATCTTGTCAACTTAGAGGAGAGGAATAGTCGAAATAATTAAAATCGTTTGGAATCTTTGGGTATAATGACACACTTTGAACAAAAATATGCCTATCCTGAGATTTAGTGTTGCACCCATGAGATATGCTTTGTCCCCTGGACCCCCACCAGGGCTATACGGCTGGATCCCACTCACTAACCTTGCGCTTTGTGCTCAATTTCTTACTATGCGCGAAATTTTGGAACCCCCAACAGTTTCTGTTGCCCTCCATTGTCTTCCCCCCAAAAAAAGAAGAAAAAACTTAAAAATCCTGGTGCCACCACTGCCCTTATAGAGTAAACTGAAATAAAGTTTGGGATTACAAGATTTGAAAAACATCTGTTAGCATGTTGATACTTCTAACACGTTTTCAAAGTTATACTTTGCGAGGGAGGCTACCTTGTGCAACCTACAGATTGACTTACTTTTAATTTTATCAAAATAAAATGACTGCATTCACCTGCCAAAAACACTTACGCATCCTTACATTTTGCCTAATCGCACACCTGGGGTTTATAGTCATCTAACAAAATGTTTCCCCTCCACAACAACAAAATTTTAAAGGCACAAGATTCCTCATGATTTTATTATTGAAAATAATGATCTCACACTGAATTCTAGATAGGCCAATTAGTTTATGGCAACTTATTGTTACTATCAACACCGTGGCTGATACCATGTAGTATGACTCAAAAGTGGCTATTTTGAAAGATTATGGTGAATCGTGGCTCCTAATTTTGTCAAAAAATTTGAAAGGGTTGTGGTTACTACAAAGGCAAGCATTTTGAACCGGTAAACGTTGGATGGTGAAGATGTGTGCAGACAACGTCATTTTCGACATGGCAGTGCCACTAAACAAAAGATTTTGCATAAAAAGTTCATCCATGTGCCATTTTATGCACTAGTTAAGTGATTAATGTTTAGGATGCCAAGTTCAAAGACACACATTGAAACGTAACACAATAGTGACTCTGAAATGACAAAGGATTAATTTTAAGAAAGATAAATTTTGTTCACATTTTTTTTTGCTGTAGTTGCATTCTGAATAGATGGATAGTTGAATGAAGCTATCTATGGATGATTCCTTGAATAAATGAATGGATGGCTAGATGAATGGGTGGATGAAAAGAATAGATGGATGAATGAATGATGAATTGATGGGTATGATGGAACAAAATGGTTTAAAGAAGTAGATGATGAATATGTGGACAGGTGATGAATGAAAGGGTAATTGAAAGTTTTGACTGAGAGAATGGCTTGATGGATGGGCAGATGAAATGAGCAAATAGATGAATGAATGAGTGAACAAATGAATGGATGAATAAATGTTCAGTAAATGGACGGTTGATGACACATGATTATGTAATGGTTTCATGTTTGTGATGGTTATCTGTTTTGTAGACTACAATGTTTTTTTTTTCCTATTGAATGGATGGATGGATGGATGGATGGATAGAAGGATGGATGGATGCATAGATGGATGGAGGGATGGGTGGATGGATGGAGGAAAGAACGCATGAAGAATGGATGAATGATGATGAAGTTTATGACTGAAAAAATTCTTGCTGGAAAAATGAGTGCCATCTAGAGTGAACAAATGATAGTGAATGAAAAGATGCACAATGACTCGAATGAATGATCGTTTTCTGGTTAGTTTATGTTTACCTTCTCCAGAGTTATTACCTGCCAAGATTTTTGGCAAGACACTCTGTCAAGCAGGATCAATGGCCAAAGCAACTGATATTATTCAAGCAATTCCAATATTATTCTATCCTCCTTGATGAAATTCCAAGGAGTGCCGAAGTCGTTGAAATGTTTTCTCAGTGATCGCGCATGTATGGGTCAGTGGATTAAAAATACATTAAGTTTATCATTTTCTTCCTCTACAACTTTACCAGCAGTCAGGTGGTTTTTAGTTTCTCCTAGCCTCCGGTCATGTATTCGCAAAGCGAAATTGTGTCAAATTGTTTGTGGAAAATATGTCATATTTGATTCATATGTGTATATCCTTTTAATGATCAGATTCTGTAATATTTCCTGCAAGGTTAGAGCCATTCTTAAATACAGTGTTTGAAGCCCGGGTCATCTTTGATTACTGGGATAAAACATTAACATTTTCCGGTCGTGAATCTATGTGAGCCTGATGTATTTCCTTCGGGAATTATAATGGCCTAAAAAGGAGATGCGCACCCACTGTGTAAAGTAGTTGCAGGCCTTCACTAAATTTAACCAAAGTGATATTGCTTATATCACAAGCAGATATGTACCAGGCTTGAATCGTAAAAGAATGTTGTGAATATACACAGAAGATCCTACTTAAAATCATTCCTGTATCCAGAAATTTTTCAAGGAGGGGGCAAAGTCTTTAGACAGACTATCAAAGCATAGCGCCACCGTAGGTTGGTGAAAAGTTTACAACAATTTTTGAAATAGAAAATGTCCTACCAGATTGCTGGAAGTTGCACTTCCCATGTTGATTTGTATATAAGTTACATTTGCTCAAAAATAGAGGAAATAGCAGACATGCCATGAAAGGAAAAAAGGTAAAAGTACCAAAAATATCGTCAAAGAAGAAGCATTTTTCCCACCTTTGCTCATCACTTGGCTGCACAACTGTTTTGGCTTACTCTTTCAGCAGAGCAAACATCATGCACTGCAGATTCTATGGCATGCATGTCAAGTGTGGGATACAGAAAAGTTAAAATGACTGCATGTGTGAGGAATTGAAGACATTCATGCATGCAGTAGCAGTTACATACTGCCAGATGCAATTGGATAGTTGCAGATTTTCAGATTTTTGTGGACTTGGTCACAGGAATATTGCAAAAATGGCCAAAACTTTATGGCCAAACTTTTTTAAATCACAGGACTACATTTCCACCTTTGAATTCTAATTGTGTAAGCTCACCCGGGTTGCAAGTCCACCCTCCACAATTCTTCTCCTCATGTGTCACTGCCAAAAAAAAAAAATGTTGCGGTCCAAGAACATGCGTGCATGTAAGCATATCGAAGGCAAGGCATATGAA
The DNA here is from genome assembly GCA_021234535.1 of Stichopus chloronotus. Taxonomy (NCBI): domain Eukaryota; kingdom Metazoa; phylum Echinodermata; class Holothuroidea; order Aspidochirotida; family Stichopodidae; genus Stichopus; species Stichopus chloronotus. The sequence continues at coordinate 9,445,704 of CM037847.1, forward strand.
AAAAAAATACAAAGTACAAAAAATTTGCAGTATTGAGATTTTGCACTGAGTGTTGGATTTTATAACAAAATGTAAGTATAGTCAAGAGCTCTTATATTGATAATGTCTTTGTTACTTTCTTGCTTTTTGTTTACCTTTCCCTGTTGTCTTTAAGTTTTGTTTCTGCTCATAGAGTGGGGGGGGGGGGGGAGGAGGAGAAAGAGGGTTTGGAGCCACATGATGCCTTTCCACTCTCCATCCGTGTCGGCTTGGATTGTGTTTGCATGTAGTAGCCACCTACATGGAAAAGCAACCAACCAAGCAAATTCAAATATATTCCAAATGTGGACACAAAATGGTGATTAATTTTTAAAAGGTACAAGTTCTGCAAAGGTTTTGTTATTTGTCATAGCCAAATGCAATCTACTTGACCAATACTGACACACTACAGGAGTAGCCAGATGCATATGTCACAGTCAGTAGAAAATGCCAGTGTTTGAACTTGTGAATGTAAAGTTAGGTTAATTGGGGTGACTTGAACTTTAAGTTTAAGAAGCCGTCAAGTCGATGGTGTACACTTCTCACGTCGACGACGTTGAAAAATAAATCACACAAATCGTTGAACATGGGATTAGTAGCACTGGAAAGTTTGGTAGTAACCATGGAATTCAAATCGCTCCGAGCAGGAGGAATCGATCGGCGTCCGGTACAACAATTTTCAAAGCATGCATGCTCTTTTGGTCAAGATCGCGTGCATGTTTGTTTTAATTGACTTTCACGAATCTAATACATCCTGGATCAGATCTCATGCCCAATTACGTAAACCCCAAAATAATGCAGAACATTTTGCGACACGTCGGAAGGTCACACTTCCAGGGATGAACGAAGAATCGTAAATTAATCTTGCTTATATCTTTCATTTTCCTGTCGAGTTCATCCTTCATGGCCGTCACCTGCTTCTCTATAGCCATTTAATGGGTATGCTTTACCTGAGAACCTGCCAAGCGGGTTTTAAAGCAACAGTACGGTAAAGACAAAAGAGATGATGGCCAATTCCACATGTAATATCAGAGAGTTTTTCATTCAGTCTTTTGCAAATGAAAACGTTAATTTCTACACTGTGTGGGGGCTGCTTAATTTTAAACATTTTTCAAATTTTTCCTTCAAGTAATGTAATATTCTGTATTTTTTAATATTCTTGTAGCTATTTGCTTCTGCTAATGGCAGAAGCTAAAGGCAGATCAGATCTTAAAATCTCACATTTTGCAGGACATTACCAGTATGATGGATATAGTGAGGCGTGTAATTACCTGACTTAAAACTACTTATTTTCTGTGTTCAGATTGTCATATTGAAAGTTTCAGGGTGGGGGCTTGGGGATCCTGGGCCAGTGTTTGCATTTTAAAGGAAAGCTTGACCAAAAATAACAATCAGGATTTTTTTTATTACCGCCAGAAAAAAAACACGGTCGTGAGTTTTGAAGTTTCATTCCTAAAGTAAAAGACTTAAAGTACAGAAAATATTTAAGCCAGACAAAGCTATATAATCTTGTCAAATTCAGTGGAATTACCAAATCTATCGGCATACTGTGAATGTCAAACAGAGGAATGTTACGTCCTGTGATTTTTTTCGAACATACACACATACCAGTAGGACGTGAAATTGACCATTTGTGGCGTAAAATGCAAACTTGTTTTGGACCACATGCAATGACAATGGCACTTTGTGCTTGTAATGCACCTTTGGCGTGCTTCATTCATCCCCACCCCATATCCCCCACCCTTCACCCCACCCCATATCCCCCATCCCATATCCCTCATCCCATATTCCCCAGCCCCATATTCCCAGCCTCCATCCCATCCCATATCCCCCACCCTCCCCCTTGTATCCACCCTCCATCCCCCACCACATATCCCCCACCCCATCTCCCTTACAGCAATTGCATATCGTCAGTAGTTTCTAGAACTCTCACTTGATTAGCAATATTCGTGTTATGTACTTCTTCTGTACCAGCTTTGTCTGCCGTTAGGGACTGTCCAAATAAGTGTTGAGGTCATTCATCTGATTCTCAAATACCTACTTGACTTGAAAGAAAGCATGCATGGACTGCCATGGTGAAATAATTGCTGCTGTTTTAAATTTCTTCATAATTAGAGACACAAACTTCAAAGTTTCTAGTTAGTATTGAGAAGCAGGGAGGTATCTGTCCAGGTGGTATTTGTCTGTTCATGGTCAAGGGGACCAGTTGATGTGATGCTTGAAATTGGCCCACAGAAAATGTATTAAAGGTGAATGATCACTAAATTTAACATGAATATTTATGACATGAGTATTAATGAAAGGACCAATGACATGCATATGCATGCAGACATGCGTTTGTTTGCAGGGTTCCCAGCCTTAACTGGAAAAACCTGGAAAAGTCATGGAATTTGAGGCAAAATGCTCCATATCCTGGAAAAATCATGGAATCTGGTTAGCCAAACATGGAAGAATTGATTAGTTATGGTGGCTTTTAGTGTGCTTTAGTGGTTGTGGTACATGTTCAACTAAAGCATCTCAGCACTAAAAAGCCAAAAGGGAGTAGCACCCCTTGCTTCCAGAGCTGTTTCTCCTATTACATGATAATGTGGCCTAAGCTAGTGTTATTGTATAAAAGAAAAAATACTAAGTGTACCACAAATAAAGATTCCAAAAATAGCACTAAAATGATTGTCCTGCAAATTGTTTTGTATATTTTTGACTAATCTTTATAAGTCAAATGCATGGAACCAACCACAATTTGCTGAAAGGCTGCAATTAGCTGACTCCAAAGGCTAGGGCTCACTCTGAAATCCCAGACTGAATGGAACTTTATATGCATGGAGTTCCATTCAATCTACGGCTTTAGTTGTCTATTATTATCGCTGTTATTAACGTGTGGAAACTTTCTGTTACAGCCTAGTCTTCATCTTCCTAATTCGCTGTGCTTAGACTGATCCTTACTTACTAAAAGGCATGAACTTGAATGCTGTGGGACATTCCCACCAGATTGTTCCCATTTGTAGATGTATCAACTGGTATTTATGCAAACAATGTAACACTGAATTTCCAGTTAAGGTTTAGCATTAATAAACAACCAAAATACTGTAAATGTAAAGTTCAGACAGGCATAAGGGAAGGCTCACAAATCTAACCCGGCAGACATTCCCACTGAAGCATGGGGATTTCTGCCTGGTTGGATTTGTGATACTTCCCTGAGACGAGGAATGGATGGCTGTAAGGGGTGGGAAAGGAGGCCATTTTATGTCTTTGTGATACTTTCACATGTTCACATTAAACTCAGTGTAAACATTGCTGTAAACTGGTGTAAAAAGTACAGCTTGAAGTTAATCTAGTTCAGTACTATAATAACCGTTCATTTATCTGGACTGGAAAAAAGGAAATGTTTTCATCCTGGAATTTTGAAATTTCACCATGGAAAAACCATGGAATTTTATTTTCTTGGAATGCTGGGAACCCTGTGTGTAGTTAACAATGTTTGCCGTAAGGTCTACGAGAGTTGTCTTTGGCTCACAATGATGAAACAGTAACTTACAGTAGTATTTGGATTAATGTATACAGCTTGTTGAGGAAAGAGGTTAAGGAGGGAGGGGGGAGGAGGTTGGGGCAAGAACCGGCATTTGAGACAGATCGATGAAATAAAATTAGAGGTGGGAGAAGAAATCATCGACAGTTTTGTTTTTTACTTGTACCAAAGGCAAACAGTTTAGATTTACGTATCCTAGAGAATAAAGTTACAGCCCTAGTGAAAGAATGGTCACAACATAGTCTACAGGCAAGTAACAACTCTGATCACTGAAAATGGGTCATTGCATGTTACAGCATCTTATTTCCGGAATGTCACTCCCAGGTACTATATCGCTATTGTACACGGTTTGATTCAAAGGCCACTACATATGAGGCACAGCTTGAAACAGGGAGTAAATCGTACATTCAGGAACAATTGATAAAAGTTTGATATTTTATTAGTGTACACACAGGTGCATTCCACAAAGATTTTTCTATGTAAAACTAATACCCTATACGGTAGACAATTTTCTTTGTAAAAACTGCAGTCATTGTGTAAAGGTATTCTCATAACGAAGAACATCAAATATGGGAAAAAACTTAAGAATAATTGTGGTTACATTGAGTATATTGTTGGTGCATCGCATGTGCCTGGCTAGGTAATTTTCAACACTTTGTTCAGTGTACATGTGTTTCTAGGCACCATGCTATGAGACATAATTATATAGTAATGAGCCACAACAGCTATAAAGAAAACAAAACATCCGTCCCTAATCTTGTGGCTCAATTGTGTCTGTTGTGTCGATTGTATCGTGCCTAACTAGCAAAATCTAACCACTATTCACTTGTCTTGTGCCTAGATGTAACAGCAAAAAAAAAAAAAGGGCTACCTGTGAGCTACTGTTAGCTGCCATAATCAGTGAGTCTTAGTTTTGTGTAGTTACCATTATAGTTCTGTTAGTGACGACAATAAACGATACTGTATCCGTTAATTTACAAGTTTGCTTAAGGCAACTCTTTAGAAGTCCATATTCACAAGTGGAAGTACTTCATTTTACGATCCGTAGATTCACTGGGCGGATGGATGCGGGTCATGGAATTCAGTGAAAAGTTTGTTATTTGCAAAAATTTTAGTCTGCTGCAACAAGACAATAGATCAATCGACGAGCCGCAGGTGATGTGTAGGCAGGTTGTTAGTTTTATTCTTAGCTTAGATGTGGAGTGTATTTCCTTTGTTATAGTTGTAAACAAAATATCACCAGAACTTTTAGGTTGAAGGGTTGCTGCTAGTTGGGGGAGTACATGGCCGGTATCTGTAAACACCCCCCTGGCCAATTTCTGAAGTAGTTTGGTGCATAAATGTTTGTTGGCGTAAATTTATTTCTATTTTTTTTCGGGGGGAGGGGTCTACTAATTTGGGAATGTTTGTCTGTGATTTGTAGATGACAAGTTTGCTCCTGCATTGATCCATATAGCCTGGAACGATGGTTAAAGACAATGCAACTTTAGAACTTGTTAAAATGAAAGGGGATATTTTTTTACTTAGTAGCCATTTTAATCCTCACATCAATGTCTTGTTCATAACTCTAGATATCGATGTTTTAAAAGAAAACAGCTCTGGCCATTCAAGAAAAAAATTCCAAAGTGTTTCAAGGTCAAAAAGTGGCTTGGAACACTCGTCAATCTTGTACTGCATTAAGTTCTTCTTTGTTCTTTTTTTTAATTGCTATGTTTATTTATAGTTTTAAATTTGACATTATGAAAAAATTTAAATTGATTTCATTGCAGATTGACCTTACATATTTTATGGAAATTAGGGTCACATATGTAAAAGTCTAGGGAATAACTTATCCATTACTGTATCCCATTTTGCTACACAGAATAGTCAAATTGCTACACAGTGGAATATTGTGTAGCAGTTTTGCCCGTGCAACACGTTGACTTTCACAGATTTTGCAACAAAATACTTAATAAAACCTTCATACAAATTTTGAAAACTAAATTATTCCCTGCAGAACTAGCGCATCATAGTGTTCTTTTTAGGCAGTCAAGATCACAGAGAAATGCAAAGGATATCTAAGTAGTTTACATCCACTGCATGTGGTATCGGAGATTTCCCATAATGCAACACACCACTGGAAAACAAGTATTCCTTTCAAAATCCATAACTTCCGTACAGAATATGCCATTTAAACTGTAGGGTTTTCACCTAGGAAGAGGTATAATATTGCCCTAATTTTTTATGAAATTCCAATCTCCTTGAGTGCAGTCAGTCGCTTGAAGTGAAGAAGTGATATGGGTTTCCAGGTTATTCTGAAACCATTTAGGTCACACACTCAGTAGACGTATATATGTCAAAGTCCAAATCAGTGCCCTCTCACCAGAGAGGTTTGTCACATGAATTGGCATTGAATGGGCCCTCCGGCCCACGCAGGGTCAGCTAACTGTGAGAATCAGGGTCTTCAGTTGAAAACCTTGAAAGTACTTGAATTTAAGTCTCTCATTTTAAAGGTGATGAAAGGGCTTAAATCTTGTTCTTTTGCATCAAGGTCCTTGAAATGTGCTTGAATCTTATTGATTTGAATTGCATTGCTTTACAGTTTCACTGAATCATTACATACAACAAATATGTGGCTCAGATTATGTTGTAAAATTTGGCAGAACTGAATCAAGTTGCAAAAATCAGATGTTTGGAAGATATATTCTGCCTTGAAAAAGTGCTCGTTGTGTATTCTCAGAAAAGCATCTATGAAGCCTGGAGAATGCCGCAGCTTAATCTAGCAAGACTCCCACAAAATTTTCATCATAGATCTTAACCCCCTTCCTTCCTTCCTTCCTTCCTTCCTTCCTTCCTTCCTTCCTTCCTTCCTTCCTTCCTTCCTTCCTTCCTTCCTTCCTTCCTTCCTTCCTTCCTTCCTTCCTTCCTTCCTTCGGTTCTTTACCTTCAGCTACAATCTTGGACAAAAAACCTTGGGACACACCGCGCCCCCGTTCAATGTTGGCTATAGGATTGCTGTTCAAAGGGTACATTCACTTTTATAGCACAACATTGGAAAGGGGCACGGGGTTTCATGTTATCCTCTCACCTAAAATTCAGTATTATATTTGCAACGTACGACAAAGTGTCCCAACAATTTTGTCTAAGATTGTAGCTGGCCATGGATGCATAGCTCCCAAGTTTCGAGAGACTACATGTGAGTCCGCTTCTGACCTGTCCATTGGTGGACCGCCATCCTGGGGACCGTAGTAAATTTTTTAAAAGGAGAGGGGAGAGCCCCTCCCATTTTCAAAAATGTTTGAAGATTTCACAGTCATCAACACAATTTCTTTAGGTCGCACCGATAAATATTAGTACGGATACTCGCAAACTCACAAAATTAAAACTTCTCCAAGTGTTAACGGTCATTGGTTTTTGTAAATTCTGGGCGGGTGCAGTTAGTCAGAGGGCACTCAGTACTTTTGTGAGCAGTTAATGGTAGCAACCGATCGTCTGACCATGCCGCACAGATCTGCAGTAACACTGAAGAAATAGCACAGAGGGAATCCGAGTTGAGGTTTTGATGTTTCAGTGTTAACCATGCACACATTTGTATGCATTCAAAATAATATAGCAATAGTGAAACTTGGGACTCGTTTTCCTGCACTAACATGTAATCTCCCACATTCCGTACCATTTGGTGGTTTGTTAATTCGCTATGATAAACAGACACATGGACGCAACCAATTTGGGAGATGACAGGAATACAAGCCTGATGCTTAATGCAACCCCATGTTGCAAAAGTTGGAAGAAAAAATGCAACAGTTCATAGTTTTAACTTTTCAGCAAGAGACACGTTAATTTGGTGCTTATTGTGAATAAAACCTTAAACACCTTTACTCATACCCAACACAAGGACGCTTTTGGCGCTATATTCAGTTACCAAAAATCGTGTGAACGTTATAATTTTAGTCCACACGGATTTTGAATGTTTAATTTGTCTTCTTTCTGCCAGTACTTTTTGCCTAGAAGTGCTTCTTAGGAAAACTATCAGGGGAAATTAGTTAACTGAAGGAATTTTCACAATTTGTCAATGTGGCTAGTCATCAACTTGAAAATGCATGTCATCTTCAAAATGTGTTTGGGAGCATTTTTAATAAAACCACCATAACTTTTCATTTCAGAGTGCTTAATCTGGAGCTGATACAGGAATCGTGTTATCACGAATATTCGAAACTGTTGCTATTGACCTCGGAAAACTTGGAAATTTTATTCAACTTTTATTGGTCTATATTATGTATTGCTGGAATTTTGAATGTGACAATGAAATGTGTCAACTCCAAAGTGAAGTCATAAATAACAAGTCTGTATACACCTGCCCCACCTGTGGTGTCAAGTGTGTCATTGTTTACTTCTAAGCTACATGGCCAGATTTGACTTGCACACATAGCCACAGTACATAGTACACTGGCTACATGTTGTGTGCAGTATGCTGGACTAGTTGTATGCTGTAGGTATAGCTGGACTGCTGCATTGAGTAAAGATAGCCAGGCTTCTGTACATAGCTGATATGCTATATCCTTTGTCTTTGAAAATGCTATATGTTTGCAAAAATGATAGAGACCTACACATCCTATATGTATAGCTAGACTGTGCAGAATATATACTGTACTGTGTATAGCTGGACTTTGCAAGCTGTATATGGGCTAGCTACCGCACATATGTCACATGTCACCTGATGTCTGTATGTATATTCATATAGCTGTACTGCCATCAGTATTTGTGCACTGTATATGTCCGTATAGTTTGGCCGCTATATATAACTTATATATAGTATCTTCATGAGTTCATAGCTGGACTGCTCATTGGCAGGCATACATAATTGCTTCAGGTCACTGCAGGATATATTACAACTTGTTCTTTGTTTTACCATCAATACAGTAGGACTCAAAACTATAGCCATTCTAAATATGTGATATGCTAACATGAGTGTGCACCCGCCAACCTCACGTCTTCTTTGTTTTAGTGAGGTTCAACCTGTTGCAAACCCTCATCGCCTTAGGCCAGTTTTATCCGTACCTGTCTGCATCCACACGGTCAATTAAACGTCAATGTCGTAAAATAGTTGATGCGTGTACTGTGTATGTGTGAGCTTTTTTGAAATGCATGGAGGGCCAAAATTAGGTGTCATGTGGGAATGGCCGTATGCTAACGTCATCCTTTCAATGATTGGTGACAAACTGAGCTTAAAGCTAACATGCATGGTCCATTCATATTTTTGTGCATCTGAATTGTTGTGTGTAAGTGAACAAATAACTCAGTCAATGCTAATCAAACGTCTCCAATTCATGACTGAGGAATCGAGGGTTACATGCAATGTGAATGTGTTGAAGACTTAGGTCTGGTTTTAATCAATTGTCTTACAGCTGATGTGACCCTGCTCCTGGCAAACAGGCAGGACATCCGTCTGCTGAAGCTTCGGAGCACGGAAGAGGCAAACAGCACCGTACTGCTCGGAAATCAGGAGAATGTAGCGTGGGTGGACTTCATGTACAGAGACCAATCCATCTACTATGCCAACATCAATGAGCAAGGCCAAAGCCAAATCCACCGGCTGGATTTGGAGTTGGACGCCGATCTGGACCTCGTGCCGTCGCCGATGGGACCGAGGGCCGTCATATCTAAAGAGCTCGGGACCGTCTCCGGTCTGGCGTGCGACTGGCGGAACCACAAACTTTACCTGATCGATCTGGACCGTAAAGTTATCGAGGTCTCGGAAACGGACGGCAGTTTAAGGAAAGTTCTGGTCTGGAGAGATTTGGAGAAACCAAGAGATGTCACTCTTGATCCAGTTCATGGGTGAGCTTTGCAGGACATTCTTTGTCAAGGGGGACAGTAAAAATCAGCAGGCCCATGTATGCATTGTGCAATATTTTTTAAACTTTATACAATTTATGGATTGGGGAGTTACTAGATACATGTACACAGACAATATAGCAGTGACATATACTTTCATATTTGTATTCTTTCAACCCCCAAAAAAAGAATTTGGGGGGGGAGAGGAGTTGTTGGTATAGTCAGAACTTCTATGGAGGGATGCAATCGCTGAACATGGAACTTACTAATCAAAGCACAAGTTGGTATGTTATGAGGCATGGCTTTGTTGAAATTGATCTAGAACTTATTCAGCCTACTGCATATCGATTTTCTTTAACGTTTAAAGAAAAGCACATTTTCACGAGCTAACTACCAATGATAAGTACTCAACAAAATATTATTGGTGATCACAGATGTGCAGAATGTTAGAATACTAACTTATAACTTGGTCAAAGCTTCTGTATACTGATATTTCAAACCTTTAATCATCACACAGAAGTGTACCGTAATGACATCACCCTTCTCTTGCCTGTCTCAGCACAACAAATGCACTCCCTTCCACCATGCAAGTGTACTGGTAGCCATTGACATCGCTACTGGTGTCTAATAATAATCAAATAATAATCTAATAACCGACTAGCACCTCCTTTCAATTTCGCCATTATCCTAATTCTGCTGAGAGTGTGGAGGTTCTATGACGTTTCTGTCTATGATTATCACTGTTTTCATCCTCCATGTGGACAGTGCCAGACGGGAGCCCTATCAGCTGTGTCAAAGGTCACCAGTGTTGCTGCATTCATTGTGCTGAGACAGGTAAAGTGAGTTGTTTGTATAAATACACCAACCAGGTGAGTTTTGGAATCCGGGTGACTCCCTTCTCTCCTCTGCGCCTCCTTTGTCTCCCACAGACCTCTCTCCCTCGCTCTCCCCATCCCACCCTCCCTTCTCCCTTCTCCTTTCTCTCTCCTTCCCTCTTCCCCTCTCTCTTCATACACAGTGTTATCAGTTGATGTTCTTACTCCATCTTTTTATTTCTTTAAATCCCAATTAATCGTTGCCATCCAGGTACATGTTTTGGGTCGACTGGAATCCGGGATCTCCAAAGATCGAGAGGGCCGGGATGGACGGCACAATGAGGACCGCGATTGTCAGCCGGGGGTTGGACATGCCGTACAGTCTCACCTTGGATTACGGCTCCATGAAACTCTTCTGGACGGACACCCAGCTCAACAGCATCCACAGCTGCGGCTATTCGGGTTTCTCCCTGCACCCTGTCTCCGTGGAGCGCTCTCAGCAGTTCGTGGCGATCACCGTGTTCAACGAGGACCTGTTCTGGAGTGACTGGCTCTCGAGTTCCATCTGGGCCGTGGAGAAGGAAGAGGGCACCGAGAAGAGGCTGATTGCCAGCTACATGAATGCCCCCCTTGACGTCAGGGTGTTTGCAGAGGAGAGGCAACCATTGGCAAGTAAGAGTAGGCTCGAGCTAAGTAAATAGTACATGTCTCAATTTGCAGCAAATATCAAGATGGTTTGACTTAAATCATGTTGATTTAAAGCATGATTTTAATTGAAAAAAGATCATGAATTTGTATTGATTTGGTTTAATTCATTTTGTTTGATTGAAATCACTGATTTTAAATTATGATGATAAAAAAGTCACAAATCCTGGTAAACACTGGATAGAAAGTGGGACTTTATTGTAAGTCATACTGTCCATCTTTTGCTTGCAATTAATACAGTCCCAACACATGGTGACAAAATTCTGACCTTTGCTGATACTCATGAAAATCAGTGATGGTTTTGAATATATTGGCCCCATGTCAAACATGATACAGTGTGCAAACAATCTTATGACAATATCCTGGAGATTTTGCAACTTCATATTTTCCTATCAATTTGCACTTGCATAACATATGTAAATAGTGTAGGGTACATGTACAAGTCAGTTTATTTGTCTACGATGTGGTTATTTTTCCACTAAGTGTCAGTGGAGGGCACACAACCATAAGTGGTATGTACACTATGACATTTCCTCTGAAGTGATGGTTAAAATACAAATTTAACTAGCCAATGGGGAGCCAGATGGGGCGAAGGGGAATTTAAGTAGACTTTTGTGGCCATGAAAACAATAAGTTTTTTAGTCCCCTGTGTCATGTTTTAGATTGCAAGCAATTTTGTGTACAGTACTTGCTTGCTGGAAGAATATTGAACATGCCTATGGACAGACCCAACCAAACCAACCAATTTGGAGGGGACACATCATTGTTGGAGTTTTACTGACCTGGGGGAGGGTTTAAAGAGCAGTTGTACCCCTTCCCCTTTGAAAAAATTTTTGCCTTTTTTAAGGGTTCTATATGCAAAATGTTGCAATATTTCCATCTTTTCTCCCAGTATATTTGTATTCCAGAAAATCAGGGCCTGTCATTGATTTTTTTTGGGGGGGGTGGGGTATGTGGCCCCTGTGGCTAAAGTGCCCTATACTGAATCCTGATACTGAGTTCTTAGTGTCCCCTGTTAAACACGGTTCAGATCGCAAACAATTTTATGCACATTACTTTTCTTATTCAAGACTTAGCAACTTTAATACGCCCACTTCTACCAATTTACATATATACCAGTCAGTTAACTTGTATCCACTCTAGTAAGTTAGCACAACTGAGCACTAAAAACCTTCTTTGGAGAGGGACACACCTGTAAGTGTGGCATTTACACGATGACAGTTCCTCCAGAATGGTTATTTTTTACATTTTAGCCAACTGGGAGGTACTTAGGCAGACTTTGGTGGCTGTGTAAAGTATTACACACCTTCACCAAATTGAACCTTCATGAATCTCTCTCAATCACCCTTGCCATATTTTATTCCCTTCATGTTTTTTTTTTTTTAATTGTGTTAATTATTTTCCTATCTGTAGGGGAGGATAGTTTATCTATTTCTAGCTTCTTTCAATAATTCTCTCAAAGTTACATTTTGTTAATTGTTTATTCATTGCCAGCTTGGCACTGTTACATACTGTAGTACTTACAGATTTCTACACCAGCCTATAGTTGTAATCCTCGGTGTTATCTTTTGTTAAAACTCTATTTCCATTTATATTTTCCTATGTACTACCTGAAATCTAATCGTTTTTATTTGTCGTATACGTACTCTCTTTGTGCAGGTTGAAATAGTGGCTCTTAATGCAAACTTAAGAAAAAATATCAACAAGAAAAATGTCAGAAACCATGCTATTTGTAGAGAAATCAAACCAATTACTTCTAAACTTGCATTGAATACACGTTACACTGCAGTAATAAAGGTCTGTTTACAGTGACACTACAGTAAGTTCTGTAAACATGAGAGTGTAACGGGAGTGTTACTGGATCCAGTGTAACTGGATTTTATTACTATTTTCCTTTTTTTAAAAGTCAGTATTTTTTGCATTCTTCTCTGAAATTGCCTGAATTTCGATATTTTTATGTAGGAATTCAGCAAAGTCAAAAATTCTTGACACTATCTTTGATGAATAACCCTTCACAATGAAGAGCAAGCAAGTAAATTTACACAGCTAATTGTACTGTGAAGGTGAAACATTGGAAATCGCCAAATATTCCACATTTTCATCAATGAAGGGATTAGGAGTGGGGAGACCCTCTTAACATTTCAGACCCAGCCATTTTCATCTGTCTTATAACGCATGAATAACCACTTGAATAGAACGTGATGACCTGCTTAGGTCATGCCATGGCTGCAAAGTGCATGGACATGAAAGTTAAGAAATGGTTGGAATGATGGTTAAGAAATGATGGAAGAGGAGTTTGTTTAGAATACAAATTGTCCATCTTGTGGAAGCATTGCAATACACTAGTCGCCTTTTAATCTTATCATCTGTGCCTCATTCACATAAATTTACATCTGTCGTCAATTTTCCGTCATTGCAACAAACTTTGAGACACATGTGGTATATTTGTAGAGTAGAGCTGTCACCTAAACAAACTACAGCCAAACTTTACCTTCCTCTGGCTGTCCTCTTCTCCCCCTGTTCCCCATCCAGTTGACCCACTTTTGCTGTTCCTTCAAGGACTAAGACAACTACCAAGCCAAAGGAAATTTCAGTCCTTGTTGAAAGAACCAGTTCTGCTCTGAAGAAACAAACAGATGCTATATTTTCTGTTTTGAGAACAAATCACTTTAATGTTTTTTACCATGATGCATTCGCCCCTCTCCTTGTTAGAGTCTTGCTTCACACCTTCTGCTTGATCTGTTTACTCATGCATCAACTGGCTGTCATGTAATCCTGTCTGGGCAAGCACCTGTTTATTTGACCATAGACAGGCTCTGCATAGAATGTTACTCAGTCTTTCATCTTGACTAGAGGCAGAGCTGCACAGCTAGGGCAGTGATATCATAGTATATCAACAGTGTGGTTTATGGCAGTCAATTGATGCCGCTAAAAAGAGTTCACTGATTGGCGGATGTTGAAGGGGATTTGAGCATCCATAGAGACGCTGCATGCTGTCTGAAAATGGTTAAAATTTCTTTTGTACTTCAGCTCCCAATCCATGTGATTTTGACAACGGTTATTGTGACAGCCTTTGTCTCCTTTCTCCGGACCAACCTTTCTACTCTTGCGCCTGTAAGACGGGAATCAAAATAGATAAGGAGAACGGTACTTGTGCAGACTGTGAGTATTCATAACTGAGATGTTTATAACTCCTAGTTTTTCTTTTCCTTCATCTCTTTTAGTTTTTGTTTTGCAAAATGCATTTTGCTTTGTATTAACCACAGTAGGTGATGCTTGAATGTTTTTATGACATTCCTAATCGAAAAGGTTGGCTTCCCTTCTGGAAGGTTAAAGTTCGAATTTGTCACTCAGGAAAGAAAAAAAAAATAGATAAAATAACTTTGAGGCGGGTCCATATTTCTTAATACTGGATTCGTGTTGAACCTGCCTTCGTAGTCCCATTCCATTCTCATCTTTAGGTTTTTTTTACAAGATCTCTTCCACAGTTTTTTGCAAGTATCTTGCATTGCTCTCCTGTCCAATTTCATCTAAATGCTCGCAGGAGTTGGACCCAACGTCTGAGGCGACCATGATCGTGTACAGCTACCTGCGCAGTATCGACCTTTGGTCAGATGAGGATGGCAGTTGCCAGTCTTGCTCTGCTTAGATTTGAATGCTGCAAGTGGCAATCAAAATTAAGATTGTGATCTAAAAAGGAATGAAATGGTTTCAAGCCATTGATGATGATATTCCCACTTTCTTTACTCGTCCATGTTTTTGAAAAAAACAAGCAATCGTAATGCAGATGGTTCGAATATTCGTAATTGTTTTTAATTTCCATTTTTTTCTTACCTCTGCTTCAGATCCTGAAGAATTTCTGATCTTTGCACAGAGGACATCGATCCACATGGTATCCTTGGACACCGACGCTCACATACCCCAGCTGATAACGGACGAGGACGTGCTGGGAGCGGTCGCCGTGGACTACGACCACGTGGACCAACATGTCTACTGGTCCGACTACCAGAAGGGCACCATCGAGAGGATCAAGTTAGACGGAACCGGTGAGATGGTGCAGTTTGTTTGATGAACAAGAGCTTAGAGTCCACTCTTGGGACTATTAAGTTGAACATAACTGTGTTTGCAATGATTAGACCCACCAGGTTTCTGCCAAATTTAAGTTACAGAAGGTGACATGTATGTTTCACTGATATGAAACAAAAAGAATTTTCTGTTCCTCCAATCTGCCTTTCAATGGTTTTGTGTTTGGTGTGTTGGGGATTTTTCCTCCCAGATTTTGTCTGAAATTGAGGTTTTTATGAGACTAAACATCATTATTCAATTTAAATTTGTTGACTTACAAAAATTATTACTGTACCGTTACCTGTAATTTGGAAGACAAAAATGGACAGGATGAACGAAGCCAACAGTTGTAACAATCCCAGCAGACATCTGACGGTCTTTACGGTGGACAAACTGTAAGAGTCTGGAATGAGTGTAGATTAAAGGTGGAAGCCTTATTTATAAATGGAACCTGCATCCCCCCCCCCCCTTTAACATTTTTGCCCTGGATGAACCTTGCAGCATATGTCTTTCAGATTTCTGGTTCATGCTTTGGCAAGTCTTCAATTTAATGTAGGGTCACATCTGAGTTGTCAAATCAGATATCTTTATACAGCTAGGGACTTGATACACTGACTTGCCAGTGACAGCAGAATGCATACACATACTGTGTTGATTGCTGTCACATTCATAAAGTTACTGGCTGACCTATTGACCATGTGTGACACTACAGGACTGTTTCCCATTTTATAGTACATGTAATTCAGTAAGTGGATCTCTTTTAGTCTAGTGGTCTTAACTCATGATTCTCACATAGATGACTACCTTGTTCCGATTCTTGGTGGATCCTCACAAAGAGGTGCATTGCACGGTACTGTGTCCTTCAGAGAGGCACTTAACCGTGTCTACTTTTGTCCAATCAGCTGTTGAAATGAGTACCAGTGATGTTGGGAAGTTAACCTCTGATAGGCTATCGTCCTATCCATCTGGGAGTTAAAACTCTAAAACTCCTATCTGCTTTATGAAGTTAAGCATTGGCCCTAATGCCCATACAGTTTTTGAAGGGTTTAACTGTAGCTACTATTTAGCTTGTATGACTTTTCAAGTTAAAAATATGTTGAGTGCCCTGATGATGACAGGGGATTAGATTTGATGCCCCTCCAAATGTTCCATCAGTTTACTCCTTCCATTTGATGTTGTGATCTTTTTGAAACAGAACGTCAGATCGTTGTGGCCGGCAATTTGGAATATCCAGACGGGATCGCCGTAGACTGGGTCTCTAGAACCCTCTACTGGACCGACGCTGGCAGAGACAAGATCGAAGTCTCCAGATTGGATGGAACTGCCAGACGAGTGATTGTCTTTGATGGCCTGGACGAACCCAGGGCCATCAGTAGTGGACCCCGAAAGAGGGTTAGGTTTATTATGATCTGTTTACATAGGGCATACTTTCTATGCATTCCATCCCCCATCCTTTACTACCTCCCTCTCCACATTCACAATGACATGTTAGAGAGAAAATTTCAGAGGGAATTTAAGAAATTTTCAAGACACTGTACGTGAGGGTTGAACATTTTGTCTTCTGCCAGCGAAGGGTTTACGTCCATTTTGTACTAAAATAATTGCAGATAGAGGATGACTGCTCTTGCACTGGTTGAGTGTGGACCATAATTCACTAGCAGTTACACTTTTAATGGTTGCCATGGCAACGTTGTCTTGTTCACAAAGATTAGTCTCAGAGATATTCAAGACGTCTCGGAGATTTTAACCAGATTGATCTTTCTATGAACACTCTCTTGACACCGAGTCAGTAGGATCTCACAGTAGTTAAACAATGACAAAATGCTCGGCGTAAAGTTGATCTTTTGTCCTAAATGTGCTAACTGTAACAGTTGTGGAGATGTAGCCTGAATATCTTGAGCTCAGAAGGATTAGAAGGAAAGTTGACAAAGACGAATTCACAATATATTAACCAAAGAGGTAATAAACAAAAATGATGTGAATTTTAAAATTTGATGAAATTCAAAAGTGTACAGTGCATTGATGAAGAGAAGAGTAAAATAGGACAAGACAACGAAGTATACCGTGAGAGATTGAGAGGCAGAAAGGTTGGATCCTGTGGGGAGACAGTTTAAAGAAGGAAAATTGTAGTCTACTAAACATTAACATGTTGATGATTTGATATGCCGTGTGTTTCTGCGTAGACATTGACAAATTGCAGAGTTGGAAAGATTGTATAGCCACCACCCTCAAAAAAAAGAACAAAGAGACAAGTGCAGTGATAACAAGCCCAATCTTTTTAAAGATCTCACCTTACTATCAATTGACTCATTGATTGCACTCCCCCTTTCAGCATCTCCTTTTTGCATGTTCAGTTTGTTCCATGAAAAGAGTCCGCAATGCATGTGTCTGTGTGTGTGTCATGTATCCGTGTGCATATCTCACTTTCGTCATTCTTCGACTGCTTTTCCATCTAGATCTCACTAATTTCAATATTCCAGATACCTCTACTGGTCTGATTGGGGGGATCCGTCTCGCATCGAGCGGGCCGCCCTGGATGGCAGGAACCGCACCACCCTGATAAACACCCCGGAGGGATGGCCCAATGGCATCGCTATCGACTACAAGCAAGGGCGTATCATATGGGGCACCGCAAAATACAGGAAGATCGAATCAGCCAACATGGAGGGCAGCAACAGATCGGTCATCGTCGACAATACGAGACACATCTTTGGATTCTCTCTAGGAGGTGAGTGACTGGTTTCATTATTGAAGGAACAACCTTCAGAGGTGTAACACCCAGCTTGAATGCTTGTCTTTTTGGAATTTCCTCCTTTTTTTTCTGTAGCAGTCTTCAGGTGTCTGCATATTTGTTGTGTAATAGCTTTTACGTTGAATTGGAGAATGCCATATTATAAGACGCTCGGCTGGCTGTTGCGTAGGAGGGATTGAAAAAGAAAGTCCAGTTTGGACAAAGCAAAGTTTGAAAATGTTTACATGGTACTGTATACCATAAGTCACCAATACACCAAAGTAAAATTTTTACCAAGTTTTTGTATGAAGGATTTCTGTCTCTTTTAGTCTTAAGTTTGTGTTCCGACTTTTATCCCCTCGTAGTATCTTTTTAACCCAGAGATCTCGGCTTCATAACAATGCTTACTATAGGTGTGTGATTGAAGGTGTTGTTGAGTAACTACTACCATAGACGTACTCTAATGATCCTTTGTGGGTGAAATACTGGTGTCATTAGTGGGCAGTGGCCTAACACCATTGATGTACTATTTATCTGGATACTTTGTGTAAGGTGAGGTGACTTATTATTGGAAATGTATACATAGACATGTCTTTCGATTCTCTCTAGGTGAATGAATGGTGTTGTTATCAAAAGCAACATCATAGATATACTGCATAATTGAATTTTTTGTGGAATACATGTGCCGTACTGTAATTAATGGAAATAATGTACCATAGACATGTGTCTTTAAATTCTGTCTGGGTGCATGAATGGTGTCATTATCAGTCACAACACCATAGATGATATACTGCATGTTGGGATTCTTTGTGGGAGGTGAAGGTAACTGGCTGTAATTATTGGAAATAATTTACCATAGACATTTGCATGCGACTCATGCATATTCATGATCTCATTTACATCTCGCACAGGAGACTACATCTATTGGACAGACTGGAGCACCCAGAAAATAGAGAGAGCCCAGAAACACACCGGGATTGGCCGTGAAGACATTGCTACATTATCTGATCTGATGGGGCTCAAGGTCGTCACTAAAGATATTCTTGCAAGTAAGTTTGTGCAAAGTGTAAGTGTGGGCTATGTCGACAGTATTCCTAGGGTTGTACATTTTCTGAATGGTCATCCAAAGTATACTCTGAAGAAAGCATTGTCGATGCTTCTTTGTAAACCAAGCTGCTCCTCTATGTCAAGGTGACGGCTGGACAGTGCCCACACTTCTCCTAAACTACGGTTTTCATGGGGTACCCAGGTACCCACCAGACAGTTAGTACCTTTTTCCAAAAATTACGACCTAATTCCTTCATAAAAGGTTTGCTTGAACACCAGAAAAACACCGAGGAAGCAGAAAGTTCAAACTGGACTTTGCTTCTTTTTCTTGGGGAGAATCGGTGACCCTATTAATGAGTGTGTAAAGTGTATAGGCTGGTGGGCGTAGTACGCTCGTAAGATACCCCAACACCAATTATGGTGTTAGCAGACTGTGGAAGAGCCAATGTTAACAATGCAGATAACATTTTGGTCGGGTACCCAGGTATCCGTCGGGTAAGAGAAGAGCTTACTCGATTCCTATCTTTAGGAATCAATGGAAACACTATTATTAATGTTTGATTTTGATTTGAAACTTATTTTCAACTTAATCTTATTGGCAATCAGACAAAACTAAATTCTTCAATTAGTATAAGGAGCTAGATGTATTTCTCCATTCTGGCAATTGAACTATGGTTGTATGACTGCGATTTAAAAAGCTTTAAACACAACTCATTTGTCTATATACTGCATCGACATGTCCTCAGCTTTGATAGTCATTACTCTGCAATGTATATATATTCAAAATAATTTAAACTGCCCAACTGGGTTTGCTGGGGAGAACTCGGTACACTGTGAAAAATTTACTTATCCAGCACACAGGGTGTGCCATATGAGGGAAATAGCAGTTTAGAGGCATAGGTAAGCACTAATTCTGATCAGCATGCATATGCTTATATAGGGTCCACTACATTTAACATGTCTTTTAGAGAAATTTTCTTTTCTTTACAAAATGTTAACATTAAAGTGCCTCCAATTTCTTTATGATGACAAAATGACATATGATTCTGTTGTAAATTGGATTTAACTCAGGACAAGGTTTGTTATACTCATGCCATCTTAGTGTACGTAGAGATCTGTAAATACTTTTTCAAAGTCATTGGTTAAACATCCTTTTAAAAGATTCATAGGAAGTTGTAATTTCCCTCAGAAAACATCAGCCATTACAGTCAATTAAGTTAAATAGGTTGAATGACACTTTATGCCACTATTTACATAACCTCGGGATGTTCAGGATTGTGTAGTATGTGTACAAAGGACCACCTGCCGTTTATGTTGAAAGATACACAGTGACCAATGTACAAGGGTTTTCCCAGTGAGTGTTCAACAACCTGTCAGATGGGAAAGGTGTACCCTTAGACACCTGAGTTGACTATGCAGTAAGTCAGGTGTTTCACCACCAATCTTTTGCAGCGATTATCATCTCTTGTATTAAAATATTATCTCATTCCAAACTATCATTGACTGGTCTTTCTTCCTTTTGCATATGTTGTTCAATCTGTTTCATCAGTATTTCATTGTTACAGCCAATTATTTTCTATTCTTTCTTCACCTTTCGGGGTGAAATCGTAAACAAGTTCCACCGAACTCCTTGCAGTCACTCCCTAATCTCTCATATTTGTTCACGTATCTATTTCTTTAATTGTTTAATCATGTTTAAGGAGATTGATATAAAGTTCACAGTTCAGAGATGGACACTTGCAAATACAAAGATTGGAGTCTTGACATAAGGCTAACCCTTCTTGAGAGACTTATCGATATGGCAGACTTATTGTTCAAGAAAGACTGGAGACTGTGCCTGAGATTTCCCTCCACAAATCCTCAGACTTTCATCGACTAAGATTTGTGGACCCCATTGAACTCAAAATACAACTTTGCGAAACTTGTCCTAAAAGATATTTGACTCGATCTGACAACAGGCCCTCTGAGGACTTCGTTCTGGACATGCACGTCCTCCAGATATAAATTAGACACTCCTTCCATAATTTTT
This sequence comes from Stichopus chloronotus, assembly GCA_021234535.1. Taxonomy (NCBI): domain Eukaryota; kingdom Metazoa; phylum Echinodermata; class Holothuroidea; order Aspidochirotida; family Stichopodidae; genus Stichopus; species Stichopus chloronotus. The sequence continues at coordinate 9,466,454 of CM037847.1, forward strand.
TTCTTTCCCTTTTTTGTAGTCTCAAACGAATGTGCTACCAACAATGGAGGTTGCTCCCATGTCTGCATTTACAACCCCAAAGGCATCTCCTGCCTCTGTCCGTCAAACATGGAGTTGTTCAGGGAGGACAAACGAACCTGCATATACCCCGGACCGGCCTTGGTCTACTGGGCTGAAAACGACATACGAAAACTCTCGTTGGAGGGCAACTCCGGACAAGTGGACACCATCATTGCAGATGCGGGTAAGGTGGGTGAGACGGACACCGATGCAAGAGAAGGAAGAGTCTATTGGACCAACCCACAACTCAAGGTATGTTCACAAATCTGAAATATTGCAATTTAGAGTTTTTTGTTTTTTTTCATTTTGCTGTAAAATTGCATTAGCTGTCCTGCGTGTTCTGTGAATTCCCCAAGTTTGCTTGGCTTCCCCTTGATGTATCTCCTCCCTCCCCCCATGTTCACAAATCTGAAATATTGCAATTCACTAGAAGTTTTTTGTTTTTTTTTCATTTTGCTGTAAAATTGCATTAGCTGTCCTGTTCTGTGAATTCCCCAAGTTTGCTTGGCTTCCCCTTGACGTATCTCCTCTCCCGATAAAATAGTATCTCCTCCCCCCAAAAAACAACTGTCTATGAGTAATGTACTGTGCAGTAAAGTGAATGTGCTTTATTGTATGGACAGGAATGAACAAAAAAAATAACCAAAGGAAATGGAAACCGGGTGTGCTTCAGAGTTTGCTCAGATATTTGAAAAATGAATCAAACCATGTAAAGCCTCTTTGAGAGAGTATGACCTTTGGGCCATCTTTCCTGCCAACGTAATCCATAAACTTGATAATGCCACCTTGTTATTATTATTTTTATTATTAATTATTGAATTTATACAGTGCCTTTAGCCAAACGTTATTCAAAAGCACTTTACAATCAAGTAAAGGTAAATGGACACCCCGGAGGAAAAAAGAAATTATGTACAAAGTGCTGTAACTTAGGCCTACGTGTCGTCATGGTAAGCAATGTTGAACAGGTACGTTTTGAGATTTTTCTTGAATACGCTAAGTGATGTGCTGAGCCTTCCAATGGGAGGGAGCTCATTCCAAAGCCAAGGACCACATACTAAAAAAATTACGATCACCAAAGGTTTTGCGCTTAGTACAAGGGACTGACAAATTAATACAATTTTGGGAATCTGACTGCAGACTATACCTGGTTGCTTGCTTGCTAAGGTTAGTAGCAAAGGAATCCAGGTGGACAGAACCGTAGATTTTTCATTGTCTCAGATGCTGACTTACTTTTCAGATGCTTATCCCACCAAACTACTGTATCATTTGTCAGATTTCATCTGTCAGTTTCCACAGGCTGCATGCATGGGGAGGGGAGAGGTCAATTGCACTGTGAAGAGAAATTGTCAGAAAATGTAAACTGTCGCTCGAGCTCGCCAAATGGACTTGTGTTTTCAGGCTGTGTCTGAATCATACGAGGGAAGCTGTCCGGTAATATGTTTAGATTTATACTTGGCAATTTCTTGAAGTTAGCATCACTGCTCAAATGTTAAACAAAATATCCCTGGATGATCACACATCACCGAGGCAGACAGCAACCAATTCGAGATCTATCTCAATGGCTGTCCAAATCCGAATTTCACAATTGTCTCTTGTAGACCATCAGCAGAGCTTTCTTCAACGGGACCGGCCAAGAGATCATCATAGGTGTGGACGTGAAGGAGCCGTGGGGGCTCAGCGTCGACTGGATGGCCCGGAACCTGTACTTCACGGACACCGGTAACGCCCACATCGAACTGTGCAAACTGGATGGCAACAACAGGAAAATCCTGATCAAAGACCGTCTGAGCGGGCCAAGGTCGATTGCCGTCGACCCCAAAAACGGGTGAGTACGTCGATGAACCGGACGAAAGTGCACAGAGAGGGAAGAATTTAAAGAAATGAGGGAGATTCCTCCCTCAGTGGAGGAACTTTCACAAATTAGGGGTTCTTTATGGCCATCTGGTTGTGTAGCATTCTTTTTGACCATCTGTTTGTATTGCATTCTTTATGGCCATCTGTTTGTATTGCATTCTTTATGACCATCTGGTTGTATTGCATTCTTTATGGCCATCTGGTTGTGTGGCATTCTTTTTGACCATTTGTTTGTATTGCATTCTTTATGGCCATCTGTTTGTATTGCATTCTTTACGGCCATCTATTTGTATTGCATTCTTTATGACAACTGTTTGTATTATATGTAAATTTGTTTTAGTTTTTTCCTTTGTAGACGGGGATGTAAGAGTGCATTGTTTCACATTTTCTATGTACATATAAATTTGTGAATGAAACCTTTTTTTTTGTCTTTTAATTTTGAAGAAACAAAATTAATCAAGAAAAGTGAAATAGTGAAGTAGAAATATGTTATCATTGTAAAATTTATGTCTGAGTTAGGTCAAGGGCCGTCACTTGGAAATGAGAAGTTTGAAATATGTACAAAAGTGAATTGTGGACATATACTAAGAAGTAAATTGCATCACATTGTGTTTTAAAATTGATAGGTGCATGAATTGACATCTAGATGAACAGAGAGACTGTCAAAAGAAGGATGGTTGGAAAAACAAACAGACAGTCTGGCAAACCATCAGATGGATAGATGGACACATACATATATATATAAGCTAACAGAAGAAAAAATATGTGGTTTGATAAAAAAAGTGGGATTGTGGGTGCAGCAAGCTGTTGTAAAATAAACTTACTTTTAAAAGAGAATTTAAGGAGTTTGTTCCCACAGATTCATGCGATAAAACCTTCTCTCAAAACAGGTATTTGTTTTGGACAGATTGGGGCAACATCCCGACCATCGAGAGGTCACTCCTGGACGGCACAGAGAGGACCATGCTGGCGATCAACTGCCCCAGCAGCTACCTGGCGGTGGACTCCGAGCAGAGGCGTATATACTGGGTGGTCCCCGACGAAAACAGGATCGAGTCATGTGACATGTCAGGTGAGAGATTCGATCAGTATAACTGGAAATGTTTCAGTCTGCGCAGTACGACATCCATCTCGACGTTTTACGTGTGACATTTTACCGTGAAATCCCAATTTACGTGAAGCATGACAATGGGGATTATCACGTACGATGAATGGTCTCGTTGTGATATAGTCAGCATACCTCGCAACCGTGCACTTTTCGCCTGACGGCACGGCAACTGAATATCCCTGCTGTGATGTGGAATGCAGCTCGAGAACACCTTGACATTTGATCTCCGATTGACCGTACGATTGCTGAGCTCTCTACCCTGAGTGGGATAGAATCACCTCCTCAGGTGACATGTGATTGGTAACAAGATTTACCGGACTTTTTTTTCTGTTTAAACGTGGTTTGAAACCAGGACTTTTTCAGCATGATGCAAAGTGACCTTCGTTGCGCAATGAAGACCTTATTTTTTTGCAAGTTTCGCTTTCTGCCCCTGCTGCACTTGCAAAATGCGTTTGGCGAAGATTATATTTGCTCAGCATTTTTTTCACCTGTATCAACATTACAGAACATGTTAGAAATGTGCCCTTAAAGTGGTATACTGTCATTTTCTTCAGAGTCACCTCTGGAGGCCAAATATTTTTCCAGTCAATTAGGCACTATGCACCCAGAACGTGGCTCGTTTTTGGTCGTGGTTGATGAAATGAATACCTCGAGATTGACTGATGAATCATTTGCACCTTCTTCAGTTGTTCTAGATAAAGAATTCCTCAATTCGCTGCCTGATTTATCAAAATATGTTATTTTCAGCGGCGCGATCTTTGAATGACTGTTGAAAAATTTGGGTGGATGATACTGAATTTCCCACCAATTACAACAATACCTTAAAATTGAAATGGCAGTCCAGGCACTTCAATCAGGGTGCTTTCTGACATGATGGGTTGTTTATTTCTTTTTTTTTACGTGGCCATGAGGTCCAGAGCTCAAAGTATGTGAGAAACCTCCACCTACGACATATGTGTCTTCTCTTAAACAAAACACAATTCTCCATCTTTGACACACTGTGTCCATTTTGGGTGTGATCACCTCCGAAATACAACCATTTGCTCATTTGCTGTGACACAAGTGTGAATGTTTGCATTTCCCCCTCATGCCTGTCCTCAGGAAAAGACAAGTGGCTCCTCCTAGACAAAAGACTCAAGAAACCGACGTCAATTTCCATCTTTGGCAACACCCTCTTGTTTGCCAATTCCAGGAGAAACGCCATTGAGTCGATAGACAAACGGTTCGGACAGAATCGCACCCTGGTGAAAGACCACCAGAACGATGTCACAGGGTTCTCCGTATTCCATCCGTCTCTGCAGCCATGTGAGGAATTGCGCCTTTTTTTTTTCTTCATTTTTATTGATGTCACTTCCACGTAAACAATTCCTTTTCGTCCTTGAATCGTCTCATGATTCCACCATAGCCATTTATACTTTTCAATGTCTTTATTTAGATTGCTTCGCTTTTTATCTCCTAAACCTCTCTTCATTGAGTTTCTCGTTTATTTTAACCGTGGTGAAATGGGGATGAAACCAATTCCCAGGAGAGGTTCTGCGAGGGTTTGGGAGATGTGATGTACATGTCAGCATTTAAAAAAGATTGGTAGCACAGAGGACTCCTATTCGGGTGGTGAAGCAGATGGGAAAACAAGGAATTCCACCAAGTTTGTGCCATGTAAACAGCAAATCATTTTCAGGATAATTTAGAATATCTGTTGGTTTCAAATCATTTTTCTTTGAAGTCAAACTTAATACTGTATTCATCCTAATAAACTCTCTTCTCTGCTTGATACCTTCCCCCCACCCCTTTGCATATTCTTCAGGAGTAAGGGAGGGCGGAAAAAAAATGTTTCACTTTTCTCCCATCGTTAGAACGATTGTAAACTTTGTCTAGCCTAGGCCATATATACTTTCGTCCCCCACTCTCAGCGGGACTTGTTTTGAAATCGAGGTGATTGTAGATTAAAATCATGTGCATTGCTCCATTATGAATTTGCACATAAGTTTTGTGTTGACAAATTGACCCCTAACATACCACCCCCTTTGAAAAATTCCAATTCCACCCATGGTGTTTGTTAGGATAAATATGGTTATGTCATTTTCTTTATTTGTCACAATTGTAGTGAATGTGGGTTTCTTTTCATTGAACGCTTGATTGATTGATCGGTGTGAGATGTTGTGCTTGATGTTTTCAAATGATTGTATTTGGTCTTACTTGATTTGATTAATTGATTGATTGATTGATTAAGTGATCGATTGATCGGTGTGAGATGTGATGGACATGTTTCAAGTGATTGCGTTTGTTCTTCATGTCCTCATAGTTCTCTTTCACAATCCCTGTGCCAACAACAACGGAGGCTGCGAGATATTCTGCCTGGTGAAACCTGGAGAAGAAGAGGGACACCTTGACGAGAGTGTGTCAGTGTCCCCTGAATAAATACTTAAACCAAGATAAAAGGACTTGTTCAGGTTGGTGGTTTCAGCTGTGAACTGTGTCATGTTCCATATTATTGTTCTAAGCTGCGATGAACACCAAATCACACGTTACTGACATGAATCTATACTCTGCCTTTCTGCCTTCCCTTCTCTGTGTCCCCCATCATTTCCCTTGTAACTTTTTATGACAATAAAAAATAAATAAATAGCTAAAGAGTGTACCATACATTTTGACCTGCTGAATATGTTTGTCCAGTGTAGTATGGGCCCACCAGAGGATGTAGTGAGTAGTTGCTGTTTGAGCATTTTTCAGATGCAGTAGCTTGTTTTGTAAACTAAATCATATCCACAAACAGTGACCAAATATGCCTGAGCATACAGTACAGTAGTATGGATGTACGATCTATGATGTTTGCTATCATCCTTTGTGTGGAAAAATGGTCACAAGATGTCTAAAGTTACATGATTCTTCTCCCCAGTGAAATGAATGGGGAATCATGTGTATTTCTATTTCTCATATGTTTTTGTCTTTCTCAAATTATATCATGATGATGTCATTTGTAATGTGGCTATTGCACGGCAGATTCACTAACTGAAACAGAAGTTTCTTAATGATGAAAAGGGGGCACAGTGATTCTATCTTCTAGCTGTGTCATATGTGAGTGGTCAGTACACACTAGTTCAGTGACCACAATCAATAGCGCTTGTGCTGCTTAGAGCATGGAACATGGTCACTCGATGTCAAATGGGGGCGGGGGGGCATATTGTCAGCCATCTTATATACCTGTATAATTTCTTGTTCAAACAGTGTCAATTGCAGCCTGGCAAGGAACGTACGTTGTTTCAAGTTTGATCACCGTCCACAAGAAATAAACGGCAAACTGTGTGTGCGAAAGCTGCGTACACCTACCGCATATATGGCCTGCTGTGCAAAACCACACTGACATACGTAGTAGTCTGCAGTGCAGAGGAAACCTAGCTTGTTCATACCAGGAGTTATTGAACCATCTGTTCAGAAGTAATGTTGGACAGCTCAGCTGATCTCTGAGTATCACAGTCTAATTGCATCTGGAGACAGTATACCATTAAATAGCATTTTCTACTTCTAAACAATACATCTGCCTCACCACAGGATTCCAAATATGCTCGAAGAAGAGAGCAGCCAAAATGAGCAAATTGGCCCTAGGTCTATGTTTTTTCATAGGACATTTACAGAGGGGCAACACCGGCCATCTGTAAGGGCCGGCCTGATGGCCGTGGCCGTTCGTGCCGTCAGTTATTTCGAGTCCAGTAATGGTATTCACTTGGTCATAATACACTTATTAATATGGCTCTAAAGTCCTACGTCAGTATGACTAATTTATAGTGTGAGAGACGGTTAATCCCTTGAATTGCAATGGCAAATGAACAACAGGAAGTAATGTTCATGAAAGTAAAGTAATTCGGAGGCCTGAAAGCCGATTACCGATTTGAGGGTATGTGAACTGAATGCATGTAAAATAGCAGCAGCTGTGATCGTCTCAGCCACTCTGCAAAAGCTAGTTTTGACTGAAGCTTAGCTGATTATTGTTTAAAAGCTTATACAAGAAATATTTTTTTAAGATAAGTTAGGATGTCCTTAAGATGTATCACTTATCTACCTCTGTGTTTCTGGTTCATCTAAAAATAAAAAAAAATGATAGTATAGTTTAACCATTCATATGGAGGCAATCCTGCCATTTGACAGATGTTTTTCCAAATGAGTATTTTCTCTTATGTAACTTCTTTGACAGATTTTTCCAACTACCTCATCGTCAGCGTTCACGACCGTTTCCACCGAATTCCGATCAATTCGGCGGAAGGAAGGGACACCATTCTCCCGATACGGCTTTCGTCCGACGAAGCAGTGAAAGCTCTGGACTTCGATCCCGTTGACAAAATGATCTACTGGATCGATGCAACCACGAAAACGATAAAGAGAGCCCCAGAATTTGGATCCAAGGTAGCTTGTCAGGTCAGGTGTTTGAACTCAGTGGTAGCTTTGTATGAGGTAACGTTACACAGATACCTAAAGCAATGGTTTGAATAAAAACATCTTTTTATTGGAGCAAGGAACAGCGCACATGTTCTAGTAATTATTTAAGAATTCATTGTGGGTTGCATGATCTGTCTGCTGGCTACTACATGGTGTGTGTAATGTGCCATCGGCTGGTTCACAATTTTGCGTCTTATGTCTGAATCATCACATACTGAATTGAAGCCACTAAAAAAAGCTAGTTTTTCGTAGCACAATTAGACAAAAGAAAAGTGTGGTATAGCTTGTTTCGCCAACTTGACCGTAATAGGTCATTTTTACCACTTCAGCTGTGTTTTGTTCACTGAGGTAGCAAGCAATAACATGGTCAGTTTAAAGGCATGAACTGCAGCTAGGTCTTCTCGGGCTGTATCTCGTATCACGGCAGCAGATAGTTATCGTGATACACATAGGCAAAAGTGTGGTAATTGAGAAGTGTACTGTGGAGGGTCTTCTGACTGCTTTAGCAACACCAATTCATCACGTACGATGAGTCTCAATCCAGGTGAAATGATGGAGAAATTAACTTGCAAAACAAGCGTGGGGGAGGTTTTTTACAAATTTTTCAAATGGAGTCTTTGTAATGCATTAAGCTGCCACGTAGGAGCAAGCCGTCAAAGCAAAAGTAGGAACGAATTCTGCAGCTGCGGGAGATGATAAGCTATTATGTCCTACTAGGCGGCGAGAATTATTGTTTCATTTGGTTTGGCCATACTCAACTTTAATTTAGAGCTGAAGGTTACCCAAAGGAAGTTCTTCATGTACTTGGGGTTTCCATATTTGGCCATTGAGAACTATCAGCCGTTACATTACCCATAACTGTTTCCTGTTGGCAAAGTATGTTACATGTCGTGTTAAAAGATGTAATTAACAGTAAAATGAAAACATGTCCAATGGGGACATCACCCACGCACAGAGGGAAGTAGATACACGCATGTTGTTTTCAAGGAACGATCCTACCGTGACCAAAGCTAAGTGATTTATTTCCTGCATGTGTACTGAGAATAACGCGTTATCCATTACGATGATCCATTGTCATTGGCAGAGCTTAGTGGTTTCAAATCCTAACAGGAATTGTTAGTAGGTTGCAGATAAGGAAACAACTTGGTACTGCCTTGCATAGCGTTCAAATTTTAGTGGGAATTAATTTTGATGGGAGCAGTATACTATAGGTAGGACAGTATATGCGATGTTGGTATATCAGTTGCTGTACAGTGAGGGCCAAGTGCAGATCTAGACATAATATACTACAATAGAAGGGCAAAGTAAGTTTATTATCATTTGGGGTCCAGGAATCCTTGTGAGGGCCCCTGGTTGGGTCCAGGGGAAGATCCCCAGTGGGAGTCCAGGGGCAGATCCCCTAAAAGCTGTCACAAGATGGGATAATTTGAACATGGGAAATTAGTTTAAACTGAGGTCATTACATACTTATTATACTTATTATTATGTAATTTTAATTTATACTCATAAATGTTCAATTTTTTAGTTTCACATTTCTGCAAATGTGTATGATTAAGCATTTCGTGATTTTACTACATGTGTTCACAGCTCTAGTATTAAATACTAGTATAAACACCAACTGCTGATTGGCCAGAGCAGCTTGTCCTCACAGGGTTGTGTTTACCATCCTAACAGCTGATGATCCTGAGAATTTTCCTGACTCAAATTCTTCCAAGACTTTTCATTTTGTTTCTAGTAAAATGTATTTTCTGTGTTTAATTTGGACATGAAGTATGCATACATGCATGTTTGTTATTAAACCGTAAATCTAACTCCCCCCTCTGGGTACCTTTTTTTTCCGCTACGAATGTTTAGATTAATTTCACAACTGATTCAACAGAAAAGATAGGGAACATTGGTACGCATACCAAGAGCAACAAATCGGTTGACGGACACTAGAAAAACAGATAGAATGTTGTCAAACAGCCTAGCAAAATTAATGCATTTGGCCCTAGTCTCACTCGTTTCTCCAGCCAGAATTGTTCCTGGGCGATTTCCCCGGAGTCAGAGATTTTGATCCCTTCGACATCGTCGTGGACCCCTACAACCGGATCTTGATCTTCTCGGACGAAACAAACAACTTCATCGGCTTCAGCAACATGGAACGGAGAAACGTGACTGGAACGCTCTACGAAGAGGTCGACAAAAGGCCGAGGTACATGGGATTTTTGCCAGGAAAGGGGTAGGTTGAGTGACTATGTTATCAAATGAAATTTGTCTTGTCTATGTTTAGATAATTCCACACCTTTGAGTCTGGTCGTTTGCATTTGTTTAGATGGCGGATAGTCATACTAACATTGCCGACACATGGTACAGGCACACCTCACATGGTTGTGATGAATTCTCGCACGTTTACACTCAGTTGAGTATACCCTCAAGATACATGCTATCGACGTTTCAGTGACTGGTGCTGTAAATGTGCATGTATGGCGAGATATCAAGATATAGCTACATTTTGAAAGTTAAGGGTCACTTCATGGTGCATCGATCCAAACAGCTATCCATAATTGACATTCAAAGGTCAGCTCCTTCTTGGAAGAGAGCATGCATGAAAGGAACGTACCATGCATCTGAAGCAGGCAATCACACATTCTACTTAAGTTTAGTGCATTGCCCACTTGAGACCGGTCTTTGGACCTGATATGCAATAACTCTGAATTCTCTGCAGCAGAGCAGTAAGGTTTGGAAATTAGGAGTGGAGACAGGGGACCTTGGTCGTTAAATCTCTCTCCCCCCCTCACCCAAGCAAGCAGTTTAAGCCCACGCAGCCATCTTACATTTTACCCCATTTTGAACTAGGACTTGGCATGGTTCTGGTCCATTATGATAATTAAACGCTCCAGAAGAGTGACAAGGGTTGGGCGGTATCCTGGTACCCAAGTCAGAAGCGGTATTCCCAGTACCGGTACTCGCAGTGCCAGCGGCAGAATCTGTGCTAGTACCAGTACCTTTGAATACTTTGCAGGTCAGGATAAATTTATCTGTAATGTTAACGTCTCCAAGGAGTCAACAAAAATCTGCCTTTTCAAATGTAGCATTAATTCTTACATATCAACATCAAAACGGACCCAAACTAAATTCCAAATCTATTTTAAAACTTTTTGTATCAATATCTCACAAAAAACAAGCCTCAAGGCCTCTGAAAGTAAATGTATTCGTCGCCGTAAACGATCGTGGTTCACCTGGTACACAGTGACGATTACTGTCTTATGGCGAATAAAGCATCTATTTTGCATTATGTTGGTAGAATCATGCAAACAGTACAGGCTAGGCCTACACATATTGCCTATTTTCTTACCACTGACTTACTGTAAAGAAAGAGTAAAGTACCTGTGGTTCATATCAACCGAATGCCCAAAAAGAACAAATCAGTTATGTAGAACTAGAACCAGTTACGCTTAGGTGTAAGTGTTTCAGTGATGTTTTGGGGTTTTTTTGTTTTTTTTTTGTGTTATTTGGGCTTGCATGCCTCCTGAGGACTCATTTTAGTACATTTCTTTATCCCCGTGCATTCATCTAAGCACAAAGTGGCTTAATCGGTCGCTCCAGCAAGTCTCGGTAATGTTGATATCACAGGTTCAATCTTCACTCGGCACTGCTTTTGCCATGTGTTTTTTTTTTTAATTCATTTTCTCTGTTGTTGAAGGTATTTGTTTGAAAACCTTTGCTCAATTTCCTACATAGCCACAGACCTCATCCCTGTTTTGCTGATTATAACCGAGTCTGTATCAATAAAGGATAATGAAGCAACAAAAAGAAAAATAAGAACAAAGATAACAAAAACAACAAAGATACTGTAAACTGGTTTTCCTGGCAGCCACACTTTGTTTTATTCAACTTGACATTTTTTATGACTTTGATATGAATCGTGACTATGAGTTGCCGTTGGGGATACATATAATGATGTTTATTATCACATGTAGGCTACTTACGCTCAAACGTACTACGTAAGCCTAACTTTGAATTCACGGAAATCAGGTATCTTGGAAATTAAAAAAGATGGAAACAAATGGTTTGAAATATTTGACAATTGCTATTCATGGTATTTTAGCACAAAGTCGGTGACGTTTATATAGCTGAACTGCTGCTCATCGGTCTATGTTAAACAGTGCTTATTATCATAATAACCCCTGATGATTCATTGAGGACAATCCCAGCCAAAAATTGTACATCAGAAATGTGTGGTAATTGAATTTCCTGAAACTAGTACACATCATTGTAGCTCTGTCGGGTTAACTTGGACGATTAACACAGATGTTGCACAGATGGAAAGATCATACTCAAAATACTTCTTGAAATTCCCTTCAAGAAAGAAAAAAGTCTGTGTCTCCTTCCGTTTTCAAGTTATGAGCAATTTCATGTTTTAAAATGTTACCTTCTACTGCCTCTTACGTCTTTTGCACAACTTTTGTAGATTATCCTGCTGCTACAGCTATCCCATGTAATCCAGTTTCATTCATTACTCAGTCGATGGGCTTATAGCGACTACAGTCAAGGTCGCCAGTTTGTTTGTTGGCCGGTAACCGTTGAAATTGCTGGCCTGAAAAAAAGCCAAAACAAAACCCAGCTCTGACTTGAGGAAACTCGACCCTGTGTTTTTGTGCAGGATAACACTTAATTGTCAACGTTTTGAAAACACGGCAATACGATATACATTATTACATACTCAGTCTATATCACTACAAGCGATGAGCAAATTGGAAACCCGTAATGTCCCACTCGGATGACTTTTAAAATCCGGGGAAAAAAATGTCTTGAAATATCATGATAAAGGGGGTGTTTTATAGTTATTTCCATTAGGCCTCCAAAATGCCATTTAGCGTGCACTTTTAATTTTTACCAGCTCACAAAAGGTTAAGAGAAAAAAACAAATTTGTCTGTTTTGACATGTAGAAATGCCAAACTGGCAACTCTGACCACAACAACAGGCAGGCAGGCAGGCAGGCACCCTCGGTGGAAGAGAAGATTTCCTGTGCTAATTCTGCCATGGATGCGACAAACAGGGACACTTTTTCATTACTGAGTTGACGACATTAATAACAACAATTTCATTCTCATAAATGCATAAGTTGAATTGGGAATTTCCTCTAGGCATGATCATCGCAACGTTCCTGGCCTTGCATCTAAGTCCTGCCTGACACTTGCATGTAAACTCATGATTTGCTGTAGAAAATCGCGGGAAGTAAAGTCAACGAATCCATCCACAAATTTGTACACAATATCATTCACTTCAAGGCTGTCAATCATTCTACATTGGGGTCTTTGGGGCTCGGCATAGACAGCCTGCTCAGCATGGAACTGAGGTGGTGAACAACAGGTGAAATTTTCCTGTTGAAATAGTACAGTGCCTCGCACACTTCGAGCAGGAATAGTACTATGCAGTGCACATACAGTAGTGTGCTTGTATCATGAAAGTAACATTGTTTGTTTCAATAAGCTGCAATGACAGCAAATTTGTTTGTATTTCTGGAGAAAGTACAACAAAACAGGACAAGTTTTTGACAATTCTACGTGATGAAATAATTTGTTATTAATGTACAGTAATCAGATCACCTGACATAAGAATTTCTAGGTCACAAATGGCGAGTGGGTACGTTGACACATGATCGCATCGGCAAAAACTTGGGGGTCAACGTAGCTGTTATAAACATTACTGCTGTCAAACCCTACTGAAACTGCACAAATTTAACTTTTGTTCCCTGCCATTTTGTGTTTTTTTTTTTGTCAATGAAATTATGTGAAGACATGAATACAAGTTACTGCATTACTACCACAGTATATAGGGCACAGAACCTTTTCTTTTTATTACATCGAACACTTTCAGCACCTGTACTTGGATAACTACCGGTGCTGATCTGTGTCGTGAATAACGGTACTGATTTTCCTGGTACCACCCCAACCCTAGTGACAGACCAATAATATATTGAGTCGCTCTCAGTGAACAGCAGCAGGACTAAAATAAGTCTGGCATTGTTCCACATTACCACCATTGCACTTAGATAACTTCAAGACTAAAATTTTTTCTGTCTATCAAACCTAATTCGCAAAGTGTATGCATAAAATTTGAAGGTACAGCCAAGTATTTGCACCCTCCTCTTCTCCCTCCACACCAAATGCAGGCGACTGTACTGGACTGACAGTAAGCCGAAGTCACCCAAGATCATGACCTCTTCCCTGGACACGTCCGACGCCCGAGTGCTTTACCGATTGTTCGGCCATCCCACGGCTTACACGCTGAACAAAGACCTGCAAAGAATGTTTTGGATGGATTCCGTCACACACGGCATCGAAATTTGCAATGTCGAAGGTAAAGGATCGATGGCATCACATGTTCATGTATATTTTTTTAAATCTTCATGTTTATTTTTCTGTTAACGTTCATGTCTATTTTTATTTATCGATCCAGTTTCTCCTCCCCCCCTTTGTGTGTGGATGTCGGGGCAAATAAAATTGCATTTTTGAAGGGTGGGGGGTTGGTGGTGAGGGGATGGAGATTCTCATGAGTCATTCCATAGCATGGGCCTATTGCATTGAGGAAAGAAATTTATAATGAGGAAAAGGGATGTCACCATTTTAAATTCCCTTTTAAGTAAGACTACCGTGCCACCAACCGCAGTTTGAGCACCATCAACCTGTATTTGTCATTTGCTTGTCGTCAGTTTGGAAAGCAAAACCAAAGTTAGCAATCTCTGATTCTGCAAAAAGAAAACAAGAATTCCCTCCAATAGGGCAAAAAAGAGCATGTATCATGTGTGGGGGGGGGGGCCAGGGTGAGGAGTAAGGAATCCCTGTGTTCATGCTCTTGAAAGCTGCCTGGATGAACATAATCAAACGACCCGAGGATGGCGGCGATTCGGCAATGCTCAGTGAAACCGCATCTTGTGCAGTTTATCAAGTTGCAACTGTGTGTGAAAATTTGATTGATCAAAGTTTGGGAGTTAGAGATAACAAGGTGATCCATGAGCTTCATGTCTCAGCTGCATGTAATGGGCACTTGGAATTTGTCGCCATGACAACTGCTTTTTTTGTGCAGACGCTCACTTCCTTTTTGCCAGCGCAGCGTCGCATTCACTGCTGCAGGTGAAGTGTGTGAAAAAAACTCTCGATACTTGGAAAGTCAATCAGGTATATGGATGTATCTCACCGTTCAACAACTGAATTTGAAACTTGCCACATTTAAGAGATGGCGCGCATTCAAAATGCAGTGCATTTTCATAAAGACCACTGGAAGATCATGGTCGAGGGAGGGGGTTACAGATTGCAATGTGTAGGCATAGGGTAGGTGTGCTAAAACACATAAGCTATGCCAACCTCATATATGTTTTAGGAAAAAGTATTCTTGAGCTATTCTATGAACTTTCTATAAACTTTTTAATTGCTGTTGCCCTCTCCTGTTTCATAAAATGTAAGTTTTCCACACCTGCTTTCTGGTCTCCACCTCCTCACACGTTGCGTTGGTTTAATGTGACGTTTCATCTTCACGCTTTCTCCATCCAATCAGAACGCTTCCGGAAAGGGCAGATCCTGAACTGTGCCGACATGTCAATCTCACTTTGGAGGAAACAGACCAACGGTCCAACCAGGAGGTTTGTCCAAGGTACTTAAAACGTGGCGTGAAATCATTTGTTAATACAGGTTTGTCACAATCACTGACGGAACATCACCGCATGTGTTTGCATTGGTGCATGACCTGTGCGGTGTTGATCGAGGAGCACTTTGTTGCCTTCGCAGGTGACAGAACTGTGAACGCAGAATGTCGTGACGTTCCACTAGTTGTAAAAATAATTTCAAGAAGGTGGAACCCCTTTAAAGTCGTCATCATGTGATCCTGTGACATGCAGTTGCAATGGGGTGTGACGCGAGTGAGGAGAGACGTTGGCCTGGTCAGTCATGTTTCCCCGGTCGTTATGTTATTTTGTTTCAAAGGAACATAAAAGACAGCATTATTTTAAACATGATTCTGATTGTTAATCAAGTCGGATCATCAATGTATCCAATTATTCAGTGTATCTTTGCTACTTTATCTAATGTTACTCATCCACGGTAGCTTATTTTCTGGGATCATTGGATTGTCTCTTATACGTAGCTTGTCAGTCTTGGTATGTCCTTGTATTAATAGTACAGTAGTATATGCACAATATTATGACCCTGCTAAAGTATTCAACAGGCCCACTTCCATGGGTCTTGATTATATGTTTTGCCAATGGACATGACTCCCAATACCCCCTGTTATGCTGCTGAAGGAAGGCTAGACATCAGATTAATTGACACACCTAACTATACTTTGCAAGATCGACATTTTATTGACCGTGTGGATCGTCACAGCATGAGGTGATACAACTAACCTAAGGCGATGAGGGTTTGCAACAAGTTGAACCTAACTAACGCAAAGAGAAAAAAAAAATGGTCTCGTTGAGGAAACTGGCTGTTTAGCATAGAGAATTGGCCTGAATTGTGTTTATATTTGATGTGGAAATTGTCCTTGCACTGAAGAATGCATCCTGATACGCAGTATACAGTGTATACAGTATATAATGGAGCTCTGTTGGTATGGTGCAGTGATATAAACAGACATTTGGACGTCACTGTGCATCAGCCGACTGATGTCAAAGTAAATCACTCAAATTACAAAATTAGAGAGGATTTTAAGCAAGTACATGGGACGTATCGTTAGAATCATTGGGTCAGAAGTCACACAATATGCTGCAATTTTCTCCTGCAGATTTTCAGTGCGGAACATCCGTGGAGAACGAAATGATGGGCACTGCCACAGGACTTGCTGTCTACCAGGACGACATTTACTGGATCGACAAGGACAGCAACATCATAGCGTCCAGAGATGTCTATGGGCGAGGCGAGGTCACCATCTTCAGAGAAAACTTAGTAGGACTGACAGCCATCAAAGCCATCTCAGGGACTATCAGAAGTAAGGCTGTGTGTATTTGCAGCGCTCTCCCCTGTGGAATTAAGTTTTGCACAGTTACCAAAAGGGTTTCGTTAATCGTAAGGACATTCCAGTCGTCGGTCATGGTTTTCATGACACAAGGGTGGCCTGACGACGAGGACATCCTCTGACCTTGTCTGTTGATTGTATACACTCATTATGAGGTTATTCTGAGAGTGAGTATTTAACACCTGAAAGCGCAGACTCACGCATCTCTAAATTTCCCTGATACATTCACGTCAGATAATTCCCCCTCTAGTACCAGATATGATTCTTGCACTTGGATCTGGCACCAAGTCTAACGTGAGACAGATTTACGTCCTGTAAGCGTCTTTTCATCTGAATGGTTCGTTTTATACTTTCAGGAAGCCATCCATGTTTCGGGGGAGGGGGCTGTTCCCACCTCTGCGTTGCGAACGATAACAACCAGGCAGAGTGCATCTGTCCCAAGCGTTTGTCTCTGGCAGAGGATGGTACAACCTGTGAGGGTGAGTCATGTATCCTATGGAATAAGAAAGTATGGTCTGATGTAAGGGTTAAAATAATTACAATGGATTTGCAATATGGGATAATTTTACTTTATATCATTTACATGCTAATTTTGTTCACCTTTTTGATTCCTTGCGGAAGGCAGTATTAACCAATGAGATGGTTATGTCATGTGTGTATGTGTGTGTGTATGTGATGCCTTCCTCTTAAACATGATATCTCAAGAAGGGTAACCTTGACTAATCTCATGCGTTGTATGTGGGTTGATCATCTTGAGTATATAATCCCTATTGTGTTTGGTGGTCGTCAAAGGTCATTTGAGGTCACCAGAGGTTAAATTATGAAACCCTTGTAAACACTACATACATACTTATTGTGTGGGGTGGTCATATTGAGTAGATGATTCCCATTGATTCTGGTGGAGGTCAAATTTCGTTTGAGGTCGCCAGAGGTCGAATTGTGAAAACATTTAAAACTGCTTAGTACACACAGTGTTCAAAAGTGTAGGTATGCTTTATCTTGAAAGATAAAGGTGTTTGAATTTCAAAATTGGTATCTACATGTTGTCCTGTGTCCTTCATGAATATTGGTAAGGAATCACAAAATCCTGTGACTTTCTTGTTCCTTCTAGGTTATTTCACAATTTATTTGTTGTTTGATAGTGTGTGCCTCTATGAAGCAGGGGAGGGTCTTTGTTGGCTTTTCTGTGTAAACCCATTGCCTTGGCTGGCTGATGTACAGACTTCGTTGTTAGTGTAATAGATAAGTTACTATTTTAGTCTATGCCTTTCTGTCGTTTTGCTAAACTGTACCTCGCCCAGCAATTCATATATGATCTTAAGGATTCAAACTTATTGATGTTTTAACTCCAGCAAAAAGTCATTCCTGGTGCTTCTCCATGTAACAATGACATTATGTGCACATGTTGATAAGTACAATTAGATTCGTGTAGTATGTTGTATAATTTGTCAAGCAAGATTCTTCTTGTAACTCTGGTAAAAGAAGCTTAACACACACCTCCCTAGGCTGATGTACCATGTGAGAATTAGACTGTTCCAAAGCGATCGTCTCTTTTAACTTTGAGTTCCCTTGATCGGGTTTTAGTTCCGAGGAGTTGTACGGAAGATCAGTTCGAGTGCATGTCGGGCAGTGTCTACTGCATCCCTCTGATCTGGAGGTGCGACCATCTCGAGGAATGCGAGGATGGCTCTGACGAGATCGGATGCGGTAAGTCATGAATTGATCTCACCAGCCAAAGTTCTGTCAAATTGATCAAATTGTCAGAAAAATAGCCTTTATTTATCATCCAATTTTCTTTCATTTGATAACATTGTGGAAAACAGCATCCTAGCCCCATTTTCTTTTAGGAGAATTTTCACCATTTGGAGTGTTGATCACAGGAGGTAAAATCCTGATTTAGGTTTTTTTCTTCAGCTAGAATCTTGGCAGAATCAGATCCTGTGGTAAATATACAGAACTTCTGTGCAAATAACCACAATGAAACTTTTATACAAAAAGCTTTTTATTTATTGTTGGACATAAAGACAATTGCACAGTAGTTCTCTGTTTGCCTCCTTGACAATTATCAACAATTGGCTGAAAATATGTGTTTTCTCCAAACTCCTTCGTAGCCACCAGATTGGTTGGTGCTAGATGGAAGGAAGGGAGGAAATAAAATGAGAGGTTAGATGGATACTAATGTGGGGGAATTTTCAATTATTTTCTTACCACCCATTTCCCTTGTTTTTGCTTGACATGACAAATAATTTTCGCAAAAATCCATTTATTTCCTCTTTTTTTTTGACTCGACAGAGGATGGATCACAGAATGGACAATGAACAAATTGTCGTCGTAGCAAAGTCAGAATGACGGTCAGTGAGAAAGAAAAGAGTGCCCAGCGTCGACAAATGGACGGCTATACAGCGGAAGATTACGGCATCAATGCGTTGCCAGGCAACGATGTGGAAAAAGAAAAATACCCATAACCAAATGAACACTTGTTTGCTCCTAAGTGTAATCTGGGATTAACAGAAAAATAGCTTTTCTTAGTGTCATAACATTCACATTCTACACGAAACCTTTAAGGGCAAAGCTACATTGAAAATACTGATGGTGTATGGTTTATTAGATAATCGTTTTAGATAAAGCGGGACGATGGGTGTCAGAAAAAAAGTGGACCAAAAATATAAAAAAAAAACAGGAGAGAGAAACATGGAGATGCGGGAGATGTCTTGTCGAGGATGTTTGATTTTCCCGACTCTGCTCCAGCTTTCTTAAGATGCCAATTGAGAAGACAGTTTGTATGGTGTGCAAGTCGTACATGCATTCCCTGTGTACTATATTGCCAGGCCGGGCATTTGGGAACCAAAGTCTGTCAGACTCGGGTTCGAGGGTGTTGTGGATCTAGCCCAAATTTTCAAAGCCTGGGGGCAGCAGGTCAGGCTAGCATGCTGTCAAAACTGAGTATGGTTTTAAAAAGATAAAATGTGTGGGAAGGAGTGGTGAAATGTAGATATATGCCATACTTGTTTCTATGAGATATTTCATTTTTCTCAATCTTAGCTGTTTGTACAGCTAGGGTAAAAATCATCCTCCCGTACGTCAAAGTCCTTTACGGAGATTAGTGTGCCTGAAGATGAGCTCAATTTATGGACATGCACGTTTTTTGTTTTCTATGAACATATATCTGTAACCCATCTCTTTCGCACCAATTTGAAAACGTTTGATGCAGTCTTAATGATCTATGCAAACTATGGAGATTGAATTCTTGGCGTAAAAAATCGCAACCTTTTTCTGCTTTCACTTGTACTTTAGTCTCTGCTAACAGCCACAGTATATGTGAAAGTTTCAAGTTACATGAGATTCGAAAACATTGTTTCCGTGACTACCAAATGGGTTCAATGCTCCCCTTGTTGAATGAGGCCAGGCGGGGTCCGGCAGGTTTCTTGTTTAAATTGATACAGGGATGAACCTTTCCCGCAAAAGTGGCGTATAATACTTAAAGCCCTTAAACCGTGAAACCTTAAAAAAAAGTCCCCCCCTCGGCTTAAATTACATATTTTGCTCATCAAATTTTAAATGCTGCATAGTTATTATAATTTTAATATTATATATTTACAAATCTGTATATTGATATATATCTCATTTAATTTTGTAAATTTACGAGCAAATGTCACATTTTTGCCTTTATTTTCCATTTGGTGGAATATTTATGAACAAGTTCATTCTTTAAATGTAAAAAGTGCAGTGACACCGTAAGATATCTTTCATGCAAAAAAAAAATAAAATGGTCTCAACTTAGACGTTTAATGTACATCTTCATCTGATGGACCTCTCCGTCTTCTTTCAAGATTGCCTGCATCCTCCTTCTCCTAATGTACTTGATAATTAAATCTGGTCCCCAGAGGTTGAGTCCCCCGTAGCTACTGGAACAGTGCTGGTAGGTTTTAATGGCAAGTGGATCAGTTGATCGTCACGTTGTCAGTATATGACCATGTCTGGTAAAGTGGCTTGATTAAGGGCCCTTTAAAGATTTTGAATCAATATCCTGTTGTACTTTTAATCTTGAAAATCACATCGTAGGACAAAAAAAAAAAATTGGTCATTTACTCCACCTCTCCCATAATTCCTATTATTTTGACATTTATTTTTATGTCTCTACCATACTTGAAGAACTGGTCAACATTAGAGCAAGAGGTTGGGTGGGGAAGGAAGGAGGACAGAAATAATAAGTGCGAAGCAGAAAACTCATCATTGGTAAGTGAATGACCTCAGACATCTATCAGCAGTGGCATGTTTTTTGTTTTGTTTTTTTAAGGGAAATAAGGCATTTGTTTTACAGAAAAAAGTAAAACCGGCAATATATTTACACATGGAAGGATAAATTACTCAACATCATATGGCAGGATGGGTTTCCTTCTTTCCAGGAAACAAGTTTCTCACAGATAAAAAGCCAGCTTATGTGAACATGTATCGTGATCTACTACGGCAGCGTTACTTTCTTATCACTGAGTCAATACCGCCTGGCATCAGTCGCTGCATTGTCCCAGTAATTACGGGGTATTGTTCTTTCTGTAAAGTTGTCTGGAATGAATTAAAGTGGTATTGTTGGCAAAATTGGCAGTTTCTTCGAGAGGGAGACAAAACCAATACTGTTATTTCCGTACGTGCAGTAACTTTTTCAATTTAAAATACAATGTAACCTTTGTTCGTAATTGACTGTCAACCCACGAGCACCTTCCCATATCTTGTCTCGTATGATCTTGTCTATGATCTCCAAAACAAGAGTCCAATTCCTTGCGCAGATGTACAGTGATGTATTTATGAATGAAAAAGGAGCATTTTGGGTTGTTTTGTACTATAGCCCATGTGGCCCATTTCAGACCATGAACCCCTCACTTGCGTAGCATAAAATCTGTAGTGACAGAAACATATTTCATGATTTTATTAAATGGCCCTCATTTCGGACAAAGGAAACATACACATACACCAACCTGACTGCATAGGGTATCATACCCCTATTAATTGCCCCATTGACTTATACAATAAATCACAAAAATAATGAGGTCTCTAGGCAGCTTTGTAGAAGTGTTCAACATATATCAGCTATCACTCTTTGGAAAGCTGACACATTGGCCATCCATGTCACTTCCAACTTTCCGTACCGTAGGTATAAGGTTAGATTTTTCTGCTTAAAGGCAAAGTTAGCATACCTTGTCACTGGGGCGAATCACATATCCCCTCGAACGATACTGCTCCGCCAGCTAAAAGTCCATAACTTTTCAATAATTGCTTCAATTAGCACCATTTCCCCACCCTGTATCCCTCAATTCGCCTACTTCAATATTCAATCCACAAAAGAACTCATCCCAAACGATAAAATACAGAAAAAAGTTGTCCAAATGTCCCTGATATGGGGACTGTCAGCGACGGTAAACAAAATGCAGAGGAATCTCCAACTTTCACATAGGGGGTACGCTACCGTAGGTTCCTTTGTGGACACAAGGAACCGATAAAAACATTATTTATCTTTAGAACAAAGGAAGCATTGTACCTTTCCAGCGCCTCTACTCTAGCTGTGTATAATCTACCTATTGAGAGAATTTCTAATTATTCTCATTGTTATCCCTCCTTGACATCGTTGAATACAGTGAAACAGAGGAGAACAAGGACAGAGATTTTTTTTTTTTTTTTTTGGGGGGGGGGGGGATTGCTTTCCCATGACATGACATTCACTTAGCATTTCATTTCTGAGCATCACATTCATAGGGATCTTCTGCTCATTATTACCAACCACACACCAAGTATCACATCAGTCACAGTTTCCCTTGTGGAGATATTGTGTTTACGAGGTTTTCACAGTTTGATATAAGGTGACCTCAAACAACCTCGACCAAAAACAATAGGGATGCATGAACATTGTTCGAACTTAGGTAATACAGGGAAGAACAAAAGAGTAGAAATTTCAGTGCTTTGTTTTTATCGTAGTGTAGAGCTTATTGTCTATTCAATCACAAGTATATATGTTACCAGCTTCTGAGTAAAAACAAAATGTTTCATCCATTTTAAACACGGAGTTTTCGTCACCTGACGTATTTTTGGCCACACTTTTACATCAAATGACATTCTATTAATTCATTTGTAAATCATTCAATAAATGTCTTCAACAAAAGTCGAAAATCAAGTTAGTAGCTCTACCTGACAGAAACGAAAATTGTGTCACATATGACATACGCAATGCTTTACGTCAAATGAATTAGTTGTGAGAGTAAAACAAAATATTTTCGTTTTCAGTATTTTTTATGATATACAACCCCTGAATTTCACAAAATACACTCATTTATACATGAAAATTTTCTGGTCTATTTCTTCACAAGTCCAGAGTAATTCTGGTCATCTCTGCTATTAACGGAGGAAGTACTTTAATCAACTCCTCTTAATTGTAATTAACAATTTATAATTTTATGATTTTATCTATAATTTTTACAGTACAGTTTCAATGACAAACCATGAAGTATGCATAGACAACCGTAGCTGCAAAAAATTACATGTAGAGTGAAAGTTAAAATCGATTGTGAGGGAGATCTTTAGAAACTATATGAATGGGACGATCTGCTATAATTCAGCGTGTATGACTCCGACTGTATGCCAAGCCGTACATACAGCTATACGGCTCTGACTACATGAAATTAACCTGTTGTAATTTTGGCGCCTTTTGTGTAACAATTACATAGCATAACATGTTTGTGCAATCGGAATCAATTGCCCAGAACTTGTGGATAAAATCTCAAGTTTTGTATACGCGCATTCCACTTTCTTTGTGAACAATTGTTTTGGTTAAATATTTTCAGCTGAAATCAAATTCGTTTAATATTTTTCAAGACTCAGTGTATGTATTCTCGGATATCATTTAAAACACGCATACCCCGCACGGCAGAATATTACGCCAATGACGCAGATCCATTTTTCCCCCCAAGAACTGTGAAGTTACTGTAAACATCCGGTCGAAAAAGCGCCATTTTGATTCGCTTTTCTGATCAAACAGACCGCAGGAGCACCCAATCAACTTTCTTCATTTTGTGTGCCACATGGTTTATCAATTGCTCTGGATCCAATAACACTGATCTAGACCGTTTTACTTTTTTTGTCTCCTTTGGGAAGATTATCATACATTCTTCATAAAGATAACTGTGTAAGCTGTGATCTATCACCAAGTTAAAAGAAACATCTTTTTTTTTTCTTTACCGTCTCAAAATTTCAGTCATTGTAACAAATCAATTTTGTACTATCTGCAAATACCTGTAACCATAAGACCGGGGAAGATGGCTTAATGAGATGAGGAAAAAAGTAACTGTGAAGACCGGTCAACAACCTTCCACAACCTTCCACAAATAAAACAACTCAATCCGTAACATGATGTCATGTATTACAGCGATTCTCAAGACCTAACCTCGTAAGGTAACCTTTCCTCAATTCTCTGACACGAACCTAACCTCATCAGGTAAATCAGGTATGATATACATTTCTCGAGAAGTGAAAGCGAACCTTACAGCTTCAAAATATGCGAGTATTTAGCGTTATTGAACCACTTCATCCTCATAGTTTTGTAACAAGCTAAAATCAGTTGAGGATTTGACTGGATTGAACGGTAGATCTATGAATATGCAGTGGGCCTATCAAATTTCCCAACCAAATTCTCACGTTTTTTTTGTAAGGTTTCACACACAAATCGTGAGATATATATAAAATATCCGGGTATTATGTCACAAGGTTAGGTAAGGTTTAGACACATTAGGAAAGGTTAGCGTTTTAAGTCTTGAGATTTGTCATGAAGCATGATATCACCTTGCAGATTAGTGAAATTTTCTCGATCGGTGAAAAACGATACTTTTTTAGACAAATCTTTGGAATAAAAAAAAATCATCTTTGTGAGATGGTCTTAATCAGCAAACAGGCATTGAGAGTTGATGTTGATTAAAGGATGAGCAAATCCGAAACAACTTTTTTGGTATCTGATTGAAAGTTAAAAAAACATCGTTGTGCCTACTTTATCATTTACTGACTTTGACGTTTCCAACTTTTAGAAATACTGCAGCATACTACAAGCCGACTTTCGGAATGTAAAGATCGTTTCGAAGCAGAAAAATGAAACTTTAACAAATATTGAAAACATTTCTCAAGGCAATGTTGACGTTCCAAAATGAAGGAAAGCTATAGCGTAATAAGCTACCGTTTCGAATGTGAGCGACATTTGAGCCTACCTTAGCGACAAAGCTGATGTTCAAAATTTTAGAAACATTGAAACATATATTTCAGTGGAAGATTGGTGTTCCAAATTAATGGAAACTATGCATAGTTCCATGCAAAATCTTGAAGTTCAACATCTAAGAAACATGCAAAGAATATTTCATTGCAAAGCTGACGTTCCAATTACAGGACATTTCGTCACAAATCTAAAATTTAAACTGTAAGAAATATTAAAGCATATTTCAAGGCAATGCTGACGTTCCAAATTGCAGAAGTTACGTCATATTTGATTGCAAACATGAAGTTCAATATGCCAGAGATATTAAATCACATTTCATTCCAAACCTGACGTTCCAAACTGAAGGAATTGAGAACGTACTTCGTTACAAGACATTTTAATTGTAAGGGTTATGAAGTAACTTCTTTACACATAGAGCTTTCCAAATTTCAGAAATGATAAAGGCAATATTTTAATACTCGAGGCAGTTTTCATGCAGTGGAAAATAATAAAGGGAAAACAGCAACTATCTTGGATTGCTTTATGCGCTTCGCATTTTTAAGGAGTAAAATGCTTCCGCATGACAAAATTTCATAAATGTGCACTTTTTAAGAACTCTCTTTTATTATTGACACAAACACAAAAGTTAAGGGGAAATAGGGCGTTTAGAATACACCGACTTGGCATGCAAAGAAAAATAGTTTGAATCATTGTTAAACCATTCAATCTCACCGATAAACATCTGCAAAAGCATCTCACAACGTTATGCATGTGATGAGTGACGGAAGGTGTATCTTTTGAATTTTGAAAAGCTTGGGTGAACAAATTGTGGTTGAGCAACAAATAACTGAATTTCTACCTGTGGGAAACTTATTTCTTGAAAAGAAGGCTACTGTCCTTCCTTATTTTGAATAATCTATTATTCTATATCCACAAACATTGGTTTTAAAAATATGGTTGTTTTCTGTAAAACAAACGCCTTATTTCCCTTTAAGGAATTATGTCGAAAGTCAATTAACACATTCGGTGTATGTCTTCGGTGATGGTGGTGAAAGGGGAGGGAGTAGTTCAATACCAGAGAAAGGCCTCGCCTATCACCTCTATCTTACCTTACCATCACATCACCATCCTTCCCGTTGTTTAGTGTGATTTTCTCTCGACAAATTAATGACCGATCAATATTTAAAACATTTTTTATTCAGTCCGATCTGTGGTGCTACTGCCAAATATCGAAGCTCATAACACTTAACTTCAGTATGCTTCCGCCAATTGCTTCAATAGAGTAAAGTAGTTCAATTTGCTGACGGATGAATGACTTCGTGTGGTTAAAAAAAAAACAACTTATGGTATACTTAGCTTGTCCTAAAAGATTGCGTAACTCCGTGCATGATATAACAACGTGCAGCATGTCAGAAAACAAAAAAGATGAAGTTTATTCTTGTGTTAGTCCTTGATACAGATTTGGCTCAATAGCTATCCACGATTTTACGATAAATATAATAATAACAATAACAATGAAAAAATTATGATGAAATGTACCATTCACCGTATAGAACCAAAATATTACACACACGAGCAAAATATTATAAATAATACTCAGGATGAGAAATATAAACCAAAGGGTGATTTCACCGTATAAAGACAAGAAGATGTAACAGTTCTTTGGGGAAAGTTTAAAGTCAGCAGCATTATTTGGCAATAACGCAATGTCATACGTAAAATGATAACTGTAGAGATGAAATTGTAGATAAATATTTGGTATTCCAATTTTTGAGGTTGATCCGATTTTACTTCGTAAAACTTGTCATCGCGTTAAGAAATGTAACTGAATTACCTTAAATATGACGAATGTGATGTCATGCTCCCTCCATTTATTGCTATTTTTTTTTAAATCAATATTAAATCAATAACTAATGTTTATATTTTTTGTCAGTTAGGTATGACACCACGTAGAAGAAGAAGCAGCGTTAATGACGTAATCAGATATAAAAGAGGGCGCTGCCTCGTGGAACTCGACGTGTCTCCTTTGACGTAAATTCGTCTCTCGATGCCTTGCAAGATAGGAGAATGTTTGTTTAAATACCTAATAAGGGAATCGGCGTCGAGATTACCTGTGAAAAGAGATGAAGAGACAGAGAGAGAGAGAAAAGAAAAGTATGAAGTAATATCTAAAAACGGAAGATTAAACTTGTACGTTAGAGCAGCCTACTTCGGGTACTCCACAACCCTACATCTATAGAGCCAAAAAAGGAAGAAATAAA
This sequence comes from Stichopus chloronotus, assembly GCA_021234535.1. Lineage (NCBI taxonomy): Eukaryota > Metazoa > Echinodermata > Holothuroidea > Aspidochirotida > Stichopodidae > Stichopus > Stichopus chloronotus. The sequence goes on from CM037847.1 coordinate 9,493,384, forward strand.
AATAAATAAATAAATAAACAAGTAAAGATACGACGAAATTTGATGGTTTGGAACATCTTTTATCGATGATTTATGCCAGTTATAGAGAAGTTTTGAAATGCTGAAATTCACACGGTGGGGAAGACGGAGAGGATGAGGAAAGGGGGGGGGGGCAGATGTGTAGGAGAAGGATGCACGGATAACATGAGATGAAAATGATGGAGACAAGAAAATAAGGGATAAGTTGGAAGGTAGATGACAGGGAGAAGAACTAATAAGAGGGCATTTATGTCTGATGGAGATGGAATTCAGACGATGTTGCTGCCCTGTTCACGCCTCCTCTCCTCCATTGTAAACATCCAAATTTCACAAATTTTCACTTTTTTTTCTAGTGTGCGCAAATCAACGACTGCCGCATTGTCAGATGCGCGCATGAGACATCATTTCTTTGTATGTGCAAATTTCATGTTGAATGCCCCCTCCCCTCCTTCTCAAAAAGGGGATGAATCTGTGCCTCTTTACCACGGCTACCCCCTATACCACCCCCACCGCCTCTCATTTTCCATTCTCTTTAATTTATTAAAAACATACCAGTTGTATAGTTGAACATATTATCCGATATCACGGTGTATCCGTCGCCACCGTTCGTTAGGTACGTGGGTAAGATCAGCTTGTACATCTTTTCCGGATCAAGGGGTGAGTAGTCAGGGACGGAACATGCCGAGCATCTCACCTCCACGGAGAGGATTCTAGACCAAGGGGGCTTTGTGAGGTCGCAACGGACGATTAATCCTAGAGGTGAAAGAGAGAAACGATTAACCGGATAACCGACGACGCGACCGGAAAGAGTGTCGAGGGACAAAAGGCATTTTAACAATAACAATATCCTCAAGGACAATATTGGGAAAGCGAGTCAGTTGAAAATGGGCCTGAGGTTAACAGAGACTACTTGTAAAGAAGGCTTAGTAGGGTGAAGAATATTTTTAATGAATGTTAGGAAATAATGGCAGTAAGCGGTGATGTTCGCAGGGTTCGATGAGTGTACGGGGGGGGGGGGGGGTTAGGGTATGAAGGGGGCGTTCCCTTTGCTTTGGAAAAGTTGAAGAATTTAAGAGTGAAATGGAAAATATTACAATATACCATGACTAGTTTTTTATTGTGTAGAATGGCAGATGTATTATATTTTCACGAAAGGTACCTTTTTGAATGCTTACACCATTAAGCCTAGCCTGAAGAGCATCGTGTCGTCACTGTTGTATATTAACCATTACGCAAGATTCCCCCGACTGGCCATTCCCTCCCTCCCCCCGACTGGCAGCGTTAGCGGGTGTCACCTCCACTCCTTGGGTGCCCAGAGGTTGTAAGTAGGCCTAACAGTATAACATCGTGACAGTATATGGGCCTGTGATGCACTGTCGCATACTACATATGCGGTTTGATGAGGTATGTGACGTCATTAAAGTCGCACAAATTCATAAACTTCGATCTTCGCTTGGAGAGTAGAATTGGCGGGAAGCGAATGCAGGTATGACAGTTTTCGTACGCGCATGTGCAACACTCGCTTTAGTTACGCTTTTTTTTGCAATAACTGTTATGATACTGATGAAGTCAAAAAAAAAAATAACAACGACTGGTTCATCCGGGAATTGCATTCTCAGGCTTTTAAATTCTGTCAAAAAGATGGTAATAACAGCGTGAGAACGAACGAAAATTTCAAATCTGAAATACTGAACTATTTTCAGAAGTGTGTATTTGTCTATTCAGACGAAAAAAAAACGTGTTTCCCTTCATTTTTCCCCTCCTGGTTATAGTCACTGTATTGTCGTGGTAGAAGTCGAGCTGCTTGACGTCCTTGGCCACTTATGCAAATCTGAAACTCTTTGAGGGTTCTTAAAATTTGACGTGAACACATCCTCCTTTCGAGTTTGGGGCAAAATTTTTACCGACAACTCACTCGTATTTTGCCTTAAGAGGAGATAGCTGCATACATAAAAAAAGAAAAAAAGATCAAGGAGTAATTGGCATGCGACAGTGTATGATGCTGTAGATGAAAATTGTTTTAAATTATAGGATTATATTTATAAATTATTTTACCCGACACTTGTAGAAAACTACCCGGAAGTTCTAATGGGTCATACTCTGCCACGGATTTCTCCAGGGCCTCCAGGATGTACTTTCCTTGTAGTTCTATGACGTCATTCGTGTTGAGGAACGGCAGTACCGCATATACATCCCCGATGCTGACCTCCCCTATGTGACGCCCAATGGCACGATTGAAGGAGGGCGGCGGAGGAAGAAAAAAAGAAAAAGATGGGAATGAATGAAAAAAGAAGATGAAAAACAAAGAAAAAGGAGGAAGAGGAAGGCAAGAAACAAGGATAAAGTAAAAACAAAAACAAAACAAAAAAACAGGATGGATTTTTATTATACTGTATGTTGTGTTTGAATTCTAGAATTGGTGGTGAAAAATAAAACGGTATTAAATTTAATTTACAGAGGTAATGCTTGTCAACATTCCTTTTCCAACCCCTTTCCCACCACTCCAGTCCCCCTCCCCACCCCCCCCCCCCCCGCCAAAAAAAAAATGGTGATTAATGGACCATGTTCGGGTGTGTATAGTTTACTATTTTCCTGTGTACAGTGACATTACTTGCGCATCCACATTCCTCGTTTGGAGGGGGCCAAAATGGTAGTACAGTGACATGAGGAGATGGTATAAGGGAGAGGTGTTCCCCTCTAACTACCCTTTAGACAATTTTTCTATAACCGAAGGCCCTCGGATGGGATTTTGGTGCAACACCTTTGTGCAAATGTGAACTTAGATTTCTTCAAAGAATTTCGTTTTTTTTTGTTGACTAGCGTTAAGTGGGATCATGATCCCCCGTAAGTCCCCCCTCCCTCCCTTCCTTGGATCTTCCAGTGAATGACATGATATATGCTGAATACAGACATTTGTTGATACATGTTACAATCAACCACAAAATACAAATGGGCTGTTAGGGTTTCGACAGGTATTGTTCCCCTATGCTCGTATGACGTGGACTTAATTCTCCCTATCTAAACATGATAGGGATATCCTCTGTAGTGTGATTAAAGACTTTCTAACCATTTACCAAAGTGCAATAGTAAGGCCGATGCAGTTCCATGTTCTTCACTTCTATATTTGACATTAAAATTTTCAGCAATCAACGTTAAACCGATCTTAAGACTGCATAAATTGTTCCACTTACGGCACCAAAAAAGGAAAAAATCCTAAAATCTGAAAAAAAGACAGATTTATGACAAATTGTTCCAGCAATTCATTTCGGCGAAAAAAAAGCAACTACAACTATGAATGAAATTGATTTATTGCTTTTTATCACATTCGTTGCCATAGAAGAGATTTATACGCAATGAATACCATGCATGTATTAATAATGACGAATTAAGGACCAATCTGTTGCCTAGCAACCGAAGAAAATCGTATCTCATGAAAGCCAGCCTCAATTTACCGCGTTATACCTCATAAAAGAACATGACTGGTACCGTACTTTTTTTTCCCTTAAAGGTACGTGCTCATTTTCTCCGTCAAGAAAATTGAAAATATTCCAGCTTGTTGAATCCGATCAAACAGTCTCTAGAATGGGAAAACGTTTTAAGAAAATGAAAAAAAAAACTGTTCTGCAAATTTAGGCGTTTTTTTTTTTTTTTTTGCTGCTTGTTGATGTCGTTTCTTTGTGGAGTTCACGATGGCGTAAAAGTAATGTTATTTCGCTTGAGGTGATTCTCAATCTTAGCATGGAGCCATCTCTGTAATGGCTCCATGATCTTAGTTTTGTTGGTGTTTTGCGCTCGCTTTTTGTTCCTAGAGCAGCGTGCCGTTTGCGTTTCGACGTGACAAAAATTTAAAAGGAGAATTCGCATATAGGCCTAGTAACAACGCAATCGTTCAACTGATGGTGAACCTGGTTTATAGATGAAAATAAAACAATATGCGAATCACTAAGAACACACTTCGTGTCGCATAACGATATCTGTAGGCCTATGGTCATCATAGTTTTTCTAGTACGTAACAATTAGTAGACTGTCTTAGCGAGGGTTCTTCTTGCATGGTTTGCACCCCTGTTTCCATAGCGACATCTGCTTTCTTTCATTGCACGAGATACAGTTTTTGTCTCTCACTGGGAATAATCCCGTCTTTTTCTTCTTCTTTGTCGATTTTGTTCTAATTTTCCACGGCGATGAGTTTTAAATTTGCAATACTCCAACAGACTTAGGAAACCTCTCCCATTCCTCAAACGGGAGTGTCCATGTATCCACCTCTCCTTTTTCAGCTATACAACTTTGCTCTTCCCTGTAGTTTTTGTTTGAATTCCTTATGTTAGTTTTTGGTGTTCGCGTATTTCTGAAAAGTAACACTGAAAGCAAACCACTTGTCCTCTCTAATTATTATTCACTTTACAGCGAGGCTTCTTTCTTTTTTCTTTCCAAATTTCGGCATCCAACTACTAACTCTGCCCCGTCTATTTTCGGAAACGGCAGACAAAGTCCAACGAAGTACGACAGAACATGCACAATACGAACTTTTAGCTCCCCGGGTTTCCCAAAATAAGCTACAAATGCAAGATCAAACGTGAGGAAATATGACAAACTCAAAATTGATGTTGCGACTGTTGTGAACCCTTTGAGAAGGGCAAGAAAAAAGGGGGGTGGAGATAAATTAGAATTTACGATCCGACAACATCAAATCAGACGTCAACTTTTTCCTTTCTTGATGTTCGGTGTTTTTTCTGTTTCTGCACTCTTTTGTTTGTTTACATTAAACAATAAAAGTAGATAAGGCACACATTATCCCTTTTTTTCTGTCAATGAGCAGACGCTATTATACAGATTAGGATCCCAAATCGCGAGATCAGAATTACCTTGCGAGTCTCACAAGAAAATTGGTCCTGTGGGTTCCCCCTTTACTTCTGGAACAGTATCTCCTCCTACTCCTCACAATCAAATGACAAAAGATTTGGAACATGGAACGATCACGAGTATACCAAACACTGGCTTAACAGCAGTTTAGGTAATTTTTGGCGAGCCTTTGTTTTTTCTGTTGATCGCATTTACACGCAGCTAAAATTGCAGGTTTACCAACGGCAAATTGCCGCAGAATTCAAAATGCGACAAAATGACACAAAGAAAATAGCTTCTATCATTTTTCAACGATTCAGTTTCTCAGTAAAACCTTACGCATAAGATGAATTACGGAAGATGAACCTTTTAAAGTTTTTGAAAGTTTGGGTGAACAAATTATTATTCTTGAGCAACAAATAACTGAATTTCTATCAGTGAGAAACTTATTTATTGACAATAAAAAGGCTACCTTCCTGCCTCATTTTGAAAAATATACCATTCTATGCCCATAAATAACTGCAGGTTTTCACAAATATTGTGACCACGCAGTTTCCCGGTTTCTACTCAATTTAAGTGCAGGTGTTATTTTTTGTATTTTTTATGGCACATTCGAAGACGGACTGGTGGCTCCAGTGGGAGTTGCAAATAGCAACTCCCTGGTCACAGTAACTACTCACGCACTAAACAAATGAAGCCGCACAATTATAGGAGGCGTCCTTTCCCTGCATGGCAAAACAGCTCTGCCTTCAACAATTTTGTTCGTTCGATATCTATCATTCGGGAATGCAAAAGTAAATGCAACAGTTTGATTTTTGTAGGTAACCTGATAATATTCATGGAAAACTGCATTCGGCAACGTTTACCAAGTTTGGGAGTTGGATTATCCTAAAATTTCCGTTGGATTTGTGACTGTTTCATCAAAGTGCTTTTTGCCTAACGGTGGGCAGGAACATGGGTTTTTACTTATCGTTCCATGACGTCATCCTGTTTTATCTATCTCTGTGTGTGGTTCGGAACTGCTTGTTTGGCCATCCACAGCAAGTACCTACATATACTGGGAGAGAGCAGATGAGTTTTGTGCTTAACTGTGTGAACGTTTAACTCCAATCTCTATGGTTACATATGTAACTTTCCGGTTTATCATTTCCTTATAATTATTATTTTTTTTTTTGTTTGGCAAGGGGTGGGATGAACTTCAGTTCGGTAAGCTAGATCACTGTAAAGTACAAGCTGTTCAGTCAAATTACTAGCGCAGTTTCGTAACCCGTTATGATTATATGGACCTTTGAATGACCAACGAATTAAGGAAGACACCAAACGGGATACCGATTTCGTCCCCTTTCTATCTTCTTTTCATCATATTATGTATGTTTCTGTCTCATAACTCACAAAAACCTTCCATTAGTGCATACGATAACATAAACGCCATGTTTCGATTATAAAAAAAAATCACACTTGTTTTTCTTCTATGCTGGGGAAGCCAGTCTTCTTTGTCTTACACAAAGCTACAGTATTACCACCTTTGCCGCCATAATGCTTTACGAAAACAAAATGCGCAAGCAAATGCTTTGACAGTAACGTCATCAGAATGGATACCAGAAACAAACGATATGGACCACAGCAACGGGAGTCAAGGCGAGGTCATAGTTCAAGTTCAGCACGTAGATAGAACCTATAAGTATGAAAATATATCATCTGGCAAGGATAAAAATTGTAATATAGGCCTAAGTGTTTTCATTGATAAACAAACCTCATGAAACGCACAATTTACCTGGGGAAAGCGCTAGCTATCTTACTCCATGTTTTCTCGACCTTTGACCTTAACATTTTACAACCTCCATTCATGAAATACTTATTCTATGGATGCTCGAGACTGCCATCAAGACTGTATTGCAAAAAAATAAACTAACCGGGTGGAACGTAACAGTGTATAGGAAAAAATAAAAAATAAAATCTGCATGCCAAATGGCTGTGATACACAACTGTACTTTATGACAGACATTACACTGGTAGAAACTTGAAGGGTGTATAAGCCACCATCAAAGGTGAAATGTAGTAACGTAAATAGGGAAACCTTCCAGCATAATTAGGCGGGTAACCTCTGATCTGTAACGCGGTATAATCTTCTATAAAGGGTATCGTAATCACCTGTATGTATCTCCATTTCTTTGATTTATTTATTTATTTGCTTTGCTTTTTGTTAGTATTCATTTGTCTGTAACTTTCTAACCAATACACACACTTCCTGTCAGGATCATACAGCCTGCTGTTAATCTGAGCTTAAATCTGTTCGGCATAGTTACCAGATGGAATCGCCGCCCTTATAGCGCCCGCGTTGGTGATTGCTATGCTGACGTCACTCCATCTTTCTTCCCCTTTATAAGTGACTTGATCTTCCAACATGGCGTCGGTGACGACGTTGCCAAGGTTACACTCTCTCGTTCTGCAGCTGGACCTCCTCCCGTCCAGTAAGACGTAACTCCTTCCGATTGTCTCACCTATTGATTCCTCTATGGGGGCGGCATATTTTTTGACCTCTGCCAAAATTTCGTCATCTGTAAATATGACGTCAGCAATATCAACATTACAAATCTTTCATAGTGGTTCCCTCCCCCTCCCCCCCCCCCCCCCACCTTCCGTTTCACATCCAATGGCACATATCATATGAAACGAAATTATGCTCACAATGAGATATCTTTCCATCAACTTTTTTTTTCTAAAAACCTGGTAACGTCACTTTCTATTTATAGATCAAAAGAGACGATGTGTATATGTCAGTTGCGAGGCGCCTATAGGCAAAGTTGGGACATCGAGTTAAAGTAACAAGGTTTATAGCATTTTTTCCAAATTTCAACGATTTACCTTTAACAACAGCTTTGTCAATCATTCAAGGTATTCCCCATCAATAGACCCCCCTTGCAGGTGACGTCACAGTGATACAATTAAGCGCCCTCTCTGAAGGAAAAGCTACTAAATTTAACACGTGCACGTCTGCACGTACGGTGTCTTTTGTCATTTGATCTACACGCGCCTAGTGCAGCAATATGTACTGTTCATTTGTTTGCCTGACGTAGGGCGTCCTTGTTGGTTGCTATGTGACGTTATGCAAGGGGGTGGGGTGGGTCGGTATTTCATCATTTCATATTGTTCGTTGTTCACTGTCAATTCATGCTGAACTCAAAGTAAAGAAAGTGTTGCTGAAGTAATTATACGGAGGAAGCAAGAATATAAAGATAAATGTTAGTAACAAGGCTATTGATATCAGCGGTTAGGCTTACTCTTGTTAATTGTAGGCATTAGATGACTACACAGTGATTACAGAAGAGGTCAGAATAGGCCTCACCAAAACAAATTCTTGCTAATTCAAAAAAAAACAAAAAAATTTACTGAATACCTGTTTGGCAGTGGCGGCATGATTGGATCTTTTTGGGAGGGGAGGGGGGGAGGCTCGGGTGGTGTCCATCATCACTTAACTGCTAGCTAGGATTTCAGGTATGCCCAAGCGGAGTGCCAACATCAGATTGTGAGCAGCATACCAGACAATTTGTGAATGAAAATACCCCCTGGGTTGCCGGAAATTGTCTTACAATGCTGAACAGGCGTCCTTCCACTCTCGGGGGTCTCAAAAACCGTTGCTGGGGTAAGCATCAACCCCCCCCCCCGCCCTAGCCACACCGTCGACTGCTTTCTGCTACTTCTCGTCAATATGTATGTCTGTGTACAACTATTTTGGAAAAACTGAAAAGGGGTGTCGGGGGGGGGGGGGTTCTGGCCCCACATGCATTAAAACCCATACCCTACAGACGACAGTATAGTGTAAAAAATGACTTACCTTCCTCTACATTTGCATCAAGAACTATAGGGTTTCCATCGAACTTTGTGATTTTCCCTTCATCGTCAAATGTGATCCTCAAGAGGCCTAAATATTTTCCCCAAGTGTAATCCTGAACGACCAAGACTTGGTCTCTGGGTGAACCGTCGGGGTGAACCACGGTCGGGTAAGGCCCGACGGGTTCGTCAGTAGACGGTGGATCTCCTGAAAAAAAAAAAAAAAAAACGAAACGAAAGCACTCACGCTTATACATGCAAGTTATAAAAACAGGGTAACGTTTAATAAAGATATAGCATAAACAGTCTCCATTGTTGACACTGGAAAAAATAATAATTGATGTACGGTTCCGAAAGAAAGGGAAGTGTCGGTAGATGTGGCATTACAGGGTATATATTCGCAAAACTCCGCTGTCGATGGCACACTCCACAAGCCAGAGGCAGTATGGCCAATGCAGTTGATTTTACCGTACAGACTTACTGCGTCCATTATTTTGTTTTCTTCTTGCCCCCGTCGCATATTGAAATCACCGAGATGTTCAGAGGCGGATCCAGGAGGTATGACGCGGGTGAACGTACACCCGTTCCCCCCCCCCCCCTCCCGAAAAAAGGAAGAAAATTCAGAATTGACCAATTCTTCCTTTAATATAATATTATTATATATCGCAGACATCTCACTGTTGCTCCTCCAGGTTTTGGTGAGAAATTCGTAAACCGTATTGAGAGAATTACTGTTTTACGTAAATGATTCAGATGGAAGACACCCCATCCCCAAGAATTCTGGAATCGAGTGTACCCCCATCCCCCTACACACACACTCACACAAGTTCCGGTTTCGACACAGATGTTAGAGTAATAAATGAAAACAATGAATATGGATAATTGTGGAACAGATATCCTTGATCATTTTTCAGTCTTTTGCTTTTTAGTGCTGACACTCCTCTGCTAGTTTCTTTGGGATAATTTGCTCCTCTTTTATGCTTGTGATTGTAAAGTTTATTTTTCTTTCTGTTCTGTTTTGTTTCCTTGCTTTTTTTTTTGTTTCTTTTTCAATGGTTTCCGGCCAATTGTTAACATTTTTCCGTTTTTTCTTTTTCATTTTTACTTCGGTGTTCTCCATTATTTAAATCTATTTTGCATAAATGTCTGCCTGACACTGCACATGTGATCAAGAAATATTCCAAACTAAAAATTTTTCAAATGACGATTGAAATATGGTGGTAATGATACCGTCTCTTGCAGCCCTGCTTGACTGCCAAAGTTTAGGTTCCTGTCTGGCCCACCCCACAATACTGGATCAAGAAATGAATTGTCTTGTGCACAATGACATACCATGTACAGCAAGGAAAGTGTTTTTATCGTTTCTTTATCTCAACATTCCGAACCCCCACCAAACTGGAGTGAGTCAAAAACCATTCATGCTACTCTATATAATTTTCTCACATTCCCACACCCCCAAAGTTATGTTAACTTATGTTTTTAACACTGCAGATACAATAAAAGCAAATCATTCGTCCAACTTTTATTCCTCTAAAAATCATCCACCCAACCTCTTGTCTTGCATCCACACCAACCATTTTCTGTGCGTCTCACATCTCTTTACGATGCCATGCTCTTCTGTGTATCTCACGGAACCACCCGTCAATGTTCTCTCCCTCCCCCCACCACCTACCCTATGCACAATATTCGACCACACGCTTCCGTTCCCATGTCCCTCCATCTTCGTGCCTCGCTTTTGTAATGACTGTCTCTGTAGGCGTAGGAACCGTGTGGGGGTGCTTCCCCAGTACCGCGGATGGGGGGGGGGCGGCACTTGGGGTATTGCCCCCATACAATTTTCTAACATTGAGCAAGTCTACCGAAAAAAAACTGACATTGCTTGATTTATTATTCCTTCTCCTTTATGATCGGTTGTCGTTTGCGGGGGGGGCATAAATTTGCTTTTCATCCAACGTTTGCCCCCCCCCCCCCATCAAAATCATGTCGCTACGCCACTGAATATCTCCGTCCATGCCATTAGGCACATACTGAATAAAACTTTAGCCGAGCAACATATGGCTACTTTCAGTTTTACGGTTGTGGTCGTACTGGAAAAACCACCTACGAATTTCAAAAAGTGCTTAAACTTCACATTTTACCATAGTTTCATTGCCAATGGTGATACATCCTCTATGTTTGCCTCACGAGTTGACTTTTCACACACATATGTTGACTTCTATTTTTGTATTTGTCGTCATTTTCTGAGAAAAACATTTAACTCAAAGCGTTGATGAAGTTTTCTGATTTGATCAGAATAATTCATAAATAATTCTGAAAACAAAAAAAAAAATCAATAGCTAAGCAAAATCAGTGGTTAACCAACGTGTTTCAACTTAACGGTGTGGGTGGTAAAGATATGAAACTACGGGCGGCCGATTTGGCAGGATTTTTGGAACGGATAAAATAATTGCAGGATATTTGGAGCTACGACTATTTCTTCCATGTGAGTGCAGAGGCATGCTCACACTTGCAACAGAGCCAATTGCTCCTAGGGGTGCCTGCATTGCGTCACGTTGAGGTGAGCGTCGCGTATTCGTTTCTCTGGTAGTAAAACGCGCCTAAATGTCACCGAGTTAACCTCTTTGTTCAGTCTTCATAGGTGGGGGAGGGGGAGGGTCTCTGTATTGGCTGTCTGTAACCGTCGAGGGATATCATTATCATTCCTCATTGGATTTTCACATAGAACATAGTCCGGTCGCCATCAATCGTGCCCTGCCACGACATCGACTAACACAAACAACTGGATTAATTTGTCGACTCCCTGTTGTTGTATAATTTTTGGTTTTTTTTTTCAACTATTATGTACCAAACTTTATATTATCATAAAAATGTGATTACTTACCACTCGAGAGATGAAATGTAATCAAGGAGAAAAAAAAAAAAAACAACTGGGCAAGGGGAGATATGGTTTTGTGCCGAGGAGGGCAAAATATTGGGTTCCAGTTTGGTGGGCAGACAAGTGCTTGACGAACAGTTGTCTGTCGACCAGACTGCGATTAACCTCCAATGTCTTGCTAAGACATGCTAATTTGGTGAAGAAACCAATCAAAGTTGATCATTTAGTTCACACCCTAAAATTTCATGTTTATTCATTATTTCTTCGGGGAGAACAACCAATCAGGGTTAACAGTGAACAAACACTCCGCTTTCACTGTCTGAGGGCTCTGTACAAAAGCGACTGTGATGTATGAATAAACATAGAGTGTTTTGCGCATGGTTACGCCCCATTTTTTCAAATGTCTAAGACGTTTGTCCTCGGACATGCATAATTTGTTTGGGCACTCAGCTCGAGTGTTAACAGCTTACGAACAGGTTGTTGTTAGAATAGCAGTGTGATGTAAAAGTGGTTTGTTAAAAGCATTCGTATGGAAACACAAAAGAGAACGAAACTTTCAAACGTTTTGACCAAGAATACAATATCGGCAGCTTTTGACGTAGTCCTTTCTGAACTCTTTTTTTTTTTTTGTTTCATACCTGTATACAGAAATGTATCTGTATGACCACCCACGATGACGTCAATTCCGGTCACGTGTTTGGCTATTCGTTGATCGATATTATACCCAGAATGGCCAAGTCCTATTATTTTGTTGATCCCCTTGTGTCGCAAATTATTGACCTCTAACCTCACCGCCTCAATTTCATCCATAAACTTCACCTTTCCTGTAGCAAAAAAAAAAAAATAAGAGAGATAAAAAACAAAAAGAAGTCACTTTTGATCTGTATGGGGGAATTCCGTGATATTTCTGCGCAATTAAAACGCCAGTCGTTCTAAATAGGTGAATTGCCTGATTATGTAATATATTTATTCTGAATCGACCTCCCTTAAATAACCCTAAGATATTCCTGTAGTATAACATTGAATGAAAGTACATTTTCCATTTTTTAATTACTAAGGAGGAATGAATACAGTGGAGAAGAGGTAGATTCATGGAGGTGTTATATTGTAGCCATGAATGAGAATCCCCAAAGACCAAAAATCCAATCAATAATTAATGAGTTATGTTGCAAATTATGCACGAGCACTACAAATTTGTTTCGTGATTTAACATCACTCGTCGGGTGCTATATTTCGTCTGAAGGAGATACAAGTGACTTAGTATATATAAATATATATATATACATACATATATATATATATATATATATATATATATATATATATATATATATATATATATATATATACAGATACAGATACAGATACAGATACAGTATCAATCTACGTCCAACAAATTAATGTAACCTTCGTATGGGTTTACATTGAACGGCCTATGTAAACACGGCCGAGAAATGTAGAACAGCGAGCGATGTACCGTATATATTTGGTTACTTGAATTTGACTCCGTTTGCATCATCTCGCAGACTGAAAAACCCACAGTTAATGACAATGTCACTTACAAAATTGATAACTTGTTAGTCTTTTCTCACAGCATGCGTAGCCCTAATGATTCTCCTTCTTTCTTTTTTTCTGAAACTTGTCCTACTTCGATATTCTATTCACGTGGAGCACTCAAAGATTGGTTCGTGTTTTAAAGAGAAAGGACATTTCTTTTTGGAAAGTGAAACTCGATCTGACTTCTTTGTTGGCTGAGGGTATTAATCACGCAATGGGATGGGATTTATGATAGCACATTCAGTTCAAATAACCGCACTTCGGAATTGGCTAATAAAAGGTGTGTATTATAATTTCAAAATGTAGTAATTGTAACGAGATATTTCAGCGGACGGGTTGAATGAATGGCATATTCGTTCCACTTTAAAGAGGTAATAGCGATTTGGGGCATTTGAACACACTCTTCCTTCACAAAATTTCATTTTGTCATTCGTTCTCTTGTAAGGTATGACAAAACGTCCGCAAAACATCGTATCTTTCCATACATGAGGACAATAAGTTATGTGCATTTCATGTGCTGAGATTGAATACGTTTAGCGAACTTTTTCGCTGATCCGGTACATAAAACAAACCGTCAGTTAAACGCAGCAGGGCGCCCCCATTTTGAGGGGTCATCTTTAAAAATAATTCAGAATAATTTTTATTTTAAATTATAAATCTGTTCATTATTGTCACAATATATTGCATTAACTGAGACCAGGTTTTTACGTGACAGAGGCATAAAAGAGGGGTAAAACACTGGTTCTGAGTACTTTCAATGTACTACATATGATCTTATATGATTTTCTCAAGTTTTTTGGTTTACGAAAAGTTTGCCCGTACCTCCAGAGACAGTACACAGAGAAATGTACATAGCGTCCCTCACATGGCTTCTTCTTTACTCTCCGACAAGTTAATCTGCTCCAGAGGAGGCGAGTGGCGGGTAGGTGTGGAGATGAGGGTACATTTGTCCCTTCAAATCTAGCTTGGTGCCATTTTCTTTTTCTAAAAAAAAATGCCCTTATTTGTATTATATTGCACGTATCCAGAGTGCCCTTTCAAGCATATACCCCCCACGCCCAGCCCTCACCCCAAAGTAGTTGTGAGAGGACTGCATGGGGTCCTGCGTTCTGGTTGCGAATCTACGATGTTACTATGGTTAATGTCAACAAACGTTCAGCGTTATTGGGCTGTATATACTTAAACAATTTTCTCCCTGATGTCTTTGGTTACATGTTTGTTTTGAGATAAAACTATACATACCTTTATGCTTGCATAAGAGTGATTAAATAGGAGCTTGCACACGACCGACAACTCTGGAGAAAACGATTTAAAGAGGTCTGCATTTTTTTACCAAATTTCGTCTATGCATTTTCCTGGCAGGAAGAGGGGTAACGTATGCCTCTTACAAAATGTTGGGTAAGAAAAATACCCGCGTTGGTTACAAATTTCTCTTTGTTGGGTAATTTTAATCCAAGACGGATATTTTTTTTTACTAACTTGGTTACTTTTTACCCAACAGTTTGTAAGAAGGCATACGTACTCAACCTGGGTAAAAGTTTACTCAATCTATTTGAGAGTGTACCTCCTTGGTACACTATACTTGGCCTCAGTCGATCTTAATCTAGATCTTGAGGAAAAGGCGTTTGATCCTCGTGAGATTGTAAAAAATAACATTCGACATAGCTTACATACCCGTGACAGAGGTTTTATAACACATATCTTTAACTTATCTACCATTCATGGAGTGGTTACCTATATATGTTTAAGTCAATAGCTGAAAGGGGAAGGGGCAGGGGTGAAAGAAGGAGTTCCAACTTCTTTGGAGAAAAGTTTTGTTTCCGTCGAGGTTTCTCAGCAATCTCTGTGTGTGTGTGGGTGCGTGTGCGTGTGTGGATGTGTGTGGCTGTGTGTGTGCCCTTGTTTTCGGGTGGGATCGAGGACCGAAACAATAGATTTTAGGTCCTCTGGACAAAATTCAATAGATTTCTCCGGTCCTCTCAAGATTAACAATAGAGAGTCTATTGTTAAGGTTAGGGTTGAGGAAGAAAAAACAAAAGAAAGCACAATGAGGAAAACAAAATTGTGTGTGTGTGTGTGTGTGTGTGTGTGTGTGTGTGTGTCGTTCTCGACCTTGATATTTCTATTAGTCTCATTAGTAAGTAAAAACAATATGGCATTTGTCGTTTAACTTTTGATTTTTTTCATGCTAACGTCCCACACATAACATCCATGAGTAGGTCTTTATAACTCTAACTAGCTTAAGACATCGAAGTTATTTTGTCAAAGGAAGTTTAGGTACAAATGTATATAACTTTAACCCAACAAGTCCCACGATTTAAGCAAGTGGGTTGGGGGGGGGGGGGAGACGTAAAACAGATACTCATGAATATTATGTGTGGGACGTCAACAAAACAATGAAACAAATAAGGTTTCTCTTTCTCTCTTTCTACTAGGGTACTTTCTGACTGAATTTGACACGGTGGTTTACCACAATATCTGTCAAGGAGATACGCTGGTACCCGTTTTCGAAGAAAAAAGGGCACTGTAGTTATGTGAGACGTACAACGCAACTCCTTCAATCGCCTTTAATTTGAGCTACAGTAAACTCGTCCTTTACATTGGGTATAAAGGGCTTTTTCTTTTGTTGTTGTTGTTATTGTTTTGTGTTTGCTTTTTGTGCAAAACTGTTGGCTCTATGGTTGATTTGTATGTTTCTCTTATTTATACTCTTAGTACTTTTCAGAGATCACGATGGCCTACGTGATTATAGCCCATGCTGTGATCACTGAGAAAAAAAAAAAAAAACTAAACTTATACCAGGGAGATGCTAGAGTAGCAGCTTGTGGGCTCAGCCAGCCCTTTACATCTTTGGCTTCGTCCATACGCATACACGCACAATTTGATATTCCTTTAATAATTTTGACGTCTTCAGAAACCTGATCCATTTTACCAGCAAAAAAAAGAGGGTTCTTAAAACTAATTAAAGGGGATTCAAGAGGGGAAATATGAGAACTTTAAGTAGTTTCTGGTCACGGTTCATTGTTTTCGAGCGAGTCATCTGCTTTGGAACTCAAGTGCATGAGTGAGTGACCTGTGACGTCAATGGTGTCAACGGAACACTATGACAATCGACTGTGTGGAATCAGGTTCGAACTAAGTTTTTTGTGCGCAATGTTTCTCGCTACCAAAACTAAATACACTAATACAGCGCAGCCTACAGGCATGGCGTGTTCCTTCACACTCGATGAGAATCCTCAACTCCTATTGAACCATCATAGCCGTCTGCAGGTGACCGCACATTATCCTGCGGATAATAGACCCCTACACGGTCAATTTGAGAGTAAATTAATCACCGGCGGATGAATACAATAAAAATGTATATCGACAGTGTTTTGTCGCCTCGTTTGTCTTAGACAAATTTGTGGTTCTTTGTCTATCGCGCAAGAAACAATGTTGACATGTTGTCGATCTTTTTCTTCTTTTTTAAAAAAAGGCGCTTATTTACCAACACAAATTTTCTTTCCTTTTCGCCTTTTCCATCAAAATCAGCTGTGTATGGAGCAAAAACAGGCTAATCAACTTTGGATCTGTGCATCGACTGATGGATGGTGCACCTTCGGGGTTAAAGCTATCTCCGGATGGCATACATTAACCCCCGGTCGAGCATATATGATACAAAGCCTACCACGAAAAAGCATAGCCTATACTTAGATAGGTGTTCGATGCTTCATGATAACGATAGAGTTCTGTGTCGCTGCTTTCACACACAGTGTACATCACACTATTACTATATGCTGAGTAAGGAGTTTATATCACATAACGAATGCCTGACCGTTAACTTCGCAATACTCTACAAACAAGAATAAAGACCTCGTTATTTGACACTGGTTCATATTGCCTACACAGGCCTACATCATTCTTATGTATTTAAACGATCCGCTTTCCTGCTCTTAACGTAAGCACTTCTTAAGGTGTCATTCAGCGTGTTCAAGATCAACACTTCAAAAATTTTAGTCATTCGTCCTAGCTTTCTATATGCATCGTTTTATTCTTTCTTTTTTTCTCTTTTTTATTTTGATTTCGTGGCTGTCACAATGCTCTGCGTCTCTACGAGTGAGTGGACCTGACGTTTCAAACAATATTCAAGCTCAGACAATATTTTTTATTCAAAAGCTGCATGCAAACAACAGAGATACACTAAAAAAAATACAAGCTTACCGGCCCTGTGTAAATACAGGCGTGATAAAGAACTACATAAGCACGTAAAAAAAACCAAAAAAACATCGTGCTAGGAGTGAAGTACTTGAACTAAGCTATGGAAATTGATGTTTGATTTTTTCTTCAGATGCTATTATTATTCTTTTCACATGGATGTTTAAGCCGAGATACAATTTTTTTAGTAGGAATGACGTAAAAATCAGGACGATTCCTCTGACATTTACAGTGACGTAAAGGTCATGCTGAGAGGTCATCGCGAGGGGTGGGGAAGGCATGGCGGGGGAGCGGGATCCACACTTCAAACTCCCGCTCACTCCATGTCGATAAAGTCCGTGTGGTATTAGAAGTCAGACCGTCAGGTATTCACATGATGACGTAATGATTATTAGTAAATAATGAACCAAGCTTGTACACATGCAACGGGTGATCCCCCCACCAAAGCGACTTAAGTTTGGTATGTAGAAGAGCCGGGTTAGTTGTGGTACACATATACAGTAAGGCCTACCTGTACTTGACAAGTCTGGCGTTCCATGGAATGTGTATCCCACAATGCCAATCTTTTCACCTCCTACGTCAATGACGACGCTCTTGTTGAAGAGGCCTGCCAGGGTTGGTTCCTCTTCCACGTTAATGTTACAGCTCACCACGGGGAAGGTGACGTTTTCGAGGAAGTCCTGCAATCCTTTGACACCTCTATCGAATTCGTGATTTCCAATGGTCTGTGAATGCAAAGCACGACGGGAATGCAATACAGAGTTAGTTACAATCTTGCCGACGTCATCGATGTCCCACCCTCCCCCCCCCCCCACCTTATACCCTTCCAAGGATAGTTTAACCATATCATTGTGTCATAACGTACGGCGATAATAATTGCCCAAATTGTGGCAACACTTTGCTCATCGTCAACGCGTTGCGTTACTGGTTAACGCGAAGGATGACGTAGCAAACCGAACTTCATGGTTACGTGATTTTTACTTTACATTTTGGACAATATGAAGACGCAACGCGTTGTTGGTGGTCAAAATGTCCACATGCACTAGTCTGAACTCCGCTCTCGCTGGACGGACTGGACGAATGTCATTCCATAACGTGGATAAGCCCCATATGGATCTGGTAAAATTTTCTTTGTCGTCGATAACTGACGTGACCTGATTCAACGTTCGGTCATCGGGAGGCAGTATATACCCTCCTCTCACTGTCTGATACTCTTGTCCGGTTCATGACTAAGTTTGCGAGTTGCATTGTCAGCTAGAACAATTAAAGAGTAGATTGTACTATATTGGATCGTTACTGCCACTGAGAACTAACTTAGTGCACTACCTTGCTAGCTAGCTTCAGGCAGCAGATCTCCGAGTAGGAATGTAGGTCAGAATTCTTGTTAACATTCAACTTCAAATCATCAGTCCGTACCGACGGCAACGTGCCGCAAAGTTAGTGTCCAATACGTCATGTATTCATACAAATTTGATCGGTTTGTATACGTTGCAACGCGTTGGATAATCGGTAACGCGTTGTTAAGTTGCGGAAACGCGATGTCACAACTACGTTATGACCAATACGGCCATAGTTGTCTCTGCTGAATTATTTGGATTTTCGGTCGAAATACAAATAAACTCGTCGACCATTGTCAATTTTATCCAACCAGAAAGCCAAAAGGCTTTGTGCTTCCTTGCTACATGGTTATATTATAACAAACATAAAATATCCACATGACAAGTATAAGATCAACTGCAGTTATTTTTCTTGATACACCACAAGCCTTTCCCCCAAAATGACCTTTATTTTGGTGACCTGAAATGACCGTGACATTTGACATCCACCAAAAGCAATAGGGATCACCTACCCAGTATGGCCGACCAACACATCAAGTATGACATCAGTCAACATTACCCTTCTGGAGTTAATGTGTTAGCAAGGTTTGACCTCGAGTGACCTCAAACGACCTTTGACCTCCACCACAAACAAAAGAAGTCTTTTACTTAGTATATACAATCTACACATCAAGTAAGACATCAGTCAAGGTTAGACTCCTAGAGATATTGTGTTTACACATTTTTACAGTTCGACCTCTGGTGACCTCAAATGACCCTTGACCTCAACCAAAACAATAGAGATCTTTTGCTCATTATTACCAACCCACACACCAAGTGTTACATCAGTCATGGTTACTCTTCTGGAGATATCGTGTTTTCAAGTTTTTACAGTGTGACCTCTGGTGACCTCAAATGACCTATGCCCCTCACCAAAGATGATAGGGATCATCTACTCAATATGACCAACCCACACACCAAGTATGACATCAGTCACAGTTACGCTCTCGGAGATAATGTGTTTGCGAGTTTTTCACAGTTTGACCTTTGGTGACGTCACATGACCTTTGACTTCCACCAAAATCAAAAGGGGTATTCTACTGACAATATTCAATCCACACACTAAGTATGACATCAGTCACAGTTACCCTTCTGGAGAAACTGTGTCTAAAAGGTTTTCACAATTTGACCTCTGATGACCTCAAATGATCGTTGATCTCCACCAAAAACAAAAGGAATCATCTACGTTATATGAACAACCCACACACTAAGAATGACATCAGTCACAGTCACTCTCCTGGAGATATTGTGTTTACAAAATTTTTACAGTTTGACCTCTGGTGACCTCAAATGACCTTTGATCTCCACAAAAAGCAATACGGATCATCTGCACAAAATGAACAACCCACACACTAAGTATGACATCAGTCACAGTTACTGTTCTGGAGATATTGTGTTTACAAGGTTTTTACAGTTTGACCCCGGTGACCTCAAATGACCTTTGACTTCCATCACAAACAATAGGTATCATCTGTTCAATATGAACAATCCAAACACTTAGTTTGACATAAGTCACACTTACCCTTCTGGAGATATTGTGTTTACAAGATTTTCACACATTTTCACCTCTGGTGACCTCAAATGACCTTTGACCTCCTCTAAAAACAATAGGGATCATCTACTCAATATGACCAACCCACACACCAAGTATGACATCAGTCACAGTTACCTTTCTTGAGATAGAGTGTTTACAAGGTTTTCACATTTTGCCCTCTGGTGACCTCAAATGACCTTTCACCTCCACCAAAAACAATAGGGTTCATCTACTCAATATGGGCAACCTACATGCCAAAAAATGAAATTACTCAGAGTTACCCTTCTTGAGATAGAGCGTTTACGAGGAGCGTCACACACACACGCACACACCCATACACACACATACATACCCACACACGACATCAGGACTGCATAGATTCCCTCGCCTACGTCAAGGAATCAAAAATCTCTTCGCCGAAATTGTCAAGTTGCTAGCCAGAGTGAAAAATCCCATCTCAGAGATTTCTCGGGCGATTATTACCTACATAGGCATTACGGATAATGAATAAAAGAGTAAGCAGTTCATAGAAAGAACAAAGGAACAGTCAAGGAAAAAAATTCATAATGCCAAAGTATTAACATGCCACGGGATGATGTTATATTTGATTACAATTTAACTCCATTGTCTATTGTTCAACTAAGTTGCTTAATCTTTGACAGACAATGATGAGAGGCAAACGAAATAACATGGGCATGGGGGATTGTCCCTAATTTTTAGGATCATTAGTTCTGGACATGCAAAGTAGTTTGAACTTTCATGGCATTTTCCTTTTCCGATAGTTGCAACTTTGTTCACCAGACGAAGGTGACTTTGACTGCAGAACGTGTGCGCAATCACTTTTGTCCCCAGTAATCCGTGTGTATTTGTGAATACAATTCTCTGTCCTCTTTAATGTGCATGTATTCGAATATACTTATTAGCCTTACTCTTGCTTGTGTATTGACGAAACCGTTTTACAATACATTTATCGACAAAATAATTGATCGATAATTGATTAATTAATTATTTATTCTCCTCATGACGCATATGTACAGGACCATTAGGACCATATCACGACGTTGGTGGGTTCATCATAATTTATAATATTGACATCCATGTTCATATGCAGCGTGGGAGAGATGCCTTGTTTACTGCAGAGGAATATCGATCAAGAAGAAAATTTGAGAAAAGTTCAAAGATAATCTTCTAATGAAAATTTAGGTATGTTCAATATACTGTTGGTGGTGCCAGTTCTGAGAAAACATTTCGGCGACCAAATTCATGATACTACAGCTGTGGTCTAAACTCTCCTTAAAATAGTTCCATGATTTATGATGTGATATAAGGTTTATGAAAAAGTTCAGTCACATTTTAACAAAAAAAAAATTGAATGGGAAGATGCGATGTTTTGTGAAATTACAGTAGAGTAAAAAAGTCGACCACCCCCCTGCTCTCTACCAGGAAAGTCCTGATTGCAGGTATGAGGATATCGACTTTATGCAACTGAAAGTGAAGAATGGGGAAATTCTGTTCCATCGTAGTGAAAATTGCGGTTAAATTTCTGTTTAGAAAATTCCATAAATCGGATGATTTACAATAATACACATATCGGTCGATTAGATGATGATTGTTCCTTCATGCTCAGTAACTCCCATTGGTCCATTTACCGTCAGCTGTTTTATTATCGGATAACAAGAAGAAGATGGGTTGACTTCATGGATTGATCCCATGAATGAATTAACGTAAGGACGGATGCTTGGTTGGAGGGAGGGGGGGGGGGAGGGGCATTAAATGATTGGAATACTGGATAGATTTGAACCCTCGTAAAGGCGTCCAGCTTATATACCCGCTTCGAAAGAACTCGTCAAAATGAAAACGCTGCGGCCACAGGGGGGGGGGGGGGGGGGGGCTACGACATGATAGGTAAATTAATGGGTCGGTCGATGAGTTGCTGGGGGATAGGTGAGGATGAATGGACAGACGGATGGAAGGACTAATACGGAGATGCCTCTCTGGTAGGATGGATGAATAAATGGATGGATGAGACAATGGTTGAATGAATGGATAGATGGATGGATAAATTGATTGGGGTGACTATATGAATGGAATGATAAATGGATTGATGAATGGATGGATGGATGGATTAATGGATGACTGGATGGATGAAATTCAATGTATGTAATGCATAAATACGTTTTTTACTCTGGAACCTTGGAAGCTTTTTCAACCGTCATAACTGTAGTTTCCCGAGTAAGCGAATTGATCTCTTCAATGTAAAACATGGTTCAATTCTCGATTAGTCAACATGCACAGCAGATATTCCTTGTACCAGACAGTGGTGAAAAGATAATGAATTCTTTCACACAATTTATGTACAAGTGGGCGATTTTTTTTCTTTCTTTTTTTTTCTTCTTGCAATAGCTGGCACTGGAAAAAGTTATGTACCACTTCTACCTACATTGCCTTAACTTAAATGCGCATCGGCTAAGTAATTTTTAAAAGTCCCTTTCTTATATACATTTTCACCATAGAAACATTCCCCGCTTTCGTACTGGGCATTGTAATTCACAGAATATCAAACGTTACAATACAAATATTGGTTTTGTTTTTAATATTTGAAAAAAATAATAATCTCTCACATGAGTGGCAACGTCATTTGCGATGGAAGTAGGCCTATATATATGTGTATATATATATATATATATATATATATATATATATATATATATATATATATATATATATATATATATATAGGTGTACGCCTACACATCTGCTGCGCGTGCACGCACATGCCAGTAGGCCTATGCATGAAATTAAAGTTCTGATATTATGATTTAGTGAAGTAGCGTTTTAGGTAGACAAATGGTTCACCTTTATCGACATCACGTAGCCAAATAGCGTATTACATGTAGCGAACTGAGATCCGTTACATGTTGTAAGAGGTTAAATATCACACAATGGGAGGGGGGGAGGCAATATGTGCATTTTCTATTTGGAAACAGGTATTGAATTCTTCCAAAGCTATTGGAATTAATGTTTAAGATCAATATATCCGTCTGAAGGAAACTGCGTTTCGTTTTTATCTTTTAAATTAAGGCCACTTCGAGTTTGGGGCCACTAAAAGAATCATCTCTTAGGGAGCCACTCTGTTGAAATTTATGAGTACAATCAATGAACGTGGATGGAGATACATCTTAGAAAGAGAGTTCTTTAAAACCATACAAATTTGTAACCCCCCCCCTCCCCTCTTCACCCAGTCCCCGCCAACAGATCACAAGTAAGTTCTGATAAAAGAAAGACGAACAGGAGTGAAACACTTGAGTGTAAACTTGTGAAATATATAGAATGATGATATCTTAATGGCGAGGGGATTAAAATCATGGTTCATACATTATTTTTGTCGAAAACAAATCCTGTCAAACCATGGGGAATATGTATCGAAACGATTTAAGTAGACCTTAAATGTGGCGGCAACGGTTCATCTCACGAATCGCTGGGACGGCTTTGTGTGTGCACTGTGTAGTAGTCCGCGTACCGTGCTTACCTTTACCTTATACTTGCACGTGCACGAGTCAACTGTTAGTGACAAATCTGTCCGTCGATTCGCAGTGAACAATACGGTAAATTAAAATCCGGAAGTGACGTAACGAATTATGGCACGCTCGATTCATGAGAGGTTTTGAGACCATCCGTTCCCTTTAAAGTTGAAAAAGAGGGAGAATAATATGCAACCCATCCAAATACCGCCTCTTTAATATGCTTTTTTGTGACATAATACACCGGTATCCCAACGTTAAGTCCCTCCAATAGTCCTTACTAAACTCACGTACATGTAGAGAAATATCGGTGAAAGATGGACATTATTCCCCCTTACCATTACGTCATACCCCAGCAACTGCATGAAGTGCGATGCAGCGTAGCCACGGTAATGGTAGAACCACTGCGTCCCTTGAAACTGGTCACCGGCGTCCAGAAGGATGGTATTCTTATTATTGGCTCTGATTTCTCTTATTTTCGTCATCCTCCTAGCGACTCCACCGAAACAGGCGCCTTCAGCGGCGTTTTTCTCCGAGCATGTGGAGCCGAACTTATTGAACTGTTCAAACCGTGCGTGGATGTCGTTCGTGTGAATGATGGCGAGTTCGAAGGCACTGCGGACGACTGCGAGTGCGGACAAGGTAAGCAGGACAAATGTCTGCAATCCAAGTGACGTCATCATGTGTAAAAATTCAAGTTGCTGCCAACGTATATCTCGGCTGGATGAAACAGAAGGAGGAAGAAGAGGCGGGCGGGAGAAAGACGATACCCGGAGGGCTTAGGTCAGAGTCAGTCTCACCAGCTCATTCCATCTGGTGACGAATATAAAAGGAAAAAAAAAGAAGGCAAAAAGTTGAAAATTTATAAAACGAAGATATTCGAAATGAGACTATTTTTCTTCACCCAAACAATTGTTACGATCAATCAAGTAATTAAAGAGAAAAACAAATGTCATTTTCGTCAGGTGCAAGAATTATAATCGAATTTGATTTGATGGAAAGACATAAGAGGTCGCTGACCATAAGATTCGTTCTGTGTTCAGAAGTGGGCATTTTTTCCAACTCTTTTTTTTTTTGCGTTAGTGACGTTTTTCTTCTTGCCTGAGTCCATCTCATCGTACCCACCTGACTGCACTGACATATAAGAATATGTATGATAAGCTCAATTAGTCACGTGAGTGACTAACGTTGTGTATATCAAGGCGAAAAGTTTGTTTGTGAGATACAATATGCATGCTTACTGTCGAAAAATTTGCTCCGATCACTAGCTATGTATCACTATCACGAGCTATGCATTTGTGTGACAATGTAGTTACCAATCAAATTCACCGTTTTGTAACAGTTAGGCTCAGGTGTTGGCCAATGGTAGTGATGCTTCGATAACAACACATACCTCAGTCAGTCTGTCTGTATATTCTATGCATTCTATTCAAAATAAGGTAAAGGGTAACAATAGCCTATGTTAACGATGTATGCCCTCGTCTCACATAGCTAACATGCCAGATGGAATTGTGGCAGGGTAGCGAATACAGGTCGCTCTCGTACAAGCAAACATGCATCACAATACACATCCGACCATTTTGGGTAAGGAAGGTCGGTAATAAAAACAAAATAACTTCACAGTGAACCAACCATCGATCCTGTATAGTTTGTTTGGAATATACATACGATTTTTAGACAATTCTTTAATGAGGTTTACTGACGAAACTTCCAAAGAATAACCACAAGCAGTTTACCTAAGGGTGGGTTGATTGTCATTTAAGGTACTCTGGTTGTCGACTGACAAACCGCGGAGCTACTCTGTAACAGCTCCATCAGGACAAACAGAAACTCAGAACAGTCTTGTCATCTGTAATATTAGGCGTGCTTAAGTAAGCCTAGATGTAGTTCTCGAACCCTATGTGAATCTACTCTGCAAACTTGGTTAAGGTGAACATGATCTTTTTAGAGGAATCTGGGATACTGACAAGCTCCACATATTACCGCATCCACTACCCGATGGACATGGTGATAGGAAGGGGAGGAAGGGGGGGGGTGTTGTATAGTTTACTCTAAACTGGCACTAACACGTATAGCTCGTCACTAGTCTGACGAAACACACTTCAGTCCTGCTTCCGGTGTGACGGGATATAGTAGTCCGGACGTTCCACGGACATCAATTAACCGAAGCGTGTCCAAAGGACGAGCGTAGTCGGGCGGAATTGTGTCCGGTGTACGGTATTTAATGCCCGGTCGGACACTCTTCAACAGAGAACGCCTTCCGTGCACTAAACTAGCCAATTTTGGAGAGTGTCTTCCATCTAAGGGATTCACATGAAAGTAGTGCCCTTAACATGCCATAGTAGTATCTACACCGTACGACACTTTCCACTGTTGAATTTCAACACATTGGACCATACGATACTAAAAAAAAAAAATAAGAACATGGCGGGGGGGGGGGGGGGAATCAGTTTTACTCTCATTAACATGAAGTTCATGCAACTGTCGTTATCCACCGAAAAATTGAGTAGCGTTAATCTTTCTTCAACATTTCTCATAGTTACGATTCAATTACTTTCATGATGCCAGCAAAATGTTCCTCTATATGTGTCTGAACGGTTCTGATTGACACGCATATATAGTATGTGTTGTGCCTGTCGTCGATATCCGTGAATGTAACTGTGGATCTGAAGGAATTGTGGCACCGATTCACCGCTGACGGTGAATACTAACGGTTTAGGAAACGTCTTTGGCGACAATTTACAATTTTCATTCCTGCTGCAGTCTAGAATTGAAAATCTTCGATTGTGGCTTAATCGCAAAAGTTGAACTAGAACAACATGAAACGAAAAAAAAAAAAAAAAACGAAAACGACAACAATCGGACCAAGGAGGTCATTGAATGACCTCCCAACTACTAACAGAGGAATGTAAATGGCTCATTGGGGAGTGATACGGACGTAGCATGGGGGTACTATGAGTCGACCACTTAACATAACATTTTAATTCTAAAAATATGAAAACATTATCATAATATATTTAACTTGACAGAAGTATTCATAAATTTGCCCTTATAATTCGCTAATAAAAGCAAAATTTGCTCTATAACATTGGGCAATTTGCTAACCCATTTCATTTAATTTTTCACTGACAAGCCACTGTGTAACTGTATGACCATATTGTAACGCTGCTAAAGAAGGTGAGAACACGGCTCGTCAGGAACCGGTGGAGGAATGTGTGAAAGGAAGCGGGGGTGGGGGGGGGGGGGGGAGTAGGCGGTACAAAGACGAACTCAGAAATTACCAGAAAGCAGTACATGTAAGTTTAAAGTTAATATAACTGCATCTCACTCATCGTTTATGATGTACAAACAAAATAAAATGTATGCGCAGGGGTCGCCCATATAAAGAGGAAACCAATACAGTTGTCGGACTGCCTGTACCAACACAACTGTCGCATATAACGTAAAGCGCAACTGCTGTCGAGCACTACGCAGATGCCGTGCAACCCGCAGGTCTGGCGCAGGGCAGGTGTGAGCACTGCGCAGGTATCTGACACTGCGTATGCATCGAGCGGCGCAGGTGTTGAGCGACGGAAGAGATGCGCGGCCCAGGTTGAGCACTCCGCGCAGGTCTCGGGTAGCGCAGGTCTCGGGCACTGCGCCGATATGAATAGCCTTTCTTTTGACTTAGGCTCTTGCAGGCGCACATTGCACCCGACCAGAAAGACTTCAAACTCTAACCACTTCAGCCCGACCAACCGACTGACTAATTTCACTACCACTGTCTCTTAATTAAATTAAACAACCCGGGAAATATGCCAGGGAGGCAATACGTCCTCACATAAAACACGGTAAGGGTCCCTCAACCAATCACAAGTATTAAACGTGAATAGGCCAACAGTGAGCTACGACCAATGAGATCGCATCTTTTCCCCGCTCGCTACATTGTCTACATAAACATTACAGGAGGAATCAGTACAAAATTAAAACATAACACAATCTCGCCCGGTTTGACCCTAAAGGCAAAAGAAGACTCATCTTTGGTTGGGGGGGGGGGGGATGTTGGTAAAGTTAAATAGGCCAGAGCCACGTGGAACATAGCGCTTTCCGCTGCAATATGTTCCACATGTCTTTATGAGGTACTTTTTCAAAACCGTGTTGGATTAAAGTATTGAGCTTGCTGCCAGTTCTTGTAATGGTTACCTCCCGCCTTATTTTTTTTAAACATAGGCCTAAATACTTTGTAAGCTAGAAGAACTATACATCTACATTTCCTCATTCTTGTTATACCTTGTAATATTTATGAGTTTTAATTACTTTAGTTAATAATTTTTCAAATACCTCAATTAAGAATTAATAGTCCTAGTCTCAACGTAGATAAAAGACTCTATTTTAATATCGTAATTCTTGAAACAATAGCGTCTGTTCGGACTGAAAATCCGTCCCTTCAGACAGGGGACACCATTTCCTGCTTACACAGGTCCCGGTCCCAGTCTGAGTCTCCTTTTATTTGGACACACTGAACTCCAACTTATGACGATAGAAACACCCACATACAAGCCATGGAGGTTCCAGCGTTAGGCTGGAATCTCCAACTCATTCCCGTGAGAGGATTAACGTCTCCTGCTAGTCCATTTGACCAGGTTTACAGCCATTGTCCTAAAATTCCAACTGATGACGTAGGCCTACAGCTGGGTCAGTCTTCACTCTTCGTATTTTCTTTTACCCATCAAACATCCGAGGCAGGAAATAGTGCATGGTAGTAATGATTGAATTGTGAGAACCCCCCCCCCCCCTTCATGGCAAATAACATCACCTGTTTCAATGCTGTCCGTCGTGGGGGATCTTCTAGATGTAGGACACAATCAAATGTGACTTAGACGGTCGGGAGAGAGTGTCTGTAGGACGCATATGCCTTAACAAGGACAGTTTTCACCGGAAAAGTGCCCCCCCCCCCCACGTTACGGACACTTTTTTTCTGCCGCACCGAAATGCCATTAACTGAGTCAGTTACTAGCTATACAACATACCGGCATAAAATCACAGTAACTTGATTATCATGATAGTCGACAAACATCGTAACATGAGAACACGTACGATACGTTACTGGACTGTTTGTTCGAGCTGAACTTCAATGGCCATTAAAGTCCGGCTATTAAATGAAGGATAACATTTATTTTAATTTAGGAACTCGAAGTACGGAAGAGCTTCGAATACAGTGGTATATCAGAAGGAGGCTCTATCCTTCAAGGGGCTCTCGGAGTCGATATCAATAAACCTGTGGTAATTTTAAGGGTGTAAAAACATGCCAATATATATAATTAGTCATAATATGTCAGGTTTTACATCCAATAGTTATGAACCCTGTCAAAAGTCTTGAATCTTGACCGTTACTTGCACTGGCTGTTGGCATGTGAATAAGTATTAATGTGAAAAGTTTCTGGTCACGAATTTTCAAAAACCAAACGAAATCATTAATAACTCACTCCTTACTTTTCCATTGTATGTGAAACATTGGGGTCCTCTTAGTTGGACCATTTGCCAAAACGTACGGAAACTTGACAGGTCCAGAAAAAAAAAATTAGTGACTTTCGCGAAAAAAAAACCTCAACCAGCCTCTTTAAAAATTCGGGAACGTTTCCCCCCCCCCCCTTATAATTGAAAAGGAAATTGTCGTTAATGGCTTTACAGCAACTCCCCGATCGGAGCCACGAAACACACGCACTGCACATTCCTTTTTATTTAGAACCCCAAGGCTTGTCATAGTGGATTGGGGATAAGCACATACAGATGTTTGATAATGTGGTATGACGTCAGGCTACGTGACACGAATGTGTCGGTCACGTCAAAACAAAGAGAAAATGTTTGACACATAAACCTTTACATCAACGCGGCGGTTCTGTCGCTGCAAATTGCTATAGTGTAGGCTAATCGAAATCACTGCTTGACCTTATTCGTGAATATTCGTTGCTACTTTCTTTTTCTGCATTGAATCGAATGTGAAAATTAAAATGACCTTTTATTTAACTGCCACATTCACTACAAAAAAAAAGAAAAAAAAACGTGTTCATATTACTCACTGAAATAAAATCTACACATTTCAAGTTTACAACCCTCTGATTTTGTCGAAGATGAGGGGGGTGGGGGATTATGTTATGTATAAAACAAAATATGACTTAATCCAGTGGAATATAAAAAAGTTTCAAACAATCACAGTAAGTTGGTCGTTCTCCAAGCTTAACTAAAAATTAACAAGACTTACCTTGAGTTTAGGCTGCCATTTAGCCGAGTCTCGTTGGTGAGAATTGGAAGGGAAACCCCCTTTTCAATTGACCGAAGTTCAGGCAGTTATGTCCCACAGGGTGAAGGAATACTAACGGATAGGACGCACCCTATAGAAGTTTCCTTCGATAGGCAAACAATAGCGGGCTATCAGCCCGTTAGACGACGCGTTCAGATATGTTTTGAAAGATAACTGATAAAAGTGTACATGTATATGTACAAAGATAACGGCAAGTTTATTTTTACGGCGGTGCATAGGGAACATCACTATAACAATCGCGTGACAGAATTATTGTGTGAGTATGGGTGTGGGTAGGGGGTGTGGATTTCATTGTGGTGTGCGTAGGGGTGGTTTGTGTGTGGGTAGGGGTGGGCTTTGTGTATGGGAAGGTTTAGGGTGACGGTTCGTTGTGGGTAAGTCTGAAAGTTGGGGGTGGTATAGGGGTGCGGTGGGGTGATATATGAGGAAACACACAGACTACAATAGCTAATATGTTCCCTCCTGCGATCCTCAAGTGTCCTTTCTGAAATATCCCTAAAAAAGAACAGAAATCGTTATTCCTTCCATTTGTTGAGCTACGCCGTCTGCTTTTATTGTATTGGATATCATCTCAGATTCAAATTCACAGCAGAACGAACTTGAACCATGGTCCAAGCCGTTCCCCTCCACTTACGAATCACTAATTCTCACCTTAGCGATAGCACGAAACCGGGACATCTTAGGTAATACTTACTTTATTATGGCAAAACTTGAGTAACAATAGATGTGAATTACATTACATACATGAGAGAAGGGGGTCATGGGCAGCCTAACGATCCAAAAGAAAAGGTGGGTGAATCTATAATTTCCTTTTCTCCCCCATATGTCCATATAACATCACAGTAATTATTGAAATTTGCACTTTATTTTAATTTTCGCTTTAAAAACATGTAGTAGTATACCGGTATATTTCCACAATGAATTAATAACAAACAACAGACCCGACCTGAATCTGTAGACCTGACGTTTTGCGGACTGGATTGGAAGGGAATCTTCCTACTCTCACTACCAGCCTGGCACAAAAAACCAAAAAAAACCCCAAAAAACAGCGACACACAGTGGCGGCAAAGGGATATTAGATTTGCGGTGGGGCGAAAATGTAGGGCAAAAAAAAGTTTTGAGGTTTTAGCATATCTGGGGGAAAAGGACTGGGTAGACTTTGGTCCAAAGTGCATCATCCCACGCATAGATTCCAAATGCTTTTGATGACTTCGGTTACATATTCTTCTAAATTTACCACATGAAAACGTAGGCTAAAACCGACGGTGAGGTCCAAACCGCTGGGAGGTTGGGGGGGGGGGGGCAGGGAAGCCGAGAAGCTCCGAGATTTAAAGGGAAATAGGGCGTTTAGAATACACCAACAGATCATACAAAAGAAAATAATTTTAACAATTGTTAAACCATTCAGTGTCATCAATAAACATCTACCAAAGCTTCATCTCCTCAACACATTATGCATGTGATGAGTAAAGGAAGATGCATCATTTGAATTTTGAAAAGTTTGGGTGAACAAATTAGTGTTGAGTAAGAAATAACTGAATGTCTATCTGTGAGAAGCTTATGTCTTGAAAAGAAGGCTACTGTACTTCCTTATTTTGAATAAGCTATCATTCTGCATCCACAAACATTGGTTTCAAAAATATGGATGTTTTCTCTAAAACAAACGCCCTATTTCCCTTAAAGAGTATAACTGGGTGAAAAGTAAGTCTCAAGACTTGTCAAAACAGAAAGGTAAAAGCAATATCAGAAAAATAAGTATGGAATACATACATAATCTACATGTATGTATTTATCAAGTTATTTCAGCTGAGTAGAAGGGGTGGCACTGGGGGAAAAAGTTTTTAACTGGGGGAAAATTCCCCAAACTCCCTTTGTTGAAGCTACTTGGTTTACTCGCAGGAGTATGTAGGAATACTCAAATTTGCCGTTCATGACTGAATGTGGAAATCGTTACGAAACTAGTGGACACGTGAGTGAGTGTAGCTTTCTAACGATAGTCCCCCACGAGTTCAAATAAAGGGTCACGGGGCTACAGGACTGTTGACCTTTGCACTTCCGTTCCGGGCAGTCGTTTTGCTTCGATCGACGCAGATGGTTCTCTAAACCTGTAACTACCGTGATGGACTGGACTCTGTATTATGGCCTTGTTTAAATCTGCAGAGAATTGGAATATACGGCTGGCAGTTATAGGTCATTTTATTTACTTATTTATCCTGTTTACAGTTGTTTTTTGGCAGTTGGTATCAATTAAATTGATGGATCTGGTCGCTGTCCTCTCTCTCACTCCCCTCCCCTCCACACAAACACACCTGTCCTCTTCTAAAACTGTCTCTACAATTTGCTTATAGTTCCTCACCACCTCCCGCAGGGCTGTCTCTCCTTTAGGATATCATCGAGTTCAAAGTTATCTGTCTCCAACTTCATCCCAAAGCCCCAAACACAACTGTACTGAGTTCGGACGTACAATGGCCTATTAGTCAAAAGCACCACTTTTCATTTGTTTTCTTATTCACGAGGCTTTTTTATACGGTTCGTTATTCATGGTGAAAAAAAAACACGAAAAAACAAACAAACAAAAAAACGTTCGGTTCGTTAAGGAAGCAAGGAAGCTTCGACATTCATAACAGGAGAAACGGTTCGTTACTCAAAATGAAAAATAAGGTCCGTAATTCATAATGGGAAAAGAAGTTCGTTTTTCATAATAGGAAAAGGGCTCGACATTCAAAATGGCAAAATGGGAAGAAGGTTCAAGGTTCATAATATT
The DNA here is from genome assembly GCA_021234535.1 of Stichopus chloronotus. Classification (NCBI taxonomy): domain Eukaryota; kingdom Metazoa; phylum Echinodermata; class Holothuroidea; order Aspidochirotida; family Stichopodidae; genus Stichopus; species Stichopus chloronotus. Next base: position 9,526,194 of record CM037847.1, read on the forward strand.
GCATTGTTGCCTAATCATGAATGTCTTTTTTTCATTATGGATAACGAATCCATGTTTGGATTTTAAGTAACGAACCCATGTTTCGATTATGAATAACCTTTGATGAACCTTTTCTTCGATTCTCATTATCGAACTGTTTTGGTCATGACTAGTGAACCTTTTTTTCTTTCAATTTTGAACAACAAACCTCATGACTAAGGAATCTTTTCTATCCTTAATTTGTATGAATGAGGAACCTTATGAACAGTGAACCTCATTTTTGCCGAACAGCACGTAATGAATAACAGACTTCATAAACGGTAACCCTTATCAATCGGGTAACGGGACGGTCTTAATCAATTGGCCCACAATATCCCACGGGACCATGCAACCTATTTTTGAAATTTTTGAAAATATTTGAAATGCGCGCTTTTTCGGAGCGTACTTTCCAATACAGACCTGTGACTTCAATTTGGAGAAACATTTTAAACATTATCTACATAAGTTTTTCAAATTTACATCATTTGGCTTACAATTGCATGCGTTGCTGTTATACCTACTACTGACATGTTGCCAACTGGGTCATGTACACAACTTTCAGTCGGCGAATTATTGCACAGCTCAATGAAAGTGAAACGTTCATATAAGGAACGGTTGCTAGGTCACCACTTCCGCCCTCGTATCCAGAAGATGGTCAATTCTTCCTCCGCATAATGTTGTTATAAACGTTATGGATTTGTACGTGACAGATGTGAAAGGGTGAAATTTCAGATACGCTTACAAAAGCCGGGTGGGCCGTGCCTCCCACTCACCTTATCTGAATTCTTACAGTTGCTTTCCTGTTACTTTCATTTCAACAAATTTCAGTTCGCACGACCAAGTAACATAAAATAAATGACTTGGGAGTCACACCCGGCTGGCAAAGGTGAATACATCGAAAAGAATGAGTGCCAAGCAGTGTGTTCCAGGTAGACGATTCGGAACAGCGGAATTCGCTACCCGCACACAGGGTGGGTGGGACAGACACGTGCCCAAGGACCCCCTCAAAAGGGAGGGGCTTGACACAACATTAGTTCAGTCCAATTTTAGCTGTGCCAGTGATTTTCGTTTTGTGGGCTTACATGCACTTTAAGCTTCTTTTGTGACTCGGACTTGTACCACTGTAGTCTTGTGGATACTTATAGTTGAAAGGGGACCCACATTAGCTTGTGTTCCGTCCCACCCCAAACAAAAGAGGTAAATCCGGGCCTGTCAGTTGCTATTGCAGATTGAGTGCATGTCAAAAAAAAAAAAAAAACACGTCAGTCGAAGATGGTGAAGTACTGAAAGCAATTTGTCCAGCATTCGGAAAGGGTCCATTTGTTTTTACCAGCCACTGTGTAATGTTGTCTCATGAGTTTTACAATTCTGTCCAAAACCGTCCACATTCGGAAAAATTCGTTCCAAACCATTTTGGTCAAACTTATTGTTAACGTGGTTCATACTACGGCAAAATCTGCCTGGCGACAAGGTAAAGAAGAAGTAAAAACAAAACAAAAAAGAAAAAGAACAGATTACCAGAAAAACCACGCCAAACTCTATGAGTGTCAATGTTACAATCTGCTTAAAGAAAACTACATTGTGGTTGCAATGCTACTGTATACCTTTGCGTACTATTGAAAAGAGTATGTACAATTTCTGAGTACAGCCGGGAGGATACAAGGACACATTGTATAAACAAAACTAGGACTAGCCAAAATATTGACTCACTTGTTGAAGATATGTTTGGTGACCTTTCTTGACATCACATTTCACGCATTGGGGGCATACATTGTGCGACAATGACCCCGTGACACAATCAAGAGCCTGTACATACTTTACCGCGGTTGTAATTCGTTTAACACCTTGTCACTGGTTTTGATGGGTAAGTGACGAACTTTGCAACAGTTCCAAGTGTGTCCATCTTGAAAATCACACACTCACTCACTCGATCACTCACTCACACACTGTACCCCTTCAAATTCGACGTTTTACGGTAGTTAGTCCGGTATCTTGACAGGTTTTGTCTTCGACCCCTTACGCCTAATGTCTATCATAACACATCACCTTATTTGAACTAGTTCACTGGTGAACTTGGGAGAGTGGTAATGGTAATAATAAATAAATGATACATCGATTACAAAATACTATCAAGGAAAAAAGCATCGTGTTTTAATATGGTTCAGTTCATATATCTGTCAAATATACAACCACTGAGTGTGATGATCATGCCGTAACCTGTCGTGAGCCAGTGTTTTGTATTTTTGGCTTTCATGCAAGTTTCATCATTAAAAGCCTGCCGGTGTTTGTTCTGTATTTGCTTTTGTTTTAACGATTTTGATGGCATCAAATAGAAGCTCCGTCCGCGTCCCTCTGCAATGTACATAAAGAATGAACTATACTGTTTCATAATTTGGAAAGCATTAATCAGGAATACTGGTTCTGGGGAAAGCAGGCAGAAAGAGCAAAGAAGAAAGCAGAGGAAGACTTTTATATTTCGAAAACTTGTATGTAGAGTCAGGTACGTACTATACTGTAGCTCCTGTGTGTGAAAAGTCACCAGGTCACATTCAATCATAGAAATAGATGAACTAGAATGACGTCACTGTAACTGTCGAACACTGAGCAAATGAATCCGAACAGTAATAGGTGTCTGACGAGATACAGGAAGGCAACCAGACTCTGCAGAGTCTGCTGAAAGTTGCTGTTCCTAATCTTGGTTCAGCCACCTGTGAAGGAACATAGACACTGTGCTGCTCTTCCCGAAGAGTATTTACTCCCCTCATTGATCGCTGCACTCGCCACCCGGCGGACAGCGATCGCAGGGAAACGCGATTACTATAGATGAGTACATATCCTCGGTTGGGTATAAGTACGCTGCAGCTCAAATTGTGAGGAATGTATCAAAGGAGGGGAATTCATTCGCCGAGAGAGACTTTGCAAAGTCTAAAGGCAAACCAGCTTTTGCCTTCCACGTTTCTCGTAGGCCTATATGATGCACGTATGGCCGGAGAATTTCGAAGAAATTAATATCACTATTTCGTAGAAATTCGATACGTAATTACATCTTCGAGAAAAATAAATGCAACAGTTTGATTTTCTGGGATAACCTGAAAATATGCAGGTCGAAATACGTCCCATCGTTGAGCTGTTCGCGAGTTACATTAGGCCTGTTCTAAAATTTCCATTGGATTTGTTTTACGGTGTTTCATGAGAACGCCTTTCGCCATACAGAATTTGGGCTCACTTGTCGTTCCCTGGCGTCATTCTCGTTTCCCTATTTCTCTGCATTCAACACAGAATGACACTTTATTGCTCGATGAAGAAAAAAAAATCATGATTTCACATTCTCCATACATTGAGTTACGAGTAAGCTTCATCATCTTACTGTGAATATCATTGATGTTACATTATCACTGAGGTTACATTATCACTGAATTTACATTATCACTGAGGTTACATTATCACACATCGTGTATCATGATACCAGAGTTTCAAGCTTCTCACAGGAACTTGAGTATTGTCAAGTACCCAAAAAGGCTAATTTGCAGCTAATCAGGGTCATTTCACGGCCGGTCAGAGAGCATGAAAAACTTTCAGTCATAGCATGTAGCCGTCATATGACATTTTTTTCTTTCAAGATTAAAATGATCACTTGAAACTATAATATTGACGCGATGCAGAGTTACAAAGTAGCATCGTAACTGGGCCTATGTTAAGCATATAATGGTCGGCGATTAACCGCGGATACTAGGTTGAAATGATTGATGATAGTACTACGCATGTTGTTATATGGTATTATCAGTTTCTTGCTTTATTCCCATGTTCTAATGTACTGGACAAGTCAAAGGTTGGATAGACATGTCTGTAAAATGACTAGAATCATTACGACAGTCGTTTTTTTTTTATCGAAACACTACAAAGCAAGAAACGCACTGAGAAAGCCGAAAAAAAAGTCTACCCTCATGGCTACATTATTTCTCATTCATTTCCATTTGTGGAACGCCATACACTTCAAGTAGACCTACGTAAATACTCCTGTCTATTCTTACTTTTTTATTATCTAAATTCAGTATTGTACTCAAAGTCGGATTTACCTTGGTTTAGGGGAGGGGGTGGGACTAGACGTACGCTAATGGGGGGGCACCCTTGACGACAATTCTCCGCAAGATTACAGCGACACAGGGAGGGACAAGTCAGTGGTCACTTTTCACAGTGACCCTGACCACCCCCCCCCCCACGAGGAAATGCACCCCCTAGATCTTTAGAGTAGCCGCTACCCATATAACCATGACATTGAAAGAAAGAAAAAGCACAAATTAATCGATAATGTGTGACTCCCTCTACTTTGCACATGCGCATACAGTGTAAGACACTGTAAATTGGTTGGTTGCTGGGGAATTCTTGTGGGTGTCCCTGGGCACGTCCCCCCCCCCCCCGCCCATGTTCACCATGCACAGTTACTTAAAATTGCCCATTCATTCCTCCGACGATGGACCACCATCGAATAGTAACCGTTTTGTAAGAGTCCTAAAAAAATCAACGGGGTTGTACTCCTAAAGTTTTCTACACAAGGTAATCTTTGCGCTTACTAGTAATTTTCGAGAGGTTTGTACATTAAATCGACACACAAATACCACACTTATACATGTGTAAGCAACGATGAAATTAACCTTGGCAACTTAACGATCTACGAATTGCCGAATTGGTAAAGATTTTATAGTACGGCATCATTGCCCTAAGTTCCTTCGAGCTGAAGTTGTGCGCCCAATCAGGCATGCAGCGTTGGTTTACAATGTCCCTCACTGCTGTTACTAAAATTCACGGGTTTATACTTACGCTAACGTGTGCGATTGCTCACCTATATACCAGTACTACCCCGAATGTAGGATTAACAAAAACCAATCTTCCGATGGCTGTCAGACACGCATCTCATATGGCTTGCGTCATTTAGCCATTACGTATACAGAGTTGGGCTATTGCTATCCCGTCGAGGCACTTCTATTAAATTTAACGTCCAGAGATACCAGCAATACTTTAGACTCCATCGGTCTAAAACAAACTCGTTCGAGTACTGTACTTTCCATCCTCTTATGTTAGCCAGTACCACCAGCTTTGGTTACCCCAAGAGTCACATGATTTTCAGTCTGTCTGGTGCTGCCTACAATAGATCTAGGCATATGGCCCTACAAAGACCATACATGGTGTAGATCTTTTTTTTTTCAGTTTTCATTCGCAGTTTAGACATGAACAGTTATAGCCTGGATAGGATAAAGGTTCCCAGTGAGATTGGAAACGATGCTTTCATACAATCGCGAAAAAAAAAAACACGCAAATAAACAAACATAAAAACAAATAAATAAACGCAAAAAAAAAGAAGGAAACTTTCTCCGATTGGCAATTAGTCCCGATCCCCAGTGCTGGACTGGTACCCCTACGGCTCGGAGACTGGCTAGAGCGGATCCAGCAATTGCTGTAGGGGCGGGGGTAGGGTAGCGAAGTGCACCGAAGCTAAGGGGAGGGGGGTATGAGGCCACCTGGCTTCCTGGGGAGGGGCATTTTCTGGTGAGGGTGAAGTGGAAGACACCCTTGGAAGCTCTCGCAAGATAAGGCAATTGGAACACAGAAAATGAGTTTTAAATTGAAACCGTTATCTTCCTCGCTCTAACCCATATACACAGGAAATGTCTCGCAAAATATTTGATTTACACCTGATTTTTTATCTTATTTTTTAATAAAAAGGACTACTTCATATTTTCCTCTACTATGGGTGTGTGTGTGTGTGTGTGGGGGGGGGGGGGGGGTTTCATCTTTCCGTCCCAACCCTCTGGATCCTCCAATGATCCGAGACGTTACACACATACCAGACTGAGATTGTATTTCACATAGTTCACCTCTCATTCTAATACAGTTTCTACTTTGAATTTTTAAATGTACCATATGTAATTATTTCAAGGGCAATGCAGGGCTGAGGTGAAATTCGATTTTCATTATTACCTCTACGGGCAAAGTAGTTGCATTCAAACCCGTTAATTTCCAATCACAGGGCAATTTGTGGATGGAACTCATCGGGGGAAAAGTGCAGGTTAAAAATACTAGTGCTGGGGAAAAAAGATTTAATGGAACAACAAGTCCTACTGGACTTCTTATAACTTGGCAGTGCTACGCAGAGCATCGAATGTTTAAAAATATCATACATCTGCTGAAATATATATTTACAAAGAAAGTTGATACGGAGTTTTCCTTTTAAAGTTAAGTTGGTTATATCCTTGTCGCTTGTCCTCTTGGCGTTGCCTGAATGTTAGGCATCTATTCGCGGATATCATTATGTACATTTTTCTATGACAATGTACTAACGTAATGTAGATGTACGCATGGTGTCCTTGGCGTGATCGCTTCGTACCGGTGTCTCTCTCTGGGTCAAAATATGTTCCCATTTTCCTCATCGTGACCAATAGATTATCTGCCATCATGTCGACATCCCACCGGCTATGGTATATACCGAGCATAGGTCAACGGCAAAGTAGGATAGGCTGCCTATAGTAATATGGGAAATCCATTTCATACACCCATCAATATACCACTACTACAGACATGGAATACACTGAACCATTAAACCATGAATAATTGCGTAACGTTCATTGCGGTGAATTGATTGAAGATATAATCCGCCCATTTTACCGGATGGACAGTGGTGTCTTTGAACGTGACCTTGAAATTCACAGTGCATATAATAGTTGGCTATACGCTCCTCGCAGGGGCAGTGTGCACATGATACCAGCAAAACGGTTTTATTTGCCTTATTATACGGAAGCAATTGATGATTTGAACAAACTCTATCTCCATACATCACAATGGTGCGGGTTCGTCATTCTCCATTCCATGTATACAGTTTGGCCATTTTATGTGCGCACAGAGGCAGACAACTATCCTGGGATGAATGGCTCATCAGAACAACATCTACAAGTTGCTTGTGCAGTGTTCGAAGGGTTGTGGGGGAGGGGGGGGGACATTTTGTGATGCATACATCCCCCAACCTATAGCATGAAGAGAGATGAAGATCTGATAGGTGTTCCCCCTCCCCTTTAAAAACTTTTTAGAACAAAATAATAGTGAAAAAAATGAAATAATAATGCAAAATGGTGCGATCTAGAACTGCGAAGAACATGGTGGGATGGTAGAAAATGGTGTGCCACTAATACTGGCAATTCTCTCATGGAATATCGCAGGCTTTCAATATATTGTTGTGCAAATGATGTTGGAAACGTAGCCCACATGAAAATTTACAAATCCCTTCGCTATTTCTTAGCCTTTGAAAGTGGGAGTTGATATGGCCATGGAGCTATTAACCTGCATAATTACTCCACGGTGTAGTGAGATGAGAGTGGGGATAACAGGAAGGTATTCCCTATGGACTGAGGTGGCGTGAGGTACGTCTTAACGGGATTCACGACTCGCATTGTCAACAACTTTTTTCGCCGTCATCTGGAGATGACTTATTTTTTTTAAAACAATTCATATAAACCAACTGGAAATTCTGTTTTTTTTGGGGGGGGGGCGGGTAAATGATGGAGGGGGTGTAATGGGAAACAAGTAGGCCTATGCCACTTCCGTATATAAATGCGGACAAAGTGACCAAACTCGCAGTGGCGATAATGTCGATTAGTAGCAGCCTACCCAACCACAGCAATGGGACCCCAATGAAATCCGACGGGATGCTGTGTACTTCAGATTATTCGAGGTTATCGCAGTCTCTGCATTTATTTCGTTCATGCATCTATTTTTACTTCATTTAGTCTTTGCTTGCAACACCAACATAGAATTGCACGTGGTGTGATCTGGTAGAGACGACCTTAGTGGGTCCCTAGTCAAGTCAGATTCTGCGGGGGGTGGGGGGGGGGGTATAAAAGTGACTCAGGCAGATGAATCAGCACATGTGACATGTTGATTTTTCTCACTCAGACAAAATGTAGAAGGAGAGGAAACTTTAGGGGCGCGATCCCCCTGGCTCCCCTTGAACCTCCACCCACGTCACTTGACTACGGACCTGTAAACATGACGAAACGTAACACCCCCCAATCCTCCCCCATATTACAATGATGCCTTACAATACTTCATCATCATCATCATCATCATAATTATCATCCAGTCTGGCAGATTCATTTAAACGCATTAGCAACTAATTTGGCCGTTAATCATTTCAAAGTGGTCAGTTAAAGTGCAGATAATGTCCACTCATGCGATTGGTTGATTTTGAAATTAATATGCAGGCAAATTCTGATGGTGCTCTTTAAACATGTACGGCACACAGAGACAGGAGTCTATAATTGAAAACCGTGAGGTTCACAATTATATCTGAAGTTGCTTAGGTTCAGAAATTAAAATTTAAATCGTTGAAAGAAATAAAAAAACAAGGCCAGATCTGTCAAGAGTCAGGAGTTCTGTTAGTTAATTTTCATGTTAAATTAAATCTGAGTGTGTAGGCCTAATGTGTTAGGCCTAGGCTAGGCTAAGATTTACGTTCAGTCTTTCGAAAGTAATTCCATGCGGGACATTCTTCCTAACCTGAGTTGTTAGTCAAAAAATCAGTTGGAAGGAATCATTCGAGAAAAGTGCAAATGGTGAAGCCGCAGAAGACGACGGTGTTGGAAAGGAGAGGAGAGTGATGTTAGCTTGGTGGTCACAAAGAGGAAGGAGAAATAAAAGATATGGATAATTAATTATGAGAGACATCGGGGGGAAGAGTTGGAGCCATCAAAGAAAACGACCCCCCCCCAAATCCTGCTCTGAGATTGAAGAGAAAGCTACAATCTTGGACAAAATTGTTGGGACACTTTGTCGTGCGTTGCAAATATAATACTGAATTTTAGGTGAGAGGATAACATGAAACCCCCGCTCCCCTTTCCAACGTTGCGATATAGAAGTGAATGTACCCTTTGAACAGCAATCCTACAGCCAACGTTGGACGGGGGCGCGGGGTGCCCCGAGGTACTTTGTCCAAGATTGTAGATGAACGATCTCATATGGAAGGCATGAGAATGACTTGATCAGCAGAAATTATGGCACAGCGAGGCTTCTCAAATGATGGGGTTGCGAATACGGGTTGTCAGATGGTGGATGAATCAGCATCTGTCATCGAATGATCTCTAAGCTAGACGAACAGCCGTAGGTCGCATATTTCAATCCATGGACGTTTTGTGCACTATAGTATAAAGTTGCATCCAGATTCATACTCAATGTAACTTCCCACTGTGTGACGCTGTCTTCTTGTGGTAGCCTATTCGATATTTACGGACGTGTTATTGTCACCGCTTAAAGGTGACCTTGACCGTTTTATAATCATGGGGGCACAACATTTCATAATCTCTGAGAAACGCAATGGCAAATCTAGGTACGGGAAAAAAGAAACTATGCAATGAACCCTTCGACCGAACTGAAGTTAGCTGCACGATGCCTGTATCTACCTTCAACATACAGTAGGCGTACAATGCTAGCCATGACTAATGAGCACCCTGCACTTTCACATCGTGCATATTAATTACTGATTTAAGTGTTACGTGTGACGCGTGAAAATAGAAGTCAAAGATAGTAGCAAGACCAAGATATGAATATTGTCAATGAAGACATGAGTAAAGAAGGGTCCCATTTACGAGTCCAACTTTAAAGAGTCCATATTGTGTACTGTACGTCTCTTGGCGGTAGCCTTTTCGATGCTCTTATAACTTGATATGGGGTCGTAGGTCACGGGATGAGAGTGGATGACCTAAAATGGGTCACAAAAGACAACTAAGGTATTGGAACAAGAAGGAGGGGGGGGGGGAGGGCTAGCATGTTTTGACCTCCATAAAGTGAAAGGTGAATCCCTTCGACGTTGATATGATGACCTTGATTATAATAATGATTTTGATAGCAATCATGATAATGATTCTGTTAATATCGTTGATAATGATAACGATGATATTAATGATGATCATGACTTTGATAATGATAACGATATTGATAACAATAATGGAGATAATAGCAATGATGGTGATGATGGTGACACGTTAAATAATATTGATAACAACGATGATGATATTGGCGATGATGTTGATAAGAATGATGATAATGATTATGATAACGATGATGATGGTGATAATGATAACATTGATAACAATATTGATGCTAATGATAAGTAATTTGATAAAATGATTACAGTGGTATTGATGATGGTAATGGAAATGCTGATAATGAGATGATCGTAATGATGGTAGTAATGATGTGATAACGATTATGGTATTGATGATTGTAATGGGTATGGTAATGATTGTTGATGACAATGATATCGAAACTGGTGATGATGATAATAGAACCAATGATTTAATGATTGATGATGAGTATGATGTTGATGGCGAAAATGTGGATCATCAACGAGATTATGAAAAGAAGACTACCTGTTCAGCAGCAACAGTTGTACCCTGTATTTCAAATTTTAGTCTATGGCGCACGCAGGCATTCGCGCGCTTTCCCTTCCCTACAATAGCTAATACCAAACCTCGGACATTTCAAAACGGCGCCATTCAGCGGCGAGCAGTCGTGCCCTTATTCTTCGGTTTGAAGTTAACTTCACTCCCCGAGGTAAACTTCACTTCAATCATGATTCCATTTGTAACACTGTTTGCAATGTCACTTTGTCATTATGATTTTATTCAGAATACGAGGGCGTGAAGCAAATGCTTCATTTGTTACATTTAATTTAACGTGAACGACCACTTTACGATCGAAATTTATATAAATGGTTTTCATTTTAAGTCACCCTCCGCGTTGTCACCCTGGCAACTGTCGTTACTCCTGACAACCACCGTCGAGAAAGAAAGACATCGGTGTGAATATTTGGCACAAGGCTGAGTACTAGTAGTCACTTCTACTAACAGTAATAGTTCCAGTGCCTTGTAATCGCTTAATACGAAAATAGAAATGTTGGGTAATAAACTCACCTGAATTTGACATTTCGAATAAACATCCATTCCCATTCAAAAGTTGATTTTCAAATCTCACACACATGACTGCAATTTGCAAACTGACTGCAAGCGTGACTGCAAACTGTGCGGTATCAGTTTACATCTGTTCGATTTCAACTCTCCTTCCACCCAAAGAGGAATGTTAAAAAAACACTTACGCATATTTCTGATTCAAAGCTGACAACATAAGAAGGAGAATAAAATCCACGTTGCTGTCCAATCCCTTGTAAATCTCTATGCTGGCAATCCGATCTTAAAAGATGCCGTCAGACCATAATCATGAGAAAATGGATCAACAAGAATTAAAATTCACGAACGAGACACGTATAAAGTAATCCCCTGGCGACTGTTCTAAGTTTGATCAAATTCAGATATGTGATAGTAGATATTCTCCACCGCAGCTTGTAAATCAGACACCCAAAAAGCCAAATCCCGCCATCCGTAAGAATATTCTACGGAGTCTCGAAAGAAGCATGTCACTAGGATATCATACACAGAAACATCAAACTTATCACCGAAGATTATGGCGTACTTTCTCTAGCAGTATATATTTCCTCTAGAATTTTAAATAAAATAAAACACACACACATACACACGCACGCACACACACACACACACACACAAATAATCAAATAGAAGTATACAGAGAAAAGTACGTGCCATATTGTAGTTCTGCCCTGAATAATACTGTAAGTGTTTCGTTCAAAGTGAAAGAAACGTTCGAGTGAAAGAAGCGTAGTTTTGTAAGATATTCTATTAGCTTATGTCAAGTCACTTCTAGTATTCCGTACATAAAATATGGAGAGCGAAAACACATTTGAAAGGTAAAAATACATTGGTATATATGAATACAAAACCGTCACAGGAAATAGCAAGGAATTTTAGAAACTCTCTTGATACAGTTTATTGTACTATTACCAATATTTTCAACAATCTCGTATTTACCATTATACAGTTATTATCACATAGTGAAGTTTTAAAACCTAGTAATTTCAAAAGTTATTACGTTAGAGTTCATTCACATCAATTCACCATTTACACCAATTTAGGTAGCATAAAGTTGACGTCTCTATAGGCCTTAACTTGTCCCATAACTGCTTTGTGACACATACAGTCCTTACATAAACACCTTTTCAACTACGAATGTCAGCAAGTGGTGATATATAAATCAATAAGCCGACCTTGAAAAGTTCATATCTGATACTGGTTACGTCAGCTTAAAACTGTAAAAGAAAGAGGGCACCCTTCACTTTTACGGGAATAATATAAAGCACTGAGAACAAAATCTTAACTTGTGAGGTTAAAGACACGCTTGGCGGTTTGCATCTTCTTTCTCACGCTGGTGATACTTTTTTTTTTAAATTTGGAAACAATACCTGAAGGGAAGTGTCCTTCAGTCAGAATTTTAAAGTCAAATATTCATACATATAGATATGAATATCACTTAGCGTTTACAATCGTTGCAAGCCAGACTTTTACAACATCCTAGTCAACCTTCAGCATCATGTATGTAACATGTATAAAGAGGTTTTTGCAGTGTCGTCATGTTCCCCCATTTTGGAAACGCCTCATTGGATGGAAAACAAAACAACGGGCTTACAAACGTGCACGCTGCGCCGTACCGTAGGCGTAGGGTGATGTACTGCTGCTTATTATCAACGCTTCTTTCTTCATTTGCAGGAAATAGGTTGAACGTCAGCCCGGGGTTCTTGCCGCTCCGATTCGTACAGCCTACGTCTACGTAGTTACGAACCATTTGTCTTCTATGACCGGTTGTACAATGAAAATCATGAAAATATCGTAATAACCACCACGCAGTGTTACTGAAGCAGTACAGCGTGGTACTAGTTACACGAAAAACTGATTCCATCCAGTATGGCGGCGGAACAATAGTTGCCAAAGAAAACGTCACGTGCAATACCCCTATAGAGACTCTTCACGGACGTCAATGCGCTGCGCGTTTCTCTATTTTAAAGTTGGAACATGAGTTGAAAATTTGAAAATCAGTCAGAGCTGATGCATGAGTAGTAGACGTCCGTTGTGCTTGCTATATACGTCAAGGATTGGGGAGCACAAACGTCGGTCGGCACCTGATGCAGATATCCGGTGCAATGTTCACGACTGTAACTTAAAATTGAGGTCTTTCATGTCATATTTCTGTCCTGATGTTTAGTATCTGTCACTCTGTGTTAAATTTCTGCAGCAAATCTGGAAGAAAAAATGCAGAGGATACCTACTTACCGACGAGTTCGACATCCGTGACGTACAACGCCGACACTGGCGGCAGACTTATTTTCGAGGATTCCGCTGTGAGGAATTCAGGCAGTCTAGTGCCCAAAAATAGTCTTTTTGATGGAAAATTAGTAGGACAGAGGTAAAGCTCATCGTGAAAAAAACAAAGAAGCCCGTAAGTTTTTTTTTTTTTATTTTCAAGCCACTATCTCTAAAAAAAAGAAAAGACTTACAGTGGGAACTCTGTAGGCTTAGAAACTCTTCATCCTACCAGCGCACAAAAACTGCGAAGTTTTGGTACGGAATTGTTAAAAAGTCATACAGAAAACGTTCATTTGTTGATGCCAAGTCTGAAGTACTGTAGTTCTCCACCAGCCAGAGGGATGGTTGTCAGACTGTTCTTTGAAAAAATGTAGTGCTACCCCCTAATCACCACCATTCTGGATCCCCCCCTACTGCCCCAGGATGGTGAAACTGCCCACAATAGAATCTTTACTGGTCTAACCTTAGGATGTATGGAAAAGTCTCTCTAAGACCTCATTTCCTCGAATTTTGAAAACTTTAGTTGACCGGTGTCTCTCAATGATCCGACGTCAAACAGTGCAGACGCCAATTTTAAGATAGTTGGGGGGGGGGGGGGGAGGTGGTGGGTTAAAGGATTTAAAGACAGAGCCCTTTCCAATTTTAGAAAATGAGCGTCTCAACCCACCCCTTCAGTAATATACGGTTGACGCGTAGTTTCTGATGATTGTAAACCAATAGGCCCATCTCTCTGAAAAGTGGAGGGCACTTGTCCAACTTGCGACCAGTTGTGTCACAGATGGCAAATTTCACCTTTGTTTTAATTTTAGGGGGGAATTAGGAAATTGCCCTCTGTCTCTTACAGCTACGCCACCGATCACAAGTGAAAACGGCTCAGCAGACTGAAAGAGGTTATTTTTTTCTTTTTTCAATTTGAAAGAGAAAAACAAAGGCATTGCTTATACCTTATGATCTAATGCCCATTCTGGTACCAACAGTCAAGAGAAGAATATGTTGGTCCTTAAGCGTTCTTTCAATGATGTTTATTTTGCTTTATTACACTTAATTTGGCACTTGGCGCCGTGTTTGGTACGTGAACAGCTATTACTTTGTGTTATTGGGTACAGTGTTGCAGAGCTGTGTGCGCCATGTATTGTCGAAAGGAACTAGCGCCCTCTCAGACTATATTTTGAACTGCGGTAGCTTTAAATTCGTCAGTCTGCCATGTTGGGCCGTTTTCGTCGCCGTCTTTATTAATATCACACATTAAAATGGTTGAAAGAGAGTTGTCTATGCTTGTTGGACAGAAAACAATATAAGTAAACATCTGATAAACAAAGCAATCTTTCTTCTATGGCGAATGATATTTCGCACATGATTTATTTTGCTGAAATTAATTACACAACCAGTCTCGCATATCCTTTGTTGATGTTTTGGATTCTGCAATACTTGTACAGGAAAGTGTTGGGAGCGATGAAATGTGCGTGTGTATGTTGTGTGAAGCAAAATGATGGGGTGTGGTTGGTTACACTCTTAAAAGAAACTAGGGCGTTTAGAATATACCAACATGGGGTACAAATAAAATAGCTTTAATCGTCGTTAAACCATTCAGTCTCATCAATAAACATCTGCCAAAGGTTTATCTCCTCTAAACATTACGCACGTGATGAGTAACGGAAGATGCATCATTTGAATTTAAAAAAGTTTGGATGAACAAATTATTGTTGAAGAACAAATAAATAAATAAATTTCTATCTGTAGGAAAGTTATTTCTTGAAAAGAAGATTGCTGTTCTTCCTTATTTTGAATAATCTATCGTTCTATGACCACAAACATTGTTTTTAAAAATCTGGTTGTTTACTGCAAAACAAAAGCCTTATTGCGCTTTAAAACAAGAGTGAAATTCACTCCTAAAAGAGTGTACTAAGGGACCACTCGTAGTAAGAAAGATAGAGTGAAAATTCACTCCAAATATAGCTACATTTTCTTCCACGCATGTATGGTGAAATAACGTTCATGTTGCAGTGAATTTCACTCCGCTCTATGTGAAATTCACTCTTACGTGGAGCGTTCCACCAGTACACTCATTCTGAAGTGAATTTTCCTCGTTTGTTTTTATCGTGTATGACGCGGTATATAATTATTGAGGTAGTCGAAGTGTATCGAGGAAGTCTGTTATCCATTCTCCTGCTCTCCTGAATGAATATAATACGAGGCTATTTTTTTGTCAATTTTACACTGTAAAAGGAAAAAAGTGACTGTCACTCAAAAAAGAGTACAGGCCTGCATAGGGACCACTTGTAGTAAGGGTGAATTTGACCCAAAGTGGAGTGAAATTTCACTTCAAAAAAGACCGGTATTTCACACATTTGAAGTGAAATATCGCTCTTTCTGGAGTGAATTTCAGTCTTTTATTTTAATGGGGGAAAAAGTGGATACGTAGATGTTCAGATTTTGGAGCCCATCAATATGCTCTCACCTAGTCCTCACAAAATACACATAATGTGCTAATACCATATCTCGAGAAGACTTTTTATGCATGATAGACCATGACGTGATATCCAGATGTACCATTATGGTTAGG
This sequence comes from Stichopus chloronotus, assembly GCA_021234535.1. Classification (NCBI taxonomy): domain Eukaryota; kingdom Metazoa; phylum Echinodermata; class Holothuroidea; order Aspidochirotida; family Stichopodidae; genus Stichopus; species Stichopus chloronotus. Next base: position 9,542,028 of record CM037847.1, read on the forward strand.
ATATGTTCTTATCGAGAGGGCATAAGCATGTATGATATCATGTGAAGATTGGCTGATGCTCTTTGCGTGTGTAATGTGTGCTACACAAATGCAAAACAGGAAAGGCAAACAGAAGTTGGGATAAAAAGGAGAAGGGCAAAAAATCAACAAAAAAAAAAAAAAGAAAAAAAAAGAAAGAGAGATATCAGCGTATAAGATAAGAGTAAAAACAGAGGAGGAGATGGGGAGGGAAAAAAGAGTCAAATAAGAAGGTCATTAAAGTTACAATTCAACCGCCATAAATACTCAACTCAGAGCGCGAACTGTCGAGTTTTTCTATAAGTTGGTAACAAGTGCTGGTTGGTGATTGGCCACAGTGTTACATAGATAATACGGAAACGGACCTTCGGTGCCCATAAATATTTGCCAGTTAGCCTGTCACCAGTGGAGGATAAACGGTCGCCACTTATATTGTACATGATTACATCATCACGCTCAGAGGGAACGGTGGATATCGAAAGACTATCACAGTTTTTGTACGGTGACCGGCGCACGAGAACGTTTTACAATTCGAAGAAGTTCCCATTGCTGAAAAATGGACAGACGTGGTTGTGTAAGTTTGCTTTTTCGGCTTCTTCTTTTTTTTGGCATTGTTTATCGGTCGTTAAAACTTCTGGAAGTGTTTTTTCTTTCTTTTTTGTAGTAGTAGAATTGGGCTCATTTATTAATCGAATGTGTATCTATAATTAGAACAAAAATAACAATAATCAATAAAATAACAAGAGGGTAATCCACGGAGTTGCCTATCTCATAGCCAACATGCATTGATTTCAATACAGCGCCTGCACATGGGGATTTGTAATAGTTTACTGCAATCACATGTCACAGAAACCTAGTTCCTGGCACTGATTCAAAAGTATAGCCAAATATTCTTCAAACATAAAATGGTGGCAAGCAGAACCGAACATAAAATGGTAATATTGATATCTACTGTAAGGTAGCAAGCGTAAGCCTATAGCATAGTGCCACTACTTAGGCTCAAGTAACGATAACAATAACGGCTCAAAAGTATCTGTGCATATTACGCTACATAACACAATTGGGTTATTCCATATAGGCTTAGTGGTTAGAGCTAGGGGCAGTATATAAGAGCATCCCTAGATGGGTTATTTGCACATTGGCCTCCTATTTACCTGTGCAGGAAATTACTGTTTGACTTAAAAATAACGTTCTCATATTTGGCAGGAATGTTCAAAGACATTACCCACAGGGGCCAGTTCTGCTATTTGTTTTGGCTAAAGTTAAAAGATGGTGTCTATTGACCAGGATGCCTGGTCTTGTTATTTTTTACCAAACAATCAACTTCACCAGTTTACTATAAGAGTGATATACTGCATCTTCATTACTGTGTTCATAGGAGCTGCCTTGCAAAATTTTGCTTCTAATGCTCTCAAGTTATCCTGGAAATACAAATCTTGATGCAAGATTTGCTTTCTCAAATATCAGCACTGAGATTTCACTGGATTTACCATTACATTAATATTATGTTGAACAATGTGTTCCCAGGTAAGTCCTTACAAAGCTTCAAGTTGATTGGACTAATAGTTCTCAAGATATGCTGGGAATACCAATTTTGGAACAAAATTGGCTTTTTCCCTCAAAAATCAGCAAATTTCCCTGGATTTCCCATTACAGTATGTTGAACAATGTGTTTTCAGGTAAGTCCTTCCAAAACTTCAAGTTAATTGGGTCTAATAGTTCTCAAGATATGCGGGGACAAAATTGGCTTTATCCTCAAAATCAGCAAATTTCACTCTCTTTACTACAAAAGTGGTATACCTTGACTATTACATTCTCAGGTAAGTCCTTGCTAAATTTTGCATTAAATGCTCAAATACATCTTAAGATATGCTGGAAATACCAATTTTGGGGTAAAATTAGCTTTTTGTCAGAAAAATCAGCAAATTTGACTCAATTTACCATACAACCAATACATCTTGGACAGCGCAGCTTTACTAAGTTTAAACTTAATCGCTCATATACTTTTCAAGGCATTCTGGAAAAGCCACTGATAATTTGGACTGCTGTGGACGGACCCACGCACACGCACGCACACCTACCCACCCACCTATACACACACGCACACACATCGGCACTGACGCGTTTTCAATTATACCACCGAACATGACCCAGCTCTACCCGTGGTCACTCTACCAGGGGTACCCTGGGGTGTCGCCACTCATCCACTCCAAGCGTTTCCATGGTAACCGTTCTCCTACGGGTGCACAGTACACAATATAACTCCACTAGCCAAGTGACTAAAATATCCCCTATAGGGCCATGAGATAATAGGAGGGCAATCCACTGAGTTGCATCTCATCCCTGTCGTTGTCTATAATCATTCGCTCTTTTACATGTGACTATTACAGTCATCAAAAGTTTGATCGAAAACCCAGCGCTTTACATTATACACAGTACATAAGTACACGTACCCAAGCACAGCACCCCTGGCCATGAATGTGTAAGGAACGCGCAAGTGTTTTTAATCAAGAAAATTCAACTTTACTCTGGCAAATATCTGCATTTAAAGGATATACTGCAATATTGTAAATGTTGTATACGCCCCAAAGTCAGGTAGCATACAAGTACATAAAGATTTAATTTGTTCTCTTTCACTTGTCATTTTTCTAACGCTTAGAATTTTTGTTATTCTTCTTATTATTAATTTCACAAAACTCTGTTAACAACATAAAAAGGACAAGAAATAATGAATACGACTGGACTGCAGATTCTACACAGAGAAGAACGTCTAGGATGAAAACATCCAAACAACGACATTGGAACTTTTTTTTTTTTCTTCCTGTTAAACATTTTCTAAGACTTTCAAATATTGGGATGACCCTTTAAAACGCGCATTACGGGATACTCGATAACCAAGCACTTTTTTACTCCAAACCGTAAAAAATTTTCGTTCAGATTTTCCAGTGTAGAAGAGGGTTTAAGAATGTTTTTGACCTAACACAACCCTTTTCGTACGAACGTAGTTAATCAAAAGAAAAACAGGTCTCGATACATTAACTCTCTTCCTCGCTGCAGAAGTTCTGCAGTATTTCGCTCCATAAAGTGAGTGTTCCGCCTTATAAATCAATATTTTCTTGTTGTTGGATAAACGCTGATGTCAAACTTAGGGGGTGGAACGAGGTTTTCGAAATTTCTGTCTATACTTTTCGCTTTGAACTTTGTTTTTACCGTCGAAAAACTCAGTTCATGGCTCGAAAAAGTGGTCTTGTTTCTCGAGAAATAAAAACTCAATTATATCTAATTACTTGGGGTTTATTGCCCATTATGCTTACCGCAGTGGTATATTGTGCAGAATATCTTTGTGGGTACGGGTATACATGTTTAATAAATCAATGCCTGTTTGTTATCAATATCAGTAACTGACATACAGACATAACGTCATTGTGCTAATGGTGGTGATCTTGGCTTCCTCATATCAGGGAGATGGCAGCTCTCTGATAACACGACATAGGTTTCAGCTATTGTAATATCCAAACGGAGCTTGCTTGGAATTAAAATCAAAGAAGCGATATATACATAAAGAAAATCCACCTAGTTTGAATGTCCAGCTATGGCAACATGGATCATCCTTCTAGCCTAGTGTGATTTTATGTATTTTTACTTTGTTTTCTGTTATAGTCCTTAAAAAATAAAAAAAAAAACGAGTCATTTCTCCTTTTTGAAAATAAATTCCATCATGAAATTTTCGGTTTTATGCCAAGTTTGTATATAGTTTTAGACAGAAGGCGACAGTGACGTAATTGTTACGTATGCAAAAACATTTCCGCAAGGGAGAGTTACCGTACCTCCAACACACGAAGGACATCACTATGTGGGTACTGCAGTCCTTGGCAACACGAGGGGACGAACAGAATCAAATCACGGTGCAGTGGGTATACACTTTTAATGCCAAATATTCATCTGAGGCAGTCCCTCAGTTAAACTGTTGTTTACCGCGAAACTGAAAAAAAAATGGGCATGCGGTTACCTGCAATTTTCTCCTTCCCTTCCCGTGAAATCACGAAATATCATTGTCATTATAGCAAGCACATAAACAGCCATTCTCCTTGAAATAGCCTATCCTTCATTCATGCAATGCAATACATGCAATATCGTAATACCTTTTTTTTTCATCGGTGTGCACAATGTGTACGTTAGGCTAGGCTCGTTTTTTAGGCGATACGGACCCACTGGCATTGAGAAAAACATCCGTTGTCAAGTGAGCTGTTACCTCAAAAGGGTTGAGCGTCGATCGTGATATACACATAACCACTCTAATGACCAAATTGGGCATAGCCACTCTAACGACCACCTAGGCATAAGCACTATAATGACTACATCGGCATAACCACTCTAATGGCCACATCGGGCATAACCACTCTAATGACCTCATCGGCATAACCACTCAGTCTAATGACCACATCTACACAACCACTCTAACGGTCACATCGGGCATAACCACTCTAATGACCACATCGGCATAACCACTCTAATGACCACATCGGCATAACCACTCTAATGACCACATCGGTCCCCAACAGCCTAAGGGAATGTATATATGTATTGTTGGCAACTCTTGGCAACATGAAGTGCCCCTCATATTAGTTCAATCGAATAGTTTGGTTAATATTATGTACCAACAATTATAGTACCTAATGCTGCTTAGGCAGTCTCCCCGATTTGAGCGACATGTTGGTGAATATCATTACTTTGAAACGATTGCTGATTTCGACGCCAATAAATCGGTCAAAGACGATAATGTATTTCGCTGCTGTTAGATAGGACTATACAAAAAGGTTTGGGTATAATACATTAAGGCTACCTTCTGTGCTAAGTAGGCTCACCTAGCAAGTACCGTAAATATGACAAATGCAGAATTGGTAATGCGCATGAAAATATGGGTGAACATGACGAGACGGTAACGGTCACGCGATGTGGACTGGAAAATATATTTGAAGACATTTTCTGCATGGTAGAACAGAACATAGAACATGACATCCAGGTGAGAATTGACTGTAGGCCTATTTACCTCTCACCTGTATGGCGTGATAGCCCGATATACCGTAATTGTTAGCGTAGGTACCTCTCAAGAAGGGATAAGCGTGTATGATATCATGTGAGGATTGGCTGCTCTATCCACTTAGTCCACACAGAATTTCCATAATGTGCTAAAAATCATGTCTCGAGAAAACCCTTTTCTGCATAGTAAGACATGAGATGATATCGAGTAATACCATCATGGTTAGGGGGCTTGTTCCTTCGATGAAACCTTATCATGTATGATATCACTTACAAATTGGCTGCCGATAGAGCAAGGTGTCACTGAATATTCAGAGATGTTTTAAAATTACGTAATTACTGTCCATGAAAGACGGTTGCTGAACAGCTATCCGTTCTCATGCAAATATAAACTATTCAATTCATTTTCACTGACGCTCAAATAGAAGCTGTTTCACTTGCCCGTCTTTTTTGCGTCAATCAATTCAGATTTTTTCCTTTTACTGACCCATACCATGCAGTGATAAAGAATGAAACGGTACCCTTAAGTAGAACTGAACTGCCTTGTGATCTTTTGGAGAACTTCTTTTCCTATACCGGTGTATTTTTACGGGATTTCGGTTGGTGCGTGAATGTAAATTACAAACCGAAGTTCAGATAAGATGGCACAAGTAAGTTTTGAATTTATATTTTATTACTTTTAGCCCCACATAAAGCCCTGTATAAAGTGGATTTACTTCGTCTGTGTGGTTTCATCCACGTACATTATGGAAGAAAAAGCTCCTTGCAATTTGCGGGGCTGTGATTTCTGTAATGTTGTTAAGCTTTTGAAATTCGGCAACATACAGTGCTTTTGGATAGTTTCGCAATGAACGAGGAAGGCTCTAGAAGTTTGAAAGACAGCTATACAGCCTACATATAGAGAAATGTGGGGAAATATGAACGGATAGAAGATGATATTGGGGTACCGGTACTTTCGCTATTGTTTTGGGCTAAAACATACAGTAAATTTTAAGGCTCTATTTAGAATCAGTGACCACCATACAAGGTTATTGATGATGGTTAGGATTAAGTATTTAATGAGACTCAACCAAGTTGAATGTGTAAAAAGCTATTCAGGCCTAGGCTAGCTTTAGTTTAACCTAAATAACCACCAATCATGGTTACAATTGAGAGTAAGGGTTAAGTTTAGGGTGAAATTCGGCAAAAACAAGGATTTAGGAAGAGTACGTCACTTCCGGTCACTGATTCTAAATTAGTGCCAATTTTAAATTGGAGCTAAGGAAGAGGATTCCTTTTCTACGACTTTTTTTTCTCGACTCTTGTCGTAATCGTAAGACGCCCAGAGAGTGCCGAATTTTTCGATAATTTCTCGTTTAATTCACTGGATCATATATTCCTATTTAGTTTATCTAACACCCCAGTCACCATTAAGTCCCGATGGGTTTACAACTATAGTAACGGAGGCTTTATTTAGGCACTCTCGGTCGGGCGCCTGCAGATCTTCTGCCCGATATCGGGTCATTTGCCTGAATCGGACAGGCGCCGGGCTCATTTTAATTCGGAGTTAAAATCAGTTCCGACGTTGGGGAGCGATATAGGTCATAGCCTACCAATCGACTGATGTACCCACGATGAGCGGCAGAACATCATGGCATACCTTCCGCGCATCTTCTATATCATCCGGTCAATATATCAGCTTAAATTAATCGGTCAATATATCTGCCGGGTGCCGGTCTGGATCCCGAATGGGTGACGGACGGGCCCGGAATTGCGGTTAGCCGACTACCTGGGGACGGGTCACAAATCGGTTTCGTAATCGGCCGGTGTCCGGCCGATGACTGGCCGGCCACCGATGAGAGCCCGTCCATATCAAAGCCGCCGTTACAGTTGGTTGATTACATCTGCTTCACGTGCAGTGTTGCCTTGTGATCCTGAACACTAACGCGAAAGCCGTGCGACCTGGTGGTGGGGAAGCAGACACGATGGAAAAGAGAAGTGTACAAAGAGTAAAATTTAGAGTTAACAAATAGTGAGAATTGACTCCAAATTGAATAAGGCAAACACGAACACGTTCTGTCCATGTTAGGGTTCATTTCTGGATACCGTTACCAATTTCATTCCTCTCCAGTTTATAATATTTTTGTTGCACCTTTCATTTCTGCTTGAACGATTTCAGTGCATTGCAATACAAAGTTTCTATCAAACGCCTTTCATTTCTTCCAAAGAGCAGTCATTTTTAACTTCATTTTGGACATAACTATTGACATCTTCGTTTTGATGGGGAAGGGCTTTATTTTATTTACTGTTACCGAGAGACATCTCATAAGCTTTTGTGATATTTATTCTATGAAGTAGATTCCTGTCATGCATTTGCATCTTCGAATAAACTCAGCAAGAGTACGGTCATCGCCAACAACGTTCTCCCAATCCTTCAGTATTTCGATATGTACAACTTTACAATGCATTGACAGTGTGACACAGAACTGCTCGCGGTTACCATGACTGCACACTGCCATCATCAACTGATGAACTTGTTCGAAGTCTGCACGAAGTCTCTTTCCTTTAGGGCTGTACCGGAGGGGAGGGGGAAGTTCCCAGCCCTTTTCCCTGTCGTCGTCTCGTCAGCCTTGTACTCGCACCCCACCATCTTTTAAAGGGGCTCATTGAGTTGATATCAGTAAAGACTGCGGTGATTTTGAAATACACAAACACACGACAACAGTCACAATCAGCATAATTAATCAAGTTTCACATCCAACAGTTATATGAAAACTCAATTTTTTCGAATTTTTGACCATTACTCGCTTTGATTTTTTGCATGTGAATGTACTAATGTGAAAATGTCTGGTCACAAAGTTTCAAAAACCAAATTTAATCGTTGGTTACTCACTCATTAATGTTCCAACGTATGTAAAACTTTGGGATCCTTTTAGTTTGACTGTTTGTCATTAGTATGTGAAGGAAACTTGACCGGCTTAGAAAAATTGAGCGAATTTCACAAAACAACTGAATGAGCCTCTTTAAGCCGGGGTCTTTCTTTGCGCCTGCCTCTCTTTTGCTGTCACACCAAAGCAAGTAACTACACCTGTTATAAAGCACTCGATGGGTGAGGGAGGGGGGAAGAGGGTCTATAGTTCTCAACGCAATTGTCATGGTCGGTTGATGTCTAGAAATCGAACGAATTAGCCAGACGAAGTCTTAAATGATACATAGGCATAAGGTTTTGCTTCTTGTTTTTTAGGAAAAGTCATAGTGTGTTCTGAATGAAGAGCGAATTATGTTATTGGTGATAGTATTACGATTGTTGATATTATTACGATATTCTTATCGTAATAATCTAAAATATATTATAAATAGTAATATCGTAATAAACCAGTTCAGAATGAGAGTTAGTGATATAGGCCTAATGTCAAAGGTCTAAGGGATAGAAACCAGATATGCACGAATTTTTTTTTTTTTTCCCCGAAGCTCGCCCCAAGAAGTTTCCTAATCCTGTTAATCCTGAAACTTTACAGATATTACCACCAAGTGTGAAAATGAGACTGTAATCAAAGAGCGAATTGGTCCACATTTCAAAGAGATCTGAACGTCTGAGTGAAAACTGTAACCGTACAGTAACTATATGAGCACATTGTCTCGTTTACATATTCCGCACGTTGTCCTTCTGAGCATGCGTGTTTGTAACTATATGAACTGGCCTATTAGTCATGATTCCTATGCATACATGATCATGTGTTGTATGTAACATGAAACACCACCCAAAGGTTTAAGCTTGTTCAGCATAAAAACTTGAACAATCACATGGGAGTCGAATTGATATCGAAAGTTGGCAGGAAGGAGGTGGGGGGGGGGGGGGTAGAGGGAGTGAAATCTGACCTAAACTGGTCTTCTGTCAGTGACGTAATGAGACCTTTTAATGGGGGGGGGGTGAAGATGTCGCAGACATAGGATTTAAGAGGGGGGTAAAGCAGGGAGCCGTCCATCTAAGCAAAGCGTCACCATTTTCGATAAAAATACCTCTAAGACTCTTATGCTGTGGCCCTCAAGATATATTCATGAGTATGTCTTTTACGCAACCCCCCCCTTCCCTTAGCTTGAACATGCAATGTTGCTTGGTCAAAGGTTATCAGTGTTTACGTGAACTCTGCAGGTAGACATTGTTGGCCTTTAATCAACATTCCTCCTGCAAAGTTAGCAAAGGATAGGCATAAAACACACACTCATGAATATTATGTTGCATGCCACAACATCAGAAAAATTAACGGTTTTTTCTCTCTAACGAAATTTGCCATTGGCCGGGCAAATCATTTTTTACCACAAATCTGTTAAACAGATATGCCTCTGCTGGATTTGGAGAATACTTGAAACAGACACCATATAGAGACTCGGACATGAAAATAAAAAGAGAAAAGACAGGCAAAAACTGCATTAACCTACTTGTACGTTACTTCTGTCTAAATTTATCCGTACTTGAGAAAAAAAAACTACTGCATCGTTCCCCGTAAATAAAATACTGTTCTTTACGGTTCTATTAATGGCCTAGCTTGCATGTTACAAATGCTGGCACATAAATAAGTGCATGCAATATCCCGCAGTTCTATAAAGTCGATATTCATAGTAAAATTACCGAGATTTACGACTTAAAGAGAGAAAGCTGGCGTTGATTTGTGACTACCGGCTCTTTAGTATTTAAAGATTGGTTGTTTCTATATGGACAGGGTCAATTTCTACGTATGTGTGTCCAGCATCGCTGCTCTTTACCTGTATATAATGGCATTGGCGAACAGTGATCATCCCCACGTATACTATAGGCTAGCATGTCCCGAGCCATACAGAAGTCCTATATATCGGTATACGGTGACGGTTAAGACCCATAACCGTTATACTACGACGTATGTCGAGAGACACCAAGACACCGGTGTAAAGTTACATTGAAAAATAATCGTGAATTCTGCAAAGTGTTATCGAGCTGCACCGAGGCACCGGTACTGCAACGGTACCCCTTACAACGGTACACACCGATGCTAAGTAACAGCTGCTCAACACATAAGAATACAACGTGTGTGGAGATATGTCGAGACTCTGTATGGGTGTATGATGATATTGAATTAGTAATTTTGATACTGCCTCAGTGCACTATACCGGGTATTTATACGGAGGCAGTCAAAATCTTACACATGCTGCAGATGGACTCGAACGTACAGGCAACAACAATCTTCATACATTGAAAAATATTTGAAGTATTTTAAATGTGTCACTGAAGAATTCTATAGCATCATGAAATATCTTTTGTAAGGTTTTCGTTGGGAGAAAGTGAGTTTTATACACAACTGCCATTGTTTATTTTTCATATATTGCATAATGTGTAGTATTCATAATGACATAAACACCGGCGTCACACAATGTACAATTCATCACAAGTGGATGGGTTTTCTGCTTTTTTTGTCTATGCACGCAGAGATTAATCCGTGTATTCCGGTTAGCTCTGCTTTCCGTATTGGTCTGTTCGATATCACCCCTACGGGCAGAGGCGTTAGAGGTCGCTCTCCTCCATACCAACGACGTCCACTCAAGGTTTGAGCAGACTGACAAAGACGGCGGTGAATGTTCCAGGGAAGAGGCGGAGAACAACAAATGTTTCGGAGGCGTGGCCCGTCGGATGACGATGTTGAAGCGACTTAGAGAGGAAAACCAGAACACCCTTCTTCTCGATGGAGGGGATCAGTTTCAAGGTTCAAAGTGGTTCTACCACTACCAGGGCGCCGCCACTGCCTACTTCATGAATTTACTCGGATACGACGCTATGGTATGATTGTTGATTATCACACAATACACATAACAATAACAACAGCGACAACAACAAAATGGAAGAGTTTTTGTATTAACAGAAATCATGACGTGTTGTTTGGTACGTCTAGTACATGTACAATAATGTCTACCATAAATTCTAAAGTTTCAATTGTCAGTCAAGACTTCATTTTTTTTTTTGTCATTTACTAACCCACCTTTCCTTCCCTTCCATCGTAGGCTCTGGGAAACCACGAATTTGACAGCGGTATCGCCACCTTGGTGAGTTTTCTCAACAAAGTTACTTTTCCGGTGGTCAGCTGTAACATCGACGCCAGGGACGAGAGCCAGATTCAGGAGCTGTTTACCAAAAGCACAGTCTTGAAAGTAGCAGGAGAAAAGATAGGCGTAATCGGATACACTTACTCACTGACGCCCACTATATCAAATTCAGGTATGCCGATGTCAACCCTCTTAAAGTAACCTCTCTTATCAAAAGCGTGAAGAGGGTACCGAATCTCTCTTAAAAGTCGTTGCCTGGGGTCGTTTGGGGTTCTGAATGCCTCAAACATTCACAAATATTAGATATAGTCATTCTTTTTGTCTCATTCGTTCTATTTCATTAACATTTAGAATAAAAACCTGTATAGGTACGGAATATGGATTTTCTTTTCGCAAAACTGTTACCTTAAGTAATATGATAAGTGCGACTTTCGGAAATAGGAAGGTTCTCACAATATATGTGCATCGCGACAAACGTAAGTGTGAAGAAAAAAAAACCTGTTATAATAACAAAATAGTTGTCAATTTTCTTCACAAAGACAAAAAAATTATGATTTGGTGCCCTTATTAAGACCCGATTTTGTCGATTGCCTACCTGCATCTACTTACAGGTGAACTACAATTTGACAGAGAAATCGACGCAATTCAACGTGAGGTGGACCAACTGACCTCGAGTGGAATCGATAAAATAATCGCCCTCGGAAATTCCGGTTATGACATGGAGATCAAAATTGCCAGAGAGACAAGGGGCATTGACGTCATCGCTGGGGGAAACTCTTTCAAGTTCCTGTACTCCGGTGACTAAATAATCTTGACAATTTTTTCACGTGTGTGGATGGTCGACTTAATGTGGCTAAGGGGTTGACGGTGCCACGGAATGTTTAGTTAGGGCCACAAGTTAACCTCTACTGTTATCGTTTGGGAAGAGGGCGTGGTCATGTTTGCACATATACTCTGTTTCTTGACATCAACTTTTCGATTCGCGCGATCTTAGGTTGTTCTCTTGAGGAAGTTACGATGGCACCTGCCTTTTCCGTTGCAATGGTGGTGGTGGTGGGGGGGGGGGGGGCTCGAGTGGCGCCCATCATCAGTTACCCGCTAGTCAGCACGTAAGCGATAGTAACGCCACGAACAGAAACCTAACTTTTACTAAGTGAATGCATATTCACCCCCTATCCCTCTTCCCAATACTCACCCATGGGAGGGGGGAAGGGGTGCGCGCCACACCGCCTCTGGCACCTACCAGTCCGCACACTCTCTGTTTGAGAGAAATACAACTCCACATTTTTATTTAATTAAAGCAACACCTTCATCATATCAAACATTTTGCTGTACATAACCAAATTGACTTCCTGTAATGATCAAATTTTCTGGAGTCGTAACTAAATATATATAGCACACTGGCTGAATGTCATACGTTGCTCAGCTGCTTCATCTCCTGTTAACAGTTTTTCATCCATTCCACGTTCCTCTCCATTTTCCATGCAGGCAAACCTCCCACGGACGACGTGGTCACCGGACCGTACCCCACCGTAGTGTACCCCAACGATGACCACAGATCCGGGGACAAGGTGTTGTTGGTCCAAGATCCCACCTTTGGGAAATATCTCGGATTCCTCAAGGTTACATTTGATGATGAAGGTCGTGTCACGCATTACAGCGGGAATCCCATCGTGCTGGATCATACAGTCGAAGAAGGTGATTATAAAACCAGACAATATGGAAATCTAGAGGCGGACATAAGGACAATTTATTTTTCAAATTGTGGAGATACCGAGTTAGCGAGAGTCGGTTAGCTCAACAATTTGCAAACTTTTGTCGAGATGACGAGTATTTTTAACTAAGCACGGTATCTCAGAAAGAAAGTTGTCTATATGTCCACATGCCGATATTTGTAACCTGGCATCTTGACGCCTTGACGAATTTCTTCTCCATGATGTCGCGTGAGCCTAAGTCGGTACCTCGACAAATTTCAAAAATCTGAGGAGATAAACAAATTATTTGCAAGACCGACTGGTATCTCGACAATTTCACTTTTTTTTTTCATTGGTGTATAGTTGGGGTGAGTCGTTAACTCGACAATTTGCAAAATCTTGTCGAAATAACAAGTAGTTCTAAGACAACACCAGCATCGCTGAGGCCAAATCCGTACCCGGGTACCCGCCATGTAACGCCATGTATCTTACCATTGGGGAGGGGGTTACAATGAAGTGCCCTTAGTTGCATACATGCTGAACTTGGACACACGTAAAATGCACATTTAGTGGGAATTTAGATGTCTTGATATATCGTGTCGGGTTACCTGCATACCCGATGCAAACACTAATTAACATATTCCACAACCTGACACTAAAATGACTTTTTATTTCAATCTGTAATTCCTGTGTAAAGAAGAACAAAATGTAAAAAAGTTGAGGTTGACGGAAGAAATTAAGGCCTAAATATGAGGTGTTTTACACATGTAACCACTCTCGAGGTACTACTACTCTCTTGCCGTTGGTTGTGCTTACGGTCAGCACAATTCAAAACCATGCCACATTTTCTGGCTCACCCGTATAGGATGCTCGGAGAATTCAGGAGGAACGATTAACAGATCTTTATTTTTTTGCTATATGTTTTGTATTTATTTCCTTTTTTCTGTCTTCCTTTCTTTCACAAGATGCCGAAACACTCGCAGAGATCAAGGAATGGGGAAATGCCGTCAGACAAGCTTCGGATGAAGTCATAGGCGATACGTTAGTCCATCTAGATGGAGAGAGGGACAGCTGCCGTCTGGGAGAATGTAACCTAGGGAACGTCATAACGGACGCCATGTTGGCAGCTCACGTGACCTCTCAAGGTGAAGACGGTTGGAGTGACGTCGCTATAGCAATCTTAAATGGTGGCGCTATCAGATCTTCCATAGATCAAGGTATATACCAACATTCATGTTGTAAAATGTATCCTAATCACTGTGATAGTATTTGTCAGTCGTTCATTGACAATTGACTTACAGGGTAACAAGTATTTTATGGTTTCAATATTCCCACACAGGGACTATTCGCAATGGTGACATCACAAACGTTTTGCCTTTCATGGATACAATCGATACGGTAGAGCTTACCGGCCATCATCTGATGGAGGCACTGGAACACTCCGTGGAATATATAGATCAAATCAAACTGCCTGGCTTCTTCCTGCAAGTTTCTGGTAAAAATCGAGACTCATTTACTGAAACACGTTTGTTTGTCAATATATTCATTAAAATGTACCTAAAGTCCAGAATTTACAAGAAAATATTGTCTTTGAGGTTGGAAAATAAATCCTTATCATCCATGTCACACCATCATAGTTTGTTTCATTAATCAGATATAGAATGTTGAAAGGTATTCCCTTAATTTAAAATTTCACATCATTTGTGCATTAATCTGTGATGTCCGTCTTGAACAACTCACATTACCTGCTTTTAGTTCCTTTTGAAATTAAAATGTTTTGTATAATCTTTATCAAAAGTTTGCTTCTATTGTGAAACATGCCGTATGGAGAAAGATTATAGAGTCAAGTCGCCCCATAATAGTAAGGCAGTGATCATATTTCGTGTCAAAGGTGAAATGAGTTTCAAAAGACAAAGAAAGCAAAGTAAATCGAGCAGTACAAGAATGACATCACAAATTAAACTACCATTTAACATTGAGAGAATATGCGTCAAAATTTTATCTCTCAGCTCAGAGATAGCCTAGGAAGATGGGAACCAGATCATTTGAATTCATTTTAAGCTTTGCAACAAATATTTTTGAAGTTTTTGGCTTAGGGTAACTCTTTAATTATTAATCTAATCCAGAATTAATATGTGTTGTAACTTGGGAGGAGCTTAAAGGTGGATAGGATGTTGTGACGTGCGTTTTACATAACATTTTGCACTTTCTATCTCCAAGTCGGGTATAATCTCATGATTATACAATGAACAATGGCAAGTTCTTTCAGAGGTGAAAAAAAAAGGTATTTTGAACTTTCTTTGTATTGACGTCCCATATATAATAATCTAAAAGTATTAATGCCTCTTCACAGTTTTGCGTATGGAATGTTGCTATCAATGTCTACTTATAGAGTGTAACGTAAATTATGTGAAGTGACAATTACTATGAGAGTTTTATAGGCAAACTGTATAAATTACCAGAAATTATAGTAACAAATTACCCTTTCTAGTTGTTTTCTTTTTAGGTAGATTACAAGAAAAATGAAAGAAAAAAGAAAACATTCTTTGGAAACCCTTTTGCCAAAGATTTTTCGTTTTCTTTACAGACAGTGTACATAGATGCATTGCAAAATATTTTACATTAATTTTAATATACTTTTAGTGTACAATTCCACCAAAAGAATTATTCTGCTGACAACTTACTTGAAGTGCTTCCTACATAAAAAAGCTTAAAGACAGATTCTCGTCTAGCCAGACATTTCGTTTCCCGCAACTATATAGGCTACTTCAAGCCCCACCCACAGCTGTTTTTATTTAGCTTCTCCTTGTGAAAAAAAATACAAAAAACACGCTTGTTACTTAAAAAAGGATCTTCTACATGCTGAGCATTCAAAATACACAGACCACTCGCTTTGCATGATGTGTCATACAGGTATGAGATGACCTGCATCTTTTGAATGTCCTTAGTCTGATGTCAATCAAAAAGCAGTCACCAATTTAAGAATTTTTCTTTCCCCAAAGTAAAAATAATTCTTCGGGTGATCGATATCTGTCTTAAAGTTTTCAATGCTGTGACGTAGAAAAGCTACCCCGATATCTTGTTCGTAACGAGCCCGCACAACGGACGTGTGTTACTCATTCATCAGCTCTGACTGCAGTTGTTAAATGCAGTAAGTCATCACCCCGAGCTGTATTTTTTTGGCTTCCGGATAGCAGAATTCGTAACTGGTTCTATTATGGGATTTACAGCAAATTTGAAAGATGCAGAGTAGCTCATATTACACAGTGTACACAGGGATCAATCGCTTTGATTACACATGTGGGAGGGACTAGACGTAAGTGGTTGGGAGAAGTGAAACTGTCTGGGGTGATGAGTTTTTGTCTCTAAGGTTTGAAGGCCTGCGTTAAACGGCCATACGTACCAACACCTGCTGGGAAGGTTAGTTCGTAACTGAAGATGCTGTTCTTTGAAGAACGTCTACAGTCAAGACAGATTTTCAACTGCCATAAGACTAAAAAACGATATGAGACACCACAACTTGCTGTGAAGTGTTTTTGTTGTCCTTGAAAATGAAGTGCTTACATCTAACTCAAAGGTAAATAGGGCGTTTAGAATACACCAACATGACATACAAAAGAAAAAAAACTTTAATCATTTTTAAACCATCCAGTCTCATTAATAAACACCCGGCAAAGCCTCATCTCTTCAAAACATTATGCATGTGATGAGTAAGGGAAGATGCATCATTTGAATGTTGAAAAGTTTGGGAGAACAAATTAGTGTTGAGCAACAAATAACTGAAATTCTATCTGTGAGAAGCTCATTTCTCGAAAAGAAGACTACTGTTCTTCCTCATTTTGAATAATCTATCATTCAACGTCCTCAAACATTGGTTTTAAAAATATGGATTTTTTTTCTAAAACAAAAGCCATATTTCCCTTTAACTGAAACTTGACATCAACGAAAAATCAGATGAAACTAAAATGTTGTGAAAAGACTAAAGGTTACGACTTTAACAAGTATCGTAATGTTTCTTTACTGAGTGAGTTGAGATTGTAAAGACCCGCTAAGACCCAATCATTTGTTTCGACTTTTCGGTATGATAGCACAGATACCGGTAATGCAATGCAAATACAATGCAAACATAGAAATGCTTTTAAGACTCATTAACTTTACAAACAGAACCTGCTATTGAAATCTGATTCTCACCAATAAAGAGAGAAAATTCTATGAAATGTAAAATTTTAAATTTTAACCTTTTTCATCTATTTCGTTTTGAAATCTCTTTAATTTCGTCAAGTTGTATTATATCAAGATATTCTGTGCCTAACGTCAGTCATTTTTTATGACTGGAAGGTATCGTTTACCACACATTCGACGTGCAAAAATTTTTATCAGTGACGTCATCATAAAGCCACCGAGAGACTGATTTTGTCATAACCAATATAGTTATTTGCTATTTTTTTTAGGCTTACGGATTGCATATGACCTGAATAATGAACCGGGGAGAAGGGTTGCGTCGGTCGAAGTACTCTGCTCGGATTGTCAGGTCCCCGTCTACGAGCCCCTGGAGAGGGGACAGACGTACAAGGTGGTGCTTACGTCCTACCTGGCGAGAGGTGGTGACGGGTACCGAATGATCAAAGACAACAAACGTGAACAGAAGACTGGTATGTGGAAAATTAAATGTGACAGGTTTGGCGCCAAAATGTGGTCTTTGTCAAAAGGCTGTATTTAATGTAAAAAGCAATCTTTCGTATATTCTATTTCATTGATGAGGTGCGTTTCCCCGGTTCCGTTCATAGCAAGGTGTACATTATAGAATTAAGCGAATGGGCAAGAGGTATCTTGCGCTATAACTTCCATCAGAATGAAGACAAGTGCGTCCTGTTAGTCTGTTAGTATGTGCATCCTTTAGTTGGACTACAGCAAAAACAAAAAGAAGCTCAATGTACTTTGAGAGACTTCTTTTATTTTCTTTTTTCATATTTTCGACACTTGAACTCTAGCATGGTATCAACATAAACACATCTGACCCAATTTTTTCTCATACCATTTGGCAAAACCTTCTGGTAACTATTTCTTATCCATAACTCTTATGGTCAAAAGAGGATTGACCGTACGATTTTTTTACCAGTAACAACTCGCTCTATTAGATTCGGACGACCACATATCCTTTAAGATACTTTTGCCTTGTAACAGCAGGACGTTTCCCACATTATTACGTTAAGTATTTCTAATCGTTTTTGTTTGTTTTATTTCTCTTCCCCCCCCCCCATACCATTTGTTTTGTTTTTAAAGCGTCTCATTGAGTTAACATAGATACGTTTGTGAAGATTTTCAAGAATACAGCGACATGACAAAGCTTACATATAACGTAATCTCGTTTCACAGCCAATACAGTTACAAAAGCTGTTAAAGGTTTTGACTTTTTGACCCTGCCTTGTGGCTGTGTGCATATTAACTAATTGAGAAATTGTCTGGTCAAGAATTTTCAACAAACCATCGTGAACCGTGCGTTATTTGTATGCAGTTACACATGAGGTACATTCTGGTTTGATTATTTGACATTACTATGTGAAAGAAGTTTTGACGGGTTTTGAAAAATTTGGTAAAGTAACGAGACAGAAATCCCCCCCCCCCCCTTTAAATGTCGTCTGCGACGTTTTGTTTTAAAATTCTGCTCTATTTAATTTCCATCTCAGGGAGACTGGACTCGACTATACTCAGTGAATACATCAAGAGGAGTACCCCCATCATTCAAGGGTTGGAGGAGAGAATTAAAATCACCGGCGATGTACCATCTAAATCTACCATCACCGAGTCATCTTTACTACTCAGTCTCTCAGTCAGCATTCCCGTCGCCATCGGTCTGAAAATCTTTCTCTAAACTGGTTACCAGTCACATTCTCTCAGAACCGCCGTGTCGATTTCTCGCGACATCGCTCATTATCCATCCACGGTTGCCATAACGACGGTTCCCCCCCCCCCCCAAACAACCTCAAGAAAAGTCGCTACAGTTTCTATTGGTAGCCTAAGCTGCGATCTGCATGCAAATCTCTACAAAAACGAATGTAACTATAGGAAGAAAAATGACATTTATGAGGTCTATCACGCTACCCCGCTACCTGTTTGTTATATTTATGTCACCCGTTTGTTATATTTATATCAGAAACAACCAATGCAATGATGAATTTACTTTATTCCCCACCCCCTCTTCTTCCCATATTTTCAAAATAGTATTTAAGTATTGTTATCATAGATTGGATAAATTGTTGAGTGTTATAAAACTTGTTCAGAAAGAAATTGTGGGAACTATTGTTGTTGAAATATCATTGACGTAATCAGAGAATGACAAAACATAGGACAAAGTATTGTGTGGCAAACAGCAAACACACAAAGGCTGATATGAAATGGAACTTTGAAGAGTGTTTTACTGTTACTGTAAATAGTTGCATGGGACTAAGATAATATGACTAATAAAATAATATGTTTGGAATAAGAGATTTCATTCTCTTCGAAAGATAAAGACAGAAAGTTTTAGTTAATTCTATAATAGGTTGTTCAACCAAATGGAGCAAGAATACGTTGTTTTTAATTATTAAAATATTTCTAATTTTTGTATCATTTGATTGTATAACATTTATTTTATTTCTTTCGTGGATCTTTGTTTATCGACTAGTCATCTGAATCGGAAACGATATTTTCATTCACACAAGTTGGGAATGATTAATTGAAAGAATACATAACACTTACAGTGCAAACAAAAAGAAACGTCCGCATTTTACAGTAATACTTGAAATAATTATTCCAATAATTCTTTTTTTTTTTCCATGAATATATACATGCAGTCACTCGTACATGCTGGTGCAACTTGGTAAATTCTTCTTCACAATTCCATATTTTTTAAAATAATTATTATATTCGTCGTATTCTTAATTTACGCTTAACATTTATTCCTCTTTAAAAAAAACTAAAATAAAAAGAAAATGGGAACGAATCTGCTGGTGGGATGAATCTGAGGGGTTGGTTCAGCTAATGATTTTGAAAATTTTCATCCTCTGTGGGCGAATCTGCCAATCTGTGCGATTTTGAGTCGTAAAACTTACCACCACTTAGCTGAGATTCCTCTGGGTAGAGGATGAGCACATGGTAGGAAGAGGAGGGGGGGGGGGGCGGTAGATTACCGTTCCCAGGGTTCGAACTTCTTCGACCAATTATTGATAGGTTTCAATCGGAACTGATATAACTTTTTAAAGACAACTAGGTTATATGACTAATTGTAACCCTTTCCTCAAGCTATTGAAGATCGGTTTGCTTTTACATCGGGTATTTACCAGCGGTGATTGTTGGCCTATACTTTAATGTTAATTTTGTTTTGTTTTTTATATCCATATTTCTATGATTCTTGAACACAGTTTTATCAATTAAATGGTGATAATTCATTGTTGATGATGATAAATTAAATGTCACATTAAATTTGATAAAAAAAAATGTTGAGCAGTAATTCATATTTGCATTTTCCAAATTTATGACATTTGGAGGTCGCAGTTGTTTGTTACAAATGCGACTAAACAAAGACGAAGAAAGGCAAATTAAAAGTTTAAGATGGTAATAAAAGTAACAATCGAAAATTTCGTCTACTATTGACTTAGCTGTCGACACTTTTGGCTACTAATTCCATTTGTAAAAATTTGGAAAGTAACATTTCTTGGTTTGACGCACGATCTGTATTTATCCCGAGGAAAACAACCAACCTTTGAATGTGGCAATGACGTATGCATCATCGACGGGAAAATAACAAATCAGTGAATGATACAACGATGACGTATGTATTACCTGCCAATTGAATTCATTACCAAGGAACCCAAACTAATGAACATCCGAGCGATTATACGTGAAAACAAGTCTTTTCCCAATCTCGATTTACTCAACCGGGCACAAGGTGTTGTGGGATGCCTGGAAAAACAAACAAACCGTGTTCACCGTAGAGAGCGTAAAAATACTTGCACTTTTCCACAAGATTGTATCACAATCTTTTCGACAAAGAGGGATAGTTTAGACGTTATGCAACAGTCTCATACTGTGCGGCGCCATGCTGCGTCGTACGGCGCTGTACTGCGAACATTCGCCAACAAGCGCAGTACGGAGAACATCTTTTACCTCCCTAAAAACTGGTCCAAAAGCCGCCTCCCTGCGAATGTGCTGCGAACTTACTGCGACCATGCGAAACACGACGCAGCAGCTACTGCAAAGTAGTATTCGCCCGTTCCCCCCCCCCCCCTCCCAACGTATTCTCTACCGCGCCTGATTGAAACTGGCTGCAAACAAGTCTTAACATGTTTGCAGCACGACGCAGTACGGTGACTGCACACACGGATATCAACTATTCATACAACAGCCACCACACGTCACGTTTTTATACGCTTGTGGGTATGTCTGACTGCAAACGACATGAGCCGATAGTAGCAGTACATAGCAAAACGTTCACAGTAGATTGCCGAACAGTCTGCATACGTTGCATGCCCCGTAGCAGCTCAGGCTCCGACCGTGTTGCGCACGTTCGCCGTCGTTCACCGATCGACGCAACACAGCGCAGTACGTTCTGCAAATAGTTGCACGTTCTGGTTTGCAGACCATTCGCATTACATCACAGTGCAACGCAGTACAACGCAGCCAAGTTGCAGTACTGTCTTCGCCACACTCCAGCCCCGATTGTAGACGGCACTAGTTGCAAGCAGTTGCATGCCATTTGCAATTCCAGGAGTTGCAGTACAGTCGCAGACACATTTTTTCGTAGTGTGACCGAGGCATCAGACACACAACAGAAAGTACGAAGCTTTTGCATACTTGTAGTTCGTGTAAAAACAAAGCATTTCAAATTCTTCAAACATAAGCTCATTTTTTTTTTTTGGGGGGGGGGGGGACAAGTGTTGTAAGTACCGCAGTGTGTTTGTTTTGTCTTCCTACGCTGAGGACAAGCACATGCGCAGTCGAGATTGCGAAAAGCTTATTGTACGTAAACGAATGATATATCTTCTAAGTCGTGACGTTTTGCAACAACACGACAGCAATTGACAGAAAGGACGGAACTAATGAATATGCAGAAGACGTGACGAAAACGATTCTACCCTGAAGACCAGGTGCTATTGGTGAATGCTTCTCCAGGTAATCGTTCACAACAACAGAATCCAGTCTCCCTGTTGAAAAAACACAAAGCATCTAATTACAAATGTATTAATAGCGCAACCGTCAGGAGGAAAAAAAAATGAGAAATCAAAGAGGTAGAGAAAAATGAATTCAGAAATTTGTGCATTTTTAATTTTTCTGGTATAGATTACTGTGTAATGGTTGCTGTTTGTTCGTTGCGGTTCCGAACGACGGATCCTGTTATTTCAGTTGGTTAAAGCTCTATTTCGGAGACACCGATAACAGTATGCCACGTTGCTGAAGTCACTGTGTCAAACTAATGAATATTTAGAGAAGGCAGCCGGTCCGTAATATTTCGTTCCTGCTTATTAAATACAGGAGTGATACATCTGTAAGGCCACTATTAGCTGATTGGACTGCATTTCCTAACCCATGACGATGTCATAGAGTTGCATTTTTTGTAATAAGTTCCGTCAAAATGTAACTCTTACGTAAGACTAGATGAGGTTGAAATTGCAGTCCATCGTCACAGGTTTTACACATATGTACGACTTTTCGAGCACTTAATGAGACTGCGTACTGGAGAGGTACGCATTTTTGACGGAGCTAACCGCAAGAAAATGTTACTCCCATGACATCATCACTGCAAATTCATCAGTTGTCCAAGATGCCTTTCAAGGTTTTAGCTACTAATCTAGAAGAACATGATATTAATTAGCTGTCTCGAGATAACAAACCATTAGCAAGCACGTCTACTTGTGACGTTATTTTGTAGCGCGATGCAGGAGAAGTTCTCGGGACGTGATTGGTTGACAAAGTGAAACATTCTCAGGGCAAAATCATGGCAAAAATGATCGTTCAAGGTAACAAGTAAGTAAAAGATTTGACATCAATATTATATTGTTTTCTATTCTATAGAAACTACCCTTAAATCTTTATTTGTATTTATTGGTATTTTAGTTGTACATGATAGAAAGGTAGCGAAACGAGAATGCGTATCTAGCAGTGGGCACCCATGCATAGTTTCTAAGTTGGTCACGTCATTGTACATGTTACGTTCAATAACTTTATAATTTTAATCATTTTCAAGTTGTGACTGTAAGCTTCCAGAAAAATACTGTAGTAAGTGATGTTGTAGTAGGTGACTGTAGTAAGTGACGTTTACCATGGCCCAAAAAAGAAAAAAATGATACTAAAACCAAATTCATAGTCATAAGTTTGTCGAGGCCAATGAGTATCCGCCCTGAATCGTGGATGCGAAACGTATCGAAGTCGAAAAGGGCCGTGGGTTGTAGAAGAAAGATATGCTTGAAAACCGTTGCTTTTTATTTGCAATTTCATTAAAACAAAGGAGAAAACCAGAAGATGTGATGGGTACTTCAAGAAAAAGACGATTACAACGTTTACATGTTTTGACATCCTTCTAATAAATGGACCTAGCCAAATGTTAACCGCTTAAGGCCAATGTCTTAGTTCCGTCTAACTTTGGATTGTCCCACACCAAGTTTGAAATGGTAAGGAGAGATCGTTGAGTTAGGGCAAAAGTCCCTACAGACTTTGATGACTTTACCTGATAATGTTTAGTCCCGTCCATTTATTTGGAGGATGCCACTATATGTCACCTTCCTTTCTTGGAGCATGGAGGTCCCTGCTTGGAGTAACCGTCATTTATTCTGATTTTCTCCTTTCACGAGTTTTCCAAAATTGTTGACGGACAAAGAACTATGATGTTCTCAGTCAACAAAGCACTGCACTTCTCGACTTCCGTAGGAATTTTTTTTGTTTTGTTTTTTACAATGGGCACCTTTTGGGGCAAACTACATCCTCAGTTATACAACGCAAGGCAAATTTACGTTAATTATGGAAAGAGTGTTTCTTAAACCAGTCTGATTTGAAAAATTTTGTACGCATTTCTTTTTGTTTATCTAAACCCTCAAAACAAGCCGTTTTTTTCTTTGTTACCAAGTTAACTTTACGATTTTTCATACCTACGACCTTCCTGTTCATGTTTTCCGGTATCATCGTGTAACCGTCACCGCCTTCACTGAGAAAAGATTGCATGACTACTCGGTATATCGCTTCGGTGTCCAAGGCCTCGTAAACCGGTATCGGACAATTAGCGCATCGAACTCTGACATCCACAACACGCTGCGACGGCGGTTTCGACAGATCGTACGTCACATAAAGACCTATAAATGACGAATTAGAAAAAAAAAGAAAGAAAGAAAGATAGAGGTGTAATTGTTTGAAAATAAGACAAAGAAGTTTATAAATAAACAAAGTAATTGTGCTTCATGTCAAAGCGAAGTTTGGGATTTAAATTGATGCAAATGGTATTACAATTTAACTAGTTCTGAAAAAAATTGCGTGCATATCTTCAATCTATACTTGGTGATGAATCCTTGCTGATGAATCGGAGGTAATTTATCCTATAATGGAACAAGATTTCCGGGCGGCAAATTCTCGTTGTGGTAAGTCCCCCTAGTTTTGCTTTTCAATGAGACAAAAATTACTAAAAATATTTAAAGAAAAAAGATGTAATCCATTTAATGATGTCTACAAGGGTCTCCAGTTTGTACTAAATGTTACGGTCGCCGTTCTTGCCAATACTCTGCTGCTTGTCTCTGGAATGACCTCCCTGTTACAGTTAAAGAAGCAAGAACATTCGCAAATTTCAAGACCTTACTTAAATCTTACCTTTTCTCCAGTCTATGACTTTCATCTTTTTCATTTTTTTTCTCAGCGCAAAGAGACTTCAGTGTGTTTTGCGCTTTATAAGAACCGTGTATTATTATTATTATTTGATACATATATTTGATCAAGAATGGTCATCCCTTAAATTACAATGATGGCGCCCTCAATTCCCTATTTTAGTGTGTAAGTTAATGAGAGAGATAAATGGTGGTATGGGGGGCATGCAGGGATGTCCACGTCACTACGCGATCCTTCGTGATCATGCTAACCGTTATCAGGGCAGAGTTTAAAAATCCGTACCCTCCACATCGGGTAGAGTAACATTTACACATGAAAATTTATATAAAAATTAAGTGTCAAAGTTGGTGCCCAAGGTTTGATGGTAAAGGAATTTTGATGTAGTTATCATACCTGAATATTGAAGGAAGTAACCTACTGGGTATGAGTTCTCATCCATGGGGTACTCCTCAACGGACCTCTCAAGAACTTGCAACAGATGATGTCCTCTGAGGTCAACTACATCGACCGACTTCTCAAAGGGAATCACCGTGCTGATGTAATTACCTTTAACTTCTCCTGCAAGAATAAGAAGGAACAACAATAACAAAAAAGTCAGATTTTTTTTCTAATTTTTGTAAAAACAAAAGAAACACACACACACATGCTAACCTGAAGAGGCTTCGAACCATTTTGAGGGGGAAATGTTAAAGATATATGACCGCATGACCTAAAATAGATGGGTAAGTTGAAGCACGAAATTTGGATGTTCAAAAACTGATGATTGTTTTATGACGTCACTCGTTGACGTCACTTAAAAACTGAAGGATTTTGCTGTTAAGGTATATTAAGTTCATCTCTATGTTGATAAAAGATGTTTCACGTTCCAGTGTCACCAGGTGATTACAGTGATTAAATTAGAGCGTTGGTCATCAGTTACTTTAGCAATGACAAAAAAAAATAGGCCATAAATGTCAGTCAATGCAGTACTGCCATGTAGGCTGTTGCCCCGAAGAGCGTTCGTTTAGATTCGAAAAATTAAACTCTTTAGCAACACTTTAGAAGCACCAGCTTTGGCTACCATTTTGTTTGGCATTTACATGCCGGGAAATGTAAAACTACTGACACTCATTTCTTACTGATGTCTGTGGTTCATTGTTACGTAATATACAGAGAGAAATGGCGTTGTATGGTGTTCATACCACCACTGGTGACTTCAGCACCACAGCCTCTTGCAATGCACAGGACTTGGTTTTACTTGATCTTTTAATAGAAAAGTGATAACGCTAAGTTCTGGAATAATACCAGGGGGAATGGAAGCCCGTATTCCACCAGAATTGATGATGGCTATGCTGACGTCACTCCAGCCGTCCTCTCCCTGGAACTCCACATGCTCTGAGAGGAGAGCGTCTGCCAGGAAGTTGCCAAGG
This sequence comes from Stichopus chloronotus, assembly GCA_021234535.1. NCBI lineage: Eukaryota > Metazoa > Echinodermata > Holothuroidea > Aspidochirotida > Stichopodidae > Stichopus > Stichopus chloronotus. The sequence goes on from CM037847.1 coordinate 9,568,084, forward strand.
TTACATTCTTTCAGACGACAGGAAGTGTATTCCCCGTTGAGAAAGGCGTAAGTCTGACCGACTACCCTTTCGCCTAATGCCCTTATCGGCACCGCCCACTCGTTGACCTCTGCCAACTTGGCGGGATCTGTAAAGTGACATACATAGTTATGTACACATACGTGAACATACAATGTTACGATCATGCATAAAATGTTACATAATTGCGAAATTTTGGCGTGCCATAACGTAACATTCGCGATCATACTTTTGGAATCTTGGGAGTTCGACGACGGCCTGATCATGTATAGAAATGTCCAGAAACGACTATCTCAAAGCGCTTCCTCTATATTCGGCACTTTGAACTACAGTCTCATTCCTTTCTTTGAACCTACCTTGTTGCCGCCAAAGAGGTCTGCTTTGTACACAACTCAACAGATTCAAAGGTATCGAGAACATAACGTTAGGATTCACGTTGCCAAATATGTCTGGGTTTTTTTTTTACAGTTTTCTTTTTACGCAGTGTAGTCATGGCAACGTATAACGAAGAACATTTTTCATCGAACATCGAGTTTCTCTTCGTGGTCCTGGAGAGAATTTTCTCTTTCTCTTCGAGCGACCTGGCCGACGAATGTTACCGAATTCAATAGACGGACCAGAACGGTTGCCTGAGTAACATTATGGTGCCACCCTTTCTCAGTATTAAGTCTGAGTGTTAAGGAAAGATCCCTGTAATCTCATGATGACTTTTTATTCTCGTGAAGTACAGTTTGTATACCTTGTAATTTTAAAGGTACCTGAATGAGACTAAATTACGTCGAAACTGAACTATAAGTTAAAGCAATACACCTGTATCATTTATTGTCTACTTCCGTACGCATTTATGTGTATTTTGTCCCTGTCGCTGTATTCCCCGACAGTGAAACGGTATTTATTTTATTTAAACAAGCCCTTGTCTATTCAAAAGAGCAGAAATGATGAAAGTAAAACTTCTCTACATAAACAGCAACTTGTTTCATTTATTTTGTCTCTGTAATAACTGATCGTATACTTTTTGTTTGTACCACCATCCCCACTTACTCACAACTCTCTGGACATCCCCCCCCCCCTTCCGTCGACCAAAAGCGATCAAGATAAATTTATGACGTCGCTAAGCTAACACTTTCGACTGAATTATGAATTATACCTTGGTTAATCGAAGAGTCCAAGCAGATCGGGTTGCCTTGATAATTCACGATTCTTCCATCCTCGTCGAAGGTGACCTGTAGAAGCCCCAGGTACATCCCGTACAGGTGTGGCGTATCTACCGTAAGGACGACAGAATCGCCCCCCTGATAAACGAGTGGGTACGGGCCGGTAACCTCGTGATCGGTGGGTGGTTCTCCTACGAAGAGAACAGAGTGGGGGGGGGGGGAGAATGGGGGGAGGTAGGTTGAGTAGATGGTCAGATGGAGAAGTTGAAAAACTGAAAGGTGAATTGATATAGAAATCTGATTTTAATATTAACTGGCTAGTATGGGAGTACATCTCAATATCAAAAGGACAAGACAACGTATTAACAATTAATTCATGAACATTCATGGAGTTCTATAATATTTACCAATATCGTAAACACCGTCAGATTCGTGTTCACTTTTTTGTCGCTTTGATACGCAAAATAGCTCATCAGCATACAATTTGTGATGTAAATGTATCTAAAATTCTATAATTTGTTACCAAAGTTAGTGAAAATCCTATAAAATCAATGACAAAAAGATGTCATAAAAATGAGTATATCTGAATGGGTTATTTGAGATTGCGTATTGATTAACACCTCGTGTGACGTCAGCCTTTTTTTTTTCTTTTGATAAATCTCAGAAAACGTCACTAGTTTACGTGCACGCTTTGCAACTAACGATGAAACATAGGTAGTGCATGGGGGATATAAACTTCTCTGCCATAGTAATGGTATTATTCAGAGTACTACGGTGAGCATGCGCAAAGAGTAACCGTATCGTGGAGGCGTTTCTCAGAGTCATCTACGTAGAGTGACGTCACATGAGATATTGGTAAGAAGATCGATCACCTTTAATTACAAAACTCTGATTACAACTTTAAAGGAGCATTCTTTTCACTTAAAACCTCCAAAAAGCTCACCGTTGTATAGGAAGGCATTCGCCGCATCACCGACGATAATATCTACGTCATTGAGTCCCCCTGCTAGATCTAACAAATTCACATTCGCCGGATTTCCGAGAACAATTATTTTATTTATACCAAGACTCGTTAGTCGATCCACCTCTTCCTGGATGGCAGGGATTTCTTCCGTAAATGTAACATCTCCTGTAAATTGTGGAACAAGAAGTCAGCAACTGTTGGGTCGTCAGATTTACAATGAATTTTAAATGAAAAAAAATGAATTAATAAACAATGGAACGAATGGGTGGATGAATGGAGGAAAATAGATTAAAATGTTGCAGTGACGGATCTCATGGATTGGTGAACTGACGAAGAAATGTGATCTGTTATTGCTTCTTTCACATATTATGGAACATCTTAGACGGGTTTGCAATTACGCGTATTCACTGAATAATTATCAGGATTTGCGAACATCCTGCAATGTTTGGAAGTTAAATTATACGGTACGTAACAAAGTCTAAGTCAACATACAATCAAGTTTGCAGTTATAAGCCTTTGGCCATTCTTAGGCCTTGCCTAGCTTAGCCTTAGATTACGTCAAGGTTAGGCCTAGCTTGTTGCTGCTATAGCCTATTTAATGAGCTGTCATGTTTACTTTATTTGTTAGCTCAGAGTTTTACACAAGGGTGACCCAGAGCCGTATCTACGGCTCTGGGGTAACCCTTGGTAGAGCCCCTAAAATATCCCCCCCCCGGAACTGTTTGAGTGAAAAGGAAAAATCAACAATGAGTCACATGTTCCTGTGAGTATGTTTCTCTTATTTCTATGTTAGCCCTCACCTACAAATCCTAAATAGCTATATGGGCCTGGACGAGCTTCCTATTGCTTGCCTGTTTTTACTTACATGCTTTTCCTTTCTGAACATCGAAAATACAGTAATCACTACATTATATGAGAGGAAACCTTAATAAACCTTTGATAACACGTCAGACCTTTTATGCTGCACGATAGGACAGGACGTGATATCCAGATGTACCATAAAGGTTAGGGTATGTCCATCTCCAGAAGACGTAAACATGCATGGTATCATGTGACGATTGGCTTCACTTCATCAAAACCTTATACTTAGACATTGCTTCCTATGTCTCGTCATTACTGTTGACAATTAGACGAAAAATAATTTGAACAACACTTATTTTGATGGAAGATTATGAAAAAGAAAAAAAAACATGACGTACCTGGATTTGAAACGACCGCTGTCTCCGTTGTGGTATAGCCCACTATTCCTACCCTTTCTTCTTCGAATTCTAACACGACACTTTTTGAAACCAGCCCTTCCATTTCTGCGACTTGAGTCACGTCCATGTTTGAACTTACGACCCTGAATTCGACCTGTTTCAGGAAACCGAGCAGCCCGTCGATACCGTAATCGAATTCGTGGTTGCTAGGGGCCTGAATGAAGGAAAAGCGGTTACGTTGATAACGAAAGTAAATTTGTTAGCCTGACGCCGTCTGAAATTACAATTACCTTGAAGTTAGTACACGAAGCAGCCCAAAAGACAGATTTTATTTTCTTTTTCATCTTTGTCAAAAAGTTGGGAACATATGATGTTCCACATGATCCACTTAACAAAAATGTAATTTATGAAAGAAACAATAATGTAACACGTCGCTCTGTATATATCTACGTACTAGGCACCTTAAGAAGCCAGTTATGCGAAATATGTCAGTGGTATAGCATATCGGTATTAAAATTAACCAATATTGAGGTGCATTTGGAAATTAAAGAATATCAAGCAGGAGTGGTCCCGGATGACACGTTAGTTAAGGGAAATACATGGACTGATTCTTAAGCTATAAATTAACATGAAACTAGGAAATGGAAAATGTTATTTTGCCAATAAATATGAATTTAAAAATGAAAAATTCTCGGTTACCATGGCATCGTACTGAATCCCGTTCATAAAATGAGCTGTAGCGTTACCGGCGTAGTAACTGTACCACTGGGTTCCCTGAAGATGATCCCCGGTGTCCAAGAGAATTGGATTCGGGTGTTCGGCTCTGATTTCCTTAACTCTCGTCGTTCTCCGGGCGACGCCGCCGTAACATTCCTTGTCTTCGGATTCGTCGTAATAGCAAGTGAACCCGTTTTCATTAAACTCCTCAAAATGTGCTCGAATGCTGTTGGTATGCATCACAGTGAGGTCAAATGCGATTACGTCACGCAAAGAGACGAAAATGACAGAAAGGAAAAGCAAACTTAAAACTTTTGCCATTTTTGCGCTTTTAAACCAAAAAAAAAAAAAACTAGTCGGTGAGGTCTCATAACTCGGCTTTCGAAAGTAGCTTCGCCGGCCACAGGAACCACACTTTGTTTGTGTGCACAGGTTGCGGTGAAAATCACACAGGTCCAGCATACATTATACAAGTAAAGTACGTCAGACTACATGTCAATACCAGAAGTAAGAACCACTGATATGCTGGATACAGTTTGTTTGCATTTTGCATTAATAAGTAATCGACAAAATTAAAGAGGAGAAAAAAAAAAACAACCGAAGAACTTATTAAAGTAATCAGTAGGGGGCAGCTCGATATGTTTGTGAAAGTACAATACGTGGAGTCATACAAACTGGACCCAGTCACGTGCATTGTTGAAATTATTGTTTACCAAACGTAGGACCAGTTTAAAGGTTACTCTCAATTCATATTTCTAACACACAAAGCTAGGCTCGTCATCGTTATCTCAGTCATAGCCATGATCACCATTCTCGACGTGATCATCGTTACTTTCATCAACTGTCGTCATCGTCTCCATTAATGTTATCATCATCATCAGCATCATCATTATCAACATCATTATCATCATCACCATAGTCTCCGCCATCGTTGTCTTTATCATCCTTATAAACATCATAATCACGGCATCACCATCATCATTATCATTATCATCATCACCATCATTATCATCATCATCATCATCATCATCACCATCATCACCATCATCACCATCATCACCATCATCACCATCATCACCATCATCGCCATATGGACATCGCTATCATCACCATTATCATTACCATCACCATCATCACCTTTAGTAATTACCATCACCATCATCACTTTCATCATCATTGACCATTGGCATTATCTTCAACACCATCATCAGTATCATTATCATCGTCGTCATCATCATTATTATGATCCTCACCAGCATCATCATCATCATTACCGTCGTCGGCAACATCTTCATCGTTATCATTAATACAGCCATCAATGTCAGGTCACATAATTCCAATAAAAGCAATGTACGACTGTAAAGCATGTTTTTTATACCCATAACTTCAAAAGTTTTACCAAGTTATAGATATTAACCTCAAAGAAAAAAAATACTTTTATGAAGTTTCAATAGACCTCTTCCACACGTAAATGTAATTAAGATGATTACTAGACTAATAATCTAGCATATTTTGAGAGCCTGGTGCCGATAATCTTGCTGAGTTCTGGTCTCTTCATTTGTGAGTGTGTATGCGTGACCCTACCAGTTAAACACACGTATCTGACACGCAGTGTATATTTGCTGCCCTAATATGTCTATGTGTATCTTAATTATCACCTAATCCATCACCAGTCTTTACTTTTCTGGAGGGCTATCTCCTGCAAATACCGGTAAAACTTTAAGAATCTTCAGTCAACATTTAAACGTCCGACCATTTTCGGAGTTTGTTTTTGTTGTTTTGTTTTGTTAGTGGATGGTCAATTGAATTCTACTGTCTACAAGGCTAAATTGTTTTCGTATATTATGGCACCTTCAGATAAAATGAATAGGAGTTGGTTCAGAGACGTAAGTGAATAACTTGCCCCATTTTATATCTCAGCAAAGGAACAAGCTATGAAGGTTGGAGCTGATGACTAGAAATGATATTTCCACCTCTGAAATATATTTTCTTGTAATTCCAGACTTTAGGTACGCTCTAAGCCACATGTTAACTAGTTGTGGTTGGGCGGCAGGGTTGCGGATACAGAAGAAAATTTTTGAAACATCAAAATAATCTGAAAATCGAACTTAAAAAAAACAAACATTAACAATCCCCACCATTTTACCCGGTACATTTGACAGAAACAGTGTTGTGAATATGCAACAACTTTCACTGATGACGTACGGTATCCGTTTTTTGTTCTTTTTTTTAGAGTATTTTGTTGTAACGGGAAGCTGAACGAAAAGGCTCGTCCGGTGTAGATCTATCATAGCAAATATTTTTTTCCGTTATGTATGTCGACCGTTCAGATTTTGGGCTATAGAAGGGGTGAAAGTTTTGAGAGGTGCTCCCGTAACGAATTGACAATGCTCTGACCGAACTCACTACGACTTTTTCGATTTCGTAAAGCAATCTAAATCACTTTCAATTGTCCTAATTCTCAAATCACTCTTACTTTAATTAGTGTCCTTCAACATCCAAGTTTGACAGAGAATGAAAAAAAATAGTGATGATAACAAAGACATGACGTAAATACGTCAAAAATCCCAGAAATATACGCAAAACGCTTAATTTTCCTCCCTATAACCTTTCTATTCATTGTAGTAAAAATGTTTTCATCAGATATTTCACTCCGTCCCTCGGTATTTTAATGAATATATCTCACCTGTTATTGATAATTTTGGTCTCATATTGGTTCCAGTAGCAAAGCGAAATATAGAGGAAATACTTTAACTTTTGAGGTAGTGCCACTAGAATTATGTTCAATGATTTGTTTGACGAAAGATGGGCCAATCTTGTCAATACTAACGTGGATGACTTACGTTTGTTCAACGAATTACGTATGAAAGGCGTCGGTGCATGATATTAAATTGTTAAGTAACGTTGACCTGTCCGTCCTATGTAAAAAGGTTTGCTTCAATACAAACGTATGTTCATAATCATATCTTATAGCGGACATCAACAACCGCAAACTTATTTTCGACAGCGAGGGAAAAAAAAAAGATTTCCATGAAAGAAAGTTCTTGTATTGATGTAAAGGAATGGAATAAAATTGCCACCTGCTTTTGAAAAGGTAACATCTTCTAGTAGTTGTAAATACTTCATCAAAAAGTTTATATAAGATCTTCTTGTATTGTTTTTCGTCGTTGTACTTCTCACTTTTATGTTATTACGATGTTGTCACTTTCCGCTTCACATTTTCTAAATTTTATTAACTTGTAATGTCTTTTACACCTTTGCATTCTTCTTAAGATATGTTCTATGTTCACTTTGTATTTTGCGTTTTTTATGTTTGTGTAGTTTTATCTAGGACTTCTGGTAAGATTCGCCATGCATGGCTAACCGAGCTCCCAGAAACGAAGCTAAAATAAATAAAAAAAAAATAAAATTAGTTGATGCTCATTTTGTGCTTGTCTGATTGTCATTTTTGCACTGGTCGATTCCTGTTAGTGTAAGGAGATTTGAAAACGTGAATCCCACAAATGTCGAAGGTGTTGGCACAGGGAGTTCAATCAGCAACACCTTCGTTGGAGCAGGCAGCTCCGTAGTTTGGAGGTAACAAAACAGTTATAAATCCGACGGTTCGTGAGAACTGGAGCAAGAAACTGCAACCACCTATTCCCATAGTTTTTTTTTTTCCACCGGCTGGTAGTCCGTTGACTACGGAAGCCGAGAGTTGCTGTGGGAGGGAGTAATCGAAATGCTCGTAAACCATCGATTCTTTTGTCCCGTTAGGCGAGTACAAGTGAAAGGGACAAAAGGAATGAGGGGGTACTTCAAGAAATAACGATCTCATCTTAAGAATGTTACGTCATCCTCCTAATAAATGTTGCGACTCGAACAAACTAATAAATAATCAAGAATTACTTTTTTCCGTGGAGGTATACTTCTATTCCTCACGGTAATAAGGTTACATTTGTCTCTAAATATTTATGTGGTCTAACTAGTAGAATCTATGGAAAAGCTGGCTGCAGTGTTCCCATACAGAGAACCCTATTTAGGAACCCTCGCTAGCTAAGTGGACGTTGGAATGCCCTCCTTACGTTATAACTGTTTTGTTCTGGACCAGTGGGATTTGTTTGGGTGGGAGAACCTCAGTAGAACAGCGCCATCTGTTACATTTTGCCACTGCTTGATTAATGTTTCAGTGTTTGGTCACAACCATTTAATCGGAGGATGTCACAAAATGTTGACGATGAGAACATTATTTCTTGAAGTACCCCCTCACCACTTTTCGCTTTCTCCTTTCAAATGTTTACGGAAAACGGGACAGGAAAATAGAAGATTTACAAGAATGTCGATTACTCCGTCCCACCACACCTCTCGGCTTCCGTAGTTGACACCAGCGTGTTTGTTTGCAAAAAAGGGCGAGAAGTTGGTGAAAGTTGAAATCAGCAGACGGTCTTTTGGTACCCACCATGTTAACGCATGAAAATTTAATTCTTACTGATTGCAGTCTAAACAAGTAGACTGCCTCATACTCAGCCCCCCACACTCCCTCCCACCCCGCCCCCCCCCCCAAAAAAAGTGTGACTTCGATCAGAAATTGTAGAGAGAAACCATAAATGATATATCCGTTTGAATAGTATTTTATCTGTTACCGTATTTGCGTTATAGCTTTTCAAAGTTTGATGAAAATGCAAAAGTGATAATCTAAACTTGTGGGGTGTTCCTTTCTAAGGTTATTTTGTTTTGAGATTGAACTCAAGCAACTTTTCAACGTTTTGCAAAGTGCCGTGAAAAGGCGTTACACCAAAACTTTTCCTCCATGTGTCTAAAACACGTTAACATGGTCAAACTAACTTCAATTGCTTCCATTTCACACCGGTATACACTTCAATACCTACATATACTTCCAGTTTTAATATCAGATTTACGAAAGAGACCCAACTTATTTGGTCAAATATAAAAAAGAATTTTGGGTTGTCTTAATCTCCCAACTACGTAAGGCTGTGCCACCATACGAGCCATGCAACTAACTGGACTGGTTTACCAAAAAATGTTAAAGATCGCCCTCTTTAATATATACAGCTGTAAAGTTGTTTTCACTGTCCATGTTGTTAAAGAAATTGTTGCTACAAAGATTCATAGCTACATATATCTAGATGAATAATTTATTTCTTCGGAAAGTGTTATGCTTGGTATTACATGAATGAATATATCAAAAGAATGTGGCTTTGCTTCTAGTCGATCGTTTGTTTCTTACTGCATTTGTTAGGCTTTATAGAGAAGTTATTCTTCGACGCTTATACACAGCGACTCCTTTTTATCAAGCCCACCCCCCCCCCCCCCATAACTAGAGAAGAATATTGGCGGAAGAATAATTTAATGTTGCTAATACTCAAGATTGCCGTTCGCACTCCATATGCACTCTTAGACATCGGTTGCAGTCCACGAGACCGAGGGCCCTCGAGAATCCATATGTTGTGCGACCTGGTTGAATGTCAAGGAAGTTTTGGTGGCACGTGAATATGAGAGCCAATAGTTAACCCTAACTGGGTTTCGATCTCGTGGACCTTCCGTCTCGTGAACCCTACTTCACGCCTGGTCTCATAACGAGTCAATTCCACCTGGGCCCGGGACTTAGGCGCCAATGCAATTTCGGTCTCGAGGGTTCTTCGGTCTCGAAGGGACACCCCTCCCCTCCTCCCGTTCAACTAATGAGAGATGGGCTTCAAAAACTCACTACAAACAGGGGTAATTGACAGATAAATAGCAATGGATTGACTACCCAAAACGATTCAACGGTTCAAAAACGGTTTGCCTTGATGGGCATATACCCACGACCAATCCACCCGCAGGATGATGCCACCCAAAAGACATGCTTGTAACCACCATTTGACTAACTCACGATCCAAAAAGGTTACAGCCCTATGATCCGACACCCGTTGCTACGTATCCATTTCTTAAAGGGGAAATCATGGTTTGACTGAGAAAATTCACCTTTAGTTGATTTTTCTTTCTAAACTGATTGTTGACCGAAATATAGAGACGTTGGGGAGGTATTCGAAGGTAGAGGAAACGGTTATTATTGCGTTAATTTCTGTTGAATGAGAACTCTTAGTATTTGTCGGGTACAAAAAATAAACGTTCATGTACAAGACAAGACAGCCTCCTTTCTACGATGGCCAATCACAGCGTAAGACTGAGATGACGTTATATGACTAAACAAAACCGAATGTTTATGGTCCCCATGTTGAACGTGCATTGCTAAGTAAACAAGAGCTTAGTGATAGTTGATACAGCACACGGAGGCTACGTATGAAACTGTTCGTTGGATGTGTTGTTTACTGTACTAAATAGGAAGCCCCACCTCCTCATACCTTGAGAAGGCGATAGTATTGAATACTCATATTTGATTCGATGAATATGGATGTTACAGACTTTCTGAGTTCTTCACCAATTTTTTGCAAATTTGACTCTTTTCTCGAAATTGTCCACATGTTTTGAGATAATCTTGATCATATTTGTTAGTTATAACTCGTTGCACGACACCGTTGGGGAATTGTAATGAAATAAATTGTGAGAATAAACCCTTATTTCTCCTTTAAGACACCATTTGGGGACCAGCTGCGATGCACGGCGTTATTAGGATGTATTGGTCATATTATGTATGGGTTACTTTAAGTTTAAACACATGGCTAAAAAATCTTTAGTGTTAATAGCGTCAGTGAACAGCATGGAATATTATTGCACATACTGTAGTACCATACGTAATTTATTAATTTGTCAATAGGAGCGTTAAGAGAGGGCGGAGAGGAGATCTAATACAATTATTGCGATACCATTGGTTCGGGGAACAAGCACTGCTCGTTGTCCATCGGTCGGACCCAGAGGAACATGTCTGAACATAGGGGTGTCGGAACATAGGTATGTCGGAACATAGGTATGTCGGAACATAGGGGTGTCGGAACATAGGGGTGTCACCCCCCCAAGCAAATCATCTCTCATCAAAGTAAACGAATCCACAACCTACCCACCCATCCCCTCCCCAAGATACACTAGCTTCGGCAAACATCGCAAATCCACTTTCAAAAACAGCTATGTTAAAAGGTAAAATGTCTAGCCATGGACACTGTTCAACAGATATCGGTTTGTTCTTTCTACGGGTGGTTATTTCGAATCAAACACCTAAAGGGCAATGGGGCGTTTGTTTAAGAGAAGACATCCATATTTTTGAAACTAATTTTTGTGGATGCAGAATGATAGATTATTCAAAATAAGGAAGGACGGTAGCCTTCTTTTCAAGAAATAAGCTCTTCACAGATAGGAATTCAGTTATTTGTTGCTCAACGCTAACTTGTTCACCCAAACTTTTCAAAATTCAAATGATGCGTCTTCCATTACTCATCACATGCATAATGTTTTGAGGAGATGAAGCTTTGGTAGATGTTTATTGATGAGACTGAATGGTTTTACAATGACTACCGCTATTTTCTTTTGTATGTGTTATTGGTGTATTCTAAACGCCCTATTTCCCTTTAATAGCTGTCATTATTCCAAACTGTAATTCCGAATCCCGTTAGGTTCCCTTAGTTCAAGGTCACTTTTGATGTCCCACCCGAGTTCATTGCGACCTTAAGTTCACAAAACAGATTTTCCACAATGATGCCAACATATGTCAAACAGGCTCGTAAAATATCCTCTGAATTCAGTATAGGGCGTCCTATAGGTTCATTAATCCTATCTGTCAAACTCAACCATGATCCTAACCCTAATCCAATAAAATGACCATTCGAAACACAATGTCTCTTTGGAGAAGCCACCGTTACTTATGTGAAACATCGCATTTACAAAAAGTACCATTTTTTTACTTTTCATTCATAATGAATAGAGACGTGTGACGTAACATTATTTGACTTAGCAAAAGTTTAATTTTAATCTATCCATCTATCTTTTCCATCTGTATTTTCTCAGGATGATCTTGACACTGCGCCATAGAAGATCGCTTCAAGTTAGAGTGGCTACGGAGACAACTCTTTCCTGTGTGTTTTTATACCTTTTGTATAAGGCTTTATGAGTGTGCAGTTTCTATATTTACTTTTATCTGCCAGCATAGACTATATACATGGTTGTAAATGTTGTAATGCATACATATATATATATATATATATATATATATATATATATATATATATATATATATATATATATATATATATACATTAGTAATTTTACACATGTAGATAGCGAAGATTGCTGCGGGGTACATAGCGCCGGACGGGGAACCACTATCATGGACTTTTTTTTTTTGAAATACACCCAACCCGATCTACGGACAGACGAAACGTTTCCCCCGGGGGCAATCATTGCTATTTCTAACTCCGTACTCTGAAAGTAACCCCCTATCAAAGATTACTCAAACAATAACCGTATTCTCCATATTTACGAGAAAATGATATAATATCTCTTTGTGCGCTCAAAACCTGCCCAACTTTTTTTCCCTCTTTCCGTTAGGCTAAAAGGTTCTTCAGCGTCAGCGTCGGCCATTGTTGTAACCGTTCACCTCCGGGGTGAAGCTTGCATGAACTCGCCGCACTAAAGCTCCCTTCTGTTTACCATGCAGCTTTAGACCTAGCCCAAAGCCGGATAAATTTACGAAAATACAAGTCTGTTCATCCGCTCTTTGAATAATAATTTACATTTCGAGAAAAAACAGATTTGGGCTTTTCTCTCTCTCTCTTTCATCTTTTTCTTGTATTCCATTTCATTTCTCTTTCTTCTATTTTTTTTAGTGTATTTTGACTTGCAGGTGTCTGAAAATTGGCGATCGTACACTAAAATCTAGGCATGAAATGGGAAAGGCCAGCCGAAACCTTCAAGTGAAGAATGGCGACATATGGAAAGGAAAATAAAATGAAAACAGAAAACAGGTGAATCCATCAACCGTTGCTGTACAGGTAAGACCGATTGCAAAGTGCTGATTGTGTGGTACTTCATACGGTATGTGTTGGGTCTCTCTATACCTTACTCACACACAAATACCAAGCTGCACCGAAAGCATTTCAAACATTTAGCCTGAATATCTTACTAGTAGGGCGGGTTTTCTAAATGGACAAAAATTATTTTGGGGTTGTAGCCAGATGACAACAGACGTGAACTTAAGCAAGCAGGTGACCTCGGGCTGAATGTTGGTCTTTTTTTAGGCAATTTCTTTTTCAAACTCTGCTCATTAGTGAATTCCTACTGGATTATTTTGTTAGATCCACATGTGATATCGCAGAACAGGTACATTGTAGTGGCAAAGGCGACTACAATTGTACAACGCGACGACACTTGACCCCATATATTCATGTCAAGGTCAAAGCAGTGCGATGGGTACAATCATGGAGCTACTTTGGACAAAACTGAAAATGAAGCTGAAAAAAAAAAGTACGATTTTATTGTCATCGATCAACTATGACAAAATGTTTGTTCGCTTCAAGGCAATTTCTTTGAGGATAAGAAGACGTACAGCTAAACTAATGGCTGAGGGCGGTTTGCATGAACCTCACATCAGAATCACTGAATACTTCTTGAGTTTGTTCCAACTTAAAGGGAATGAACAGTCATCCCTAGTTTATTTTGAGACAAAATCACCAAAGCCTTGCAATTCTGTTCTCATTTCTCGTTTAAGTATTTTTTCCACGATGTCAGCTGAATATTAGCACTGCATAAGCAAAGGTGCTATACTGTACACTTAAGCAATTCAATCACAAAAAAAAATGATAACACATAATGAAAAAGAGCCATTCATGAATTATAGCAAACGGGGGGGGGGGGGGGAGATACTCATTTAGTTGAGGTGACTTCACTTCCCCTTAAAGGAGAGAGTCATAGTTTATATTAAACAGTTTTTTTTGTGGACAGAATCCCCCACCACAATCCAATGTATGCTGTGGCAAAGACGGGTTCACAACAACTTTCGCCACACTGAAAATTTAACTATCCGATGGGCCTACCTGAAATATGACAAAATTTACGTTTCTGCTACGTAGTTTTGATACAGTATTGCTTAATAGCACGTGTATCAGTTCTGAGAAGGTCAAGCCACAGTGTTCTACACGAGCACAATTGGGCTGTAAACTCTCCTTTCGTATAACGCAATTAATCGCGTGAAAGAATTATTTAGATATTTAATCAGGTCTATAACTGTCCAACAAGACCAACGAATGCGAAAGGTAAAAGTTTGAGGGAAAAAAAAAAAAGAATTAAGAATGATTTAGAAGTCCCAAACAGGGGTCATTCAAACACAAAACTTTAGTTGTGTTGAACGTATTGTTGTTTGGAGAATTTTCATAGCTAAGCCCAGTGTGTACTTATGGTCGGCTGAGAAATACAGACATCTTCAGCAGGGAACTCCGAGGAGTTCCTGCCCTCCACATCACCAATGATCCGCGAAGTCCTTATACTGATTGCCTTTCCCTATCACCCACTAACGGTCGACAGTTCCAGTGTTATTTACTCCAATACATAGACTATGCAGAGTCTGCTTGGGCTGGAAAGTTTCTGTTCCTAAGCTAGGTTCCCTCACCTCTGAAGAAACATTCATATATTTACTGTACTGCTCTTCCGTAAGAGTGTTTACTCCCTCTCATTGATCGCTACTATCGAGTATCCAAAGTCTTTCAGACGGACGGTGATCAAAGGGAAAAGCGATTTCAAGATGAGTACATATCCTCCGTCGGGTATATAAGTTGGCTGCAACTCAAATTGTGAGGAATGTATCAAATGGAGGGGAATTCATTCGCCGAGAAAGACTTTACAAAGTCTATCCAATGTAGGGCACCTGACCCCTTCATCGTACCCTTCGATTTAGTTCACTTCGACGTGCTTTGGGTGAAATCTTGATGGACCCTCCGCACTTCTTCCCCCCCTCCGCACTACCCCCCTCTCCGTACCCCAGTGTCAGTCGATGCAAGCACATAACACTTACAGTCTGAGAGAAAGAACGCCCACCTCCCAAGTTCAACGCTCACATGCAGACATCCAGGTATATACATTTAACACGATAGTTTTGAGGTCTTTGTAGGGGCTTTTAGCACTAAGACTCCATTAATCTGTTACAGCCTTTTGACCTCCTTTTTCGGAATTTTCTTCTGCCCCCCCTCCCCATTACCCCCTTACTTTTCGTTGATACTTCGCGACTTGTAACAATCGAGCAACATCTCGATAAGCTTGTTTTTGACATATAAAGGTGTAGGCTTATTTGTACGAAAAACACTATTGTTGAGCCCCCACAAAGGAACCTGTCAGATTGATCTGGCGGACTGGTATAACTGAGAAGTGTTTTGTTTTGACATCAAACACGCGAGCTCAAAAGGAATTCCTTTGAAGTTCAGCCGACTAGTACTAAGTCAATTACGACGGTATACGTTTGGAAACAAAGAGGAAAATGGGGAAAAAAGAAAATACAATTAATGACTTGTTTTCTACCATGGGTTTGAATGATACCTTGTAGAGTTGTACGATCTACCATAACAAAACGAAACCAGTCCCAAAAAATATTAAATGTAAGTGAAAATAAAAGTTGTATACAAACAAGTTAATAACAAATATGTAAACATAAGTGTTTGTACCGTGCACTCGAAGTACATGTCCGTTTGCGGATTCGTGTAATCGAAAATATAATTTCCTTTATAGCTATGAGTTCGTTGTGACGTCGTAATGCAACATTTTACTTTGTTAATATAGCACCGTGTGTCTTATGCACGGGGACGACAATGAAGTGTCCTTACAAAACAATTAGATGTTCAGTTCTGTTTTTTTTATCGTCACACATGTAGTGAAAATCTGAATACAAGGTACCGATTTCAAAATTGGGTCCTGTCATTGTGGAACGGATATAGGGTGCAACCACAGAGTGATACCTAATAGAGAGAATAGAGGGCTGCCAATACTGACCCAGAATGTAGTTCGGCCGGACAGAGATGAAGTGAGGTTAAGAACGTTTCAATGGTTAGAGTCAACTTCATGCTAAAATGGAGAGCCCCGGGCTTGGAAGCCTTCGCTGGGAACAGGAAGGCAGTGGACTCTATCGTAACTCACCACACAATAGCGTGGACGCTTCAAAGCTGTAGCACACGTATACCTGCAGATTTTTCTTTGGCAAAGGAGGCTTGCTTTCTGAATTTTTGCTTTGGATAAAAGCACCGCAGGTAGTAATAAATCGATCCGAACAAACAATAGAAAACCGCGTACCGATTGGTCAGTATGAAAAATAAATCAAATGCAATAAAACGATTGAACACTTAACTGAAAAGCAAAGAAGAAAAGATTATACAGTTAACACGTTTTATTGCGGGGGTAAAAGACACCGTTTTGTGCTTGGTAAGCGTTGTGTAAAATTGAAAAATTCCTGAAATGCATTCTCGTTTCTAAAAGCGACAAGGGCCCTTTTTTGTACAGCAATTCATACACAGATCATATCGCATTGAAGTTGTTAGGGGACAAATCGTTGCATAAAGCGCAACGCTATATGGTTTGGGATATACTGTTTAGGAACAAGCAAACATGACCCCCCCCCCCTTTAGGGAAAGAAGTCCTAGTATGAAAACGACAGGAAAGTGTTACACATCACGTCACACGAAATGTGCCATTAAAATAATGTTACCATACATTTCTCACTGATTTTTAAAGGCATCCACAAAATATCTCATCCTGATGAGATTCTCCTCCAATTACGGTGGCACGAAAGGATTAATTTTTATTCCCCTTTTTATTGATATCATCAAACATTAACTGACTTCTTTGAAGCAGATTTTCGATATCATGAAATCAATTCATGATGTCATTTGTCAATCGACATACGCTATATAAAACGAAAACTGAATTATTGATAGCCCTATCATTAATTGCTTTAATCATATCATTGATTCATTCCCAGATATCTGTAAATGCATTAATGATACCATTAAATATTTTGAAATAAGGCGGCGTTAATAATATTTAAGGTGGTATTTGATGATAGGCTATTATCAATTCGGAATGGAAGATATCTTAAAAATGAGTTGGAATTAATGATATGTAAAGTCATATTACAGATATCATAAATTCTACGTACTGATGTCACGAAGCTAATAAGGCTGGCCGGGGAAAAATGCAGATATCTTTAACGAATGAAAACTCATTGAAAGAAACGCAGATACCGGTATCGTTATACCTTTAATAGCATCACAAATTATTTTATGATATTATGAAACAGGAAAAAAAAGTAGACCTTGTTTGCCATACAACCAGTGCTCTTCATCGAGCTAGCTGTTAAAAGGAATTCATGACAGGAGAGCCAAAGAATTATCTGATCATTCCACCAGAGCGTGAAAATCGGGTAACAACTGATTGATTGATTGATTGACTGATTGATTAATTGACTGATTGATTGATTGAAACAACTCGAGTTCAACTTGTCCTCAACTAGCGGTATCCTGTTTATGCCACACTCTAGTCACCGGATATGGAGCACTCTATAGGCTAGCACATATAACCCATCCCTGTGTATTGATAGTCTGCTCACTCGATGCCGTATATACCACGTCAACAAATGAAAAAAAAAAATCAGTCATCATTCATAATATTAAAACGCTACATGGAGGACATCTGGTGAACGATTCGATTCAAACTTTAAAAAAATGTACATATGTATATAAAATAAATAGATTACTTGCCATTGTAGTCCGAAACAGAAATATAAATATAACCAATTTATCTGTTTATTTTTTTTACTTGTTTGGTGGTAAGCCTACTTACAAGTGCACAAGTTCCCAGTCTCCGGAGTTTGCACGATATGCCACGCACATGTCCATTTCATCCCCGGGATGCTGCCGAACTTGTCAAATATTTATCATGATTGCAGTAGAATAAAAGCGTTGAAATAAATAATTTATTGAATCTCTCTTTGATTCTTATCCCCTCTCTTTATTCGTTGCTTAAAACGATTAACTGAAAGAGTTTCTTTTCTCAATGTCAATTCCGTTTACCTAATTAACAACTTTTTGTCCACCTTTTTCATCCAAGTGTGCTTACGTTATCGAAGTAAGTAACGATTTATGAGGGGTTTTACCTCGACAGATGTTTCGTGAGAAGGAATAAAACTAACGTACGGAGAAAAAAAAAGAAAAAGAAAACGAAGATTCACGAAATAAATTTAAGATCAATTTAAAATTCCTTTCCCTGAATTATCACATTTTTTATTGCTGTAATGTCTTTTTTAAGTTTAATACAAAATAACGTTCGGGTTTGATTCAACTTAGTTTTCCTTTTAATTTCTTCCTTGCTTTTTTGTTAATATTGATGTAAAAAGTTTTTACTTTTTTTTTCTTTTTGAAGTCGTCATCGCTAAACGTTCGTAACGACCTGAGATGGAAAAGAATAGAGAAAAAAAGGGGAAAAAAAAGAAAAAGAAAAAGAAAAAATGGTCGATGGTTCACTCACCATGGTCCAATTCTATTCATGATGTTCAATCCGTTGGAAAGAAGCAAATTGACTGGGTTGGTGTAAAATTGACAGTTTCCGAAATGAAAAGTAAAGTAAAGAAAAAGAAACTTTTTTTTTTATTTTTATTGATAGCATTAAATGCATAACGATGAGTATGTAGGGCCTGCATCATAAGGTCTTCTGCTTAATGCGGTATACACCTATTAGTGTCTACAAGCAAAGGTCAAGGTCGGGTTTCGTCTCCCCATTGAAAAGTAAAACAAGTTTAATGTGCTTTGAAAATTAAATATGAACAAAATCTTGTCAACGTTTATTCACGATTGTCTTCGACCAGGTATATACGAGCTTTAGAGTTGCTTTGTGGAGTGTTGTGCATCAAATATTTAAGAGACGCTTTTATGTAATTTCGATAAGTTTGTTTGTTACAAAGTTAGGCATTATATGAAAACGATTAAGCAATGGGGGGGGGGGGGGAGGGGACTGGCGGCAGAGGAGCTGTGAGATGGAACGAAATTACGATTTGTCAAGTAGGCAAAAAGTGTACTTAATTGTCAAAATCTGTGCGTTAATTAAATAAATTGAGTGATATTTACAACTGCGTTTATGTATGTATGAGCTTCAGCTTTTTAGACAAAGGGGGGGGGGGGGAGTATGCAAAAGAGGCTGATTGTAAATTTTCGCTTGGGATGTGGGGGTGGGGAATACCTTAACCTTTGAATCAAGTTGTAACGTGATGGTCACCCATTCTAGTGCTCTCAGCACGATTAATAGGATTGGTCGATCGTGGGAGAGATTGCGTGAAAAAAGTAGGTCACATAGCCAGCAAGTCAAAAAATAGACATTTTACAATGATAACGAAAACTTTGAAGTTGGCTTCACCAGGTCAATATTCTACACAGGTTTTTTATTTCTTATTTTTTTTTAAATCGACGGAGTAAACATCGAAAATGTGAAAAATTAGTTTTAAAGAACGGGAAACAGACTTATGATAAGATATGAGTTTGACTTGAGTGTTCAAAATCAAAGGAGAAATTTCATCAGTGGTTTAGTTACTTTTTCTTGTGAATTTATGTTTGCCTGTAAAACCCAAATTTTTCTTGTATACCCTTCGCCAACTGATGGTGGCGCTCCGCATAGATAATCCTACCGGCACTCTCCCCCCCCCCCCCCACTCCACCTTCCATTTTCTCGTCTCACTTGATGCGTATTGGTCATTACAGAGGAAAACTGCGCAGGCTAGAAGTATGAAAAATAATCTCTTTTAAGTATTTGATTAAGTCACAGTGCATGTTTATTTCTAGCGGTATTGTCAGCAGAAAATTGCTCATCAAAATGCAAAACACAATGCGAAAGATAATGTGACAATTTATGGCATACTCGTAACTTGCAACAAAACATTATTGATAGGTAATCTTCTAAAAAAATGAAAATTTTAAAATGATTTATTTTTCACTGTTGTGCCATATACGATTGATTGTGCCCTCTAGATGATTGCCTAGCCACCACCACATACGTGCATTACCCTTGCATCAGCTCTGACTGGATTTGTAGGCCTACGCCGTCAAACGGCTCTACGTGCTGGAAATGAGTGCCAGTTCTGGTGAGAAATTCCATAACCATATTCAATACTCTCAGTCTATGTAGTTACGGTCTAAATTCACATCATATACGGCGGTACACGTTACGAAAAGATGTATGGGAACATTTAGTTGCCTATATTAAACAACATGGCAAGATGTATTCTAAGTGAAAGTAATCCGTTACAGGTCCAGAAAAACGTCATCACCGTTTAAATGACTATGTCACCAATTAACTATCAGTAAACAATATTTTACCAATTTTAAGATAAGTTGAACTAATACACATTGCGAGAAAAACAAAAGCCTTGTACAAAACTTGAGAAAAGGAAGATACAGACGGAGAAGAGGGGGGGGGGGGGGTGGTGTGGGAAGGGAGGTTGGAAGAGTGGGTTTGGAGGGAGGGGCAAAGATCTACTCATTTACGACATCAGCAACTAAAAGTTAAAATCACTCAAATCCGCATTTCTCTCCTTGTCGTAATTGTATGTTTTATCAATAGAAGTTTGAAGACTTATCGAGTTTGGGCTGTATAAAATATTGATATTTTATTTTATATTGATGGATTTACTTAACGGGCACAAGACATTACGTAATCAGATGAACAAACTTGACACAATCTTGCATGGTGACCTTTTTTTGCCACCACTCCAACCGTCTTTTGTCTCTGTGTCTTGGGATTAATTACCAAATTAAGCCTACGAATTAAATTAGTCAATTAGCAACACAGGATATGTTTTTTCTTTTTATTTGGATTTTTTTCAACTGAATATTATCACTGCGTCTTCATTCTGAGATTTCTCCCTTAAAGTCTAGGATACAGTGTTGTGCCCCCCCCCCCCCCCCCCTTATCCATGACATCTAAAATCTTAAGCCAGTGTTTTGAGACTTGTAATGCAACTTGCATGGGAAGTTTATATTTTCTGAATAGAACCGTAGATTGTGAAGAGTACATAGCGCCCTCTTCATTTTACAACCGATCCACCTCGGCCTTACAAGTGTAGTGCTATATAACTAAAACAGAGCTGTCGATCCTCCTTAGACAGCTTTCCTGGATAATCTCATTTATGCTCAGTGTAACAAAAAAAAAAATCCAAAAATTGGCAGGTGAAATTTGCGATTACAAAATATCATAATCGACACAAACATCGCTCAAATCAAAATATTCCTCAAACAGTGGGAAAAATTAATACAAACTTAAAGGAAAATATGAATATGAAGCGCTATCTTCCAATTTGAGAAGCCAACCAATCATATATGCAGTTTCACTTCACGTTTTGTTCATCCTCTTCGTAGGGTGGATTTTTATGGTCCACGTTGAGAGGGAACTGCGCAAAAGGCGTTTCTTTTGCAGAAAATGGTGACTTTTAAAGGGAAATAGGGCGTTTGTTTTACAGGAAACATCCATATTTTTAATACCAGTGTTTGTGGATGTAGAATGATAGTATATTCAAGATAAGGAATTACAGTAGTCTTCTTTTCAAGAAATTAGTTTCTCACAGATAGAAACTCAGTTATTTGCTTCTCCACACTAATTTGTTCACCCAAACTTTTCAAAATTCAAATGATGCATCTTCCGTTACTCATCACATACTTAATGTTTTGAGGAGATGAAGCTTTTGGCATGGTTTAGTGATGAGACTGAATGGTTTAACATTGACTAAAGCTATTTCTTTTGTAGGTCATATTGGTGTATTCTAAACGCCCTATTTCCCTTTAAATTAGCATCTATTGACACAGAATGATAGATTCATTGAAAATAAAGACGGACGGTGGTCTTCTTCTCAGGGGAAGAAAAAAATGTTGATCAAAAATAATCCGTTCACTCTAACCGTGCTCAAACTTTCAAAACTTCGAACGATGCATCTTCTGTAACAAGTCTTATGCATAACTTTTTGAGGAGTTGAAGCATTTGTACTGATGATTGTTGGTGAGACACGATGGGTTTTTTTGTTTGTATGCTATGTTGGTCCATTTGAAACACCCTATTTCCCTCAATAAAAGTCTCTCTGGCAATGACGTACCCCGTGGGCTTCCTTTGTGGTTTCTCGTGTTGTGCTTTGACTAGTTCAATGTATTGCACCCTGTCGTGTGATATTCTGTAGTGCATGGCGTGGTTTTGCATGGTCCTATATTTAGCCTGGTGTGGAGTGGTACAGACTAGTACGGTGTACGGTAGGGTACGACCCTGTGACGGTATAGCAAATTGAATGGTTCGATATCCTAAGATACAGTGTAATAGTATGACATGACAGGTCATATATATTTCGTGTGACGTGTCATAGAGTGTGATGTAGTGTGGTATAATGCGTATGTAGTGTACTGTATATGATGTGCTACATACGATGTGCTGTATACCATGTGTTATGCATTTTGCGCTGTAATCCGGTGTGACGTAATCTGACGCGAAAAATGTTACGCGCATTTACAATACCGATAACATACCGAAATGTATACGGCGTACATTATTACGTCATACGACGGGTGTATTCATAAGAATAATCAATGCGATGTCAACAGCATCGACATTAGTATGTATCCCCATCCACCCCCCGTCACCCCTCTTGTGAATCTTTGAATATTTGAATGGGATTGTTACGTACTCCTATGTAGCAGGGGAAGGAGGCTTGAAAAGCAAGTTTCTAGCTCTTGCTAATAAATGGTTATTGGGCACGCATAATGCGTCGATATGCTTGACGAAAGCAAAACCGGGGGATTCTTCAACGTGTGATAACCTCGTCAGGATGACAAAAGATTACACAATAGCAAATGTTCTTGTTTCTCCGACAGCAGTGCTGAATTGAGCGAAATCTTGAGTTGGGAAGCCTTTCGAAAATATATACACCAAGTCTCGATGATGAATGGTGTACACGGGATGATGGCAATATGACGACAAAACGACACAGATTAACTAATGGTTACCATGGTTTCCATTACACTTTAAAGGGAAATAGGGCGTTTAGAATACACCAACATGACATATAAGAGAAATAGCTTTAGTAGTTGTTAAACCATTCAAACTCATCAATAAACATCTGCCAAAGCTTCATCTCCTCAAAACATTATGCATATGATGAGTAACGGAAGATGCATCATTTGAATTTTGAAAAGTTTGGGTGAACAAATTCGTGATGAACAACAAATAACTGAGTTTCTATCTGTGAGAAACTTATTTCTTGAAAAGAAGACTACTGTCCTTCCTTATTTTGAATAATCTATCATTCTCCGTCCACAAACATTGGTTTTAAAAATATGGATGTTTCCTGCAAAACAAACGCCCTATTTCCCTTTAATCTGAAGCATAAAGATTTTTTTCATAAAGTACATCAAATGATAATGAGAACAGACCTAAAATCTTCACGGGGTGTAATTGACCATTTTGCTGGAAAATGCAAAATCATACAAGATGTAGGAAAATTTTTGAACTTGCTCGGGTACAGTAGATTCATTTTCCCCTGCCCGTAAAACCTCACCCCCCCCCCCCCCAGCATGACACTAACCACAAAAGTTAAAAGTTTAGTGTACTACAGATTCATTGCATCTATGAATTATATCCTCGCGGACACCTAGTCTTCACAAAATACACATAATATGCTAAAATCATGTCTCGAGAAGATAGAACACGACGTGATATCCAGATATAACGCAATGGTTAGGGGTATGTTCATCCCAAGAAGGTATAAACATGTATGATATCACGTGAGGCTTGGCTGTCGTGGACGAATGCGGTGGTAGGCAGATGAGGAGTTGTTGATGAAGTCATTTTATAGTCATTTTAGAAACCGAGAATGAATACCAAATGTCGCTAATGAAATTCATGGATTTACAATCAGGTTTTAAAAGAAGGAAAGGGCGGGCTGGAGTGGGACAGGGTGGGTCAGTGGGTGGAGTGAGTGGGTGGGGCGGGTGGCTGGGTGGAGAAAGGTAAGTGGAGAGAGATCTGATAGCGAACACTTTTTAATATTGATTGCAAGTCTCTCATGCCATGGGATGTATACCTCTTTGAAGTTGTTTTTATTGTGTTTTATTTTTTTTGTTTATCTAATCTAGGTTTACGATCAATGGAACGGTCGAAGTGGGCCATTGTTAAAATTACAGAGTAAATATAGATTGATGAATACAAAGAAAAGAAGAGGTCGATTTCGGTCTGGTTTATTGACTTAGGGATGGGAAGGAAAATTTCACGAGACGACGCCTTCTGTAAATACTAAGAACTTATCATCAAAGTGCACCATGTAGATACCGTTCATGTGCACGTAATAATCTGAAATTAGACGATGATTGATAAAGTGTGTGTGCTTGTGGTTGCGTTTGTGCGTGTTCGTGTGTGTGTGAAGGAGGAGGGGGGGGGGGGTGTGGTGTTGAGGAGATTTTGGGCTGGGTTGTGGCTAGTGACTAGTGGCTACCCACATGAAATGGCGTTGTGACACAATTTCATAAGGTGGGATAAGGGTATAGTTTAGTTGAGACACGAATGTAAAACCTAACAAAACAAAAATGTGGCTTTAGTGATAACGCATGAATAATTTATGAATAAACATGTATGGGGATGTCGGACCAGCCAATTGGTAGCATTACGTTCCTGCTTAGTAGTGACGACAAAAGTGTCACTTTTGTGTAAGGCCAGTAAGCTGATGGTGATTCTTTTCCTAACCCTTACTCTGTTGATGATGTCGCAGAGATGCAAATGTAACTCAAAAAGTGACTCACACTCACACACTAGATGATTGGATGGGATACGTTGCATGTGACATTTTTCTTTTTGTCTCTTAGCGATGAAAATGTGGGCTTCGAAGTAGGTTATGCGAGATGTGCAAGGTTAGCATGGGTCATAGCATGGTGTGACTGACTATCCACATGGGTCTACAATGTTATGTAATATACATGTTATATCATATATGTGTACTTCTTTTGGGCAAAAGGAAACCTATGAGTATATAATAAAAGTTATGTAGTCACGTGACCGAGTATTCGAGACTTCCAGCACTAATGGCATGTCGTTGTACTGTCGCAATCACATACATATTCATGCTGTCTCCGTACCTAGCAATCAATCTTCCCATGATATCATACATGTGTATGCCTTCTCGAGAGGACAAATCCTAACCTGACAGTGTGTCTGGCGATCTCATCATGTTGCATCATATATGGAAATGTCTTCTCGAGACATGATTTTGGTACGAAACAAAAAGAAAATAAATTTAAAAAAAATAGGAAAAAAATAATCTTTACTTCTCACAACCTCAGAGGAAGATCTTTGAAAGATATTTAAAGCAAGGAGGTTCTTTAGAACCTCCTTGTTTAAAGTACACTTGACATGAATAATACATTTCGGAGTGTTGACAGAATTAATCAGAAAAAAATGTTTAAAGTAGCCACAATTTCACTGAAAATCTATCACATATTGACCATTTTACAAGACAATTCTAATTTTTTTTAATTGCACCTTGTATAAATGCGTGCCAAATAAGCAAATTTGTGACGAGGTATGTGAAATTTGTGCCGACTGGTGGGAACAAAATTCCAATGTACTTTCATTCAAGATTTCCTTGTGCTTTGATTTCCTTGTGCTTTGATTTCCTTGTGCTTTCCCAGATGCATGTCACGTGGTTTTCAAGTTATACTTACGTTCATTACAGCACAAGTGAAAATCATGGTGAGAACAGCGCCTCCACCTTGTTCTTTTTTTTTTGTGCAACTTTGGTGATACAAAAAGAAATTATTTTATATACCTACATATTATATTATTTTACTTTTCTTTCGTCCGCAAACATTACTCGACTTAGAACACAGGAGCTGGATCCCTCTTTTTCTTTTCTTCACTGGCCACTGTGACGTCACTCGGACTGTGTCTAGGATACTGGTGATGGGGGATCACTTTCGCCTTATTTACTCCCAGTTCAAACACAATGCTATAATTATCTGCCTAAAAGCCACCTTTTCAATCCTCTAAAAGGACGAGGTTAATTATCCTACCGGGCCCATGTCTAACTTGTTATTCGATTAACCATCATCCTGTCATATAATGCACTGCCAAGGAGGAGAAGAAGAAGAAGAAGAAGAAGAAGGACACGAACAGGCAAGACAAGGTCCCAAATTTGTTCTTCTTCCTCTTCATCTCCTTCGAACGCCTCCTGATCTGAGAGACAGAGAGGGAGGGAGAGATAAAAGAAAACAGTTGAAAAGAGGAAAGGACAGACAGCAGGACACAATGGTTTTTCGAAGAGGCCACATTGGTCGGGTTGTCCATATCGATGAATTCATCTGTTTGAATTTTTAACTCGGTGCTTTTATGAGCAAAGTGGACCGGGCCTATTGAAATCTCAGAAGAATGCGGGTCCCTGAACAAGACAGCTATTATGTACATTGTCATCCAAAAGGTCGACGTAATAATAGGAAGAAAGTGGCTTCTAAAAAGGTCGACTAAAAAAAAATGGGAACGGTTTTTCAATTCTCTTTTTGGTAAGTGTGGGGGGGGGGGGTGGATGTCGAAAAGGGAACCTTTTTTTTCTTGTCGTGAATGTCGATGTGCTTATGTGTGTATAACTGAATTGACTTAACTGTTTGTATTTATTTAATCGGGCAGAATCGATACGTCACTATTCCTGTACGGATTTGCATCTCTGTTTGTTTGTTGTCATTTATTGTTTTTTTTTTCCGTAGTGGTGGTGGAAGCGGGGGGGGGGGGGGGATCAGTGAAGACAAGAAATTGGAAAGTTCGACAGATGAGAGATTTGAATATAACTTGTTCCGCTGTTCAATGAGTTGAGGCGAAGAGCCCAATATACGTCTCTGTCAGAGCAGTGGCTGAAAAATTGGACTGTGTTTGCGGTACATCTGGGCTCCTAGTGGGGGTCTGGGGGTAGGGACTCTACAGCCAATGATGAAATGTGAGTGGGAGAGGAGAGAGCACAGGGTGAGCAGTAATGAGTAGAACAAGGATGAACAAGGAAAGGTTGCTTTCTGTTTTATTCAGCCGCGTATCGTACGTTATAGACCTGAGTGTCACCTAATATTTGAATATTTGGAGGGATCTACCCATATATATATATATGCCTTTTTATTTCTTTGGTAAATGTACCCCTTCTCCAACCCTTCAGCGTGTTACTATAGTGAACATAACAGTGTAGCATATAATACCCACCGGGCCAATTACCGCCGGAATTAACCGTTCGTCACGGTTGAAGATCCAGTTGTCAAGTTCGCTTTAAACGTAGTCAGAAAGTTCGAAACGACCAAACGCAACGCCTTTGAGTCCTGTCTGTCCCTTTGTGAGAGATTAACAAAACCTAACAATAAAAAAAAATGATTGCACCCCCCAATAAAAAAAAGTGATTGATGACTTTTCGTAGGGTCTGTGTTAATAACTTTGTATTGTACGTGTTTTTCAGATTCTATTAAGTTTGAACTTGTTTGACGAATGTCAGTCATTTTTCGAGTGTGTGTATCGAGGTGCTTATAAAAAAATAAGCCAGGGTTAAAAGCACTTTTTTTTTCTTTCAACATAGAAAACTTCTTCTAATCGCAAGTGTAAGTTATTGCATTAACACAAATGAGAACAAACAGAAAAAAAGAGAGCACCATTAAGAAAGGAAGCTATAAGAACATATTAGAGAAGGTAATTAACAATCGATCACTGATACATTTTCTCACTCACTGGTTTTAAAGATGACTTTTTCGTGTTAATTACCCGCACCTGGTCTGACTGATTGTATGCCATTCAAATTAGTGAAACTGGTCTAAGTCTAATATAGGTCTTTTCTACGGTTGTACGCATACTTGTACGTGGCCTTACTTTTTGGTATTAATTTTTTTTTTTTGTATAGTTGTTCAAGGAGTTATACATTGTTGTGAAAAAGGAAGACTTGATATATCAGCATTTCTACTCATCAGTCATGTCTCCGCACACAGATCATAAGGAGTAGAACTTGCTGACTTCATAAATCCTTGCAATTCACAAGGATCCCCCCCCCCAAAAAAATTAGAAACACAGAAGTAAAAGCTAAAAAACGTATCCACGTTTCAACCGTGCACCCCTATTCTGGCGTTGGGTACCCGCGTATGTTATGTTGGACAACGTTTCAGAATGGTTGACTTTTTAAGTGAATTCAGTTTGATAGCAATGTCCATTACTACTTTGTGAGTAAAGTGCTGCTAGGAAGGAAACAGACGATAAAATACCCTTCTAGTGATACTATCAGCGACAAAAAAAGTAATGTTTCAAAGTATAGCTGACAGTAGTCTCATGACCGACGCAAAAAAAAAAAAAATGATGATGATTATGATGATGATGATGAATGTAATGAAATACCGTGATGAATTAAAACGTCTCCCCGAAAAAAAGTAAAACGTCTCTCGAACAAAAAACAGTGGATGAAAAAAAAAACAGTGAAGTAAAGATTTTCCTTTTAATTGTTCCTTCCAATAATTGGGGACATCCCGGTTTTCCACGGTTACGCATTAAAGTTGTTTCTAAAATCTACTTTATTTTAAAGAATCGCAACTTTCTCTTAAGAAAGGCAAATTACCAAAACCTGCACTCAGTGACCAACACAAAATCAGATGCTAGTAAAGGGTCCTGTTTCGTCTTGCGGTGCTGTGCTTGTTACGAGCGGATCTTGAGTCAAGCCAGCATTGTTGCTTGCCTCGGCTTTTTGAACCTCCATCACCTTCCCCAGCTTGCTCATCCCCCTGCCCCGGAGACTGCTCCTTTCTGCCATTTTATGCTTTTTCCAATCCCATCTTTTCCTCTTGTTTTTTCTTCTTTATTTTTGCCCGTTACATTATTCCCTCCAATCAACTTCAACTTTCTTCATCTTTTGGCTTTTTTTTTTTTTATCTCGTGCTTTGTTTTGTTTCTTCTTTCCTTTCTATTTTCTTTGTAATTTTTTCTGTGTCTCGGTGCAACGAACCATCCGTTTTCTTTGCCAAAATTATTCCGGAATATTAATCTTTA
This sequence comes from Stichopus chloronotus, assembly GCA_021234535.1. NCBI lineage: Eukaryota > Metazoa > Echinodermata > Holothuroidea > Aspidochirotida > Stichopodidae > Stichopus > Stichopus chloronotus. The sequence goes on from CM037847.1 coordinate 9,597,102, forward strand.
AAGAGGCTTATGGAGCTGTTTTATGAAATTTACTCTTTCTAAACCTATCAAGTTTCCTTAACACACTAATGACAAACAGTCAAACTAAGAAAATCCCAAATGTTTCACATACAAAGGAACACTAATGAGTAAATAATTAAAAATTTAATATGTTTTTGAAAATTGGTGACCAGTTGGTGACCAGGCACCTCTCATATTAGTATTTAGTCCTATTCACATGCACACAGCCAGTACAAGTAAGTGTCAAACATTCAAACGTTTTCATTACTACTGGATGTGAAACTTGCCATAATTATGCTAATTGAAGTATTGCCACGTGTTTATACCCTTAAAAATCATCACAAATTGATTGATATCAACTCAATGAGCCCCTTTAAAAGATAATATTAACTTAGCCAGTTACAAACGCTGATTTTTATTTTTGTTTCCATCGGAAGGTATAAATTAAGAACATTTACAAAAGCCTCGTCCGGTCTGATCAATACAAAGTACCCCCGCGGGGGCACCCGGCATTGTTTAAACAACACTTTTACTGAACTCTTTTTAGGAATTTGTATTTTATTTCATCAATCCCCATTGTTAGAGGAATATACGCGCTCAATTCGTCGTTCCTGCTGACATATAGACAGTCAGTTTAAGTCAGTTTTAACAAGCAGACCGCAAAGAGAGCGCCCTTTTCTTTCATACCTGCTTTTGTGGTTTCCATGGCACTAGGATGGTGGTTACCTCGTCCTTTGGAAAACGATACATACAGATGAATTCGACAGACGGGTGCCTTATGTTTGCTTAAGGAAATGAAATTTAAATTGTGAATGCCTAAAAGGAAGAAAAAAAAAAACAAAAAGAAGCTAAAATAGGCAAATATTCAGAAGAAAGGAGGGCAGGCAAAGGTCAAGGTTATGTCAAGAACTTTGGCGCCAGTGATATGTCTTAATGTCAGTTGATACACTCTAACGTTATTTGATATCCGGTGGATTACGCAACAAGGTATTTATATGTAACTAATAGATGGATACAGTCCTGAGCCCAAAACAGAAAGAATATTAAAAGATGAGATTCCCTATGTTTCTTGTAGTACTTGACTCTGGTAACAGTATAACCCCTTCCCCTCACACCCGATAATTTTTACCGTCGCTATTGACATATATATTCGTATCCCTTCAAAATTGTTCTTTCTGTAGTGGAGCCAGTACGCGCTAAACCTGAAACAATGAAATCCTAAGCCTTAGCTAAGGCTTGTCATTTAACTGATTTGAAACGAAATGACGTCACATGACGAACCTCTTTTTTTTCATTGACTTTCCAAACTGTCTCTCCTTATCATTCAGTTTCGCTATTCTTAAAGGGAAATAGGGCGTTTAGAATACACCAACATGATATAAAAAAGAAGTAGCTTTAGTCATTGTTAAACCATCCAGTCTCATCAATAAAGACCTACCAAAACTTCATCTCCTCAAAACATTATGCATGTGATGAGTAACGGAAGATGCATCATTTAAATTTTGAAAAGTTTGGGTGAACAAATTAGTGTTGAGCAACAAATAACTGAGTTTCTATCTGTGACAAACTTATTTCTTGAAAAGAAGGGTACTGTCCTTCCTTATTTTGAATAATCTATCATTCTGCATCAACAAACATTGGTTTTAATAGTGTGGATGTTTTCAGTAAAACAAACGCCTTATTTCCCTTTAACACCATCTCCTGAACCACTTCCAAGCATTCACGCTGACCGCTTTGGAAAGATGTCCGCATGCAGAATGTAACACATCTGTGTATTAAACACGGTTCCTACTACGGATCAAAGTTCGAAATCAAATAAATATTTTATTGAATTCTTACAAAAAGTTTACCCCATTTAAACGTAAGACGGACCTCGTTATAGTTTGAAACATTGTTTTGCAAATAATTTTACGTCCAAACGTCGAACTTAAACTGAAACGAGGCGCTTATCTACAAATGCACTCAAAGTTAGGCTATAAACGCACTCAGACGTACACGTACACGTACGCCTACGCCATCCCTCCACTTTTCCTATCTGTGAACGAGTGGCGTACATCATGAGACTTCGGCTTACTGCGATAAACGAAAATGAAAAAAAAAATGTGGGTGTGCATTGCAAAGTTAGGAAAAAAACAAATCCCAGAGAGAAATGGCATTAGAATCGGCTTAGGCAGGTATACAACACCGTAAGGATATGAATTGTCACGCCTCTGTTGATCTATTCAAGGGAAGTCTGACTTCTGACTGCCCTATTACCTTCCTGGGACTCTTGTCAATCTTCCTGATGTTCCCTTGTTGCCCCGAGCCATCAACAAAACGCGATCAAATAGCGAAACTTTGGACCTACTCAGGCGGACACAAGGAAATAATACGGTCCGGTAGCCCGACACAGTAGCGACCGAAAAAAAAAAAAATCGCTTACTAAAAGTCGTTTACAGAGCAGGTTTTTTTTTTTCCATTAGCTTACAATATTGACAATGTTGACATGCTTATAAGTTTTTCTTTGAAATAGCGCCCGGCTGAGGACGGTTAATTACACCACACTATATCGTAGGTTTCTTTAGTCGTATTAATAATGTTCATTTCGAAAACTTGTTTGATGAACACTGGCATACACGTACAGTGATTATAATTTTTCCTTTTTATTATTATTATTATTGGAGCTCGGATTATAACCCAAAATTTCGTCGGTTTCGTTCTCTGTTTCGCGGAAATACTGTTCTGGAAAGGGTTCTGTATATACTGACATCTATTTGGTCGTTTCAAGGTACGTGGAAAGTTGATTTTACCAATGCAATGTTCCGACTTCATCCTTTGTATCATCCTAACAGGCATAGCCCAATTTACCGTTGTATCGAACATCTCCGGACGGATTATTATGATACAATATTTAGGCGGTTTATCGATCTATTGCATGCTCTGTAAAACATTGCCACTAAAAAGTGATTACAAAAGTACCCTTCAACCAACCAACTCCAATTCCAATCGTTTTCCGACGTTTATTTATTTTTTGTTTATAATTTATTTTTAAGAAAAAAAAAGAGAAACATTTTATTGCATTTATACCATACTTAATCGATTTTTTTCTATTCCTCCTTTTGCATTACTTTACGTTAGTGCTGTAGGCAGTAGCGTATTAATGCCCGGAGAGCAGTGAGTCTATAGAACTAATGATGTTGGGAAGGGGCAGGGGGAAACTGGCGGCGGGGTTGGATTGGTACTTAAGTTCCCCAGTATTGGCTCTCTTCGTCACTGTGTAGTATCGAGGGGGGTAATTCATTTCCTGACACCCACCAGCAAAAATGTGGTAGGCCGAGTAAAGTTGTCCCATTACTTGGGAAAAATGTGAAATCCCTTTCGACTTAAAACTAACCGAAAACGTTCACTAGGAAAGTTACTTGGTGACTATGACAACGCTATAAAATAAAGCAGGGATGGATAGGCTGTGTGTACCAGACCGATATTGCATTACTCTGTGCCTATGACCTACCACTAGCCTTTACTGAACTCATAACACTGCACAATTGGCTCCTAAGTGTCTAGTCCCTATGGTAAGCTCTAACCATAGTAAATATTGGAAGAGTATTTGCTAAAGGAACTAACCGGATGCATCTCAATACCTTCACTGCAGAAGTATCTTCACTGCAAGAAAGTTTTCTTGCGTACATACCCCACTATCTAAAAGAGAAATCAACAAGTACATATGAGAGAGGGAGAGAGAGAGAGAGAGAGAGAGGGGGGGGGGGGGGGGGAGAGAGAGAGAGAGAGAGAAATATTCATCTCGATACAATTTAGATATTTAAATTTCGTGTGTACTTTTCACTTCATTTTATTATTTTTTTTTGTACGAGTCTCATTGCTATGAAGTCATTGAAGTATATATTTCTTACTTATCACCGAACAAAAAAGAAGAATAAGTTATAAAAATTAAAGCACCAGAGTGAAAATTTAGTTGAGTCAGTAAACATGAGTTATATCATATCAATTGAGTAACCAAGTTTTTCGATATTTTCGAGATATATATTTCGATATTTCCTAATATAAATCTCCAAGTGAGAAACCGAGCTTTACGTTTATTCGAAAAGAGTTTGCATTCGCAGTCGACCTCGTCATTGTCGCCTGTTTTATCGGATTTCCGAGAAACTTTGACGGAGCCTAACCGAGCTGTTTAGAGGGGAAATAGGGCATTTAAAACACACCAACATGGCATACAAAGAAAATAGCTTAAATGATTCAGGCTAACCGACGAACATCTGCAAAAGCTCCATCTCCTCAAAACATTACGATGAATAACGAAAGATGCATCATTTGAATTTTGGAAAGTTTTGGGTGAACGAACTATCACTGAGCAAGAAAATACCTAATTTCTGCCTGTGAGAAACTCATTTTATGAAAAGAAGGCCACTGTCTTTGCTTATTTTGGATGATCTATAATTCTGTGTCCACAACTATTGGATTTGAAAATATGATTGCTCACTGTATTTCTCCTTTAAGGATAGCCTTTTTCATTAATTTTATAAATTTATATGTCTTAAAAGTTTTTGTGACAGATTGAGTCAGTTAGTTTATAGACCAATAGTAGAAAAACCAGTTTGAAATACGAATTTTACTACAGAGAGTTTTGGGCTATCGTGATTGACGTGAGCATGCGTACTGAAGCAAAAGGTCATTCATCGTCATCAAAAGCATTTTCGAAGAAATGACTGATTCTCATAAAAACAGAAACAATTGTTACTATATTTATTAGTGTAACAAAAAAAAAAAAAAAAAAGGATTCGTCTAGTCTGAGAAATATCGAAATTCAAGCCCGCCCTCTTTATATTGAGACGCCCGCAACTTTTTACGGAAGGGGGGGGGGGGGTACTATATGGAACGGTTAAAATCGATCGTTTCATGTTAGTGGACGGTCTCTTGCACGTACCTTTGAGACCAAATACTAAAAAAATAGTACAAAGTTTAGATTTATCGGTCGATGGCTCAGGTTCATCAATAATGATCCACTTTCTTCGACAACTAAACCGACGAAACAAGATTTTTCTATTACATAATTTATGATTTCTCGGCGTGTTTTGCCTGCGATGATCGTGTATTTTCGCGTTGGACTTATCCAAAATAAATTTAGAATAATCAGGTTTTATCACTTAAACATCTCACCTTATTTATTCCGATAAATAAAGTTTTAATCAATAATCCATTTCTATCTGTCGAAAATGAAAGTTGACCGCCACAATCCAGGTTTGTCGACTGAAAATCAGCATGACTGAGAGAGGGCGCTCGAAATGGCTCATCCATATATATACGGATATGTAGACCCAGTCCAAAACACAAATCTTAATTTTCGATGTAACCCCACTACAGTGCAAATTTGCGTCCCCATTACAGCGTGCGCCACATGAAGAAGACGGTCCCTTTAACTTTTTTGTGGCTACGTTACTGTACAACAGGCACCAGTGGTGTTATCCGTAGAGTACGGGACCCCTCCCCATTATTGCGTCATTATTCATGCGACCTCCAGATTTGAACCGAAAAGCAGTTGTAACACTCTTAGCGTACAATCAGCCGATCCACTACCCTTAGACCTTTTGTTTACAGTGATTGCGTGTGTACTGAAAAACCATAAAGATAAGATTATGTTTGATCTTAACTTTTCCTTTATATTTAAATGTACACGCGAGGTTGTACACGGACGGACTACGTCTTTCAATGAAGGAAAATGACAGCAACTTCTCTGAAAAGCGACGGGGTCGTCATGAAAACAGTAAAAAACAGAAATCATATTTGAATTTCAATGTTATTGCTTTTTGTATACGCACGTAATCACTTTAATGGAAATATTGTGGAGCCAATCTTGACACATATTCTTCTAGTAGCTATAAGGTTAACCAGTGGTCAGGAATCCCCCCTCACCCACGCACCCCCCCCCCCCCCATCCTCTTCATTCGTCTCAAGTTCAACAGATCGTGGTTCGAAAGGAAAGGGTAACAACAACAGAACCTGTCAACTTTGTAATTACCATCCTGATCCTGCCAACGTATCTTCCTAGGAGAGCAATATTACTCTTCTTTTCCGTTTTCCTCTCTGCTCTTGTGTTACTAAGGAAGATTTTCCTCCGTGCGATCGTATAAGTCGTCTCACCTGGTGGAAACAAAAAAATAACTTTAAAAAGGTAAAGAATCGAAAAATCTTCCGAAAACAAATTCACATCCCGGACCGGGCTTCAATTTTTTTTTTTTTTTATCTATAGCAGTTAGACGGTATTTTCATATGGATGCGTGTACTTTCTTGTTTTTCGTCTTTTCTGTACGTATACGGTTTTCGCTTAATCCGTCCGATTCTAAGAGAGGTGTGCAAGTCGCGGGAAAGAAAAAGGGTAAAAGAACTTAACAGAGAGACATGATAAGAAAGGGGACAAAAACGAAAAACCTTAATCCAATTATTCGCCTGAAATGAACAAAATGTCCGTTCGGATGCTACTCTTTTTCCGGTCGGTTTTAATAAAAAGAAATACGGGATGGGTATCTAAAGGTTTTAGACATCTTACCGAACACGTACGACCAAATAACAGGATTTCTAACAAAAAAAAAAAGGATGCAGGTATATTTGTTCAGATGTTTCGTTACGATAGTAACAACGTGTCATCAACGGCATAGGGTTTCATATAAACCTAAAGACGTGGAAGTTATGTTTGCCCATAAACGATAGACAAATACAGACATAAGACGAGGGAAAATAGAAATGAACGTGGTTTGGTAGAAATTAGGCCTTAAATGGACTAAATTGACATCGATAAATTTGTAAGGATTTCGAAGGTTGCAAGCTAATGGCAATGTTTATGATTCATATAACTAGTGAAGTTTCACACCCTATATTCATGAAAACAGTCAAAAGTTGCAGTGGATTTTTTTTTTTTTTTTTTGCCCTGACTTTCGGGCTGTTTTGCATATGAATACGTATTAATGTGAAAGATGTCTGATCACAGATTTAAAAAAAAAAACGACTTCTATCGTTAATTGCTCACTCTTAAATTTTTTTCTTGCTATTTGACACATGGGTATCCTCTACTGTGTGACCGTTTGTCATTATGGGTAATGGAAACTTGGTGACTACTTTAATAATACGTATTAATTGTGTAAAATGTCAGACTGTGAAAGATGTATACATAATTACGTATATACACAGGATACTGTATGCAATATATACGATAAACATTCAACAACAACAACAAAGTAGAAAAAAGAAAAGCTACACACTTAAAACACGAGTACGGTACACGTGCGAAATGACGTGTACACAGACGTGCAAATTAATACCCTATACACCGACGGTAAAAAAAAAAGGATGACGGGTTATGGATAAGATAAGCAAATGCAAACGAAGATGAGAAAGTCAAAACAGATACGTGCACACATTTTACGATATCGATTTATGTCCCATGCATACACATTGAATTAAGAAACTGCATACACAAACTACTGTACCTCTGCATCTGTAGGATACGTATAGGATAAACTGCTCTTTCGTCAGAAGGTGGATAGACCCGTGGGGGATTTTCTTCTTTTTTTTTTTTCATTATTTCATCAAGAAATTCAATGAGTTAAACTTATCATTAATCCCAATTTTATCGCTCTAAGTATTGTTCAGGAATGTGTTCCTATAGGCAACTTTTCCTGCAAAGCTCATAATGTACAACAACAAACAGCGGAGGTGTCTCGTCGGCGTTTAAAACGAAACGTCCTGTTTCAACCAAGAGCAGTACCTCCTCAGCTACCATAGTTTCAGGTTTTGTCGTCCAAGAAGGCATTCAGAAAACCTGTCGCCATAGTAACAGCAAGGGGGCCGTTCAGAGAGCCCGGGGTGTATGCTAAAACCGACCGAATTCACCTTCAGTATTATTTATTTTCGGAGTCGATCTATTCAATAAAGGTGACGAAAAGTGCAAAATATTGTGGCTTCTGTTTTTTTTTTTGTCGGTGCTTTCCTTGTGACAAGCCCTAAATTACTATATACTTGTTTGCCTGTAAGTCGATCAACGGAGAATTAGGGATTGCCTAACAGTCAAAGCAATAGTTCCGTTTTCAGTTCTCTTGTCAGGGAATGTTTGTGTACCGGCTCGGCAAAAAGGTCTGAACTTCAAAGCCTCGAGCGGTAGACTCTTGTAATTTGTTACAAAATATCTCCAGATTTCGACAAATAACCTGTTTTTCTCTCTAATCTTTTTCCCATAGACAAAATAAAAGAGGAATATATATATATATATATATATATATATATATATATATATATATATATATATATATATATATATATATATATATATATATATATATATATATATATCTACATCACTAAATCTGTGCTCTTAAGGCTGACATAATCGCACTGAATCTGATGATTGCGTAATGTTTCAAAATTTGTTTTTAACATCCGCCCATGTTTTGTCACATGACTTGACACACTGTCACAGATGACAAATCGACGGGCCAATACATGCATCACTCTGGACTGACCGTAAAGTTAGCCAAAATGGCCCCATTCTTATTTATATCTTGGTGACGTATGTCAGTGACTGAGCCCTGTAATGAGAAAGAGCACAAAAGTCGTATTGTGGCTAAAATTATTTCCCGTTCAGTCGTACATACGAAATCAAAATCACATATAGCAGTTAAGCCTACTAGTCCTACTAGTCTTGCCTACCGAAGAATTAAATATACAAAAGTTTAACCTAGCCAAGCCTTGCCTTGCCTGCCGTTACCGAACAATTTAGCTTCCGCTTCCAGCAAATAGATTGAACTTTTTCTGGCTCTGACTTTTTAAACAAAAGAGCAAATGTAACTCATAAACAGTTAAAGGGAAATAGGGCGTTTAGAATATACCAACATGGCATATGAAGAAAATAGCTTTAATCGTTATCAAACCATTCAGTTCCACCAATAAACATCTGCAAGAGCGTCATCTCCTCACAACATTATGCATGTGGTGAGTAACGGAAGATGCATTATTTGAATTTTGAAAAGTTTGGGTGAACAAATTATTGTTGAGCAATAAATAACTGAATTTCTATCTATGAGAAACTTATTTCTTGAAAAGAAGGCTACGGTCCTTCCTTATTTTGAATAATCTGTCATTCTATGTCCATAAACACTGGTTTTAAAACTATGGTTGTTTTCTGTAGAACAAACGTCTTATTTCCCTTTAGCAGTCGATAGTTATACTTCATAACAAAACAAAGCAAACAAAATACAAATACAGACATTACAATTATACTTCTTTGTATACAATTCGTTTGATGTCTCAGCCTTCAGGATTCTCTTCAGTAACAGCTCCTTTGATTAAATTTAAGCATTGTTTCACAAGCTCTATGTGTACATGAGTATGAATATGTGTAGGCTTTACTATTGGACTTAACAGAAAAAAAAAGCTTATGTTTAATGTGTGCTACTGTTTTTTAGTTCAAAGCAATCTTTGCCGCCTCTGTATTGTTTTGTTCCTTTTTCTTTTCTTCTTTTTGTTGTCTTATACTGCTTCTTGAAGTAGGGCATATCAGTATTTTTCTGCCCTTTTTTGTGTTAATGTCTTTTTTTTTTTGTCGTTTCAAATACCGGACGGTGACGTCCGACGTCGTTTGTTGTCACTGTTGATGATGTGGCAGGTGGCCGCATCATTGTACTCGTAATTTTCACTGCATTTGCAGTACAAAGGCTGGTGTCGTGTGGAATGTATCACTCTTCCATTCTATTTGAAGTAAAAAAATATACTGATAATATATCATTTCATATATTATCTGTCAAGGTATAGTTTTAAGTTATCTTTAAGAAGAAATTGGTCGTTGTCCCCCTTTCCTCCTCTTTCCACCGAGCCCTGCAGGCTGCGAAGGAAGTCACGCCTTTGTCGTCAAGGTTCGCAAATGTTTCTCAAAGAGGTAATCGGGGTTTTAGGTCCTCATATGAGTCCACCCGCCATATAGGTATACTCTTTCAAGAAGACATCGGTAGCGAGTGCGTGTATTTACCGTACCGCCTTTTTACCGGCCAGCAAAATAGCGTTGGCAAACTGTACACGAGGACGTGGTGAGTGTAACCCCAAACTAGAAACGTTTGCCGAGAATTTATGTCAAGAATAGACTGACGTCACGTGAGTTATTGATAACACGAACAATCACCTTTAATTACTCTCCTCTCATTCACCATAAACATATCTCGCCATTCGGTCGTCTTCGTCAGATATGGGAATGAAACGTCTCTATAAGTACTTTTTTTCACACCTGGATAAATCGTAACAATTTAGGAAAATTAACTGTTCGTGAGTAGAATCTGGTAGCCGTATAGGAACTTTCTTTTTTTTTTGTCGCAGAACTGACAATTGCATATAACACAGCAGAATAGTTCAGTCTGTCACACTCGTTTTGTCACATGGTATGCATTTCAGAGGATATTGCATTTAATTTTTGTGGTACACTACTACTACTATTACTACTTCTACTACTTCTACTACTCTTCTACTACTACTACTACTACTACTTCTTCTTCTTCTTCTACTACTACTACTACTACTTACTACTACTACTACTACTACTACTACTACTACTACTACTACTACTACTACTACTACTACTACTACTACTACAAGAAGTAGTGCTACTACAGTGCACTGTGATGGGGAGTTCTGGTTACCATCGAAAATTATTACCAAGGAAGAAGGAACCCCTGCAGGGTTAGATTTACCTGGGAGGAAAGGGGGCCCACTGGACACAAACTAATGTGGGGTCCCTCTTCCACTGTAATTTCCCACGAGACTAGAGTGGCGCAAATCACCGAATGAGGCCAAAATTGTGGTAACTTTGACCCCACTCCCTCCCTCCTCCACCTATACAATACACTCAAAATGAAAACCCGTATTATTATTTCCCCACTTATACATACATGTAAAATTATCTCATCTCAACAATTCACAACAGAGATTGCGTCATCACAGTATAGTGATTTATCTTAAAGAGAACTGTAAGGCGTTTGGAATTACAGAAAACGATCATATTTTTAAAAGTAATTTTTTTTTGTGTGGATCATAGGACGATAGATCATTCAAAATAAAGAAGGACAGTTGTCTCCATTTCAAGAAGTAATTTTTTGAAGTTTCCAGTAACTCTGATTGACTAGCCGGCTATGCTTTCTTGGGGTCTGAATTTTGTAGGGCCACAAAAAAAACAAAACAAAAAAAAACGTCAAGACAACTTCATATTCAAATATCTGGAAGATGAGTGCATAGTTGTAGCTCAGATTTCGTGACGGGTGATCTATACCTTTTGTACTTTCTCTTCCCTGAAATAGTGACGAAGAACAATGGTAGATGACCATCTTCAACCATCCGGTTGTCATCACAACTCATATTCCAGTTTTAAAGTTGACGTAGCAGATTTCTACCCTCCCACACATGTGGACACCTCTTCCGTCCGACCTAAATTTCTATCTACATGTATATATTAGCACACTTTTGTTTTCCTTTCTTGTCTTTTTCTTGCGTTGGAAGTTTTAACCCCCCCCCCACCCTCGATCAGTGGAGTAGTGGCATATGTGCACATCATTCGGAAGTTACTGGAGGAAAGCTGCCGAGAAAGTACGTACTTGGTAAGACTGACGACGAAACTTAAATGACACACAGTATTGCTACCAATATACACCTTTATGGTCACCCTTGAAAATTAAGTATCATCGTTTTTAATGATAAATCACAAAATAAATTAAAAAATAATAAAACAGTGATCCTGCAAAGACTATAAGACAAAAACTTTCAGACAAAAGCTTAGAGAAAAGTTGAAAGTTAAAAGACTGCTATTCCTGTAAATCTTGAGTAATGGCTTACAGTCTACATTAATTTCGTCATTAAATCGCCAATCAAGTAGAGTCAGTATATAAGACATTTCGATTCATATGGAAATGTACTGTTGGTTCCTAGGTGTCAATTTTTCAACTTATATTTAAAATTGAAGAAAAGGAGTTTCTTGATAAAATCCGCTGAATAGAACATGTCTACTCCTGTTATATCAACGATGCCATCTTGGGGAAACAAATGACATACGGAGTCAGTGTCCATATAGACTAATGGCGTATATGTTTGGCTAACGTTTTATCCGTTAGCGACAGAACGTAAAAACTGCTGTTTTTAACATGATTCTAAAGTCTTTGGGATGCTTATAAACATCATTGACAAGAGGAAACAATGGATTTGAATTTTGGAAGCCATTTTTCATAGTTCTTCCCTTCTTTTGGTATCGTTTTCCCCGATGGCGAACAAAGAGGAGGTTTGTTCCCAAGAGAATCAGGATTTTCCGATAGGATTAGCTTCCCCCCAACCTAGTTTTTATCAACCCTGTTTTAATCACTTTTTCTCACGATAAAACTGGGTGGAAGACTTTACGTCAACTAATCTGTGGCAACTTTATCGGTTTTCCATGTAAATGATTAAAACGGTTATTTTGAGTTTCCATATTAGATATATTGCAAACCCCGTGTTTGTGTGTGTGTGTGTCTTTTTGAAACAAATAACGATGCGTCTGAACAGCGGATTGTATGCCCAAAAAGAAATAAAATCGAATAGTCCATAGATTCATGTAGTCCTCAAAAATACACTTAATGTGCTAAAATCATATCTCGAAGAGATCTTTTCTGCCTGATAGAACATGACGTGATATCCAGATGTACCATAATGGTTAGATTATGTTCCCCTGAGAAGGCATGAACATGTATGATATCATGTGAGGATTGGCTGATAAATTTCTGTTTTCCAGTTAATTTGCAGGTGTAAATATAAATTATGAATGTTCAGTAGATTTTTTTTAGGTTTCACATTCGTGTCTTAAGACATGTATATCATACCTGATGTACTTGACAATGTTAGGTTATGGTCGGAAACGTTAGGGAAGGTAGGGACAATAAGTCTTAAGGCTTGACAAAATGCATGATATCATGTTATCGATTCCCCCCCCCCCCCCTTATTTTTTTTTGGCGGCAAATAGAATTTTCCAAAATGTTTAAAATTGTTCCTAAATCAAGGCTAGTTTCATGATCTAGGGCTAGGGAAGTCAAAGACCTGCCGTAATTTTTGAGTTAGGGGTGAGGCTAATTTCAATAAAGCTGATCCCGTCATTGTCATGATTTATCCCCCATACGTCCTGGGGAATCAAAATACGGGGGCGGGATGCCTTAAAAGTCTCACAAATTGATACGTCAATTACTCTCCCATGAAGAGACGAGCAAGGTCCCCCACCTTGCACGTCTCAAGCCAAGTAACGTCTCAATTTGACTAAGTTTGATTACCCTTATGTTCAACAAAACTATTCAGTTTTATGACCAGTCCCAGAAAAAAAGAAACTTTGCACCAGGCCTCCAAAAAACGAGAGACTCGTTAAAAAACATCACAGACACAAACATACCACAATATGCAAAAAAACTGTAATGTTGCATTTGCTGTTTCTCCTATTTTAATACAGTAGCGTGACACAGTTGACAAGGTTTTTTCCCCCTTTTTTTACAAGGGGGGGGGGGGGGAATCACTTTTCGAGGTAAAACAGCAATGCAAGCACACATATGATTACTTAAAGACGGTGAGAATTTTGATCAATGGTTCGCGTTTTCATTGTTCACGCGCGCGCGCAAACGAGACTTCGTGCACACACGCAGTAAATATAGTTGGTTGAATTTTTACTTTCCAAGATGCGCTAGCAGTATGTTCAGTCGTATATATATATATATATGTTGACATAAAGAAAATAAAGCTTTATTGTTGCAATCTACGCGTTGAAAAAGGTCCCTTCCTTTTAACTCGATTATGATAGGGTGTGGGTGTATTGGGGTGAGTGCGAAGGGGAAGCCTGATTGTAAACACGTTATCTCAAAAAGGAAAACTGTGGTGAGTCCCATTCTTGGCGCGTTGGTTATTCCCATACTCATCTATCCCATATTGAGTAGATTATCCCTACTGATTATCGTGGAGGTTAAAGGTCATTTGAGGTCACTGGAGTTAAAACTGTGAAAACATTGTAAACACTATATCTAAAGAATTTACTACGTGGATTGTCCATATTGAGTAGATGATCACTGTCGCTTTTGGTAGAAGGCAAAAGTCAGGTCAAAAGGTCAAAACTATGTAAATTTCTATATCTCAAGAAGGATAACTGTTAGGGATCTCACATTCTGTATGTGTATTGCTCACAGTGAGTAAATGGTCTTTTTGTTTTTAATGGAGGTCAAAGGTTATTTGAGGTCATCAGAGGTCAAATTTTGAAAGCCTTATGAGCGTAGTATTTGAAAAAGGTAACCTTCAATAATCTCATACGTGGTTTACGAGTTGGCCATAATAATTAAATGATCTGTCATATTTTTGGTAGAGGTCAAATATCATTTAAGGTCAATAGAGGCCATACTGTGAAAACCTTTAAAACAATATACCTGAAGAATGGTAACCGTGAGACGTGTCATACCTGGCATGTGGACTGTATGTATTGAGTTGATGATCTTTATTGTTTTTGGAGAAGTCAAAGGTCACTCGGAGTTACTAGGGTCAAAACTATATAAACTCCTATAGACCTATCTATTGATGAAAACCTGTGATGTCTTTTATAGTTTGCCTGTCTATTGTTCAAATTCAGAAGTTGTACTTGTTTTTGTGAAGGTCACACTCCGTTTCAGGTCACCAGAATTCAAAATGTTTTAAACACCTTATCTCAAAGAAGGGTAGCTGTGAGGAATCTCATACTTACCATGTTTATTGCCATATTGAAGAGATGATTTCTGTCAACTTTTGCACCCATTGCTTCAAGAGGAGTGGAAATGGTGGTGAAATATATATATATACATATATATATATACCTTTGCGAAAAGTACGTATCAATGTTAGTAGTTACCCTGGCAACATGTACATCCTGTGCCGAGAAAGCGATTGTCGAAACAATGCAATGTAAACGGTTGTCAAGACGTTTTAGGGCAATACAAGAAGGCTCAAAATTTAAATGTACCGGTATGTAGCAATTCGCCGAGGATCTGCGGATGTACAAGTAGACTTAAAGTGAAATGCTAGGCTTGAAATTCATCAGCATGGCATACAGAGAAAATAGTTTTGACTAGAGTTAAACCATTCAGTCTTAAGATTATCTCCTTAAAACATAGTACGTGCGATGAGTTACGTACATACATCATTCGAATTTCATGGAGAAATTTATTTTTTGGAAAGAAGGCCTTATTGTAAATATTTTATCATTCTGTGTCCACACTAAATATGATTTTTCGTCAAACAAACGTAATATTTCCCTGTGTTGTTATTCCTGCATTTTCCAAAGTACATCAAAGAACTGGTCATACTTCTTACAGTTGCGAGTTATAAAAGCTCATGTGCAGAGGTATCTTTGTCCACGTATAGCCTAATTTCTAAAGGAAATGAGTTCGCAAAGGAGTTTCGTTGTAGCAGTATTCACATGGAAATGCCGCACATTTACCACAGGGTCCAGTTCCGCTAACTTTTTAGCCAAGAAAGCCGAATCTCTCTTCTTTCTACCTCAATTAACACTCTTATTAATGAAAGTTTAATGAAAGAAACCTGACATAGCATGTCATCATCCACATTGCGGGTATCAAATGACAGAAAATGATGGAAGTTCAACTGTAAAGGCTATTTTTATTCCTTGAAACAGCACATCCTAGTTTACTCAGAGTCATTTGCAAATGGATATTTTCTATAGATGCTGACTGCAATGCCAAAATGTGACAGTTTTTCATGTCAACGCTGACAACGACAACTCAAATTCACATTTTACTTCGCAATAATATTTTTAGGTTTTTTTTTCAAATTTGAACTGTGTTTTCTGGCCTATAATTCAGTAAAAGCTAGAATATGAATTTAAAATATCTCAGTGAAAATCAAATTCGGCGAAGAATACCATAGCCACCACAGAATACATTGTTCAAGCCCCATCTTTGCCTACAGGATTATTCCCAATGGCCTGTTTGATTTCAAGTAACAGTGATTGACTGCTATGCTTTCTGAGATAGTTTGAATATTGTAGGGCCATCAAAAATGTCGAGTCTTTTTTTGTATTCAAATATCTCGAAGATGAATGCATAGTTCTCTCTCAGATTTTGTGACATGTGATCTTTTCCCTCCTTTCTCTTCCCTGAAACACTAACGAAGAACTGAGGTAGATAACCAGAAGATTGCCAGTACAACTCATATTCCAGCTTAAAGGGATGTCCCCCCCCCCGTATATCAGTCGTTCGATGTGATCTTGGTAGAGTATTACGTAATAGTGCTTGTCAAGGAGGTCAGGTGACCACACAGGACACTGCATAGGAATTAGCCTGCTATTCTTCATTTGTTGAATCGATTGTGAGTGAAAGCACATTGGGAGAACTAATGTAAAAAGTTACGCAGTCAAGTTTTGTTCATTGATTATAAGAAGTTTCAAACCCGTCGCATGTGGCTCATCTAAGTAGAATAATTTTTTTTTTCTGCATTTCATTACAACACAAGTTACCGTGCCAATAAGAGTTGGCAAAAATGTGAATTGTTGTCGATTTGTGATGGCCCTTTGTTTTTACTATCGATTTCCTAAAATGGGCCGGACAAACACGTAAACTAAATGATGTTCTTTATAGAATAAAGACCAATTTCGGTAGAGCATCTTCATAATCATAAGCTCTCGATGGAGCACTATGCGTTTTGAAAAATTCGCTGATTTTTTTTCCAATCCTGTATGTGTTCCCATAGTAATAGCAAATGGTCAAACTAAGAGGATCCCCATTTTTTTTCCACAAAGATGAACATTAGTGAAAGTTAGAGATTTGGAATTTGGTCTTTGAAAACTCTTGAAGATACACTTTTCACTTTGGTACTAATCCATGTGTTCACAGCCAACACAAGACAGGATAAAAAAAACAACTAAATTTAAGAAAAAAAAATGACAGCTTTCATAAATATTGGATTCGAAACTAGACTAATTTGTGGTAATGATAAGCGTGGTCACGTGGTTGTTACCTTGTCGGTATCATCCTGCGTTAGCGCCGCCACTCTGGCTAACCTTCCCAGCAGGCGTTGGTATGTAAGGCCGTTTAACGTAGGCCTATACAAACCAGGGAGGGATGCAGGCAGAGGCTGATGTATGGGAAATACACGCCCGTCCCGCGGGGTACTCTCTGGCTGACGTCCCCAGCTACGCGGCTGCAGCCCCGAAGTTTTTTCGCAGCGATAAAGCTGAAAGAAAGAGATTCGTCCACCACGTGGGGTTCTCACTGTGCAGGTTTCATTCTATACTTGCCAAAACACCTCTCTCCACCGCTCTCTCTCTCTCTTTTAAATGTTTTCCGTATTTATATATCGTATCAGATCTAGATAACTTTCGGATAAACAAAACCGTTCAAATTCATCGCACCAGTGCACTTTACGTACACGTTTTGCCCTCCTCAGTGATATGACGTCAGAAATAATGCATTACAGAAGAGCAAAACGTTAATCGAAATAAGTGGTAAAAATGCGTTCAATTTTTGATCGGTGTTATCAATTGACCATCCTTTGTCCTTGAGTCTGCTAAAACAAATCAACGTACTTTTTTCCATACATTTTTTAAAATTTTGTTATGGGAAATTTGCCTATGAATAGCATTTCCTTTAGGAAAGTACTTTCTTGTTTTTTTTTTCTTAACCGTTGTGTTAGGTACACAAACGTTACATCTGTTTGTTCAATATATGTAAGAATGGTTGTAAAAACATTTATCCGTCTCAGATCGAAATATTACCTTATATATTTGTTGAAGTTTCCCCAGGAAGTTATAACCCACGCGTCTTGCCCTCAAGGTAACAAGGTGGGAAAAGGTGCACCGTGAAAGGGTCAGAATGGCAAACTAGTTTGCTACGGAGTACGTAAAAAGGAAATTAGTTCACCGGAAATCGTCTCCTAAAGATTTCTCACAAGTTCAGTTATCTGTAAAATTACCTGTAAATGTGCCCTAAAAAAGGATGTGATTCTCTTATTATTTTTTTTTTTTCATTTTGTGAAAAATCCGAGGTAATATCAAAAGAAAAAAGACTTTGAAAACTTGTCCAAAAGATTTATCTTGGCCCTTACATATGGTTTACCTTGTTTGGGGTCCGGAGTGAGGGGGAAAAACTCCCGGATGCAGATATAATGATTCATTGGGCCCTTCTTGCAGCCACCTTGTTTGTTTTGTTACTATTGTTATTATTGCTTCTTTGTTTGACATCTACATTTGTTTTCTTTTGTCATACGGCAATCGCACATATTAATTGTATTTTTCTTCCTACACGTGGTATTAACGTGTTGTCATGATCTGCCTTATTAGAGTCAGCAAATATGGTTAATGTTAAAGGAAGAATTAATCAACTTGAAAGAAAAAAGGAAAGCAAAGAAAACAAAGAAACAAAAGGCTTTGCCTTTACTCCATCTCTTCTCTTTTCTTCTCTCTCTCTTTTCTAGCTCTTTTTTTTTAAATGAAATTTAGAAAATTCAAAGTTGTGTGATATCAAAATGAAATTTTGGAGTATTTGGGGCATTAAGCATTGAAAATATTAAAAACAGATACACATTTCATCAAAATCGTCAAAGATTGACCAATTTACAGGAAAATTAGTGTCTCATAGTTGTATCATGAATAAACAATGGCTAAGTATGCAAATTTGTGACGTCAAAAGATGAACTCCTATGATATATGCCTTATGTTAATCCTTTGTTTATGTAACCTTTATTTCAAGAACATTTGAGAATTTTATAAGCCCGGAAGGTTTTATTTTGGAAGCATGTATTTTATTCTTCAAAAATATCCATATCACGTACCAATGTGAAACTCAGTAATTTAATTAAGAGGCAAAAATATACAGCCGTAACAAAAGAAATACTGACATCGTGCAACAATCCACGTCATCTGTTTTGCATTTTTCTGAAAATGTGAAAAGTCATACAAAAAACCCGTAAAAGATATAAACAAAATTCCAACGGATTTTCACTCAGGATTTTATTTTGCAACTTCTGAATGAAGGGTGCTCTTTTCTGGAAGCACGTCACAAAAGCCTGTAAAGCCCACACTGGGATGCAATATAGAAAATCATACACCGCTATACAGAACAAATGTTGTTAGGTTTCAGTCAGTACAAGTTCAGGATGAAACGAGAAGTGGGGGGGGGGGGGCAGGGAAGAAGTGCTGGGGTGATGATAGGGTCTCGTGATGATGAGACGGTATGAAGATTGGAATGGGACGGGGTCGAGATGAAGTGCGCTTGAGGATGAGCTAGGTGATGCGGGATGGGGGTTGGGATGTGGTGGGGGGGGGGGGAATAATTGATGAGAAACATCCTAGGAGATGTACTGTAAAAGGGGAGAATGAAAAACAAAGAAAATAGTTCTCACGTATTTCTCTCGGTGATATCTCTCCAGCTGTGAAGGGACTCTCCTCATCCTGTTTCATCTCAGTATTTCCACTCACCTCTCTGAATCCGTTGACAGTAAAATCAGTGTCGCAAGTATTTCTCGTGATTGCAACTCCCATTCTCATGACGTTAAAGTGTTCAATCAACCTTTTCACATTTGTCAAATAAAAGACGTGAGCTATGTGCTAGGCACCAAAGGGGAAACATTGTTTGATGGCAAGATGGGAGTTATTTCTAATTTAGCTTGTTTTCGTATGTACGTGACACTTTCGCCTTTATTTCACTGACACGCGCTCACGATACAGTATATTTCTGCGTGGAATACCAGCCCAGGGTTCGTGACTGGCACATAATACCTCAGTGTGCGATGACATTTCAGAAGCTGATACCACCCGTATATGATCCCTTGTCCCATAGTACTCCTTTATATATGTGTTGCAGGGAAAAGCGGGGGGGGGGGGGGGCTAGGTGGATTCGGAGTGGTGGTGGTGATAGTGATGGTGGGAGAGGTGACGGTAACCCTGAAGGTAAATAATCGTAATGACGTGGAGCAGTGGAGCTGCATGCTTTTCAAAACGGAGATCGCGCGTCGGTCAAAATTTGCCCCAGTGTATTATTAGGTCAAATCTCCAATTGGAACACCAAACATTGCAAATGAAGCGCGAAATTTATATCCTAAAATAACACGTTCAACAATGCATCACAAATCTCTCAAGGACAAGTGCAAGATCCGTGTGGAATTTCGTTCACGGTTCGGAATTCGTGTCATCGTATGTAGCTTGCGTCTACGATACGGAGGTCTCCAAAAAGGAAGTTTTTCCCCCAATTTTCAAGACCCATGAAAGTTACCTTTAGCGACGGTACATCTTTGGGGCAGTGTAGTATGACGTAACCTTCGATTTTGACCCCTATGCTAATTAGTGAGGTCAACGGATGACTGATATAGTTGAAAATCAGTAAAAGTCAAATTCCACAGAATATGTCATAGCCACTAAATAAAAGAAACCGTTGTTTAAGCTCCACTTTTGCATAAATGAATATACATATGCATTCCCATTGGTCTGTCTGGTTTCAAGTAACGGTGATTGACTACTTTGCATTCTTGGAGAGTCTGAATTTTGTGAGGCGAACTGAAATGTCGAGACAATTTGAATATTCAAACATCTGGAAGATGAGTGCATAGTTATCTGTCAAATTTTGTGACAGGTGATGTTTCCCCCACCACAATACGGGGGTCTCCAAAAAGTAAAAATACAAAATTTCACTCATTCTATTTGTTATGTCAAATGGTTCCTTAAATAATCAGGTACAAGCAGGATATCTTAAGAAAGGAAACAATATATCAGATATCACTATATGGTAACATGTAAGACAACGAAGTAGCGCAAAACGCGATTTGATTTTGGTGGAGGTCATAGGTCATTTGAGGTCAAAGGATCAAAGTATATGATGCTGTGGCACCATGTCCAGTAAACCAAACAAACCAGTTGCCAGTTTTGACATTGATGAATCATTTTGCAAGGCATTGTTTACATCGTAATTATTCACTTTTCTGTACGACTGTGTTGAACACTTTCGCCGTATCACCAGATTCTTATAAAGGTCCATGGAAGTAGCGTATACGTGATTAGGCCTAGAATATATATATATATATATATATATATATATATATATATATATATATATATATATATATATATATATATATATATATATATATATATATATATATATATATATATATTCTGGGCTTTATTACCGAAACACGACCGCTACTGTGTACTTCGCCTCTCGGGTCAATTTTCAAACTGAGCGCCGTTTTATCTTTTATGTTTAAACCACACTCCCATAATAGCTTGTACGGCGATAACATATCGGAAACCGTAAATGGTTTCTTAACTTTTAAAAAGTCAATCTCATGTCAAGCGACATTACGGGAGCTTTTCTCTCTCTTTTTTTTTTGTCTTTATTTTTTCGTCTTCTCTTCTCCTTTTTTTTCTGTCCGTTTTCTTTATAATGTTTGTTTAAAGATTTTGGCGTCAAACTGTCTTCCTTAAATAGGTAAATCAAATTACTCCCAACCGGAAGTTATACTCCGCGTGAGTCAACGAATGACTTCAGTTACAGACGGTCTGGTAAACTCATTAAAAGGTACCCTGTACTTGACTTGTCAAAAGTCGTGACTGTAATATATATATATATATATATATATATATATATATATATATATATATATATATATATATATATATATATATATATATATATATATATATTCATAAGGAATCGCCTCTGCTTCAATGGTGCTTAACAATCCGCGCACATTTATGCCGACGTTGCGGAACATGAAATATGATAAAGTAATTGGCACCCTCTTTTGAATCAGCGTAGGACGTAGAGATAAAATGAAAAAAAAAATGTAGGGGAGACTGAAAATGCGATGATTGAATCATTTCTCCCACGCTTTCATTCAACCAGATGAAGGGTGGAGAGTGAATCTGGTATCCCGTACACGAGAAGCGACTATATCGGGTGCTCCGATAAAAATGTCTTATAAAATGGTTTGATTCAAATACCGAAGAGCAATCCTGGTTTTGAAAAGTTTAGATGAAAAACAACTATCTACTTTTCAACGATGTGACACCAAATATTGCAAATTTTGTCCGAAGTGAGTCAGCAGCACCCAGACAAACTCGTATAGAGTCATGTAGTTAAAGAATATTGATTTGGGCCTCTTTTGCACACGCTTTCTCTGACCGATGTGAAGGATCCTTATGCCCCTTGTCATTTTGCAATCGTCATTTTGCAGTCCACTTAGATGTTGCAAATCGATGTTTTTTTTCAAAAGATTTATATCATTCAAATTTTGATCGGTTATCATATAGGACTATCGTTCCAATTAAGGCAAAAAAAAATCAACAAATAAAAAACAAGCAGTTTTGAATCTATATCTTTGTAGGTCTGTTGGTGTTCGAGGTGGACAACAAAACACGCAGGAATAGGCCTATATTCTGTTGGTGGACATCAATTAACAAAAACGCTCTACCAAAGGATTATATTAAGTCGAATCACAGGACTTGATCGGTAATTGAACTTCGACGGTTTTCTGAGAAGTTAACCTTAATATATTGATTTGTATTTTAGTAAATCAAGATTTGGATCAAATCACATTTCGCACGATCAAGATGGTCCGGGATGATCGATAACTATTTGGGCTGATCAGTAATTTAAAATTTCTAACCGATTTTGTCATTAGGAAAACGAAAATAAAAAGGGAAGGGGGTCTTTTCTAATAAATGAAAGTGGCAGATAGGGTAACCTTCTCCGAAAACTGACCGTCGACATTCATACGGTATAGCTCATATTTATGGTCGAAGACAAGTACAGACGTGTCTGACTGTTTGTCACATTCCTGGCTGAGTTTGGTAACTGTCATTTGAGACGAAATCGAGAAATCAAAAACCCCACATTCCTTGTTGGGCGATATGTTTGTGTGTTTATGATAAGAAACAAATGGTCGGTACAAGGCCGCCGTAGGCTATAATCGTAGACTATCGTATCTATGATGATGACAATGAAGATGATGGGCCGCCCTCTGTAACACGTTGGAGCGAAATTTAGCTCTATGGTATCATGTACCGTCCTTCAATTGACACTCACATAAATGGAGGCGAAGTATTTGTTTGCGATACACTTTCTTCGTACTTTTCTCTTTAAAGGTTTTATTTCAAAGCAGACATAAAAATTTCCGGACAAAGATATATGTAAGATAGTAGCAGTATTCCAGCCTGAAAGTTTGGCAAATTATTCTGGAGGATGGCAGATTTTTTTTTACATGCATGTGGTCCATCGGCTTCACATAAATGTGGACGTTTTCCTTTAAAGTATGGCCGACATAACTTTAGGTCATAACCTTGCATGAAAGGGTCCACAATTGTCTATTTTCTCATGCAAATTAACATGTCGTTACCTGTTTGCTCCGTGGACACTGCAACCGTTTGCCTGTTTAACAAATTGCATGAACAGTTTAGTTAAAAACAACACCTTCCTGAGTTAAATTTATTACTCAATTTTCACTTTCTTTATTATGTTATCAAGTCGTAAACTTTTTTGGTTAAATTGCGGCACTTTTGTTTTTAAAAGTGATGTTAATTTTCTGGGCTTGTCCGTCCCCAAGAGATTACGTCCCTGACATCAAGTTTATCCGTTTTTTTTTTCTTTTTTCTTTTGGTTCGATTAATGAATGAAAGCTGTGAAGATTACTAACACCTTTGCATTTTGAACAATTAATCCTCACATGATATCCTACATGGTTATGTCCTTAAGGTCTCGAAAGGACACACCGCAACCATGACAGTATGTCTGGTAATCACATCATCCCCTCACATGATATCATGTACGTTTATACCTTCTCGAGAGGACACATCGCAACCCTGATAGTATGTCTGGTAATCTCATCATATACTCACATGGTATCATGTATGTTTATCCCTTCTCGAGAGGACAAACCCAAACCCTGGCAGTATGTCTGGTTTATCACATGTCATCATGCAGGGAAAAGTCATTTCAAAACGACCGAAAATTCTGTGAAGATTAGGGTGTGCTGAATAGACGATCTGTCAACGCAAACTATATATCTTAAAATAGGTGATCGGAACTTGTGGCTAACACCGTGATTCATTTATCCCACTAGCTTGAGAGCCAGGAAATAACACCTCCTTTCCTCGATCGAGACAGACTTGTCCACACTAAAGAGAAATATGGCGCTTAGACAATACGTCATAGCTTAAATCATTGTTAAACCATTCAGACTCACAGACAAACACCAGCAAAAACTTCATCTCCTCAAACGATTATGCATAAGTCATGGAAGATGAATCATATGATTTTCTTTTATTAGTTTGGGGTTGAACAAATTATTCTTTTTAACAACAAATTACTGAATTTCTAACTGTTAGAAACCGTTCGTGAGAAAAAAAAAAGAAAAGAAAAAGAGCCCGCCACACTTCCTTACATTGAATAATCTATCTTTTTTTTTTGTCCACAAATATTGATTTCAAGAATATGATTTTTTTGGGGGGTAAAACAAACACCTTATTTCTCTTCTACCACATTTTACGGAGGGAGAACATTTGGAATATGGAAATATATCTTCTTCATAACCTTGCTAGGGAATTCGACTCACAAGTTAGATCACGTTTCTTATGTCTGCGGCCTCTGACTTCTCTGAAAAATCAATTTGGGTCAGGGGGTTGGTGGTACTTTAGGTTCTGCCAAATAAGTTAATTTCTCCAAGTTCATCTGGTATAGCAGTTCGAAAGTCTCTTTGAAAACGATTTGAAGCAACTTCTCTCTACTCCTATACTAACCATAAACGGTTACATAACACGTATAGACTACATTACGCGACAACTGACCACAAAAGATTGAACAGTGTGACATGCAGTTTGTTTTGATTGTCTCTATCCGAGAGAAATGTTTCAACTTACAAAAGGCGCTAGTAAAGTACAACTACAGGCTGCCGTTATCTCTATACACCCCGGTTTTTCTTTCTCTCCGTCTCCACTTTCTTGGCTATGGAACGCCCGAAAGGTATATTTGTCATTTACGTCAACTCAACTGTGCCGTAAGTATATACCCACTTCAAACAGAAAGTTCCCTGTAAAGAATCAGATGCTCACTGTAAACAAACAAATCACTTCTTCAGAAATAGCTGTAACTGTAAGTTTAGGATTATTGGTTTTACTGTTTATGTTATTGTTTTATGTCATTCCTGTACGTGTAATGTACGTGACGAGATATTGTAGTTGCTTTGGGACGTTAGAGGGTACTATGGCTCTCAGTTGCCATAGCAACAATTCTCATGTTAACATTGTGTACGGTTGATGTATGACACATGAGGGTCTAACCTGGTATGGTACTTAAGGTGACCTGGAAACCCCCCCCCCCCCATTAGTGTAGGGATCAAAATGTGTGAAGATGTGTGTGTGTGCGAAAGAAAATTTCAGTTCCAAAAGTTTGCGTCCGCTTCTCCTCCTAGACTGCAAAGCCGATTGGGGTCAAAGTTAGTAGATAGATGACCCATGGTCTAAAGTTGTGTCTCCCATCAGAACTTAAGGTCAGAGGTAAAAAATCAGAGGTGACAGGAGAAAATTTAATGAAACTCTTATTTTTGCTGTGTTACTTATTCCGAAATGGCTATTTACATGAGACCTTCATATATATGGCCGGTATTCAAGATTTTATCTAAAACTCATGTTTGTATATGTTTTGAGGTCAAAGGTCAAGTTAAGAGGGCAAAGGTCAAATCTTAAACTGAAACGTTTGCGTCCGCATCTCCTTTTAGATCTCAAAGCCAATGGGGATGAAAGTTGGTAGATAGGTGACCCATGGTCTGAAGTTTTGCCTACGTCAATATTTAAGGTCAGTGGTCAAAGGTCCAACTCTGTGGATTGCCCTCTTGTTTGTTTTTTGCTGATATTTAGGGGCAGAATAAACCCTGAAAACCACTTTGGGTGGGTTATGTTGTAACCCATGGCAGGTTAATTGTAACCGATTTAGTTTTCTGGACTAACTATAGGTGATTCATGGATTGATTGGTTCATTGTAGAACTCACTGTTTGATCAAACTATTGATCGATTACTGTGGTTGGAGTCAGTTCTTTGATGGAATGATTTACTCACTCAAGCATTTCTTGATTCGTTTACTGGACTAATGTGATCGTTAGAATTGATTAAATTGCCGATTAATCGATCGACTGATTCATTTGATGGATTCAGCAAAGCACCCATTGATTGATTGATTAATATTCATAGATCATCATTACTTTATTGATTCAACGATGGATGATTGATTGATAAATTCATTGATCGATTAATTGATCGATTACTGTGGTGGAATCAGTCCATAGATTTTGATTGATTGACTGATGCATTCAGTCGAATCATTTCTCGATTAATTGATGGATTGATGATATGATCGATTTCATTGCCTAAATCACCAATTAAATCATTTTCGGTCGTTGATGAATTACATGATCGACTCCATATTGCTTCCCGATCGTTCGACTAATCGACTTATTGACAGATTCCATGATCCATCCATTGATCGATTGAACTAATAGTCATAGATCATGATTACTGGATTGATGGATGATTGATTAAGTCATCCTCACTTGAAAACTCCCTCCCTCCCACTCCGTCCTACAACAAAAAGAAAAAGTAAAGCAAAAGTGTTCAGGGCCTTACTTTAGTGGTTTCTTCCAACTGATGCACTGATACACCAATTGTATTTTGTGATAACAAAATTTACGTAAACGCAGACCTATTAATATAGATATTTAAATAAAAATCCAAAATTACACCAGGAATTAAAAAATGTCATTTAAAAATTGAGGTAACTCCATCCCTCCTCCAAATGAGCAGCTGTGGCATTTATGATGACAACTTGGATTATGGATACGAAGTGACAAAAAAATGGGGGAACGTTTGAAAGTCATCATCATTAAACTGGCAGCCTTAGCACCCGGTTTAAAAGTTTCCTTTACATTGGGACGCACAATCAAATCGTGTAATTACGTTAGACGTTTTGTCCAAGTCAAACAAATAATGACTAGGTTTGTAAACTTTTCTCTTGCTCAATCACAGTTTTCACTCATTGTCTATGGATAATGAATATTCATAGTTGTGTCGAAGAATTTGCGTCTGTCCAAATTGTGTCTCTTCCGTTCACTTTATGACTCTATTTCTAAAAAGTCTCTAGGCTGGGAGTTAATGTCTGGCACCTAAACGGTCTCAAACGGGCGGGCCACGGGTACAAAGCTTTTGTCACCGACGTCTCAGCGCTGGGCGTCTTTCTTTTTTGACAGCTAGCCGTCCATTGCACAGCAATTGTAACTAAGATCGTATCGTGGGCGTGCACCTCCTGCGCATGGACCGCTACGGCCAGTATGCCAGATCGAGGCGCAATGACGTCACGTGGAAAAATCCTCTGTAGTTTTTCATTTATTCAAAGATTACCAGTTACCACTACTTTTGCTGTAAATTTTAATAATCGACCATACACCATCACGTCACATAAATTGCATTCTTGGGACGGTGGTATTCTGACGACAAAACGTTACGATATAAACGCTCAATTCCAGCTTCCATTCATGATACCGTGTGACATTACCAAACCTCGTTGGAGTTACATATGGTTGTTGCAGACCATCAATGAAAGAAACCCTTAAAAGATTTCCAAGGTCTCAGGTCCTGTTTGACACTAAATAAATCGAAATACTAGCAACTATAGCAAAACATTTGTCCAAAAAAAAAAAATACGAAACAGTTCTTTTACTTGGATTCACTTACAGACCGAGACCATGGTCACACTAGCCTAGGTAAATCTCTCTTTCTTTTTTATTTACGAGTGTTTAAAGAACGTTTTGTTTTCCTTAACGGTCCCCATGGAATGGTTTATGCATCCAAACAGTATCGCACTGACAGTATATACCAATACGTTCTTCTTTTTTTTAAGGTTCGATGTTAGAAGCCCCAAAATGCAACGAGGCAAAGAAAACACCAACGCATAATTATGAGCTTAAACTAATTCTCTCTTCGTCTCTCTCTCTCTAGCTCTCTCTGTCTCCCCAATCCTTTTCTTTCATCTCTTCATGGTCTGTAAGAGTAACCTAACTCGAACCTCATTTTAAGATTTAAGCAATTGACTTTAAAAGTTTTGAGAAATAAAAAGTTCCCCAGTCTTTCTTCTTCTTTTTTTTTAACTATTCAAAAAAGTTAGATCAGAAATTGTAGACTCTTCAATACTAGATCGAACAAAAGCGCTATTAGAATGTTTAGAAGCCACTTGAGGTTAAACCTTTTTTTCCCTTTCCTTTTGCCTGTTTTTTTCTATTTTTTTGCTGTCTTGTGAGTATCACCTTTTTATGGTTTTTCAATAGGGAGAATAGGAAATCAAAGAAAGATTTCCCTTAAAATTCAGAGAGGTGGAACGCGAACTCACAGATCTGCGTATTTAAAGCTACACAAGTTGCAGTTATTCATTATTTCAATATGGCCGCAATATTTCACGTAACGATGACATAAAACGACCAAAAGGAAAAAAACTACTTCATTAAATGATCATCAAACTTGAAAAAGCTATCAAAGGTTTTGTCACTTTTTAAATAAATTTCCACCATGAATTCAAAGGAGCAGGTATTAAAATAACTGGAGCATGGCCACGGGATTACAAACATCAGTTACACGCTCGCTGCTATGTTAATTCCTGGCCATGTTAAAGAATGTGCACAAAAATTTCGCTTATCGCAAATACAAGAACGTAATTTCTATCCTCCCCCCCAAAAAAAAGAGCCATGACCATTCGACAAAGGACGTTTCAGTGACATTATGACGTCATAAAACGTCAGAATTACCCCCCCCCCAATCCGTTTACTGGAAGCTATAAAGAAAGGCCGAATGCTGAGAAAGGTTTGTATGTTCATCATAATTTTAAAGTTGATTTTGAAGGATAAAGATATTCTTCATAATTTCACATCTCATTTAATGATTGAATGCAACAATGTTGGTGGAATTGATGTAAATTTATGGAAGATTTTAAAGATCCTCATTGAGTTGTTTTGTGAAATTCACCAAATTTTTTCTAAGCCTGTCAAGTTTCCTTCACATATACTAGCGACAAGTGGTCCAACTAAGGGGGGATCCCTATGATTCCTACACAATGGAACATTAAGGAGTGAAAAATTAACGATTCAATTTGGTTTTTGAAACTTCGTGACCAGACACTTTTCATATTGGTACTACATTCACATGCACATGTAACCAGTACGAGGAACGGTCGAAAAATAAGAAAAAAAAATGTTGACAGTTTTTTTTTTGTAACTATTGGATTTGAAACTTAAGTATCATGGTAATTGTAAATATTGTCGTGTGTTTATATCTTTCAAAATAAACACTATCATGATTGATATCAAGATCAAAAGAAAATTTCAAAATTTTCGACAAAAAAAAAAAAAAATTGAAAACATCAAAAGAAAATTTAAAGAAACATAAATTCGGATTTTTCCCCCTTTTTTAACAGAAACATTTATATTTGTTAAATGAATATTTTTTTAGGCGGACTGAAAGATTATTTACATTACATACAAGCAGAACCGTTTACTTATTTTCAAGAATTTTGTCTTTTCGAAAGTTCTTCTGTGACAGAAATTCAGTTCTCAGGTGCTCAAGAATAACTTGTTCACCAGAATACGCTTAAAATATAGATGATAGATCTTCTGTTACTCTTCTTATGCACAGGATATATTGGGAAGATGAAGTCATCGCTTATTTTCAACGATAAGATTGAATGGCCTAACAATAATGAAATCTACTCTTTCTCTCTCTGTTCACCATATTGGTGCATTTCTAAAGGTAACATTTCCCTTTGAGCATTTAAATGACAACTGGGGGGTACTATCACATTCACCATACTTAATAAGGGGTAAATGTGTGTGGGGGGGGGGGTGCGAAAAATGAATTAAAGAAATAAAAAGTAGGCGTGGCTTGCATCCGATGTGATCTCATTCCAGCCAATGGACTAAGCTTAATTCGTCAAGTCCAAGAAACAAGTACAACGTCATCACATTATAAGGTCATTTTCAGAAATGCGATTCACTATAAATCCCTTTCGTTTTTCGATTGTAAGACCGTCTAGCTATTTATCTTCAAAGAATATTCCACCAAAGTTCTAAAATAGTATAGCAAAAGTAATCACAATGAGTAAAAAACCGTTACTGACTACGCTCAGAGGAACACAGTATATCCCTTTAAAATGTAACACTCAGACGGTGTGTGCCTATTTTTCCTATTTTGTAAAACGGAAGGGTGGAAAACCCTTCTCTAAAGAATGAAATTAGGTCGAGGTTCGTTGTTAGTTAAGCCGATCAAAAAGGATAAAAGTTTGAAGAGCTTTAACCCTGGAAATTCGAAGTGATAACCGAAATAAAAAATAGCACATCACACACCGAATCCGCGGTTCAGACGTTTAGACCACAAAATAGAAAAATACAATATCCTGTTAAGTGAGTGTGTACTTCCCACTTATCACCGATTGAACAACGGGTGGTTTGCAGGCCTATATAAAGAGGGGCTTGATTGTCTTTGTAATTAATCAGCTAGCGTTGCCACTTGTTAGTCACATCCGCAATTTGTCCCATATACCTCTTCTGATCTGTTCATAAATCCAAATGGAGCAAACTCAGTATTTGAGTGTGGTGGTGGTGGAGGGGGGGGGGATATTTTTTTTTCTTTTTCATGTTTTCACACTTTCTCTTGCGTGCATCGGTTCATAATTAAAGACAGAACCTCGTTTCGTGTAAACGACCCTCGGTTTCTGTTTTTCTTTTCAAATTTATAACAATATTCCATCTCGCAAATATAACAAAAAATCAGGTGTTGTCATGTGCTGGCATTATTCTTTGTGTTTTTCTTTCTGTTTAATGTGTAATGCTTAATAAAAAAGCTGGGACGGACGCGGTGATGGTATTCTAGCTATAACACCAGGTACGCGGGTGATCCCACTCCACAAAACCATAAAGACAAACCACATTTGTTTCTTAAGGCGGCCGCCCTTTTTAACACTTACAAAAACATTGACAGGGTAGGTTTCAACAAACGATTTGTTAATGCATGTTAAACATGATATTGTTTTTAAAAGTGTAAACCTTCCGCATTAGGGCATGCTCTGTTAATTTTGCGATTCGACAATAATAAAAAAAAATCGTTTCATTTTTGTCGCAAAATTTTTAGCTTTTTTATTTTGATAATCATCACACAAATGATTGAGTCCTCGTTTTCGTTAAACTTCCTCATAGAGTAAAACTCGTTGGATTAAAAACAACCTTGAACGTCTTGTCTAAGGGTGAGGCGAAGTTATGGCATCATGCATTAATGACAGTGTTCCCCACGAGAAGCCGTTAGGGGGCTTAGTCCCCCCCCCACCGTAAGTGAAAATTGCCTCCTCCCCCCCTGAAATAGCAACCAACCCTGTACAATCCTGCAAACTGCAACTGTATCACAAGTGTAGGCTTAGGATTTACGTAATGTACGATAGAAATGTCTCGAAAGTTATCACTGAAAAATATTTGCTCAAAAACGGCACTTTCAAACAAAGTAAAGTTTTGTATCATGAACTTCATTGAAGAAATGTTGTCTTTTTTTCCCCCAATGTTTCATCAGTACAATTGTAGACGTAGACGCCACCACTTCGTCCCGCGTCCCTGCCTAACATTGCTGTGGAGAACACTGGCGGGGGATGTACAACTTATCGAAGACTTCACGAGAGCGCATGCCCATCTTTAAGTTTGAAAACTGCATGCATCCTCGACCGCTCTATCTCAGTCAATTACTACGCATGTCGCACAATTTGGACCAAACATCATTAATTTTTACATAACATATATATGTAACCTTGCCGAAACCCAAGGAGATAACAGCTGAGGGAGTTTTTCTTCAATTTGACCACGCCCAGTTCCTACGGATACCTTTTGTAATGGGTAAGTCCTTAGGCATTTAAGGTATCCGACCCTCCATCTCCCTCTCTGTCTCTCTGCCAAAAGAGGAATGGGTCGATGGCATAATTTCAACCTCACTCCATCTTCGTTCAAACTTAATATTCACAGCGACGTAATGATGACGTCATTTTTAAGCGAAAGTTTTACTGCCTAATAGCGCTATGTCAGCGTTACCGTGCTTTTACTCCGCGTGCAGTCCGACACACGGAAAGTATGCAATTTTATTTTCACAAATGTTTCGTTATATCTGTCGATGGTTTTGTTTGCATTGTACCAAAAGAACGCCCTCTCCTCTTTTAGACCATTCTCGCATGAGATCGTTTTACCAACCTAGGATTTTTTTGAAGTGGATTTCTCTTCTGCATCGGCCTCGCGTGGTTGTTATCAGTATTTGATTTTCGGTACCCGTACACCCTCTTACTAAAAACCAGGACTAAAACTCATTCTTTCTATTTCATTCGAACTGAAAAGAGAAAACAGGACAAAGTCAGATTTAAACATAAAAGATAACAAAGTTGCAGAAGATGTTGTCAAACTCTGGTGTCAGAGATCTATCTTTTTTTTTTTTTTTGGCTGTTGCTATTAAAACGGCCTTCCTTGGAACACATAATGCTACTTTACATGGGAATGTAAACCGTAGGATTAAAATACATTTAAAGGCTATCCTTGCTTGACGGGTCCTTTTTGTTTTCTTTCTTTCTTTTTCGCATTTCGCTTTTCTTCCCAAGTGATTGATAGATGTCTCCTTAAACTGGTAACCTTGGTGTGTGCAGTCAGAACAGTTTCATCTTCAAACAAGTAGAAGGAAAAAAATATAAAGAAGAAGGGAGGGGGGGGGGGAGGAAGAGAATAAGAAGAATTGAAAGAAGACCAAGTCATGATTGGACAGAATTAATACAAACTAGGTTGAAAAAGTGCTTTTCGATTTCTTTGGAAGTCTGACAGTAACAATGAAAAAGACAACCGTTTTTATTTTCTAACCAATAAGCCATGACTATACATCCTGCTAATTTTTTGAGTAAAATCCGACTGTAAACAACCCAAACGTCAGTTTGGCAATAAAAGGACGCTTCTAGTTGATATAACACTTTACAGTTTCAGAATTTCACAGATAATGTTGGACAAACGGTTCTTATAATATAGCTAAGCTACGGATTTACCGACGATATTAAGTGACGGATTTTTTTTTTTTTCAATAACTATCGCGCTCGTTTTTGTACTTTTTCTTTCAGATCACAAAAGTGAGCATTTTGTCCACCCCCCACCTAGTTGCAGGCGTTAGTTACGGAAGTACCGTCTTTCGTAGATGCACGTGTGTATTTACAACGTCAGTGTGTCACCATTAGATTACGCGCATCTGCGATATCAGGTCCAAACGCCGAAAAAAAAGTGCCTAAAGTGAGTGAGTGCCACTGTGATCTTTAGTTTTCCTGATACTTTCATTATCTCATCATCACTATCTTTTATTTTCTACTTTTCTTCATTCTTGAGAGCACCAAATCTTGTAACAGCTGATGCCAACGTTAGGACTGTCGGAGGAAGGTTTACAGAAAGCCAAAGTTGTCGCTCGCGGTGATGCATGTTTCTTTCCGAGAGCTATCAAGTGGGAGGAACCGCCGTACTCTCACGTCGGCTAGCCCCCCCCCCCCCAGTTCAAAATTTGAGTTGGTGGACAAAAAAAAAAAAAAAGGAAATTTGTAAATGCCATGGTAGGCCAGGCCATTAACAATCGCACGATATGGTAAGGAGTCTCCGATATGACGTATCTTGCATCCACGAGCTACCCCCCACCCCTAACATGAGCTATCCCCCCCCCCTCCACCCCGGACATTTTAGTGTGTGAGTCAATGTCAGCGATCTATGGTGGTATGCTTACCATAAAGACGCAGCTACACCGCAGGTATTTCATTTATTTATTCATTGAAAAGGCATCGTAACCCTTACATAGATGCGATTGGATAAATCGTAACCCTTAGACAGATGCGATTTGGTAAATCGTGACGCCTTGGAAATCCTCAGTATGGCCATGCTCCGATTGGTGAAAAGTTTCAATTTTGAAGCACAGCCATGATACTATTATCGTAGCCCAATGGCACAATGACTGTAACGTAATCGTTAGCAGGCGATGTGTTAATTTTCTGATGTATAGGCTCACATTCGTAATTGTGGCCCAAGCCTTCTGTATCTCGGGGAATGTAGGTAGATAACTTCTTTCTTTCTTTTTTTCATAGCCAGCGGCAAAGAATGGCTGCTTTACTAGAAAGTCGATGCATGCGTCCAAGATAAAAGCATATTTTGCACGACTGTACTAACAAATAAATTATTCCCCCAGACGATTCCACACGAGATAAAATAACACGGCTAGAGAGAGGCGTCTGTTTGAACGGTCAACGGTTTACTCACATGGCGGGTGTTGTAAGGATTGCAGGTATGCAGAAAACAAAAGACAGAACGGTAATATTACGTTTGATCTTAAGGTTTTCTTTATTTTTAAAACGTACATACGAAGTTGTTCATTCACGGAATACGCGATTATATGAACGATAATGACAGTAACTTCTTTGAAAACAAAGTAAACGACATAAAACACACACACTTACGCCCGCAGCTTTGTTTTCCATTCATTCCGAGCACCTCATTGTGCTTCTTTTTTTTCCTTCCTTAACTATAACCATAGCAATAGACTGTCTATTGCTAATCTTGAGAGGACCGGAGAAATCTATTGAATTTTCTACAGAGGACCTACAATCAATTGTTTCGGTCCTCGATCCCGCCCGAAAACAAGGGCACGCATTCACACAAAACTCTGTTTCGAAAATAAATGTTCGGACTGTAAACAGTGCAGTTCACATGGTCACTGTATCAAAAACATGCTACTGAAGTCGTAGCTTCTTGCTATGCTTCGAAAATTGAAGTAGTTAATGAAACGAAGCATGTAATTACATATAAACTACAAACTGATCACCCCATTACGGTGGCAGTGATCCTTTGGTCCGACCGAATGAATATTCATGATTAGTTTACTTCAGTCCCATTGGCTTGTTCAAAGGGGTGCACACGACTAAGTTAAATGGAAACCTGCCAAGCACTACATTATCGGAATTTACACTTTCAGTTTTTTTCTTAAATTTTGAAAATTATATGGCAGAATTGATTCCTTGCGACCTGTTTATTTTCCAAAGTTTAAAGACATAGACTTACTTACTTTAAAAGTTTTTTTTTCTCTTACTTTTTGGCTACGCGCACAATTACTTGAAGTCTATTAGACCATAACTTGTACCAAGTTACAGGGAAATAGGGCATTTAGAATATATCAACATCGCACACAAAGAAAATAGCGTTAATCATAGTTAAATCATGCAGTCTCATCAATAAACATCGGCAAAAGCTTTATCTCCTCAAAACATTGTGCACGTGTTGAGTAACTGAAGATGCATCATTTGAATTTTGAAAAGTTTGGGTGAACAAATTATTGTTGAGCAACAAATAAGTAAATTTCTATCTATGGGAGACCTATTTCTTGAAAAGAAGACCACTGTCCTTCCTCATTTTGAATAAATAATCTATCATTCTATGACCACAAACATTGTTTTTAAAAATGCAGTTGCCTTCTGTAAAAAAAACGCCCTATTTCCCTTTAAATGGTTTTGGAATCCGTGCTCATGGCATGGCATTGGTTTTCTTGATAGGGGCCCTTTATGGTCTTACAGGTATAGATCGGGGAACGGTTAAACACAGGCTGTGTTATACAACCGTGAGCTTGTAAACAGTTAACAGGTTAACACATCACATTGTTTAGAAAGTTATCACTATGGACAAGTATGAACATAGCTTCACGATACTAATGCCCCTGTCCGACACTTCCTACTTCTGGCTGAACATGATGACAAAATGAACACGACACTGCCATGTTCGTCCTTGTCATGGATTACCGGTTGGTCAGACAACCTGCCCCTCCAACCCGTCGTGGCCTTCTGGCGTCCGTTAACACCGTAAGATGAAATTGCTTACACATGTTGCACATCCGCAGAGATATTACATGCCCACCATATATAGGTTTGCCTGTAACAGCCAGCAATATCATTTCACTTGCGTCTTGTCATTAAAATGCCATCGTAGGCTTAGCAGATCGGCAGGCTGTCCTAAATGTATGCATTCATTTTGCATAAAGACCTTTGCACAAAATGCAATGTCTTAAAGTTAAACCAGGGAGTTGCCCAATGGCAATTCCCTGGTTAACTTATGCACAGCCATCGTGTAGGCATGTCAAGAACCCACATGTACAGTGTGGTGTGTTAAACGCATGTGCATGTAGATATTTACTTAAGCAAATTATGCGCATGTTATTATGAAAGTAGAAAGCAATGCTCAATTGAGTGGTCATAATTCGTTCCTGTTATGTCAAAAACAGGAACGAATTCTCTCCTTGTGATTTTCTTCTATTTTCATCAATTTATAGAATGTCATAGGCAAGAAATCCCAGGTTTCCCTTTTTCCCCATTTTCTTTCTGACAATGTCTCTATTTTCTACAAATTGCTCTGCCCTGCTTTCGCCTTCCATCACAGTCATCTTTTTAATTGTATGTAAGCAACTTGTGAAATACTGGCAGCCTCCGTGGACCCCAGAAACACGGCAGCTATATATATATGTAGGTGTAATTGTAGCTTCAGTAATAGGCAACAGCTCGTTGATTTAAACAAAAATAAAATGTCCAAATAAAAAATCCGTCACGGTAGTATTACAGTAGACATCTTGGGGTGTATCAGTGTACTGTCTATTTGAAATGCGGTTCTTTTTTCTCTACCACTCCTAAATCGCTGACAGGTCCTCCTGGCTCCTACTATTATCGGAATGATAATATCAAATTAGCAAGTAAAGCCTAAGTTTCATTTCAGGTACTAAAGGTAAAAAACTGAAAAAAAAATCGCGTGCCACAAAGTATTTCAAAAAATTAAAAAAGAAAGAAAGAAAGAAATGCACACGAGAAACAGAAGGTACCAGAAAAGGAACTTATTTCGTGTATTGTTATTGATTGAAATTTCGGGTAGGAAGTTTCCCGTCTGAGTGGACTTACAGGCTAAAAAAAGACTTACTTCAACCTACAGTAACTGTGAAAAAGTACGAATTGCAACCTCGTAGATATCGCTGTGCAACACCCCCCTACTTGACCCCACCGACAGGAAGACCGTTCGAACCTTGTGAATTTCACATCCACGAGTTCAGGAAGGACAGACCGTTGCTCAACGTTAGGGGTCAATTTTGAGCAAATGTGATTCCTTGCTTGCCTAGAAAAGTTCACACCAAATTCACTTCAGACAAATTTGCTTTCGTGACCCGGATGTCTGAAGGCATCATGAACGGCGCAATAATGACTTTAAGTCAGTGACTCGTCGCCCCAGACAGCCCCTGTTCTCGATTTCCCAACAAGACCCTCCTACAGCCTGTCTA
This sequence comes from Stichopus chloronotus, assembly GCA_021234535.1. Lineage (NCBI taxonomy): Eukaryota > Metazoa > Echinodermata > Holothuroidea > Aspidochirotida > Stichopodidae > Stichopus > Stichopus chloronotus. Next base: position 9,634,526 of record CM037847.1, read on the forward strand.
AAGCTCCTCCTTCTCGTGCAAACACAATCCTAATTTTAAAGGTAGTGTGACATGTTTCTAGAAAAGAGTTCCCTTCATGCAAACGTTACAAAGTAAAACCCTGAGTGAAAATCCGTTGGAAGTTGTGTTTGTATCTATTACCGTTTTTGAGGTATGACTTTTCAAAGTTTGAAGAAAATGCAAAACAGATGACTTGGAGTGTTGCACAGTGTCAGTTTTTCTTTTGTTAACCCTATATATTTTGCCTCTTAATTACTTAATTACTGAGTTTCACATTGGTAAGTGATATCGATATTTTTGAACAAGAAAATACATGCTTTCAAAAAAAAAAAAACCCTCTGGGCATATAGAATTCTCAAATGACCTTGAAATAAAGGTTACATAAACAAAGGATTAACATAAGACATATTCTGGGAGACGCTCTCCTGACATCTCAAATTTGCATATTTAGCCAATGTTTATTCATGACACAGCTGTGATACACTAATTTGCCTGTAAATTTGTCAATTTTTGACGGATTTTGACCCAATTTGTGGCTATTTTCAACATTTTGAATGCCCAATGCACCCAATACCTCAAAATGTCATTTTCATGTCACAAACCTTCAAAGTGTCGCATATTCCGGCGAGCATACAACAACCACATATCTAATCGGAGCACTCCTGTGTAGACTTTGTAATATGAACCACTCTCCATCTTTCGAATTCGCTGTCAATTAAAGAGCAGATCCAATCGAGAATTTTGCTTACCCCTAGCCAAAAATGTAACTTGTGGTGGTGTTACGGTTCGCTGGTATCGTTTAGAGAGAAATATCAACCCACGAGACTGACGTCACATGACGTCACATGATTCAATAAAGCGACCAATCACCTTTTAACATCATCTCCGGTAAAATTCGTGCGTTATCTTTCTTAAATTTTACCGAGATATCATTTTTCTTCGTTACTACAATGGCAATGCAGCAATTTATTTGATACAAAAGAAAGCTTTTCTCGGGAAAGAAAAAAGCAAATCCATCCCCAAAATACAACCCAAATAAAATACAAACCTTATATTACATTTCTGAGGCTACTTTCAGAAGGGATAGATCAACAGAGTAGCAACTCAATGCTTTCAGTACAGGCTGTGCTGTCTGCCAATACTTTGAAGTTTTTTTTTTTGTCTTTTTGTTAAGTGTGACCTTGTAGATTCATTAAATCCTATTCTGTGATTTGTTTGGAAGAGGGGGGGGGGGGGTGGCTGAGAGATATATAATGCCTCCTCAAAAATCAAGCCGTAACCGATTGCTTGTCCGTGCTTAGCCACTAACAAACCGACTAAGCTAAATAAACACACAATCATATTAGCTCAACACAGAGCTGACTTGCAAAGAAACCCTTTTCTTACTTCCCCCCTTCTTTATCTCTTCTTTGATTCCGTCTTAGCGATTCGATCGAAGCATGCAACTATTGAAACTCCTCCTGAAGTCACCATGAATGTCCATAATCTTCCTACCCCGTCAATAAGGTTTCCTTTTACTTTGCATGGGCTTTTAACCTTATACAATACCCCGCATATTCCCCCCCCCCCCCTTTGGAATGAAAAGTAACGGTTACGTTACTACAATGGCTGTGGAACGGAACAAACACATTGAATTGCGGGTCTATGTTACGGCAATAACTATCCTCGGACAGTATAGTGCATTACCCCTTCTACCCCCCTTTGTATTTGCCTGTCAGGACGTCAAAAGGGTTTTCTTTAGCTCCAAGAAAAACAACTGTGGGTCCCTTTATTCTTGAAAAATAAATGTTACTGAATTTGCTCCGCCTTCCCAGGGTTCCGTACATTGTAGTTCAACTGGCAGGCAGCCGGGCAGAGTCTGTAAGCAATGCGCACAGAGAGAGGGATAGCTGACGTCTTGCTCACTCAACCAATGTAACCTAAGCAAACAACGTGGAGCAAGTTTCATGCATTTCGATAAAAGTATAAACAGACCCAATTCAAAATGTAACATTTAAATGAGAAACTCTGTGTCAATTAATTTCCTTCACTCCAATTCAGGAGATTTTAAAAAAATTACGCTTCTTTTGGAGTATTTTGTTTCACGAGAGGTATTTTTGTTTTCTTTTACCGGAGTTTTCATGTGTTTCTTATTCTGTGGACTGAGAGAAAAAAGTGAAACACTTTTGGATGTAAAAAAAAAAGAAAGGAGCTGACATGATTGTTTTCATGGAACTTGTAAAACCTATGTGGTGGAAATTTTAAGGAAGCTACGAGAAAGAAAACGAAAAAAAAAGTCCGTGCCGTGCCTGATCTTTCTTTCATCTCGTTCGAAAATCTGTGAAAGAGTGAGAACATACAGAGGTATGCCCACTACCAATCCTGCCGCCTGTGGAAATTAACGCATTTGATATTAGTGCTTTTTGTTTTCAATTTATTCTGACTGATATTTTAACAAGGTCTTTCGCAATACCCCTTTGTCAACGGTGACGTATCATGAACGTATACAAATGGATGAGGGAGTCACACGTGTAACATAAGTGTGTGAGTGTGTGTGTGTGTGCGTGTGTGTGTGTGTTTTCGTTACCATTCAGATAAAAAATGGAGACCTTCCGTTATGTTTTGTTGAAAAAAAAAAATGTTGTTCTAAAAATTGAAGGGATTTTTTTCTCCTTTATGTAATTACCAGAGTCCCTCATTTCATTCAAGTCAAGTGGTTTGTATCGACAGGAATTATTTCAAAATACGTAACTTATTTTTTTTTTCTGGGCGTCTCGAAAGTCACGGTATGACTAAGACGAGAGAGTCTGTTTGACTCCATCGAAATAACATAAAAAAAATGAAAGCATCTCACGTAATAGACTTACAAAACTGAAAGAAAAATAAAAAGCGTCCCGGTATGTCGTCCCATTGCTGAACAAGTTAAGGGTAGGATAGTGCATTCTGAGAGGTCAAATTTTTATTAAAACAAGTTCGTCCAATTTTGGCCTCGACCGTTTTATTCGTTTGTGATCCATTTTGGAAGAAGCTGGAAAAATAGTAATTAGCGAAGGAAAGAAGGAAGGGAAAATCCAGCAGAATCTCTCTGCAGATATTTACGTGACATTGTCATTTTGTAGGTCTTAAACTTGACGATAAGTTCAGTTTTTTTTTCTTTTTACAAAAAAAAAAAAATATATAGCAAACAGCTCTACCGATAGGTATACACCGCGTGGTGTATTTACGAAACCATATTCAGCCACATCTATTGTATAAATCGATTGTCTACATTTGTACCAATTTTCAGGGCTATATCGACTTTTTAAAACTTCGAAAAACTTCCTGTTGGAGTAAGCTTCCTTTTATGTCATTTCACCTTTATTTTTTTTTTTGCCAAATTTTGACGTGGTCTATTACTTAGCCGATCTCCTCTGTGTGTATGTGAGTGTGTGTGTCCGTGAGCGGCGTGCGTGATCATGCGAGTGACAGAACTTTTTTTTTTTTACTGTTGCAGTGTTCACAGAAGTATTTAACCTGGCATGTACCTATTTTCACGGTTCGGTGTCCATATACAGAATATCGAAATATCGTGTGAGTGCTTTTTGTGTCTGCAAGTGCTTGTGAAGGCCTATATGTGTGTATGTACGCCTGTTCTCCGGGAGTGAATGCATGTCGCATTCTCGCGGAGATAGAATTTCAATTATCTCCCCCTCATTTAGACATATACTAGGTGTGATTTTGTTTTTTTTTTGTTACGTTTCATGTAACGTAAAAGATTTTTCAAACCATTTCTCTCATCTGTCGTTGGAGAAAATATAGCATTTATCTTGGAAAGTATTAGCCATTGTACAAGAAATCTTTTCCATCTATCACCGTACTATAGTTTTTGTATTGGAAAACAGCTTTCTATTTCAGACGGAATTTTATTGGAATCTTAAGGGGGAAAACAACAGTTATGTATTGTGCAATTTAAAGCAGTCTATTATTTTTTTGCTAATATTTCTGTCATTGTTTACTTTTTGTTGGCGATTTAGGTTTGGATATATATAAATACACCATTGCCGTCACACGTTGGTATATAAACTATAAGCGGTTCACAAACGGAAAAGCTCTGGACAAATGCGTCCATTTAACATTTGAATCTACCGATACGGTCTGACAGCGTCTATCTTACACTGGACAGCAAGGATTCGCTTGCCCGTGAGTTTCACATGAGCCAGGGGGGTAAGTTTGCATATTTTATATTCTTTTCGTTGTCTTACTAGTTAAAGTTTTCTATAATAATAATAATAATAATAATAATAATAATAACAACAGTAGTCACAAGTTTCAAGAAGAAAAACACAAAAAGAGCTATAGTTATATAACATGGAGAAAGCAAACACAAGGCACTTATTCACGCACACGGCCTTAAAAATACAGAACGTTACTTAACCCTAACTAAATCGGGCCCCCGCCGTACGTTGCACTGTCAGGAACGAGATTCAACCCTTTTTTTTTGTTCAATTTGTCGTTCTTTCGTAAACTTTATGCGTTCTTTTTTTTTCACTCACTGCTTTGGCTCTTTTGATTATACTGATGATTTCTCGCATCAAACTGGTCAATTTTGTCAGATTCCACTTCGTACTATTACTTCGATATATTTCTGCGTAACTTAGGCTACTTTCTTTTGGTCATGGGACGTTACAAACTTGTCATGACACTTTCTCGTATTTCTACTATTATTTTTTTCTGTCATTAAAAAATGAAAAAAAAAGGAAGACGAGAGAAATGTGAAAAGAGAAACAAATGTTTCGTATTTTACGGCGTCACAAAGGCAGACAAGGTTTCTTTTATCTCCAAGAACGTAAAGTAAGGTCGTCACCTTTGACGAAAATATTGAATATATATTTTAGCGTCAGCATGCATGATCGATAGGAAAGTTTATCTTCCACTGTTCCAAGAAAATGTTGGTATGTACGTTTTCTTAACGTACACACCGACACCGTTGGTGTCACAAATGCACTTACGAAACAGTGAGGGGAGTGGAGGGGGGGGGGGGTTGAAAGGGATGCGTACATATACTATTTTTTTTTTGTCCATTGCATCACAAGGGGTATTTTTTTTCAACATGTGATACCGCCATTTTTTAACCTGTAATTGTGTCATGTTTCAACCTTCAATAGCTCCACGTTTCAATCTGTATAATAGCTCCATGTTTTACCCTGTAACAGCTCCGTGTTTCACTCTATAACAGCTCCTTGCTCCAATCAGTATAATAGCTCCTTATTTCAATCTACAATAACTACATGTTTTAACCTATAATACCTCCATGTTTCAGTCCGGTAACCGCTGGATGTCATGACGCGAGACTGGTTTCGCTTTGGCTGTTGGTATTACTCGTTATAACTTACTGTACGTTAAAAGACTTTCTCCACCCCGTTTCTCCCAAAATCGAAGAGAGTGTGCAACCGTCTCAGGAACACCGTTCCACCGTGCAATGAAATGAGAGTGCCTAAAATATGCATAAAAAACATGTAGAAATAAAAAAAAAAATAAATTAAATCAAACCCATAAAATGCTGCTTACAGGTTGTCATAAAGGAACTACGGGATTCGATTTTTATTAGAGAGGAATACATTTTTTTTTTTATCTTTTGTTTGTTTTGAAGAATCGCAGACCGTTTTTCCCGGTTTTTGTTTTGAGTGTCAGTTGTTTGAGAAAATGATACATTCTCAAGCTCATGCAGATTATGGTTAATTACATTGCGTGTTCATGTGATCGTAAAACCTGAAATGCTTGCTTTCCTTTTGTAAGCAGTCAATTTGCATTCGATTCAGTTCACACTTAGAGCCCTATCCCTGTTACTGATTTTATAAGAGAAGTGACTTTTTGAATGTGTCGTTACATTCACATTTGGGTTTTTCTGTTAAGTCACCTATATCATTCCATCAGTGACAGAGTCTGCAAAAAAGAAAAATGCTTGTAAAAATTGTTGGAAATATGCAGGCAAAATGGGGGGAGGGGAATACGAAAAAATTAAGGATTAAAACAAAATGAGACAGCGCAGACCAAGTAAACTTTTCCCGGGGTCGAGAATAGTGCAAGTGAGTATATAAAGTGTGATATTTTTTTATTATGGATGACGCTCCATGGGCTCATACGGCGCATGTCAGACAGTACCATTTTACCGAAGGGTTGTTACTTATATTTTTCAAAGATACATCGTTCCCAGAATTTTTGACATTTTGGAATGATAATATCAAATCAAGCCATTACTGTGGCTTCTAAACATGCACGGTATATCTTTGTACAGAATAACACCCCCTCCCCCTCCCTATTGAAGTGACTAGGACAATATGATTTTTAACATTTTATTTTTCTTTCTGTACTTACTTCTCTGCTGAATCCTTTTCAGTAATAACTAAATCACACCCCCCACCCTTACCACCCCTTCCTTCATCTCCCTTACCCCCTCCCACCGAGCACAACTACACTTTTGTACCCAAACAATACTTCGATATATCGAAGAAATGGCTTTCTTTTTCTTGATTTTAGGACCAGTGTTTGATGTAACCATATATGTTTCTTTGATTATGTTTATATTTGTTTTTATTTGTTGTAATTTCCTGTCGGTAACTTTCCAGAATATTACAGAATTATTTCTGCCTCTTGATTTACTTTTATATTACTAGTCTGTGAAGTAAAATGTTATTTGTTTTTGTTAAAAAAAAACTGCAATCGACAAACATACTGTCTACAGAAATTGAATGAAATATACGGCTAAGGTAGATAGAAAGATGACATTTAAAAAAAAGGGGGGGGGGAGGGTTCGATTTATCTTCGGTAAATCGGTCTCTTTTCGAGTCAACTTTGTCGACACAAAGTAGTCAAATATGTGACTATTGAAAGATCAGCGATACCGCATTCACTCTTGTGTAGTCTTTCAAAAGTTTTGAACCGCAATTAATAGTGATATATGTTCCCATGGTTGAGTGGTTTCCGTCTTGAATGGAAGACACGCACTGAGATCGTTTTAACTTCTTAAAACACAAACAGCATGAAACAAATAACTTTTAAATTACTTGTTCTTTTCTGAGCGGTTTTCTCCCCCAACTTTTTCTCTCGAGACATCTGCGAGGAACATTTAAACCTACTTTTTTTGTGCAAAACTTGCTGTCGTTAAAAGATATTAAGTACTGTACACTTCAATAGTTGATTCAGTCTGGCCAAATATATCAGTTTAAAGGAGAAGGCAAGTCTGGACTTTTGACAATGTTAAATGAAAGACTAACATATGGTGAACACCAGTACCAAATTTCAGTTAAATACGTTGCTTACTTTCCAAGATATTGCAATTTGAATATTCATAGAAAAAATTATCAGGAAGCTGCCATTTTGAGATTGTGATGACATCACTAGACCACATTTGATTGGAAAGCTTTTGTTTTTCTTTATATTTCATTGTCAATAAATTTTAACAGTCATGCATAGATGCAAGTCATAATATTAATAATTTGATTATTGCATGATACACCTCAGTAATTCAACACAAAATGTGTACAAGTGTGTTTCAGATGGATAGAAATAGTAAGTAAAGAATATAAAGAAATGCATTAAAATTTTTGCTATCAGTGGTTATCTGACATCGTTATTAGACTTACTCAAGTTGTTTTACATTCAACTTAGGCAAAAATGGCAGCACACTTCTCTGAATTTCAAAAGTGTGTAACTTGGATAGGAAACAATATCTCTGGATGAAACTTTGGGAAGATGTTTGTCAAACACTTCTGCTTCATTTTGATAAATATATTCCCAGGGTTTCCTTCTCCTTTAACTTCACAGAAATTTACCGAATTTTTCTTTAGAATAAATACTTTTTTCTCCATACAACACCGTCAATTTGTTGTCACGGACGGTATACTTCCAGTTATGGTTATACTATATCTGTAGACAAAATCAGAAACGACTTTACCTTAATACCGTAGATAACTCTCGATCAATCGATATCTTCATAAATTGTTCTAGTGGTTCTTACCATTGTTTGTTTTAATAATTTCATGTTCGATAGAATTAAGAATTTGTTGTAGAAAATAGCCAAAAAAAAGGGGGGGGGGAATCAATTTTAAATTACTTGTCACATCGCGTGTTACATTCAGTATGAGCTTAACCTTGAAAATGACATATTCGTCAACTTTTGTAAGAAAAAAAAAGTCCAAGCTAACTTTCGTTTACGATAACATTTTAACTTCATCACCAGGTCCTGGGTATATGTCGTTCGATTATCATAGGCTCTCACTCGTTCTAGATGTACGGATTTAAACAAAAGATATTAGCAAAGTTTGCAAAGCTCTGCAATTTGTTTCTATACGACATAAAACAAGAGGTAATGTAAAAGCTGAATGATCACGAGAAGAAAACAAAATATGGTTAACATGTGGTGCAATGCATTTCACTTCTGCACTAATAGTCTCATTAGTGAGCCATAACTCGTTTGTTTCATTTCGAAAATATTTTGTCAGCTTTTTATTCACCTCTCGACTGCAAAGAAGTGTGACGACGCCTAACGGCATGATTCGTTATTTCCAACAAATCGTAACGATGCGTTTTCAAATAATAGAAAAACAAATGTAGATAGAAACTTTCTTTTGTTTTCACCCCGAGTCTCAGCTAACCTAAACATATATTATTTCCGTTCCCCCCAAAAATCAATCGGCCATAGAAATGTAAGAAAAACTCTTTTTGCACATCTGTGTCTGATAGAATGTAAGAAGATACTATGTATACAGGTGTATGATTTAATTTTTGGTAACTGCAGTTAATACAGCGGTTTACTGGACAGGTGCGAAGCATTTTCCATTCAGGCAAGAGCCAAAATTGAAAATGAACAATACTTTCACTCCACGTGTTTGAAATATTGCTCTTTTCAGAGTGATGGTTTTCTCCTCGCCAGGTGAATTCACTCTTACTGCTAGTGGTCCCTATAAGTGTACAACACACTTTTTGGAGTGAATCTAACTATTTTAATTTTAGAGTGAACAGTGGGAGGGAAACCAATTGGTGTGATATCCTCATTTGAGTGTTCAAAGAGATAGAATAATTGGATTTATGTCAATCCCCTTCAATCTGAATACGATGGTAGATTTTTGGAATCTCCAACGACCAGAATAAATATCTTTGAAACGTTAGTATATATATATATATATATATATATATATATATATATATATATATATATATATATATATATATATATATATATATATAGTATGCAAAAGAAATATAAGATATAGATATATGTGTATACATATATAGTTATACAAAATGTTATGATATGTGTATGTATCATAATATCTATATCGTATACAGCTGTGCAGTGCATTGTCAATATTAATTTAACACAGGTGTCGTAATATTTTACTAATGTTTGTTTAGCCATGTTTCATCGGCTTCGTTGAGGAAATGTTCATTCCCGAAACATAGTAACGTGCATCCGGTAGTTGTGTCTACCGTGATGTATCCCTGAACGGGGCCATGGCACTACTTGCGGTATTACTTTTCGTGACCCACTTTTTTGGTTTAGGACACATATTCGGTAAACAAGTCGTCAGTGGAATCATTCATGTTATATGATGAGATAGGCCATATGACTCCTAAATTAAATCACATCACGTCGTTTAGCCTAGTGTGAATGCAACTCGACCACACCTGTTTGTAAGAAACTTCCTCACTCATCGATAAAAGTGACTGGACTGTACATTCTAGTATGTAAAGGACCAGTATATGGGTCGTCCTTCAGTCTAGAAAACGTTTGTAATCTAATGGCACGGCAATAATTGGTTTACCTTGTTTTTGCTTGTGATTAAATTCGGTTGAAAGAAACGATGTATTTTTATCCAGAGCTGACGTTTGGGGGTTTTGAGGTAAAAGCATAATATAAACACAGTTATGAACGTCTTTGAAATAGATTGGATCGAACCGTTTGGATCAACCACATTAATTAACTATTAAACTCACGTCGTAACTTGTATACCATTGGGTGGGAGAGGGTGGGGAAGTGGGGTATGGCGTGTGGGTTTGATTACTTTTTCACGAATTTGCCCACCCCTCCCCCCATCAACATCCTTTTTTTTCTGGGTATTGATTAGTGGTAGGGGTCTGAACTCTTTTTAAGGTGTTTTCTCCTTTTTCAGACAGGCACACAGTATACCCACACAACACACACATACACAAACACGCATAGACAAAAGGAATATATCATGGAGATCTTGAATGTAGAATGTTTGACCACCCCTCCCTCTTCCTCCCATAGTCTGACGAATTTCACAATGGAGCAAAATCAAACGTATATTGAAAAAAAAAAAATCTGTTACGACTTTTCAGATCTTAAGTCAAAATTTACTTCTTATCTTTTAACAGGGTGTTGTTTCGGTAACTTAAAGAGGCTCATTGAGTTGTTTTGTGGAATTCACTAAATTTTTCTAAAAAGTCCTAAAATTTTCTTCGCATACAAACGACAAATGTTCAAACTAAGAGGATCCAAATGTTTTTCATACAATGGAACATTAATGAGTGACTTATGAACGATTTAATTTGGTTTTTGAAAATTCGTGACCAGACACTTTTCATATTATTAATGTATTCATACGCACACAACCGGCACAAGTAACGGTCAAAAATTCGAAAATGTTGACAGTTTTTTATGACTATTGGATGTGAAACTTGATTAAATATGCTAATTGCAAGTATTACCATCTGTTTATACGTTTCAAATTCACCACAATCTTTATTGATACCAACTCAATGAGCCCTTTATTCTTTATCACGATAGTCTGTAATCCCTTAAACCTTTCTCCGAACTACCACAATTGACTGTCTTTCTTTAAGTCTTTCAAACAACGTTCTGTCTTTTCTCATAATTCTTACAACTTTATATCCTCCTGTGAGTTTTTCATCACAACACTAGCTAACCCCTTTAAGGTTAGTCTCACAGCTTACTGTTCTTCTTCAGCTCGTTGTCACTGATAACTCTGCTCCTTGGTTCCTCCTGTCCTCTCGTTAGTCCATCTCACGACTGCATTTGCTACCTATCCCACCATCTATCTGTCTGTCCTTTCTGTCCGATTTTGCAACCGACGGTATATTCAACTTCAAAGTGCCGTGCAGGTCAAAATTAGAAAACCCTAATCTAGGATATTACTGAACTTAAAATTGAAAATTCACAGCCACTGAAAATAAATCGTTCTATCAACTTAGAACATTAATAACATAAAACACGTACAGTTATCGTTTTCTTCCAGGTTGAAATTTCTACGCCTGGTGTGAACATTTATTCAATTAGGGTTTCAAAAGAATTATCACAGCGTCGAAAAAAAAAGAAGAAAGAAGCTAGATATAGTCTGCATGTACGGTATGAAGAATCAGTATGCATTTAAACGTGACACTGATATACATCGTATCCTTATTTACTAAATATTACATCTCATTACCGGAATTCATAGGAGAGATATCCCCTCGTGTTTTCAAAGAGCACCTTCTCCTATTTGAATTGCCCCTCGGAGCGTGACTCGACTTTCCTCTGCGTAGGAAACCACGCTCGTAAGTTTAAAATCGTTTGCAGTAATAAGGGGAAGGTAAATATTGTCACAGACAGAGAGACGGACACACAGACATGTAGAAAATAAGGAAAAGAAGAAAGAGATATATATGTATACATAGCTTAATTTGCTACTTTGATTCTGGACAAGTTCTTCTTGATAATAGATGTCCTGCTTGGGTTTTACAATAAAAGAATAATAATAATAATAACAATCGTGTCATTTTGGACAGTGTATCTTACTGCATTTGAAAATTGAAAAAGATTTGATCTAACACAGGCAGAAAATGCACGGTGTGTCTGCATTCTATTTTGAAAAGTTATCGCTCCACTCCAAGGAAGATAAAAACTGTCACCGTCAAACGTGAAGCATGATATTTTTCAGTTCTAAAATTTTTGATGGCTTTCTTTTTTAAACCGTTGCAAAGCCCTCTACTGTTTTTTTTTTCATCCATGTTGTCAGTCTACCAAGGAGATATATGTGAGCTTAGGCCAGATACGTTCCCACGGTGTCATTGTGTATGTGCAGTGGACACAGGGGGAAACAATGTGTGTATGTGTATCCCTATCTTCTCAATATCACTTCCGCTAATCAAAACTCACTCGAACAGCTTCAATAGACCAGGAAATTGTTAAAAAGGTGGTAATTAGTAATAAGAGGCTTTGCGACTCGTGGAACAATTGGAAAGCTTGTGACTGTAGTTTATAAACGTAATCTTACCACCGCTGATGATGAAGATGGACTTTCTGCGGTCGACGAATGGTGACGACGATTTTGTGGTCGTGATGGGAGTGATGGTAAACAACATTACATCGAGATGAAGACGAGTCGATCGCAGTGGAGAAGAAGCTTGACCCATAAGATTAAAAGTGAATTATTTTCTACTAAAAATACGTGTGTAATATATTCCCAATATCCCCTTTCTTTCATCTCTCTGGCCTGGCTTGTAAGTACTGTCCGTGCTTACAGATTCACGCGGGAATTTCCCGTTCATAGAAATTTATTTCTATGTTCAGGCATTTCAATGAGGAAGGATGTTACTGTGAAACAACCATCAACAATCCCATTGAGAGAACATCTAAGAATGTAAACATCATGTTACGGAACCGAGGGGGGGGGGGGGGGGGAGGGTGGTGGACGGGTTCTTCCAGCTACTCAATTTGGCATCACTATATTGCTACCATCTTGCTCTTTCCTGACATCACAGTCGTCTATAGACAGCCAATCCCGTTTCCGCGTTTTACCGTCTGCCAAACTTCGAAGAGGCTCGCAGTTCCTCTCCTAGCCAGTCCAAAGCTCCGATACTCATGACCGGGGATCCTTCACCTCGGATGACCCGGGATTTCTCGCAACATTCCATAGAATCTTCTCAATCCCCACTGCACCCTCCCTCTCTCTTCTTTTACGTATATCGTCTGTGTTCGTTTAATATAAACGATACAAGATATGAGCAAAAATCGAACGGATTTTCACTCGGGTTCTTACTTTGCATCTTCTGCAAGAGAAGGGTGCTTTTTTCTTAAAGTATGCCACACAACTTAAAGCTGGGAGGTATTCAATGTCTTTGTTACTACCTTTCTCATTCAAAAGGACATCAGCAGAAAACGACTAAATACAACAAACAAAACAAAAAACATGCAAGACGACATTCGTATACGCTGTTGTCGAAAGCGTGAACGATCGCTGCAGTCCGTGAGATGAACGTTCCTTAACGTTGATAATTCGGACAATGAAAAACTTAATGTTGGGCGCAGCAGAGTTGTTGATGTCTCATGTGAAAGTCAAATGTTAAGGTCAAATATCCCCCTCCCATATAACGTGTGAATTTTAACAGGAGGGGTGGGGGGGCGTGGGGAGGGAAGGACCTTTTTTTATGGGCCTCTAGTCTTGGTCAAGACTAAGTGAATCTTTCCCCTTCCTGCCCACATTCCCACAACGCCAGTGTTGTTACCTCTACTCCTTTGTACGGCCCCTTCTGTGTACTGCTCTGCTCTGAACTGTTATATCCTCGAGTTGCTTTAGGTTCACTAAGATGGTTGAACAGTGATTGACTCTTATATCGTAGTAGTCGCGTGCCGTATGAATGAGTTAGTAGAACTGTATGGTATGTATAATGGAAGAAGAAAATACTACCATCGTCTTAACACAAGACTAATGGGTCTCCAGCTTCTCGGGCCCAGTCTACGTATTAGACAAACGCACAGAAAAAGTGAACATTATTTGTAGGAACTGACTTGGTACCCAAAATTCTGACCATTTTACTTGCAATTTTATCAATTGGAAACAAGAGTTTAAGAAATTGAATTTTTCATTAAAAGTGTGACCAACAGTGGAAGGGACACGTACTTGAGGACAGTTTAAATTTAACCTGCCTTTTCTGAAAAATATATCTGTTAAAGATTTTTCTATTTAGCTAGTTTTTAGGCGGGTAGTAATAAGTTTTAGGGTAGTAATAACAATCTTTTAAAAATTCAGTATTTAAGCTGGTTTTTACAGTTCATGTCAAAGCTAAGGCTGCATTGGTAACTATGTCAAATTGAATTTTCTACTGAAATTCTATACCTTTGCCCCTTTACGTTAATTTATTCACACAAAAACTCAACGGAGTGGATTTGATAAGCTCATTTTCAGTGGGAGAAATACAAAATTAGCCCAAGTCGCAAAGGGAAACCGTGTTTTTAAAACCAATATTTACATGGACACAGAAACGATAGGTCATTCAAAATCAGGTAGGACGATTGCCTTCTTCTAAGAAATAATTTTCTCACATATGCAAATTTAGTCAGTTGTTGCCTTGGAATAATTTTCTACACACTTTCAGAACTTGAAATGGTGTCCCTTCCCTAACTCATTTATGCATATTCATCCCCTTCCGTAACTCATCTTATGCATATTCATTTAAAAGGAGATGAAGCTATTTTCTGACGTTTACTGGTGAGAATTAACGATTTAACGATGATTTTTCTTTGTAAGCCATTTTGGTAAGTTGTAAACGAAACATCGTCCTTTGAATGAGACAACAGAATAATAAACTGAAAGTCTGCCATGCTCTAATTATTTTGATTGTAAGTCGACCTGACTGCACTTTCCCTCGATGCACAAAAAAACAGACAAAAATGTCTGAAATCGTGAGAAAAAAAAAAAAAAACATTCCTGGTAAATAACAATAAACTGTTCGAATTTCTGTTTTTGCTATGCGGAGTATAGATAATGAAGTTACGTCATTTTGGAATGTTTAGAAGTCCAATCTAACTTCATGCAAGACGCTTACAAAGATATTAACGGTCAGGATCCCTTGCGACCTTCTGCGGGTTTCTGTCGCCAAAAAACTGTACAGTACCGGTACAGCTCTGGGGGGCTTTTTTTTTTTCTCTACAATTTGCCCGCGTACTCCGACTCTGTTCACAGTGGTATTCCGAACGTAGTCACCAGACGGGAGGAAAACGGAAGCGCGAACATGTAGGCTGTCTTTGAGATTTCTTAACCCTCTCCTGGTTTCATGATTTTCGAAAACTTCTCAAATTAAACCTCCGAGTTAATACTTAGTCTGTTACCAAAGATTTTCGTCATTTTTTTTTCCTTTGTATAAAGTCCTTGGTCTTTGTCTAACGGTTTGCGTGTTCTGCGTATAATGGCAGCATGCGCGCAAGGCATTCTCTGTGCCAAATCATGGCATACACATGTAGTTGCATTGCAGGGCCTCTCTTCAGACAAAAAAAGAAGAGATAAAATAGAAAATGTTTTTGTTTTCACAGCCACATCTCGTTATCGACTTCCCTCTCCACCTACTTTCATTATTTGGTTTTTAATGTGACATGCAGAAATGTCCGAAATATTGAAAATATCATTAATTTGTTTCCACGAAAATTTGAAAACAAGAATGAAAGTAGAGGCTGTTTTCTAGAAAAAAAATCTAGAAAGTATGAGACAAGGAAAAGAGGGACATCCTAACTTTCAATTCTGTTGTGGATATATCGTGATCGAACCAGTCTCTGGAAAAAATAAAATAAAAAGAGCTTTCACTGTATCTAAAGGGAAATAGGGTGTTTGGAATACACCAACATGACATACAAAGAAAACAACTTTTACAATTGTTAACCCTTTCAGTCTCATCAATAAATATCTTCAAAAACATTATACATACGATGAGTAATGGAAGATGCATTATTCAAATTTTGGAAGTTTAGGTGAACAAATCATCGTTGAGCAACTAATAACTGAATGATTTCTAACTGTGAGAAACTTATTCCTGGGAAAGAACACCACTGCCCTTTCTTAGTTTTGAATGATGTATCATTCTTTGCTCACAGACATTTGTTTAAAAAAATATGATTGTTTTCTGCAAAACAGACGCCATATTTCCCTCCAATAAAATTCAAACCGGTATAGTCGTACTTTGACTGTAACCGGCTTTCAACACACTCTGTAAATTTCCTATATCTGCTGTCGTGACTTCGTTGTTTGTAGAAAAATGTAAGCAGCAGTTACAGGCGGGTCCATGCAGTTTACTTCTTCTCCAATTTAAGTCACTTCTTTTTTCTTCCACGATTTGGTATTACTTTCAATATTTCACTATTATTTCAGATATGTCACCATGTATCCTCAACGTTTACTCAACTGTATACCGATTTCTTTTTCGGTTTTTCTCCAGTGCAAATAAGCGAAACCGTGTTTTTAACGGTTTCCGTGGTATGACCAGTTTGCAGTTTGAAAGTATAACTGTCACTGAATCGTTTCGTCATAGGCAACCCGTAAGTTGATGTGCTGTATATAGGCCTATTTCTGAATGTTTTCATAATTTTCTCAAACAAAAAAATGCATGTAAAAAATGGATGCAATGCAAAAAATGCATGACCTGTCAAGGTCATGGCAAAACGTCATGCAACTGTCATGGAACAACCATAAGGCAAAGATTGTGAAGACATCAAGAAACTGACTGAACAGAGTAAAGGTTTTTCTCTGTGTAGTGTAAGTGAAAGCAGTCAGAAATAAACATGTTACCCCACTCTTAAAAGGCATTTTATTCTATTGTCTATCACCGGTATTAAAAGATAATGCGTCCGTGAAGATAAGGATGTATTTGATCTTCAGGAGTTTTGTCAATTTTTAACTCAATTTTTGTATAAATCATGTTTATGATTGGTATGGAGGAAAACCAGGACAGAAATTAAGGTAACGAGTTTTCCTCTTAACAATAAAAGCTAATTCCTTTAATAGTCACAGAAGCTTCTACTTACATGTAGCACCTGTTCTACGCATATGGTTATTATAGTGTGGCTTTATAGAACGGCAGACAACTGAAACAACTTCTATCTTCAAGTGAAGTTCTCAAACATATGCAATCGGCAGAAACATTTTAATGGTCAATGATGCATCACTTTTGAAGAACTCTGTCTTCCAATACTATACTTCAAGTGAAATGTGTCAGTTAAACCATGCGCGCGAAGAATGAAGAGTAAAGTAATCTTTCGCAGACTGTGTTTGTTTCGACAAATCACTAAAGTAAACTGGCAAATGAGCGTGCAAATCGCTAGTAATATAGTATCTGATTGGCGTTTGTTTTTGTATCAAGTCCACCGTATAAGGACATGTGTAAAGTATGTTCATTGGGAAATATGTAATGGACATATTTCACCTCCGATGACTGGGTCGCCATTATTTTACGTTATAAGAACAAAAACAAACACGGAATCGTTTGAAAATTTCTGCCTTAGTTTTTAGGTAATTGACCCGATATGGGGATGTGGGAGTTTTAGAGGAGGATGGGGGGGGGGGGTTGGGGTGGCGAGATGGATTGGGGTAGATGAGGTGTGACGGTCAGGTGGGATGGGTGATGGTGGGGTGGGTCCAAGCGGATTAGTGAGGTGGTCTTACGAGGTGGGACGGGATGGATGACATGGGTTTCTGAGAGATGGGACGGGCTGGGTTAGGGTGGGTCGGTTGGCGTAGGTAGTTGGGGGTTGGGTGTTGAGCTGGGGAAGCATGCAGTCTGTAATTTTGATAGTACGTAATGCTGATTGTCTCAGGCTGACAAGAAAGTGTGGGATGCAGAAACATAAATTTGTACTTCCCCTCCTCGAAGATCCCCTCCCCCCCCCTCGGCAGCCTTTGCCGTCGGGTTTCAATACATACGAAGGTGTCAGTAGATCCATCGTAGATGATAAATCCGCGACTTACCAGACTTTTAATTCAACCCATTGACAAATGAAGACTCGATTCAAAACACAAAAGAAAACAAGGAAGGGGATTCATTAATATAAAACTGATATTTTTTTTCCTTTTTCACATATTTATGTTTTTATTGTATTGTTTGCCGACGTTTGACTTTCATTTTCTGTTCTTCACCAATCTGGTTCAGTCGTTCAAGTTTGTTCTCAAAATATTATTTTTAATATCTGCACATGTATTTCATTTTTCTTTTTCTTTTTAGTCGGGTAGTCAGTCGTCGAAATTGAAAACAATGCAAGCTTTCCCCGGAGAGATTACGATTGATTTATTTTCGATGATATTTTTCTTTTGTAAGCCCTTGAAATATCGACAGCCTATATTACATCCCAAAACAGTGTATTCGCTTTCCACAACTCGAAATTCGTCACGGCAGAATAGTCATCAGGTGTTGTTTTGAACCTGGGGAGCCACCTCGAGTTTATTTATCTCTTCACAGAGATTTGACAGGAGGCAACAGAGAGCGAGAGAATATGAGAGAAGAGAGTATATTAAAAGGGAGTGGTCAGAAAAAAAAAAAAGGTTCTGTGACGATGCTTCATATTTAAAGTGAAAATAAAGAATTTATAAAGATAAGTTATCCTGTAAGGTCAAGGTTCACCGGAGTTTCAGTTTCACGCAAACAAAGAGGGTATTGTGTATTTCAGTGATATGTTACAATGCTACATTCGATGATTAGCGATTATATGATATGTAATACTATATACTTAGAATGGCAACAGAAGAAAAAAAAATGCAACTGAATATGTACCCAAGCAGGGGATAGATGGAATGGGAGCGTTGCACGTAAAGTTACGATTATACATCATATTTCCGTTCAAAGTTCAGACGCTTTTCAATAACGATGTACCGACTATTTTCTTGATGAAAATTATTGTGGGAGGTTTAATTGACTTTGTTCTAACAAGAAAGGGTGGTACCTGGTAAGCTAGTAACTGGCAAAATATCTGGACTGGAGTTCAAAATGGTGCTTCGTAGTGACGGTATTGTAGTTTATGGTGGATTCGTAGCTGCTAGACAAGAACATCGAGGCAATTGGAGAGAACGGGAGGCTGGAGTCAAAGTAAAATCGGAGACAGACAATGAAGCACAGTCTGTAGGTTAATATTGCCTGATGGCCAGGTGTCGGACGGCAGGTACTGCAAAACAGATGGCTAGGCTTCAGATCGTTGAATAACCGGTGTGTACAAATCGAGTGGAAACAGTGGAAGTTAGGACGAAGGTTATGAGTAACGTTGGAGTGTCATGATGATGATGATACTTGAAACTAACGAGTAACGTTACTTGGATCCTACGATAGCAGTAGTAGCAGCAGCAGCAGCAGTAGCAGTAGTAGTAGTGATAGTGGTGTAGCAGTAGTAGTAGTAGCAGCAGTAGTAGTAGCAGCAGTAGTAGTAGTAGTAGTAAAAGTAGTAGTAGTAGTAGAAGTAAAAGTAGTACCATCGATAGGATCTGTCCCAGCTGGCAATTTTTTTTTTCATCTTTTTTATTTAGATCATTTGCATGGAGGTAAAAACAAATCCTTCAAGATTTATCACAGCTAATAATGCTATATGGAAAAATAGCAGAACAAAAGGCCACTGGAAGTAAATGAAACAGTTTGAAAGAAAGACCACTTCAAGTTCTACACATGTCCGAGGCTGAGTCAAAGATTATCGAATCAAAAATCCTCCACCGATGACTATATAAGATATACTGGCTAAAGGGGTTCATTGACGTTGATGTCATTTATTTTGCCAAGTGTGTCGCCGAGTATGATTGGGACCAACGAATGCCTACAAATCTAATTAGCCGCAATAGTCATGTTTCTACTCCTAAAGTGACTGAAAATAAGAAAAAATATATGTGTCAGTAACGCGGTTGAGGTGGCTGATACGGTATACAGTAAAAATTGTCTGGTCATCGTAGATTTGCCACTCAGTGATTTTGATCGTTTAATAGTTCAACCTATCATTGTTGCTTTTACCTGTGCGTCGGAGGTACAGAATCTCTTGACTTGTGATGATTTGCTATCAACATGTGTGACAAAATATCGTGACTGCGAGCCAATTCAATGAGTCCCCTTTAAGTGTTTTAAAATCGTCCGTCTAGAATCTCAAAGGTCTTCACTATGGAAGGCCGAGTAGTAAATTCCAAAAATTCATATTACTCCTTCACAATATGGATATATGGATGGATATGGATGTATGGATATATCATGATATGTAATTATCATTATGATGATAATTATGGGGATCAATATAATCATCAATATAACGATGATCATGATGATCTATTGATCTAATCTAATGATCAATGATGTGATGATCGTAATGAAAATCAATACGATCATCATTATGAACATGGGTCACCATTATGATGATCATCATTGTGATGACGGAACATCATTATATGATCAATATGACGATCACGATATTGATAATCGTTATGATCAATATGATGAAGGATCATTATTATATTCATTATAATGATTATCATTATGATGATTATTATGATGATCCATATGATGATCATAATGATGATGATCATTCAGATCATAAGATGATGATCCTGATAATAATCTTGATGGTAAATACGTTGAGTATCGTTATTGTGATGACGGTGATATCATTATTATGATCAATATGATGATCATGGTGTTGATTATCGTTATGATCAGTATGATGGAGGATCATCATTATGATACTCATTGGTTATCATTTTAATGTTCATTATGGTGATCAACGTGATGATCATAACGATGATCATCATTACGATCATCAGATGATCAATATGATAATTATCCTTGTGAAGACGTATCTTCACACTGGTCGAGTTGACGGTGATATCATTATTATGATCAAAATGATAATGGTAATGTTGATTACCGTTATGAACACTATAATGAAGGAACAGTAGGCCTATAACTATTATCATTATGGTGATCACCACTATGATCATTAGGATGATGAAGAGGACTATCATCAGTATGATGATGAACTAATATCATCATGATAATTATTATGATGACCATTAATGTTAAGGTAGTTATCGACTGATGATTATTTTCTTTGAATTGGTGTTTCTTGACTTTGTACTCAACTTTCAACATTTTTTGTCAGTTATATAGACATGCAAATTTAAAAGTAGTGTCACGAAGTGTTCACTATAGACGAAATAATTTTCCACTGAAATTTGTATTTCAACTTTCATAATATTCACATAGCCTAGGCTAAAATCACATATTCATACTTATGAACAGGAAGTTCTTCAGGGATATTTTTTTCTGCAAATCTGCTGGCAGATGATCTAACTCGTGACCTTAAACAAAAAGTAAATTGGGCATGTGCCTACACACAACACCCCGTTGATATACAGTGTTTGACTGAAGACAAATACGCTGAATGCCATACGCTTTGGATGGTAAAAAATAACGGTTCTAAACGGTTCGGATTTTAATCCTTCATTCATTTATATTGCTTTAAAGAAAAAATCACGAGGAAAATGTTTTTTTATACTGTTGTCCATCGAACATAGCTACGCACTGCACTGTTTGAAACTCGTTCAATTTACATAATATAAACTTACAGCTAGTAATAACTTCTGTCCAGATCTTTCTCCGAAACGTGCAATGACCGCTATGTTGGAGCATTTCTGTTTTAAGTATCACCAATCAATTCTTTTTCTGAGTACGGTTGGTAATACTGTTGGAACCTGCATATTATACAGTCCCCCCTCCTCCCCAGAACAGCAAGTGTAGAGATGAGGTGGAGGGGGATGGGGAGAGGAGGGGCCCACTCCTCAAAGGGATTATTGCCCCCCCGGGAGGAATGCAACAACCAAATCACCTCCTTTTAACGACTTGGTGTATTAAATCAATTTCACGACGAAAGAAATTTCTCATTAAATACAATTTCTCAGCTTTTGGTAAATTGACAGAGATGATCGGGTTCAGGATCAAATTGGTGAGTGGTAAAACAAACAAAACTACAAACAAAAATACAAACAAAAATACAAACAAATAAAAACCATGGTCTTAGAGGTAAGACTGATGATCTTTTCTAGTCAATGAGTCTTCAGATGTGAACAATGCACGTTTGACATTGTGTTTTATTGTTTTCAGGAGTCGTATCGTTTCATAATTGACTCTTAATTTATCTCATAGTAAAAGTCAAAAGTGTTTTTATTTTAAAAAAAAAGTGTTTCAAGATAGAGAGAGTTTTGGAGAGTTGAATAATTCATTTTGTTCCAGAATGCGCAGGAGTTTTTTTTCATTAGAATTACTTTTTAGTAATGCGGTCATTTTTTTTTAGTTCTTATCTGTTAGTGACGGTGCGAGCGTAAACAAACCTAGCCAGAACTAGTCTTTCTCGTTATGTCGTCACTCCTTGCACGGTGAAAATTCAATTCACTGATTGAACAAGTGATATTCTGAGGTGAAGTGACATAATTTCACTCTTACGGATTCAATCAGAAAAGTAAAAAAAAAAAAAAAATGAAACTAGGGGGAGCTCGGCCCAACCAGGGTTGTCGAGGCGTTACGTCTTTCATTTTCTTTCACTTTCCTACATAAATGCACCCTCAGATTTGCTGCCTGACGATTGTGAAGATCCCATGAAACTCGGAGTCGAAGCCACAAGTCCATAGATCAGGTGTATATTGTATTGTATATATATATATACATATATATATACATATATATATACATACATATAACATGATTATACAGGTGTACGTATACCGTGTGTTGGAAACTGAGTTACAAAGCAATAATAACAAACGATAACACTAAACTCCAACAAGTAGTAGTAGTTGCATACATGTATTTAACGTTTCAACCTGCCCTGAGGTCTTTATATATATATATATATATATATATATATATATATATATACATATATATACATATATATACATACATACATACATACATATCTATAGGTTGGAATATACCTATAGTATCTTCGAAATCCGATGAAGAGAATATACAAAACGAATTTTTCATATACGAAGAGGAATTTTTCAATCAATTGGTGTCATTATAAATCTGTGAGACAATTCGATGTTGTACTCAACTCCTAATAAGGAAGTGTTACTTGGGAGACAATAACAGTTGGGAAACAAGTTACAGAGAGACAAAAGACAACGGCATTCTTTGACGTACCTTTTTTTTTCATCATCCCAACCGCATTCATGCCCATCTCGCCGAAAAAAAACCCACTTCCTTTCCTGAAAGCTTGTCATTCTCCTGTCGAAGTTACGTAATAATTAAAAACCCCGCAGGAGGAGAGAGAAAAGGAATTTTGCTTCCCACTCAAGTGTGGTTAATAACTTGCCGTTTAAAAACTTTGGATCAACTTTCATCTCCTGGGGGCGAGATTACCGAGAAGACTCGACAAAAAAAAAAGACAGAAAAAAAGAAGTTTTTACGATTAAAGATAAGAAGTAAAAAATTATCAGTGTTAAAACTTAAAAGGAAGAAGAAGAAGAAAAAAAAAGTGTGGATGAATTTATAATTACACGGTTGAAAAGGACCATGAGGCTGGTGAAAGATTCGTCAAAGGTTAGAGAGAAGGAGGAGGAGGAAAGGCGTTTAGTTGCCGTCTGATTTATAGGAGCTAATCGGGTGAAATCGACTCTCCGTTTTGGAGGAAACGGCTTTTGAAGGTACTTTGGCATACCCTTGGTCTCGGTTCACTGCAGAATAAGTTTTCGCAAGGATTGTTTTTGAGACAGCTTTTAGACGGAATTGAGGGGTAAGCGAGGAGGTGAAAACCTTTAAGGAAGGCTTCATTCTTGTCGAAGACTGGCATTGTTGTTCAATTGAAGGTGAGGGAGATTTTTGAAAAATCAATTTGAAGAAAATGGCTTTTTTTTCATGATGAGATGTGATTGCGTGGGTGTGTATTTTTTAGCGATATTTTGCCTTTTTTCCAATGATTTCGATTTGTAAGCATATAGGCTGAAACTATCGTTGACTTGAACCTTTGATATATTATTCCTCGTACTTTGATCTCTAAAAAATGGAAAAAAAGTAATTACAGAAAAATCCATCTTTTTTATTTTATTTTTGTTAGTGAATGCCTTTCCTCGTAGACCCGCCTTTATTTATATTCTCATTATTGATTATTTACAATCTGGTTTATAAACCTAATTACTTTAATTTCCATCCGATTTCAAATGAATTGGAGTGCGTATTCTAACAAATTGATTCCGGCATAAAAAAGAGAGTGCAAAATAGTATTCCAGATGCAAGCGATTTTTCAATTTGAAATAGGGCGTTTTTTTTACAGGAAACAATCATATTTTAAAACCAATGTTTTGTGGACATTGAGTTTAATAGATCATCCAAAGTAGGGAAGGACAGTTCTCCTCTTTTCAGGAAATAAGTTTCTTACAGATAAAAAAATTTAGTTATATGTTGCTCAACAATAATTAGTTCGCGCAAACTTTTCAAAACTCAAATGATGCACCATCTTTGACTCATCACATTCAAAGTGATTTGAGGAAGCGAAGCTTTTACCCGAAAGTTAATCGATGAAACTGAATGGTTTAACAATGATTAAAGCTTTTTTCTTTGTTTACAATGTTGGTGCATTCTCAACGTCCTATTTCCCTGTAAGAGATTACCTACATCATGTGTAAATACAAGATACCATTCACACTAACAGAGGTGGTCATTTTCCTCAATACAGCTAGTACGAAAAAAAAAGTCTAAACAGAATTGCAACACCATTAAAAGGCCATACTAAGAGCTGTGAATGTGGGCACTTCATTGTTGTTTTGTTTTGTTTGTTTGTTTGTTTTTTGTTTGGTATTGATACCGTGGTCACTTGAAATAAATCGCTAAGTGGGTCAAAACCGTTCCCTTGCTTCAAGCATGTCTTGTTATAAATTAGCTTACTTCCAACTCGATAATCTATTAGACATAGCTGCTTTTTGATTTCATTTTGTGGCCTATTCGTGTATAATATCTAGTAAAGGATACAAAAGTAGGTAAATAATGCTAGCGGAGACTAATCGTATTTCCCTCCAAAACTTTGGCATACCAATTTTTGAGTGTTGCCCAAAAAGCTCGACTTGAATCTTTTTACATACACTTCTCCAATAATCACAAAAAAAAAGGATAATTGGAAAATTATCGGCAGCAACATGAGTTTGAAAATAAACGTTTATTCTGTTATTTAAGTCATTAAAACTGTCTATAAATCTGAACGAATTTGAACTTGAATAAATTTTGTCATTCCACCGTCATCAACAGAAAAAAAAAGTATCAAGAACATAGCCAAAATAAAGCCAGTTGTGGTAAACCTATTCCAAGGCCAAGTATATGGATTGAAAAATTCTTTGAAGATTTGACCTTAAATTCTGACAGATTCTAAAATAATTAAGTTTAATTCAGGACATCGATAACGTTTAAATAATTATGTAGTTTCAATGGAAATGCAATAACATTACCTCAATAAATAAATAAATAAATAAATAAATAAAAACGGTTAGATAACGGGAAAAAAAAATAGTGCTTTTGTTTTTCGACTCAATCTGTTTGTCTTCATAATATGAATCCTATTATCCAAAGTTGCCCACTTTCCGTATTTTCGACTTTTTCATTTTGTTTTGAATAAATATATAACATTTTCTTTATCTAAATTGCGTTTAGCGAGCAGGTACGTTTTTGTGTCGTGTTTTCGTCATTTTTTTTCCTTAAAAGTCACATACGTGCGAAGACCAACAATATTGACTTTTCAGTTCGTCTAAACAAAACTAAATTAAATTAAATTACGAATGTTGACGCAGCAGACTTGATTCTAAGGAGGACAAACGCCAAACTTCGCTTTCTGACTTAAAGCAATTTCCAAACTGTTGATCGGGTAGAGATACAAGTTTGTGTTTTTGATTTGACATTGGTTAGTGGACTAATGTGGTGTATTAGAATACTTGTCAAAAGTGTTTAAAACGGTAATAGTGGTAAATTAAAGCGCTCCTTTAATATTTAACCTTTCTGCCCCAAAATTACTTCTCGACCAGTCTTTCCTCTTGTTAAATACAGGCCCACGTCCGAGAGGAAGGAGTGGGGGAGGGGGGTAGCGTCACCTCTCTAAAATATCTCTTTGTCCTCCTGGAGTATTTGGGTTGATAAATTATGAATATGGCCTCCCATGTGCCCGTGGGTCCGCCCTGTATTTCCATTTTGACCCATCTCTCCTCCCCGAAGCTATTACTAGCTGACTTCGGGTCAAGCTGAATATGACTAAATGGCCGGCATTTTATCCCTTGGCTATGTACTAGTATTGAATTGGCACAGAACGCTTTGGTCTTACAACGTCGCATTATATATCACATTGTGATGAGGTATTACGTCACAAGTAGCCACTAATTCCCACCTCAAATTGCCAGAATAGGCCCATGCCAAAAAAGGAAATAAAATATAAAAAATAATCAACATACCGACGTACTGTTATTAACGTCGCTCAATGTACGTTTGATTTTTACATGTGTTTCCAAAAACTGTGTTTCTTCTTCTTTCCAAATAAACAAGAGGGAAAGTGCTGGTGGAGATCGGTGGGGGATACAATGGGAGAAAAATATCTTCCGTAGCAGTACTGTGGATATCATTATTTTTCATCTCTGATGTTGTATGTAGTCATTGTGTTCATCTTTTATGGAACTCCGAATTGATGATTCCTGTTGAGTGGGCTGCGTAGCCCCTCCCTGGCTGCCCCCATGTGTGGCTGCCCCCCCCCCCATGTGTGGCTGCAGCCCGTAGCTATATAGCTGGACGAAAAAAAAAAAACTCGTCCGCCGGTAAGTTGAGTAGCTGGAAACGTTCCAAGAAATAAGTACTCATAACAAAGTTGTTCATTTGATGACGGAGGGGAGGGGGTACGGGCTCTGACATTCCGATTTTAATTTTGCTAATTTAGGGATTAGTCATTAATTCAACAATGAGTCTCAACGAAGACAGCATAATAGACAGATTGCAAGTCAGGAATGACAATGAAAGAACAATAAACGTCACAAAAGGCGTGACAAAAAGAAATGGAAGTTAATGATAGAAATTAGGTAAATACAACACCAAAGCTATTGACTATAAATGTACTTACATCAATTTCACGCTTCACGTATATAGCGTATGCCATAGAAACCGGTTACTATACCCGGGAATAAAGTATCTGGGTACACATTCGCACAGCAGGTTCTTGAAGTAGCCTAAATTTGAATGCCAAGAAATTACCTGTCAGTATTGGCCTACAGTCTCAGAGAGTAAACGGATAGTTGTCATATTACTTAAATGAGTGAAAGACTTTGCGTTTAACAGTAAATCATGACCATTTTACAGTAGACAAGGTCAGCCTCACCGGTTTCAAAATTTGTCGACTGGCCCCTTTCCACAGTTTGAATGAGGTCTACAACAACAGCTGGTGGCCCATTACAAAGGACGGCTCAACCCCACCCTATTTTCAGATAAAAAAAAATGTTGAAAGGTCTAAATTTTGGAAAGATTTGTATTGAATGTGTATCTGGAAGGAAAGGAATAATAATCGGAATGTAAAGAAGTAAAATAGTTATTATTGGGAGCATGACGATCTGCTCTGCTTATAGCGAGTAATGAGAGAGAGAGAGGAAATCTAGATGTATATAGAGAAGAGAGCGAGAGATGGGAATGGTGGGGGGGGGGAGGGGGCGAGAATCCGGGTGTAGGGAGCGAAGGGCGCGGATGGTGGGGGAGATGACGAGGAACGGAGAGAAAAGGGATCTGGATGGGAGGGTTAGGGGAAGGAGAGAAAGGAGAAGCGGGATGAAGAGTGAGCAACTGGAGAGGAGAGGAAGAGGAATCGGAAATAGGGATAGGAGAATATGTCTCCATCTGTACAATACGAGATGCTTTCAGTTGGTTGGTACGTCATTTCATAAACAATAAGAAGATGTCATTGTCACGTCAAAATACACCGTGTGACCAAACGGGAGAGGCAAAACGTCGTATTGTTAAACGATTGTATACCCTAACAAACGTCATTTGGGCATACGTGACAGAATACACACTAGAATATCTCGAGTATCTCAGAGCACACACTAGAATATCTGGATAAAACTCTAGAGTAGGTCAGAATACACACTAGAATACCTCTATAGAATTTTACATTTATCTCAGAATACACACTAGGATATCAATATATACTGCAAATTATATTCCAGAGTACACTCATTAGAAATACGGGAGATAGGGCCTACCTATAAATTTTGGGTTATATCCCCATTTTCTCCCGTTAATACCCCCCCCCCCCCCTTATTCAGAATATAGGCACATCTGAGGACATAGCCAACATAGGCATTTACAATACCCAGATTTTTAGTGGATTGTATGGTAACTCTGGCAGGATGTTGAGGTTTCTATGTACAGTTTATGACAGAAGAGTAACCATTACTTAAATTCACTTGCAATCAATTCTACCTTTCTTGTGGGGTGGGAAGAGGGTGGGAGAGCATACATTTATCGAAATAAATCCAGTTTTGACTATTAAATAATTATCTTAATTTGGTTGTAATGCAAAACTCATGCAAAACAAAAGTAAATAAATAAATAAAAACACATACAAACATGGGTACCTGCAAGTTGACATCCCTCCTAAAGCGTTTCGTTCTTTTCTCCCCTTTTCTCCCCTTTTCTCCCCTTTTGTCCAAAAGTTTCAGAGAAACTTGTGCAAATTGATTTAACTTTTTAAACAGTCGTTTTCTTGTGTCACACAGAGAAATACTTAACCATCGTAGTTGTTTTTTTTTTTTTTTTTCTCATGGTAGGTGGTTTCTTTTGCTTTCATTTTAATGTTACATTTCATATTTTTTGTTGTTACATTTTTGTCATTTTTTTTTAAATTTTGGTACAACTTGTGAATCTATAAACCTCTCTTTCCTCTCATCTGAGGTACATGTCTCTCCTAGACTGTCTTCATCACCCAGTGTAATGTTTATCATCACTGTCTCGCTTCTTCTTTTTAGCTAATTTCTTCCCTCCAGCAACAATCCAATTATCCGCCTAATCTCGTCCCCCCCCCCCCTTTTTCCTTGGAAATTAGATACTATATCAGAACACAGGAGAACGTTTTCGTTACTTTATTTTTAATCTTTTCTTTTCTACGTATATTTTTTTTTCATCGGTTTTACAAATTCAACAATTGTTTCCATCTATTATTGTTTTACTCCTCCTATTTCGTTAACTCTTTTTTCTTTTTTTTGTAAACATAAAACACAAAAGAAGAAGCAAAACCAAAAGGGAGTAAAAAAAAGAGAGAAAAAGAAATGGTTCCCACGTCTACCCTCCAACCTAAAGAGCTTTTAGCCCATTGAAAGTGTATTGCTTCATTACGTTCATGTGAAGAAGTTTCAAATAATCTCGAAAAGGAAAAAAAAATCACTCTGTTTCCTTCATCGAAGAAAACAAAGAGAGGAAGCGGAGAAAGCAGAAAGTTTTGTAACAATTCGAGGCGTATTCTAGCGAGAAATTACGCCCGGCGGGCCCCGGGTAAAACCGAGACTGGGTACCGGTGGAAATCCGTCGTTCCGGCTGCAGTGTAATAATCTCGTCGGCTTTTCGCCATCAACATTTTATAAGAGATTGAAAATCAAATGCCCAGGCTTTTTTTTTCTGTCCAGAGAAAAAAAAACTCATATCATGGAGAAAAAAAAAAGAGAATGGTGTCGCGTGAATCAATGGATTTTGCCTTTTTTGCTATACCGTGACGAAAAAAATAAGAAAAATTAGACTGTAAAAACATCAAAATTGAACCCAAAAAGATATATAAAGAAAGAAAAAAAATCTAGCCACTGGCCATTTGGAATCAGCAGCAAGCAACAGCTTGTGAGTTTATTCTCTTGTATTTTCCTTATCTTTCTTTTTCTCTTGGAAGGGTTTAGAGGCGAAATCTTTTTTCTTCTCGAAGTCCGTAACGTAACAAAACTCACTGCAAACTAATTCTGGTAGAGGGCTGTTTTAATATCATCTTTACAAGAGCCGAAGATAGACAGCAGGCTTTTAGAGAGATATTCGTTTGTCAAAGCTATTGAGGGAAAATTAAGTAATGAGTTGATATTTTTTAACCTTTCTCCTCCCCTCAAGAAAGAAAGATCGAGGGAGTGTTGAGTTTTTTTTTTACTTCCTTTTTTGTAGAAGCAAGACATGTTTCTTCTCTTGGCTTTTCGGCACCTTGGGGTTATTAGTACAACAGATTTGTAACCATGTTTGTTGTGTTTTGACGGAAGTTCTCTAAAAGAGAAGAATTGAAGGGTTTTATCCTGAAAAGTCTTCATTTTATGTCGATTATTAAATCACGTTTCGCCTCTAGAAATGGGAAAAATAGTTTTGGAGAAAGGGCACAAAGGGGTGAACACCCCCCCCAAAAAAAATGTCCTGCCGGTTGTTTTGTTTTTTTTCCTCAAGATGGAGTGTTTCTATCTTGGCCATCTCCGATTACTGTTTACAAGCAAAAAATTATTCGAACTTTTAAATATGCGAGGTTACAGAAAAGAAGGAAACAGAAAAAAAGAATATATTATGTTACAGTCTTATCAAATCTTGGGAAGAGGCCGTATATACGTTGCCCCGTTACTTAATTCGAGTATATTGCGAAGATGTAATGAAATGCAATTTCAAATTTCACATTTACTATAGAAACACTGACAGGTTGTCAAACACATTAAGAAGATTAGTTGCTAGAAGGGTGCAAATCTGCAAGATAATTGAATATTTTAATGTTCCGTACAACGTCCGGCGCCACCAGCCAATCCGCTGATGGCTCAGATTTTTTTTTTTTTAATTGGTCAACAATAATGAGCTGACAGAACAAAAAAAATTAAAGAAATTCATGTTTGATAACAGACGTAACTTTTACAAAGGAAAAGTGGGGAAAATTCAGCATCAAGTTAGAATTTATTTTTCCCCCTGAGAAGTGTAATCTTCGATGATTCTAACGTTCATGTGGTCTAATTAACGCCTTTGTCTTTAACAAATTAATAAAAAAAAAACGAATAGTAATGAGAAAAGATGAAAAGTTCGTGAAAATGAATAAAACCTTAACAAATGTAAAGTAATGAGAGAAAAATGACAACATCAAAGTAGCACAAATTGTTTGTCAGTCAACAATTGATTACGCCACACTGGAGTTATGAATCTGAATAAAAATTTCGATCGTCGTGAATTCTGTTTCTCATATTAAGTGACTCGCCAATTCCGCTATGCATTGCTAATCCTTTTTCTTTTGTCATTATCATTGTGTAACCATGGAAATAAATCAGACTTATAGGTATTCGTATCATGGGTGCAAGTTCGGAATTGCCTTTTGCAAACAATGATGGGATCAGAAAAATAAAAATATTGGATGGGATATACCTGGACGATAGTAAAGTGCTCCTCAAGTTAGGCTTTGACAGAGAATGTAGAGGGCAGTATTGCATTTATCATTCCAGCTTTGGTAGTCTCTCCTTGGTCCGTTCGCCTCCACATCTTTCTACATCTCTTATTTCTTTGAAGATTACTAAATATTCTCATCAAATGTCTGCTTTGGCTTCGAGGCTTGTCCTATCTGGAGAATCTTACACTTACAAAAAAAAATAAATTTGTCATGGAAAGAAAAATATTAATTTGTCAATTTCTTCCATTCGTGAAAAAAAAACGTGAATCTGTTAGCTAAATTATTATCAGTTCCATAATTAATATCGATTGGTTATTCAAAGAAAAGAGAATCGTGCGATCGTGCGATCGTCATCGAGTGGCTTCAATTATTGTCAAATATCTTTTTGAATATGCTAAAGTGACATGTATTATCTATAAATTTTAATTGCAAACAATTGATTTCACCAACCGAATTCGCGCCATTAACGGTTGATACATTTTTTGGGTGGCATTTGTTTTTCCTAACGGAAAAGACATACGTTTTCCGCGGAACGTAAACTTTGCTGGAATGATTGTGCGAGGCAATCGCCATAAAGGTGATTAGTAATGGGATATCCATATGTAAGAAAATTCATTTTTTTTTAAATTTTTGAGTTAATAATTAAAACGAAGTTTACGAGAGGCATTGTGCCCAAACATTAACCCTGCAAGTCATGTTTTGTCGATTGAAATTTAACAGATGGGAGAACAAAACCATTCGTGCAGTGCTTGAGTACGGTACGCCGTCTATAACAATGTTTGGTTTTGGTCGATAATTTTTTTCATTCTTCCTTTTCATTTTTTGAATTATTCCTACCTGATTTTTCTCTGTTTACAAGTAAACTCGGTTTAAGACTTTTTTCCCCTTTTCAGACGGGACAGGTCTCTATTTGTCATGTCCCTGATGAGGAAATCCAACAAAATTTGAATGCCTAATAATACTTTAAATATTGTTGAGGGAAGACAAAAAACATAAAACAACATACAATAACGGTACCTATATAACGCTATATATATATATATATATATATATATATATATATATATATATATATATATATATATAAGATATACATTCAAAGGAAAATGTCAAGTATAATTAATGGCTTTACTTTATTTTCTTGACGTGTTTGCATCTTTTCATTACACTATTGTCACGCAATTAAGCTTTTATCTTTGTTTTCAATCTCATTTTTTGTTTGAATTTCTCAAAGAGCCGAATCGATACTAGCTTACGAAAAAAAATATGTAGGTAGATGGAGAAAGAAAGAGAAAAAGTGAATGTCATTTTCTCGTTACAATCGACGAAGAGAAAGAAAACAAAAACAAATGACAAGAAAGAAATAGAAAGAAAAAATAAATAAATAACAAAGAAAAGCAAAGAAAGAGATATAAAAGAAACCAGGCATTTAACGATATCTTAACACCGTCGAGCTGTATTTCAAGTGCTTAAAATCTTTATTCCGTGGAATATCCTCCCGGCAAATTTGGTTAAAAACCTTTTCAGTCAGCAAAGACAGACTCGACGCCAGCACTATCGTTGAAGAGTTTAGTAAAAATGAAAAAACAAAGATACTGGCAAGAAAGGAGGAAAAAAACCCAAAACTCGATAGGAAAGAAAATAAATAAAAAGCAAAGAAAAGAAAAAGAACGAAGAAATGGTCTTTACCTTACTTGTTTTGATGTATTTTTTAACGAGAGAAAGAGAAGTGAGAGGTAGAGAGAAAGAGAGAAAAAAAGCACCCTTTATCTTCAGAAAAGAAAGAAAAGTAAATGGGGATTGTTAAACACTTCTGTGCGTCCACCCGTTAAATTTTTTTTTTGCTTTTATCTGTTTTAGCTTCGGCGATGTTAAACTTGAGGGAGAAAAAAAAGAACCGGCTTGTAATAGAGAGAATTTTTGTGGTCAAAATTAGCATGCGACAAGGCAATGGATTTACATGGAGTGATTTAGTGTGCCAAGGAAGCATATAAGATAGTTCGATTAAAGACGCTCGTTTTTTTGCCTTCACTTTGACTTTTAACTTCCAAGCAAGCGCGGACAAGCGTAAAATCTCTACCTCATGCGCGTAATTTTGCCCTAAGACCTCGCTATCAGCGAATTCTCTGATGCGCATAATCGGAAGTTAATCAACCTTGTTGCGTGCGTTTTGTACAAGAAGAAAGAAAAATAAATGAAAAAAGAAAAAAATAAAAGGGGGAAAAGGAAAGAAAGTATGTGAAGTTTTACCAGCAAACGTATACGGAGAACCGTATGAATGAGTACACAGGACAAGCATAAAAAGAAAAAGAAAATTATATAGAAGACGGGGGGGGGGGGGGACGTTGCGTAGGAAAAAGACAGGTTTACAGGAAAAGATGTCTAATATTGTCCTCATAGACATATTTGACACGGGTACCAAACAATTCCCCGGAAGCTGTTGTCGTAATCCACCCAAAGGGAACGATTAGAAGTAATATTTACCGTTTTCTGGTAATAATAGCAAGTAATTATTTTCCGAACGTCAGGTTCGATGAATATTACATCTACACGTGGTGTGGTTTATTTTATCTAATCTTTTGATGACTTATTCTCCCAACGTACGTATTATTTATTTACATAACCCATAACCTGCATTGTGTATGTATATATATATATGTATATATATATGTATATATATATGTATATATATATGTATATATATATGTATATATGTATATGTATATATATATTATATGTTTTGTGTGTTTTGTGTGCTTCTTTGTTATTTTTTTCAGTTCTATTTTTCTATTTTCTTGTTGAACGGAAAGTTCATGTGTCGAGATTCCTTATTTGGGAAGCATGAATAATGTAATGTTCTGAAACGAAGATGGAGGAAGGTTATGAACTGCATGTTGATATCATTCATATTCAATGGAGGGACACTAAAAGGCTCAGCAAATCATGCGTAAAGAAGAAAAAGGGGCTTTTTAATTTTAATTTAAGTTAATGATAACCTTTTTATGATGTTTATATTTCAAGTGTTTATTCTGGGGGAAAAACAAGCAAGAAAAAGAATTTAGAAGAGAAGGTGAAAATTTTCACCTTGGATTTAGAAGTAATGACTTAATAAATGCATAAGTTTTCTTGCTGCAATTGTTTCTTTTATTCGTACACATTTATTGTCCTTCCGCAATAACCAAACTTGCCATGTCTCGAAGATCCAAATATTATAAATATTATTTTAAATGATTTTTGCCCAAATAAATCAGCATAGCACAACAGATTATTGTGGTCGATTGATGTATGTGTATTGGAAAGATGTTTTTCTCTTATGCAAGTTGCAAGTGGATTGGAACCTTTGAAGAGATTAAGCGCAGGAAATGGCGAATATCAGATAAATGTAATTACTAAAAATTCAAGATCGATCCCCAGGTAGTTCGTACTCTGCTGCTTCACCCTGTGCTTCGGAGATGGGTAATGAGAAAATAAGTCTTTCACAAATAGAAGGGCAGTTAGGCTACTTGTTGCCGAACAATAATTTGTTCACCCAAACATTCCAAAATTCAAATGATGCACCTTGAGTTCCTCATCACATACATAATGTTTTGTGGAGATGAAGGTTTTTCGGATGGTTATCGTTGAGATGGTTATTGGTTTTAACAACGATTAAAGCCGTTTTCTTTGTATGCCATCATGCATGTGGTCTAAACGTCCTGTTTCCATTAATCTACAATACTTTTGAAATCACAATGGCCAGTGTTAATACAGCACACATTCTGAGACTTTCGTATAGGGTGTATAACAGACAATTTGAATATACTGTGACGGCATGTCAATACACTCGGCTTTATTAATTTCTTTCTGTTTTTTTTTTTCGCTTTCTTTGACTCCGCCTCCACCCTCTTCAAGATGCTACAGAGTCCAAAACGTTTGATAGAAAATCTAAACAAGTTTTTACGAATTTTTTTTCTCCCTCGATTCTGTTACTGTTTTTTATTCACGATTTCCAGGTTCACAAAAATCTGTTCTAATAATTTTTAGCATTTTAAGATACCTCCTTACCTCATATTTATTTTGTCCTCTAAGTTTCTTATTTTGTCCTGACTTCCCGGATGATGTTTTTCTCTCTGTGTATCCCAGTTAAAAAATATCTCTCGTTCTATAATCGTACATCTTCAGCCATCAAAATATCTCTGGTTTGAGGGAGGCGATGGTAGATAGAGAAAACCGGGGAGAGGTGGTGAGAATTTCTTGAATATTTAATGACTTTCTACCCTGTTTCCCACCCCCCTTGCGTTGTGATTAAACGGTGTCATTACGAGACCAATTACCGAAACCCCTCTAGATTTCATCCCAGTAGAATTAAACCCTATATAACAGACAAAAACAAAAGATCGATCGCCACTCTTTTTTAAAACAAAGTTCATTTAAAAGAAAGGAAAGACACTTTCCCAAACAAATTAAGGGATAATTGGTAATATATTATAACAA
The DNA here is from genome assembly GCA_021234535.1 of Stichopus chloronotus. Taxonomy (NCBI): domain Eukaryota; kingdom Metazoa; phylum Echinodermata; class Holothuroidea; order Aspidochirotida; family Stichopodidae; genus Stichopus; species Stichopus chloronotus. The sequence continues at coordinate 9,670,143 of CM037847.1, forward strand.
GAAGTGAAGACCTGTTCAGGTTTCATAATTATGCATATAGATATATATTTTCTTGTTTTCTTTTTTTTTCTCACCTGGTATGAAAGTGTAATTGTCAAGATTTATAGTATTGTCTGACGATGAAGGCGTTAACATTGTTAGTTGTTGTAGACATTTTCTGGTAGTTAAGATGTACTTCATCCAACTGTTTAAATGTAACAATGTATTGCAGCGAGCATAAATCTCCTTCATGTAGGCGTCCCTCAACCGCAGAAAAAAAAGTATACCTGTGGTATGATAGGTTTCAGACTTGAAACTACTTCTCCCCCTTTTGACTGCCCTTTACTCAAAATCGAGTTACAGTTGCATTACTGCAGCATAGTTTTAAAAATATCTGATGCTATGACTTCTTCGTTTGTTTGAATGGAAGCCAATATTTCCTTCCAAGTGTCATATTCCATATCTGCAACTAACAATGCACTGCCACGATCTAAAATGGTATACAGACTCTTGTTGTTATCCGCAACGTAATGATATTTAAAATCTTTGGAATCGTCCTTTCTCGTTTTATCAGTAAATGAATTCCGTCGCTGTAAAGGCTATACCGTACAGTGGTATCTGATTTCTAAGTTGCTGTAGAAAAGAGGTCGAAAATTTAAAGTTTGTTTATTTCGAAGAGATATTGTAGGAACAGCTGGTCGTAGTTTTCTGCCATCAAAAGTCAACCTCTAATCCTTGTGGTATACATATTGGTAGTTGACTTGGAGAAAGTCTGAACCTGCAGAGAGGGAAATAAAATATGTGAAATCTCTCTCACTAACTATCCTCCTTGAAAAAAGTCTTGAGCATTTGCATTACAATAACATTTGCATTACAATGATAACGCTTATATTAAAATTACATTTGCATCGCAAAGACTACAGGACTTGAGCATTGTGTAACGTACTTGATTCCTTAGATATGAATAAACAAAGGATACAGGGACATTCCCTTATACAGACGAAAATATGAAGAATTCCTGTCATTGAGATAAGATGCAAATGAAACTCCTGTATCGCAAACCTCACCATTGTTTTGCTGTGTTCATATTTCACCGTTGAACCTCGTTGTTATGGCTTGGCTCATGAATACTATTGTACAAATTTAAACTATCACTAATTATGATATATACTTTTTAACAGTGCGATGATTCCTATGATTACTTAGACGGAAGTGCTTGTTTTACAGAAAAAGAAAATCATACATTTATTGACACAGAATGATATACATTATTCAAAAGTACGCAAGGAGGGTAGCTTTTTTCTTTCGCAAAAATAAGTCTCTCAAAGAAAGAAATTCAAAGAAATTTTCCTTTTGTTCAAGGTCACTTTGCGTCCAAAATTGCTACCATTCAAGCGATGACCGTTCATAATGTTTTGACGCAATGACGCGATTGCTGTTGTTTATTTTTTTTTAATCGTTTAAAAATTAAAGCTTATTTTCTTCGCATGTCCTGTAGGTGTCATTTTCAAAGAATTACCTCTCTTATTGAGGTTTTTTCCTCATCAAAAGTTTGTTTTAGATTCAAAACAAAACAATGAGTTAAAGAATGTAAACGATTTGTTATAAATTTTAAATTTTGATCATACGTTGTAATTTAAACTTTGAATACCGTAATTAATTCATCCAGTAAAAGAGTCTTTATTCACGACAAGAGGAAGACTATCTAAAAGTTTTGCTGGAAAATTTTTGCTACAAAGCACTTCAGGAGTGCTTCGTTATCGTTCTTCCGCTATTAGTAATTGTCTCATAAATAGTTTTTCAGTGTCTTTCAAATGAGGGGGGGGGGGGTGGACGGTGGTGGAGAGATTCGAAATGATTTTCATCCTAGTCTGTCTCGCTAATAAATGTTCATTGTGCAAAGATTATTAGATCATTATTGAATAGAAAAAGTTCGTTTAAGGTCATTATCAACACAATTGACTGAAACATTTTTACCTACACATTTTGAAGTCAAGTGTTTTTTTCCGTCTCGATAACTAAAAAATGATTTTTATAAACTTTCCTGTCGATAGTTAAATGTTTAGGTCAAAATTTTCCAGCTGTTCGGTCCTCCACTCCCATCCATAATCTTTGCATCTCGGTGATGAATATCTTTCTTATCTTTCGGAGGAGGATTATTCAGAATTAGAGTCCTATAATCATTTTTCCTCATGACGTATCTGTCTCCATTTTTCATTCATTCAACACATTCGTGTTTATTCTTCTGTACTAACGTTAATATTTGTTTGTATTTCCCTTACGTTCATCTTACGTTAATTTTGTGAAGACATTTTAGTTACGATAGGCCTGTCCTCAATTCATACAAAGAGAATTAAAAAAAAAAATTTCGAGACAGCCAAATTAATAAGACGAAATTGGGTCCTTCATCTTTGGGATGGAGTTACACAGTGACGTTTTTTCTTTTTTTGGTTTGCTGGTATATTTGTGCGGTCGTGGCGCACGTTGGACACCGCAGTCTATCCACATGTGCACCGTTGTCATTGCGTATACGGTTTTGTAGCCCCGGGTCCTCTAAACCTTTCAGTCTGATGGTTACCTCAACTACGGGGAGCTGTCTCAACTCTGCCAAGTTTTACCCCTTTGCTCCGTCACACTCTATCTTTAAACGAAAAGCCGAAATTAGTCGATTTTAAAGTGATGTATATTTTTTTGCCCCTTCAGTTTCTTTGATGACGACGAAAGTGGTCAGACATTTAAACAAGTTAATTATGTTTGAAAAGAAAAAAAAAAGAAAAATGAGAAAAAATGGCATGGTGGTGGTGGTAGTGGGGGGTTGATCGTGGGGGGCCTCTTTGTAGAGGAATCAGGCCTTCGTAGATTGTAGGATGGATGGATGGAGATGGTGTAGGGTGTGGTCAAAGAGGGATTGACGAACCGCACGAGAAAAGTTTTGCAGTTAAAAATTATCCAAAATTGATTTTAAAACGACAAGAGAGACCGAGAGAAACAGAGAGAGAAAGAGAGGTGGAGAGAGAGAGAGAGGGTGGGGGGCAAACGCCCAGTCACAGTATTTCTGAAGACGTTTGCTCAGAACATGACTTCCTGACATTAATGTTCGATTCTTTCCCGATTGTTTGCTCTGCAAAAGCCTTTCAGAAATGTCGCTAAAATGTAGAAAGTATTTAACTGATTGTACATGAAACAAGTGACACTTGTCTTTCTAAAAGAAAGTATCCAACTAGTTGAAGAAAGGTTTAAAGAAATGTTTTTTTTTAAGTTTTATAAATTCATATATTTTTTGTTGTTGTTTTCTTGGATATAAGCCGACTATGTGACAGTGGAAGGGTAGCTGGACCTGTCCCAAGTGAGAGAGCTCTTTCATGTTCGTACATATGAGGTACCCAAAATGAAATAAAATAAAAAAAAGCTCACCATGTCCTAATAGGATGGGGGCAACTTTCTTATATACGTCACTAACGATTGACCGAGTTGCATAAATACGTGCACACTTTTCACCCTTACATGAAGAACCGTCTCTGAGAATTGTGAACATGCCGAGTGATCCATATTAAAACGGACTTGAGCTAATAAAACATAAGATGAACGAAGTACGCATTTTATTAAATATGATTAGTCTTTCCATTGCATATCATCACGCCTCAATGTATTCTTTATCTTGTTTTCTCCTCTTTTAATTTTATAATATAAATATCGTATGAATTTACGTTATCCTCTTTGAAAATTGCAGAATCAAATCTGACCTATGAATGAAATGAAGGTGCGTTTATTAACATTCCTTTTTTTTTATTGTTTATGTACGCATACTTCTTTAAGGCCAACTTTTTTTGTTTTTTATCTCCCCTTTTCCTTTCTGCAACTTTTGCTACACCAAACGTCACTGGGTATGCGCTGTTATACAGCAGACGCATCCAGACCGGGTGCCCAGGGCAACGTAAGTTTTGCGCGGACCGGTTTTTGAGGTTATCCTATGAGCTTGTCATCAATATTGCACGAAGTTAATATCGACGAAAAATCATAAGGAAGAAAACGAAAAAAAAAATGATACGGAGAAATAAAATAAAAGACGAGGCTTGCAGGTAATATGTGAAGCCTTAAGAAATCTTGACTATTATCTGTACGCTATTAAGAAGCTGCCATATCATGTAATAATGAAAGTGGGAAAACGGACGCAAACACAGACATATAGACACCACACAATGACACATGTGTATAGTTTCCATCGACGGATTAGTGGGTTTTAATTCTATTGTTCGAAGTTACCACATGCAGCAGACTACCAGTCTAGTCTCTGGAATCGGGATTTTAAAGTCAACGTTAGACAAAATAATTAATTTCGCGGAAACAGACCACGAACAAACTTAGGTACTGGATTCTTCCAAGTCATCGACACTTTGTTTTGATTTTTTTTCGTTTGGAAAAGAAAAAAATGTTTTCCGTGGTTGCATAACTGAGGTTTGTAGTTAATTGATTTTATTTTTAATGACTCGGTTTTTATTGTATATAAGTTGCTACAAATGTCGGATGAAAATTCTTGAAAAGAGCTATTTTAAATCGTAAAGAGAAAAGAGTGTATACGAAAATTTGGTTCATTTCTTTAAGGGAAATGAGGCATTTGTTTTACAGAAAGAAATCATATTTTCATAACCGATATTTGTTGACACAGAATTGTGGATAATTTAAAATAAGCAAGGAAGATGACCTTATCAAGAAATAAGTTTCTTACAGACAGAAATTCAGTTTTCATGGGATGTGGGAGATGGTGGGTGGTCTTCAGAATTGTTGATAGCTCATATGAGATAACGACAAGCGATTGTGCACAACGTTCACAAGTTTCGACTAACATAGAGGTGATAAAACACTTTAGATATACACACCGACAGATAGATAGACATAGCCGTAGAACCTCCATGGGGATTATTAGTAAGAAACGCGTTAACAGTATATATAATTAAGTAGCCCAGCATGGAAGAAATTTAAAGGGAAGTAGGGCGTTTAGAATACACCGACTTGGCATGCAAAGAAAAATAGTTTGAATCATTGTTAAACCATTCAATCTTATCAGTAAGCATCTGCAAAAGATTCCTCTCCTCAGAACATTATATATGTGATAAGTAACGGAAGATGCATCATTTGAATTTTGAAAAGTTTGGGTGAACAAATTATTGTCGAGCAACAAATGACTGAATTTCTATCTGTGACAAACGTATTTCTTGAAAAGAAGGCCACTGTCCCTCCTTTTTATGAATAATCTATTATTATTCTGTGTCCACTAACATTGGTTTGAAAAATATGGTTATCTTCTGTGAAACAAACGCCCGATTTCCCTTTAAGGAATTTATTTTTAATAGATCTATTGGAACGGCCATGAAATACCACACATTCAAAGTCAGATATTTTATTACCGACAGAAGATATTACGTAACACTTACTACGTAATTTATTCATTCATATTTTTATATTGGGTAAGAGTGGCATTTGGAGGCTGCCGTTATGTCAAGCAATGAATCCAGAGAAGATTTGTTTTATTCGAATATTTTAGGAAGAAGTTAAATGTTTGGTCTATGGCACGATACAGTGACAAGATCAAATTTTCCTTTTTTAACAACCTGCACGGTATCTACTAATTTTATCGTCTACCGACTTATCTACTTATGTACTTGCTCTCATATATAAGCCCATGCACACACGCACGCACGTACCTACTCGTACAGGCTGTACAAACTTTTAGGGAAAACTTTCGAATTTCAAAGGTTAATCCCCAGTATCAGAACCTTTTCAGCCCTGCGTGCATCGAGCTTTACGTAGTTGTTATGATTTTTATCGTATTTGCCACCAAAATAAACATCAGCAGACGACACAAAAAAAAAATAAATTGAACTTTGAGAGATAGATGTCAATGTCAAATCCAAGTGGAAATCAAACTATCTAATCTTTACTTTGCGAACATCCTGAATAGCAGCAAGCGAGAAAAAAAAAGGGAAAAAAATAACTCGGCCAAGATTTCTTCAGCAGACCAATTTACATAGTCCTTAAGAGCAGATTTTAGTGCCAGAGGATACATGCATATATATAAATGCATATATATATATGTATATATATATATATACATATATATATATATATATATATATATATATATATGTGTGTGTGTGTGTGTGTATTCTCCAAGTGGAATTTAACAATAATCTATAGATCTTCCATGTGTATTTGTGTGTGTGTCATGGACAGGAACAAGCAGTTGATTTTTGCAGACCTTAAGCCCCAAAATTCAGGAAACTCGTTTGTTGATTTTTGGAAACAGTCGCTGGTTAAGCGACCAGCCTGCTAAGTCTACCCAAAACAAACCATACCTGCAATCACAACATAATCCTTGACCCCCAAACGGTGTTGAGGATTTGTACTTTTTAAGCCGATGAAGTCCAAAAAGATCAAGTAATACAATATTCAAACACAGAAAATAAAACGAGATTGATAATGGGAGAGAAAGAGTAAAAAGAAAATAGAGCGTTAAAATAACAGACCTAGAATAGCCATCGCCAAATGCCTCGGTTTGATATCTTTTGGTTTATCCACTTCTTTTTCGAAGTTCGTTGCTCTGGCGAATACCTTCCGTCTTGTATTATACATTACGTTCACATGCATGAGCAAGATATGTAAATAGTATGTACTAACACGTATAACTTCTACAGGAAAAAAAAGGCGTCTTGTTTCTCGAAATGCCCATGGACTGATGTTCCACCTTTTTTTTTTTCTTTTCGTTTCCTTTTTTCTTCTCCACCTCTTTCTCATTCTCGGGTCGAATTTTGTTTAGGGAAAATCATGTCTCCATGCATTCCTCGTGTTTTCGAACTTGCACTGCACTCTGCATTGGTTTTTAAGATACTTTGAAATGTTTCACTTTCGACGAGTCGCTATTTCGATGTAATTCATATTTTGACGAATCGTTTTGTCTCCTGTCATTCCAATCGTAAAACGTCACCGTGTTTGCCTCACAAGTCCAGCTGACGAGTCATGTCACCCAATGCACGCAACTATTCTAACATGGATCTGCTCCTTGTGACTGTTGGATGGTCAAAATGTTGACGGGAAAATGACAGCTGGGAGAATGATCCTGACGTATCTATTACGTAATTGGGGGAACGCCATCACCACGAACGGTGGCACAGAATATTAACGCTAATCAATCCAACGTGTTCGGTTAGGTTTAGTCCAATCACGGGGAGGATTTTTTTTTTCCAATACTTTTTGTCTTGATTTTCATAGCATAAGTCATTGAAAAAAAAAACAGAAGAAGGTAACAAATAGCCTATACTAACATTCTGTTGCCACCGTCACCTTACCCGATACACAGAATGCTAGAAATGAGGAAGGGGAAAGGGGGGGGGGGAGGCGGGCAATTATTGTTAACTGCATGTGTTCTGTTCACAACTTGGCCGTCGTGATCACGTGATCAATATTTTCGTTTATAGCTATCGAATGATCTTATTTTAGACCACTAGGGTTAACGTAATATTGATTGCTCTTCATCTATAACTTCTCCAGTCGCTTATCAAAAATGTTCCCTCCCCCCAACACGTAAGGTGCATTCAAAAGAGTTTTATTTCACTGGTCGTTATTCAAGAGATGACGACACAGGCTATACCAAAAGAGGGAAAAGAAAAAAAAATCGAGCCTCTTTGTCTTTAGTGTTTTTTCAACAATCAAAGGCATCCGCTGAGGTGGGGGGGGGGGGCTGAAACCATCACCGGGGGTGAAATTATCACGGAGAAGCTGTAAAAAGGAAGACAAGTTAGACAAATTGAAGACAAATTGAAAATGATCAAAAGATATTGGGGACGTTCAAAATAAAGCATTCGACAATATGCATTTGTAATTTATTATATGTAATTTGTTATATGTAATTTGTTACATGTAATTTGTTATATGCACTTTTACGTGTAAATTCGTGTCTCATATTTGGTGTCTCACATTTTACAGTCGTCTTCACCCCTCCCCCTTCCAACATGCCTTGCCATGTTTCATAGTTTTGTTACTGAAAAAAAAACTAGCGACACAGCCAATGGTTCCCTCATAAATATTTTATTTATTTATGTATTTGTTTTTTTTTTCGTCAATTTACCTGTTCCCTCTCCGACGGGCGGTACCCGAAAAATGTGTAACTGATCACCGAAACAGATCACCTATTTTTCAAAGTTCAAGAACAATGGCTAATTAGGTCCGCTCTGCCACTACTACCACGTACTTTCAATCGGCTGATCGCCCACCTTGATCGAAAAACCACGTGACGTCTGCCGAACGCCCCGTCGGCTGCTGGATGTCAACTCCAGTACGTGGCCATTACCTTACACCAATGATTTCCTGTATTGCTGTAAATTCAATTCCTGCTAGTCTAGACCGGTACTCCGTCGGATCAAGGCCTGGGTATTCTCAGCACTCAAAAATAAAGTACTTTCTTCTCAAATTACAAAAAAAAAGAAAGAAAAGAAAATAGAATAGAATAGAATAAAAACGGAACAACACTTGCAATCTCGGTAAACGTAGTGCGCCACCAGAGGTTCGCTCTCGCTGGAACGACTCTTACTGTGCTATGCATGTGGTTGTAAATCCCTCAACCCCACATTCCTCTTTCCTTCAGAATGAAAGGAAACTAAATGAGTGTATGATTGGAATTTTTACTCTGCTTTTTCCATGGATTTTACGTAACAGGGGGAGAGCTGTTGTCCTGAAGTGTTCCAGGATTGACTGACCATTTACCTAGCCCTCACAAAATACACATAATGTCCTAAAATCCTGTCTCGAGAAGACCTTTTCTGCACGGTAGAACATGGCGTCTATCCAGATATGGCACAATGGTTAGGGTATACGGTCTGTGTCCAGAAGGCATAAACATGTATGATACCATACGAGGATTGGCTGATTCCATCATATACAGTAATGAATATTCATGTTTCAATTCAATCTGAGTCAGCCAATCGACACATGTCCTTCCAGCATAGAAGCTACAAAAGCGATACATGCCTGACAATTAAATACGCTGATGAAGATACATTTCCTAACGCTAACGCTGACGATGACGTTATAGATGATGCCTTTCCTTGCGTTTAGTAGCGTCAAAAAGCGTTGGTAAGCGTTAATTGAAACTGACCGATGGCGTAAGAGGGGAAAAGAGAGTAATTGACTTCTAATGAGTCATGTTTATGTGGAGGGACGTTTGGCTTATAGGTCTTATAGAATGTTTACAAAAGGATTCCCACGTGACATCATTTACTGAAGTGGTGCTCGTGCCATGATTCGACGGTATCTTTTCTCTTCCTTTCAGTCAAACATTTCTTTATTTTTGTTTTTCAAATATCCTCCCCTATTGCACAGAATAGATAATGATCGGCACTTGAAAGTAACAAAACAAAACGTAGAAAAGAAAATCATCGCAATGAGACGCAGTATTTTTTCATTGTAAAGTATTTGAACGGTTTAAAATGCCTTGGCGTACTAATCCTTTTCGAAGCCTGTGCCTCGTGGGTAACATACAAGAGTCTATGGATTACACCACTCCCTAGCTGTTTTTAGTTTGGTGGCGTAAGCAATCTACATGTGAGCGATGTAAAAGAAATTATACCTCCATTGCTTGTAACTAAAGTCGCAAAAGCAATGTCCTACATAGTGTTAGCCCTATACTTTACACAGACCCATGATAAAGGATTTTGAATGAAACAGTGTTTCTATATGGGAATCTGGAGTTTTCCAGCACAAAAAAAAAATTCTCATTTATTTTTTACTGCAATTTAACGACACGTACTCTTCTTCCCATCCATCGTTAGAACAAATTTTCAAAAGTTTGCGTTTCGGTCTTTTCTCTCTTTTTTTCCCCCGTATCTGGCAAAATGACAACTTTTGTGAGATTAATGCGCATGCCCCCAACTGCGTAACTGGTGCGACGGATCAACGAGGAAACCACATAGGAAATACCGGAGTATTATGACATTACGAGTCATTGAAACAACATCACCGACCAGCAGCAGGATTTAGCAAAAGGGTAACCCTAGTTCTTCACACACGCTGGAGAGATTAAGCTGCTCAGATCCCATAAACAGCAAGAAAGTTTAAGACGATAAAATAATATTTTGCTTATGTCAAGATTTCTAAAGAAGAGCAGAGATTTAAAGGAAACAAAAAGGGAAACAGAGGAAAATATAATAGGTGATCTGCCAGTCTTATCAAACAGTATGATCACAAAAGACTAACCTCCTAAAAACAGTAATCGATACTTAAATGTGAATAAAGGTACCTGGATGTGTTCGCTAGTAAAAGTAGGGCAGTTTATGTCTCTCCATTTAATATATTTCCTCTCAATTAATGTCACCTACACTCCAGACGGATAGAAAAGGAATTCACTCAGTAATACTTGTTCTTTTTCTCTTTCACCCGTTACAGATTGACAACTTTTCATCTTTTCAAAATTTCATCTCGAAGACTTGTTTTTTTTTTTTTATCGTCATCCGAAAGCAGAGGAAGACGGCTGAGATAATCTGATCTACCTCTGGAGCAAAGTTGCAAAGAGAATCGTCCCAAGAACAGCAAAATGCCCCACAAAGGTATGTATACAGCTCTGTTCATCTTGAGTTCGCAGTAGAAAACGTTTAGCGCCCTCTATTTTCAACTACACAGGCCATCTTTTTGCCGTTTTTGCGTTTGCAAAACAGGACCCTGGATTCGGTCTTTTCTTCCTTCCGTACAACAATTATTTAGTAAGAAAGAGGGGGTGTAAATTGAAGAAGAAGAGTGTTGATTTCCTTACGTAAAGATCTGGCCTATTAGCTAAAGTTACCCTTTCTTGTCTCGTCCTTATTGTCCAGTTACCCCTTTGTCCTCCCCTCATCCAACGTCAGTCTAGAACCTACCCCCTCTGCAGCAACCGAGAGGTGCATTTAAGTGGTATCCCAACCCCTCCCCCTTTATTTAATTATACCAGGCTGGTACCTCTTTACATCCAATTAGTTCACCAATACATGTAAGAATTGTTTTTGAAAACTTTGGTCTCTTTCTGTGAACTTGACCGTAGGTGTCCTGTTCCACTTTCAAAACTGTTTTGAAGACTTTATAGTTACGTTTTTTTTTTCTAGTTTCGTACTATTTGTCTTTTCCCTTGCCTGGGAAATGTAGGGCACTATACATACACCATACATTTACCATACATACACCATACATACACCATACGTACACCATACATAGCTGGTTGTAGCTTTTGAGGGATTTCTCTTTCCCCTGTTTTCCCCTTGCATTCATCTTCTCTTCGGCCTATAAAGCGGTATAACCGTACCTCTTCATCTAACTGATTTATGTGTCTTATTCATGTTTAATATGTTGAAATATTTTCAATCTAATTCAGTGTTGAAGGTTAGCTATATGAACGTTGCAAAGTTTTGGTGATCGAATCGAATATTTGGCGTTGTGCGCATGACTTAAAAGTCCTGTTGGGCACTCTCGACAAAATCAGGGCGATGCGCGTGAAGACGTTATGAAAGATCTTTTCGTAATGGGAGGTGAAGGCTTCTCCATAGAAAAGAAAAGCATGAACAAGTAAGCCTGCCGTTCAAGTACACTCGTAACTTGTTTTCGAGAAACCAATGATCCATAAAAATGCCTACCCAAAGAAAGAAAGAGAGAGAGAGGGAGGGGGGGGGGTGCAGAAAAAGCAGAATCGGCTTATTTGTAGTGGACGAGGCCACTTGTACGACCATGACTGGCCGATTACGTAATCGTCAATTTCCTTTTTATAGCATTGGTATTCTTGACCCGGTCACTCTGGTGTTAAAGTTGTAGAAGCATCATAGCTGGCGACATTTTGTACATTTCTAGAGATATCGATCAACTCCGGCCATGGTTTTTTCCTTACCTGTCACCGCATAACAACTGCACATTCAGTCTACATTATGACCGTGACCTCCGGTAACCTAAATGGTCGAAAATAACCCTACGGGAAAGGTGTCTGAAAACTTCTCCTTGCGTTGAGGAAGGAACGGATACATATACCGGTATCTTATTCATTCAAATAAAGTCCAATAAGACTCAAAGCCCAGTAGAATCATGAACGGAAGTGTTTTGATTCTTTTCTCAGGAATTTGACTAGCCAAGTCCAGATACGAAATATTTAACAATTTTACATCCATGTGTAAAAATGTCGACGACTAGCATTTAGGCGGGAATCGGGACTTTTTGGTGAGTGGGGATGGGGGGGGGGGACTTAGAGGTAATAATGTCTTTGACGAAAGCTACAACCTTCCCTTGATTCCTCGTATTACACATGATTAAATGTCTTCCATTATCTTTTAAAACACAATTCATATGCCTTATATTCATTCCATGAGAAGACAAACCAAAAGAAAATTTATAATTAACATCGTGTTGTAAAAGATTTGCAACTGGTGATTGCTGAGAGAAAACACACAACAAAGAAACCTTATTTAATAAAAAGACTTTTCACTAATATTTATCGAATTTTGTCTTTTCTCCACTTAAGCGTTTTTTTTTTTTTTTTTTGGTCTTTGCTCATCTTAATTTTTCCCCTTTCAAAGCTTCAGTTTTCAAGCTTTGAACTGTTCTTCGCAATAATTAATTTTTTTATTCATGAATGTGCAGATTTTTGCATTAATGAGTGGTTGTTGTTTTAATGAGTGGGCTAGTAATTCTTTTTCGCACCGTTCACGAGTGAACAGGGTAATGCAATGAAAAAAAAATGGAAATAGCAATTCATAACATTTGAGGTTTTTTTTTTTCGAACTCATCCGTGCCTTTTTGTCTTCTTGGTTCCGTGTTGGTGACAACTTTATTACATTAATCATGAGGAAATGAAATATGTGATCTAACAACAAAATGTGAAATATTCTATTTTATTATCCCCCCATCAAAAAGAAAAAGAAAAAAAAAACCGGAGAGACCTGCTTGACATTAATGAGACTGAATAGTACATTGACATCATACCGTTAGCTCGACCTTTTATTTTCCCTCGATAAGAGGATAAAATTACTTCGCGAGAAAGAAAAAAAAAGGGTAAATAGATGGAAGGGGCTGGAGGACGGAAAAACATCCAATTGAGGCCAAAGAAATTGCTTAAATTCAAGCCAAACTATCCATTTAGCAGTTGACATGACATGGAATAGTTGAGAGCATTTAAGTGATTCCCCGGAGATTTTGCCATCTTCCATTCAGCGTTCCTCATATATTCTATTTTTTTTTCAGTTACGTCTATCCCCCACTCCCCTCTCCTCTGCACAGGACAAATATACGAAAGCGAGGCCAAAGTTAGATTGTCAAAATAAAAATAAACGAGGATTGGCGCTAAACGCTCTTATTTTAACGTCTGGTTATTAAAAATAGGCGGTAAAAATTGACAAATAATTTGAGTTGTTTAATGAACCTGTGTTCGAGTTTCTGGGTTTTTCTTTCTTCTTTTTTTTTGTTAGCTTTCTTTGCTTTGTCTTTAAGGAAAGAGGGGAAAAAGTGCAAGAAAAAAAAAGTGGGAAAAAATAATAATGGTAAGAACGAAGTGCAAGGGAAAAGATTTTAAGTACTTGACGGTAAATATTTGCTTTGGATATTGGAGATGCTTCGGGGACTTAAGTTCTACCTTGTCGTGCAAACTCCAGTGTATTCTTCTACCCTGGTGCATGTCGACTTAAAGCAAACACAAAATTTTTAAGCTCTCGCTGATAAATAAAAAAAAAAAATAGGCAGACGATTCAATTCGTAAACAAAAAAAAAATGTAGTCGATGTTCTTAAGGGGCGGTATTTTCTTTTGAGATCGCTTAGTGGAGCTTCCCTTTTGTTTGGGATGTCACGGTTGGTATTAAAACAACAACCAAAGGGGGAAATTTCTGGAGCACTCTGTCGTCGGTGAAGATGAAAAACGCGTCAAGAATAAAGCTTAATATCTTGTGACTTCATTGTAAAAGTTCAAATCCTCCTTTTGCTCTTATTTTGGTCTTTGATGTTGTCGTTGATAAATGGAAGACTGGCCCACTTACATCTTCTTTGAAAAGTCGGGAGTCTCTAATTTTTGTGGAATATGAATGATATTTGCCGATTTTCGTCTCATAAAGAAGGCGATTGTGACAAAATCGATTACTTCATATTTTTTTTTTCTTTTTATTTGTTGTCTGATTTACTTCGTAAGATACAACAAGTAATACTCTGCAATACGAATGTGGCTCGTTTGTAGTGACGCATGCGAAAGCATTTCTATTAAAGGTGCACTAGATCCATTAGCGAGGGTGCTATTTCGTCTCCGGATGTATGTTAAATTTGATTATAGTGTGCACGTAGTTTCTTTCTTACATATATCTTTTCCTTTCCCTTTCTTTACCCCAATGGGTGTGACGGCTTTGTCATAGATATCAATGTTCGCCAATGCTTTCTTTCTTTGTTAAAATACATAACTTTTGAGCAGTTAAAGTACATGTTATCGAAAGGTATATCAGCGCAAAGCACCTTGTTTTCCCTTCGGTGCTCTTATGACGTCTAACGTTGTTCTTTTGTGAAGAATACCTGACAGTGCCTGCGTGTAGGCTTGGGGCGCTGCCAAAGGCCTAACGTTTACAGTATGTCTTTTCGTCGATGAATTACCCACTGCGTTAGGTGCTATACACTGTAGGCTGTACATAGCCTAGGCTGTGCACTAATGTTCGTAGGCTGTAATTTCTGAAGGAAGTCCCCGGAATAGCCCCCCTCCCCCCTTTACCCGTCTAGCCCCCTTTTAAATGGATATCAACGTGGAATAATCAGCAATAATGCTCTTACAGCTGGAGTATGAGTTGTACTGGCAATCGCCTGTCCATCTACATTTGTTCTTCGTTAGTGTTTCAGGGAATATAGAAAGTAGGTTAAAAGATCACCTCTCACAAAACCTGAAAGACAACTATGCACTCATTTTCCAGATATTTATAAATGAAAATTGTCTCAATATTTTTGTTGGCCGTACGAAATGCATACTCTCCAAGAAATTATTTCCAATCAATTACCGTTGCTTGAAATTAAACAGACCAATGGGAATGGATATGAATATTCATGTATGTTAAATTGGGCTTAGCCTAAACAATGTTTTTTTTTTCTTGTAGCGGCTATGACATTCGGCAGAATTTGACTTTCACTGAAAACCTTTAAACTCATATTCCAGTTTTAAAATGAAAGCACAACTGTTTTACCCAACCTGGGTTAAAATCCGAAGTGAATACCATTTTCTTACCCTGGGTTAAATTGTCAGAAATTCCGTGACATAAATTGCTAGAAAAAAATCTTCCATACTCCTGGGAGCCCTGGCCCATAATCAAAGTGCATGAGTGGGCTTGTATTAGACACGTTCTCAAAGTATTAAAAACTTTGAAATGCATTTTCCTCTTAAAGAACATTTTTACTTTCATCTGAAGATGTATTAAACTTTACGTCACAAAGAACAATCAAAGAGATCCTCGTGGGGATTAGCCTAGATCACAATGACGTCACACGATAGTACACTCATTACCATGTCGGTGTATTCATAAACCATTTCGATTTTGCAGCAGATAAGTGTTTCAAAGTGCAGAAAAAATTCAGTACATATATATTTTTTCACCGAATATGTTCAAGATCATCCAAAAAGTATAACCCCTTTCAAGTTTACTGTGACCTCGTAATCGTTCACATTTTCCACGGGTTTTATTGTAAACAATTGATTGTAACTCACTGCGTTGATGATTAAGGTATATGATGACAAAGCGAATTCATTCTCGGCCAATTTAAACAATTTAAAAAACAAAACAAATATAAAACAAAAGTACTTGTCAACCCAAATATCTAACGGAGGATGCTCCCACAATCCAAGAATGTGTCAAACGCCCTTGGTTGCTCGATTAGGTAATAAACTGTTTTCCTATAACAATTTAAACACTTCTCGGGAAGTATATTTTGGTTTTTATCACACGTTTCTGTCGAAAAGTCAAGTATTTGATGTACATTTGTATAGTTTTCTTCGGTAAAAAAAATATTTTCTTTATGTATCTTTCTTCCTCTGTATTTTCCCCTGTTTTGAGAAAGTAAGTCACATGGCACTCATTTTGTTATTGACGTATAAAGATCTAGTCATGACTCTGTCTTGGGGGGAGTCTTGATTTTGTTTTACTTTTGGTTTTGCTTTTTGTATTTTTTTTTTAAATTTCTGGTTGAAAGTTCCGATCATTTAAACAACAAAAAGGAAATTTGGAGGAAAAGAGCTGCATCCCATTAAAGTCGGTGATATAAGGCGAAAGGAAGTCGAGATAAATAATACAAAAAAAAAAATAGAAGGAGTCTGGGTAAAGATTTAAATAACAAAAGGAATATTAACAATACAAGAAAAGAGACAAAAAAAAAGAAAGAAAAAAGGGATTAATAGAAAAAGAGAGAGGTAGAGGTGGAAGTAAAATAGACAAAAAAAAAAAAAGATGTAAAGAGTGAAAAAAAGGAATGACATAAATAAAAGAACAGGCTGTAATGATACGAGCGCCGAGATTATGTATGAATTTAAAAAGAAGACATCACCTACGGCAACAACAGAAGGAATAAGATGGTGGTGGCGGTAGATCGCAGTACCGACGTCGGAAATAGGAGTTGTATTAAAAACTAAAGAGAGCGACAAGGCCAATGGAGTGAACTGATCGATACGGAGTCGTACGAAGCAGGTGCAGCTCCCTCATAGACGAGATCGTAAAAAAAAAAACTACTAACGGCAATATATATCGTCGATACGTTTTTTGGTGATATTTTTGGTCGTCATTCAAATTGGAATCCATCATGGCTTCTTTTTTTTCCTTTCTTTCTTTTTACCCCCCCCCCCTCTTTTTTTTTTTACTACCCTTCTCACGGTAGCTTACAAAGTCCATCCACTGTAGACGCATTTAAAGTTTAAAGTTTAGTTTACCCATTTTTTTTCTTGACACTCATTTTTTTTTTTTTTTTGCTGCGGTGTACTTTTTACTCTGGCAACTCGTTCCAATATTTTCTCTTTGATTTTGCTCCATTTTGTTTCTGTCGTGCTTAATAATATATTGTACGCAATGTCGATCTACATGCGATAATGCACGTATCTGTCCGTGTGTGTTGAAGTTCGTCTGTGCTTCTGCATCAGTGTGTTCGTCGAATACACAGACTGACAGTAATGTGAAATAATTCTAAATGATTTTCTTTCTTTACCCCGTTCCCCCCTCTTTTCAAGTGGTATCAGTTCGCGTATATAGGTAACGCCCAGAAATAGGACCACACACAAAACAAACGGCAACTGATTCAGCGGTTAGCACCAGCCAGTGTGGCAATTAACCCGTTTTGTATTTTGTGTACTTTCGATGATAAATAAAAACAGCCTTTCGGCCCCCCCCCCCCCCCTCTTCAAATTAAAAACGCTTTTCTAAAGCAGGATGTGCTGTTTATTCCTACGTTTTCAAAAGTGCACCAAAACACTGGCGGTAGTAACCGAAGTCGTGATAAGGCCTTCAAACAACGCACTGTCGCCTTTTTTACGAAATCAACAAATTTCCTAAGGAAATGTTTCTTTTTCTCACATGAGTTCCTTTGCGTTTATAACCGTACTGAAGTCCTGCATACTTACTACAGGATCAGGTTCCGTTAACTTTTCATGCGAAAAAAAAAACTGTCCTGTTTTTAATCGTTTTACACTCCAGACGGTGAAATTCTTCCCTTCATAGAAACACGTCGTAGATGTGTTCTATGTTGTTATCGAATGTAAGAGGAAGATGGACGATTAACGAGAACAACTCTACTTATCTCCATCAAACAGCACGCCCTCATTCCGGAGGAAGAATTTTGCCATATTATTGGGTAATATTTAAGACAAGTTTATGTAAAGATTTCTTTCAAGTTATTCATTTGCTGAGTCTATTTTGCTGACAGGTTGTGCAGTCTTCCGATTCTACTCCTGACTCCCCGTTCCACTACCCTCCCCCCCCCCCACACACACATACACAAATGCACAACTCGAAGAGTGAGGGCGTGTTCCGAATGAATAAGTCACAAGTGCTTCTTCTTCCTGCAGTTTGGCTTTCTTTGAAAGTAATTGATTCTCCCTCCCCCGTCCCCCCCCCCCCCCCATATCAACTCATCCCCACATATCACTCGTTCAGCTAAAGCGTAAATCAGCGTAAAGCGTTCAATTACACATGATATATGAAGTTTGAAACGATTATGTAAAAAACACATTTGTATTACAAATTAAAAGAAAATGATATGGAAAGACTTTAAGGGGAGGTAGTCACCTATCACTAATTATTTGTTTTCCATTTTAGTTTTCATAGCTAGGCCATATCTTGTTCGTTGTTTTCAAAAATTAATTCGTGAAGAAAAAGAGGCACGCAAATTAAAAAAAAAAACAACACACAAATGATGATCAAAATGGGAAAAAAATTAAATGACTTAACCATACTTTATACAGTTTGTGGATTTTCGATCCATTATTTGAGCAAAAATAGCCAAAACGATCGAGAAAAGGAAAGCAAAAATGAAAGACGTCCCACAACGTCAAGGATATCTATATGTGTAAGTCCCCAAGTCTCTACCGTAGTTTTTGAGGGCATCTTCTGCACTTTATTCCGGCCTATCAGTTCCGACGTAATCAAGTGGATAAATTTATGCACATCCAATCACAAACCGAGCAGAAAGGGAAGTAGTGGAGGAATATGTGCCAGAGAAGACCTGACTTTGTGGTTTCTTATTTTGAGAGCTCAGATATAGAATAATAAGAGAGAAAAAAATCGGAGAAAAAGTAAAAAAAAAAAGAGCCGAGAAAAAAAAAAGAGAAAAAAAATCAATCGAGAGGATTCATCATATTTAAACAAAACGAAATTGAGTGAAATCCATTATGGATGACAAAAAAAGTAGGGAAAAGGTGAATCGTACCTTTTGCCTCATCCCTCCGTCGCCCAATTTCTCTCGTAATTTTACATGTCCCTGTCTGGCAAACTCTTACTTGTTCAATATATAATATGATTTTTTTTTGGTTCAAATTTATTAGTTTGCTGATGGTTAAATCTGTTCTTTAGGAATAATTTACGCACTTTCCTTGTATTGGTGCTATTGTCGTGTATTGTGTTTTTTTTTTCTCGTCACTGGTATGCTTAAAACAATGGATCTATGAAAAAATTATTTCGTCGACATGGCAATTTTTGTTTTTTCTCTGCCGTGAAAACAAAAGTGGCTAGGACGAATTCGCATTTTGATTTTATTTACGCCGATCAAAACGCTAAAAGAGCAAAAAACCTTATCTGAACCCCGATATTTATTTAAAAATATATATATAGAGAGAAATATATATATAATATAAATTGCGAAACAAGTGTCAAATGCTTACCAAGGCGAAAAGCACAACCAACTAGAGCAAGTAACGCGCTTAATGGTGTTAGTGATGTTGATGTGATGTGCTTTGCAATAATAATAATACAATAATAAGAAGATAAAGAGGACAGGGAAAAAAGGAAGAGGAAATTGTGAAATATGAAAAGTAAAAGCAGTGGAAAAGTTCAATATTTTTTATAAACTCTTTGTTTTCATTATTTGATTATTATTATTTTATTTAGAGGTACCACTGGGCCTACCCTATCTCTGGATCTCTCTCTCCTCCTCATGCTCTTCGTAAAGTAAGGAGAAAATACTTAAATAATCAATTTTTGGAAAATTTGTTTTACCGGTTGATCTACTTCGTCTACCACTAACTTCCTAACATTCGTTTACTGTTGTTGTCGTTGTACCGTATTGTAATTTTGCGCATGCTCAGAGTTCTTCAGGCTGTTTGCTTCTTTTTCCGTTCTCCTGTTTATAAGAAAACCGATGAATGTTCTAAAATATACCTTACGTTTCTTTTTGCAATTCCGTTTTCTCAAATTCTCTCCAACGGATTGACGTATGTACTTACTTGTGGTAAGATAAATAGGCTATGTTAGCAAGAAGGCCGTCTCACATTCTATGCCCCCCTCCCCTCCCCAATGGTGTATTCATAAACAAAAAGATCTGAATGTACAATTCAATTTCTCCAAACTTCGCATGAATCCAGTATTAGCTGGAGAATAAACAAAAACAAACAAAAATTAATATGCTACAACTTAGTTTTAAGTCTTTCATACTTTTTTCGTTTCCTAATTTGATTTTTACTTTCGCTTAATGTCAGGAGTTTTCACTGTCTGTGTCATCTTCGATCGTTTGAGAGAGGGTACTGACAGCGCTTGAAATAAAAATCAGCTATTTACGTATATCATAATGGCATTACAGGGAATTTAGACGATTGTATGACACAAAAATATTATGACTTTAAAACCGGTGTGTGTAGACATGGAATGATAGATGATTCAAACTATAAAAAAGGAACGGTGGCCTTCGTTTTTATTCATAAGCTTCTCATTGTTAGAAATTCAGTTATTTGTCACTCAAGAGTAATTTGTTCACACAAACTTTCAGTAACGCATCTCACGGTTTTGCCTACAATAAAGCTTCTCTAGATGTTTGCTACTGAACGTGAATGGTTGCGTTGTGGTGTATCAAACTATTTTCTTTGTATGACATGTTGGTACATTGTAAACCCGTTCTTTCCCCTTCAGCTTCCCACCCCTCCTTCCCCCTCTAAAAAAAGAAAACTGGAACCCTATGTGTCAGATGCTTAAGCATTATCTCCCAGGTGTCGTATGGATACGACACAATACTGTATACTAAACATCGGTAATGCACAAGTTTTGATACCCCCCCCCCCCTCCAGGGATGGATGTAAGCAAGAAAGAGAAATGGAGATAATCCACATTCTTCAAAGAAGAGTTTTGTTAAGTTGTAATTGTTTCATCAGTAACATTTTTTTTTCGTTTGTGATCTTTTTACACTTTCTTTTAAAACAATGCATAGGCTACCAGGAACAAGAGTAAAATATGCATGCCTGTGAAGTCCGGAGTTAAACTTTGGATAGAATTTTTGTTTTCGTCAGTTGTATTACACAGTTGTATTAAAACTCTATTAATCAAAATGATATTTCAGAACCTTTGGACGAACGAAAATTCAGAAAATACAGAAAATACAGAACTTGACAATAAAAATATCAGTATATTGGGACCTCGGAATCTCCCCCCCCCCTCCGGCCCATCAAAGTGAGCAAACAATCCATCCTCATCCCCTCACCCTGTCACCCCCTCCCTCACCCCACATCCTTTTTTATACTTGCCCGTTCTTTTCCTCGTATCTTTCGCCAAAATATTCAGTCGAGAATATGTACGCGCGTTTTATTTTTTAAAGGAGCCATCTGAATATTATCTCTCCCATACTAGCTGTCGCTGCCATGCAGAAATGAAAGTACATCACACTTATCGGCGTCTTAATCTCGGTCACTTCGGTTATAAATATATATATATATACGTCGAGCGTATCTTCATCATTCGCTTCCTCCACCCGTAGTCAAGGTTACCGAAAACGTCTGCTGTCAAGCTTAGATACACTAAAGAGATAAAAAAAAGAAAAGAAAAGAAAACTGCATCCGTTTCTTGCGGAGTTTCCATTATTTTATTTATTTCGTATTTTGTGTTTCTAAGGGAAATCGTATCTGATAATTTCAATCTACATTTACAAATCTATAAATATGACTTAATATCGTGTTGGCCCATTTGTTTTTTCTTCAGAAACTGAAGATAATTTCAAGGCCTCCGACTTTCTGCGCTCAAGAATTCCTGCCACCTGAGAATGACAGCAAATTCCACTCCATGTGAGAGTGCACACGCTATTGATTCCGTACAAATAGATTGCTTTGTTACGCTTTGTCCAAAACGAGGATTAAGTGATCAAAAACGCAAAAGAAATGTTGTAACATGTTCTGTTATGACATTTGCGATCCCTTCCGGATAATTAGTTTTGTCATCGGCAAAAACATTACTTCGTCTAATTCGACAATGCTGTGATTCCCATTCGAAAAGTCTAACTGGTTCGCTTTATTACACAGATGAAAATCATATTTTTCCCAAAAACCAACAACTTGTATAGATATAGAATGATAGCTTATTCAAAAATCAGGGAGAACTACGGTGGCCGTCTTTCTCAGACGATATGTTTCTCAGTTTTCACAGACAGAAAGTCAGTCATTTGTCGCTGAAGAATAGTTTCTTCAGACAAACTTTCCAAATTTCAAATGATGCATTCTCGGCTAATCACTCATCTCGTGCATCGTGCTTTTTTTTTTGAGGAGATGAACCTTTTTTTTACGTTTATTAATGAGCGTGAATAATTTAACACCGATTAAAGCCATTTTGTTTGTATGCTTTCTCCATGCATTGTAGGCGCTAGGTTTTCCCTTTTAAACATCATTATACGCATGATAAGCGTCGCTAGTGTGTACTGAGTTTTGCTTCGGTTTTTTAGCGAATTGTTAAGTAAATTTCTTGTTCTTTTTCAGAATGAAGAGGGGTTTTTTTTTGGATATCCTGAGACAATTCTCGTCATACCCTTGTGTTAGTAGTCTCTCTATATGTTTTAGAGTAACTACCGTACCCTTCTTTAACCCCTTTTCTCTGTTGAGCACTGCCTGTAGACCCACTTCCTGCCCTTCTCCCACTCACATATATATACCATTCAATAAATCCATAGGATAACTAAATATCTTCTTTCACTTTCGAAATTTTTTTGTAACTTTTTTTCACTTTTGGATAGTTTAGCCTAAAAGAACAAATGTTTTCAGAATGTCCGACGTTAAAAACACTCCTGTGTAAGGACATCGAATTGAACATTTTTAAGTTTTGTGGTTAAAGTCATTGCGTGTGTACTGAAAAAAACCAAAAAGATAAGATTATGTTTGATCTTAACTTCTTTTTTTTTTTTTAAATGTACACGCGAGGTTGTACATGAACTGACTATGTCTTTCAATGAAGGAAAATGACAGTAACTACCTTAAAAAGCAACGGGAATGGCATCAAAACAGAAAAAAAACAGAAATCATATTTGAAAAGTAACGGTTCTTACTGTAAGCGACTACATAATGAATATGCAACGGTACAGGTCTCACTAGTGTATAAAAAGCATACTACTCAAGTCGTCGCTCCTTAGTGGGTATCGGGAATTGTAGTATTTGGTGAAAGGAAACACTATTTTTACAAATAACCTACGAACTGAACACAACGTTGCGGTGTCAGTGATCCTGAGTTGTTTTGACTAACTGAATATTCATATACTAGTGTACTTCCCATTGGCTTGTTCAAAGAAGCACATGTTGATTTGAATGGAAACTGTCAACCACTACATTATCGTATTCTACACTTTTTGTCGTTATGCTAACTGAATTTGAAATCATATGGGAGAATTAACCAACTGAAACCTATTTATTTTCCAGATTGTTTGCATGGTGTAATTAAAAGACTTACCACTAACTTTTGGAGATGAAATTTCAACGTTTTTACTTTTGCCTAAGCACGCAATCACTTTAAGCGCATTGGTTTCATGTTTGTGCTTTTTTTTCGTAGGTTTTAGTGCTATGGAAGTGGTTCCATGTGGGTGCATGTTTGGGGTTCAATGTCTGAAATGGGCCATTTTATAAAAGCATGAAATATGTTTCTCTCTCTACAGACTTTGTGGTACAAGAGTGAGAGTTCATGGTCAGAAATGGACCATACGGGTTATCGCACAAAATAGTGCAATATGGTCCCTTTTACTTCATAATTTACATTATGTGTTCTCCATCTGTGCAAGGAACCACACTGCCCTTGGGCTCTTGTTTTTCGTAGGTACAGGTTTCACTGAATTACTCCAGTTTCAAATTGGTTGACGTTATTCGCAAGGCAGACTTGTAATGTGCGCCTGTTCGTAAAGGCTCAGTTGCATGACTGTTGACCCTAGCCTAACCTCCTAACCTAATAGACCCAATAAACCCTAACGCTATACACTAGCAGCCTTGTGACCGGACCCGCCACTGAAATTTTGAAGCCAAATAATAATAATAATAATAATTTTATAGTAGAAACCAGTCCAATGAGGTAAATGCACGTAACCAACTTGCCAACAACCACTTCGTATCTTATTTTCTAATTTTTCTATTTTTAAATGGTCTATAGATAAATAGTAGATATAATAAAATGGCGGTAAAATTCAAATATTGTAAAGTCTATTGCCGATAAGTAATTTCACTGCCTGGCGGATTAGCAAGACTAGTTGACGTGTAGCACCGACCATGACGCAAAAATCAAGACTACGGCGGTTTTAAAGAGGCATCTCCCTGGTCTGAATATAGTAAAGTCTTTCTTCATGCCTGTCAGAACATCATTAATAAAATGTACGTGCATTTAAAAATTGAGCGTGCATCGGCAGAAGTAACGTGAAGTCACAATAATGAGGACCACACAATGTAACTGGAAATAAACGTCCGATTGATATTCAAATTGCTTATTTACATAAGAATCACATTAACTGGTTACGGCATGGTTATGAAATAGGTGCCAAAATGGACAAAGGTTGATTCGGACATGATGAAACGTAGAGACCGTGTATAGTTAAAAGATTATTCCTTCAGAGTCTCAACTCCTAGGCTCCGCCTCCTCCGCCTCATCTGCCTCCTCCTCAGTCTTCATCCTGACCCCCTCCCGTGCTCAGTTGAGAGGAAGGAAGAATCAATTATTTCTTTAACTTTCTTTTCCTTTTTTTTCTGCACAAAAATGTATTTCTATTTTTCTTTCATTAGAGAAAGAAATATCGCTTATCGAGTAAAAAAATAAAAGGAGGATGCTTTTAGAATCTTCTTTCCTGTCCTCCATCCCACCATCTCGTTTTAACACCCGCCGTGAGATCTACGGATGTAACCTAATAAAGATCCCTTAAAACGCCATGCGGTGACCTTGGTTTTAGCGGGAATGCTGGAGAAGATAAGATTATGCCGAGAGATAATTAGCTAATTTACATATAATTAATAAAATCAATTAAAATTTTTGCCAGAGACGACGCGGCTCTCTGACGAAAAGTTTAAAACACAAGGAAGGCAAAAAAGAGTTTGCCTTTTTGTGGGGAAAATATCAAACATGTGGTTCGTATACCGAAAAATTACTTGCTAAGGTTTTACTTCAAAATGCCGGTTCCACGCAAATTCGCTCTTGATATGAAAAATTATTACACGAAGTTTTTTTTTCAGTCAGTGGCAACGCAATTCGGTGCTACCTTTAAAAACCATTTTTATTTATGCTTCCATTTTGTCATAAATGTTTGCCTTTTTATTGCAAGAATCAGCGTTCCCTTTGTAACAAAAAAAAAAAACCTCACCACAATGTAAGATATGATATGCCAAAGTATTTCAAAATTATAATTTTCGGCCTACGTTGAAGATGATCTTATAATAGACGTAACTCATCTCATGAATGATATTTTGAGGAGGTGAAGATTTGTCTCGGTATACCGTATGTAGCCTAGTGAGACTGGACGGTTTAGCAGCGATTAAATCTATTCTTTTACACGCCATGTCGGTGTCATTTTAAAAACCTTATTTCCTTCTAACCTACAAGCCAGTGTTTCGGTATCCTCGGTTTGTAGGAGTGAGTGCCCCTCAAGAAAAAAAAAAAGAAGAAGAGACATCAATGTTTCAAAAATGTTTCCAAAAATACTTGTTGAAACGAAAACGAATGTTCCCTTCGTTTTGTATATGGTGTAATAAAACTTCTCATGAAGTTCTTGGTGATCTTGATCTCTTCCAGAGAAAGCAACGAATTTTCTTTTTGGATTGTGGGTAAAAATTACATGAAAAATGATGGATAAGGGTTTATGAAAAAAAAAACCATCAATATAATTCCATAAAAATCGAAAATTTTCAAAATTTTTTGGGAGATTTAAAGATGGGCCATTGCTCTTCCCTATACGTTTCCTTTTGTACGAAAATTGAATTTAAGTACCATGGCAATCACACATTGGTCATGTACAGACGGACAGACAGACAGACAGACAGACAGACATAGCATACACGCACACTCAAATATGCAGGCATTACTTAAAAGATCCAAACTCTTTCCTTAAACTTTTGAAAGTTTGTTTCATTGTAAAGTTTGCATATTGAAAAAAAAAACATAAAAAACTCATAAACAAAGAAAAGGAAAACCATGAAGATAATTGAAAATATTTGTCATTTCAATTTCTTGCCTTTGAAAAATTCGCTACATTTAAATCATGAATATGATTCTTAAAGAAATGAAAAATAGTTCCACTTCTTTTGTTACTAATCCATTTTGACGTTGAGTGGTTCTTAACAGGGGTTAGCTTCCTGTGAATTATACGTTGCGTTAAAGCAAGCTGTATATTTTGTGCCTGTCCGCATTTTAGCTTATTGCTAAGGTCAAGGTTTTCGGGGGAGGTGGCACCGTATGCTCAAAAGTTATATCAAAATGTAAACAAAGAACCGACCTAAAGAGAAAGAAAAACAAGGAAGCGGTCAGTTGATTGGTGCCTCGCTTTCTTGATTATCGCTATTGTGTGAAGAGTGGTTGCGAATGATTAAAAAAGAAATGAAACCATATATATATATATATATATATATATATATATATATATATATATATATATATATATATATATATATATATATATATATATATATATATATATATATATATATATATATATATATATATATATATATATATATATATATATATATATATATATAATCCTTGATGCATGCCTTGTTCAATGTATCCATATTCTACAAAAAGATTTTGTCTGGTAACATTTTCATCCGAATGCTCTATCAAATGTCGAATAATACACAGAAACGAGAGAACCATGCAGGGATTTATAGGTTTTCAGATTCATACCAACATTTTACCATCTTTCGTTTCTCAGTGCCATTTACGAACGTTTCTACTTTCAAGAAAAAAAAAGTTAGTTATGTCGTCCACGGATTACTGCTAATACAAGTAATCACTTAAGGCTTATACCTTCGTAAACTCTCCTCCTATTTCTTCTGTTCAATAAAAAATCATAATATAATTGTTAGAGGCGTGGATGAAGAAAGCTTCACTTTTTTTCCTTTCTTTCTATCCTCCCTATTTTTCCCCCCTTTTTAACCTTTTCTATCTTTTTTAACGTGTCTGTGATCTAATAAAGAAGTTCCCTTTTTCAGACCCAAGTTATTCGGCTCGCTAAACAGCCTGAATGACGGCTTTCTTGGGTTATCTCGATTGCTCCGGCACGAAGGGAATCGGGCTCTCTCGCTGAGAGATTGCAGGATTGAGAGAAAAATGGATGAAAAAAAAAAAATAAGAAAAGGAATAGGGAAAACCCCCTACTGTGGCCAAGCAAAGGCTCAGCGTCTTCTCGCAGCCTACGAAAATAGTGGTAATAAGCTTAACTTGCTGCAAATTAATTATTTCTTTCTTTTTTATGTAGGCCTATGTGTGTGTTTGTTCGTGCAGCCTACGTAAAATACGAGCAGAAAGTGTAGAAAAGTGAAGGAAAAACAAAAGGAAAAAGCAAACGTGGTTCCAAAATATTTAACCTTTAGGCCAATTGCGTTAAAGTACAATTTCTAAAGAAGGAGAAGACATCACAATAAAGTAAAACTTTAAGAAGGAGAAACCAGCATATACAAGATGAAATAGTAAAAATGCTGTAGATTGAATTTACTTGAAAGTTGTCATTTTTGTGAAATATTTAATGAGACGTTTTTAATTTTTCTCGAAACGCAGATATATATGCAGAATGTTACCTTCGATGTCTCCAAAACCCACTCACCCACCCACCCAACCACGCCCACCCCACCCCTTTATTCCTCTGATCATGCTTGGAATGAAACAAGAGATGGTGTCGAGGGCAACATTTTAACTGTTTTGTGAGACCAGAGAGGTATCTGTTTGTTCAAGAAAAGAAATAATTATTAGTGGGAATGATGAAATGTAATGAACTCCAAGCCTGACAAACTTGTTTTATAAAAAGAAAAGAAATAGAGTGTTTGATTAGCAACTCCCTAACTTGGTAATAATCCGGATTTCGAGAATTCATCGTTTTTGTAACACTTTTTGTTTCAGAAGTATAAAAAGTTTCACTGTGGTTTGTTTTTAAACTTAAGATTTACCTGAGGAGTGAAGTTGTACAGGAAAGTTGTATTTGCCAAGATAGCCTGACGTTTTGCTAACTCCCAGCGCTGTACTCGATTCCTCAAAGCACATTTATCTCTAATTATTTGTTTGCAATCTCGGTATTTAAAAACAAAGCTTGAATGAAAAACAAGTACCATAATGGTTATCTTATAGGTCAGAAACAGTTAACTGAAATATTTACTTAATTTACTACCTTCATATGACTATGATGTCATTAAAGTAAAAGGGATCTTTTTCTTGAAATTCAATCACACCTGGTGTCTATCAATTTTTCTTAGTAGTTACGCCAGCATATTTCTTGTTCTTAAGCATAAAAAAATCTTATCAAATTGCATCTATTTCAGCGACTTTTTCTGATACTTTATTATGCTTGAATGCTATGATTATGCATGAATTTGATATTACTTTTTGAGGGAACGTGGACAGAACTCATATTTTTTATATTCATCAAAATCTCAAGGTACTTTTTGTCATATCTAAATCTCTACTACTCACATATTAAAACTGGGCTCTCCAAGGCTACTTACCTCATTGAAACCACAATGTAGTTTAGCATTCTAAGTTTAGATACTTCCTTGTAGAAAGGGACCACAAGACCGAACCCATCGGTCTATTTTTCGACCTTCGTTATCACAAATATAGTGCAAAACGTACATAAGCTGCTGCAAGAATCTGGGCAAAGTTGAAATGTAGGCCGTATCTTGTCGCCACCACGACTCTAGTTGTCGATTTGAAGAGGTAAACATTTAAGGGCATCTCAGAAAATTATTGAATTTCTGAATTCACTGAAAATTTACTGAAAATTTTCCTCGTAGGTAATATCTTGCAGTTTGTGTGTGTTGTAAGACGCGATGGAACGTCTACATAACCCTTCTAGGTCAGATTTTTTTCCATTAAGGTGAGAAGTAGAAATACCTGTCCAATAATTGTAATAATAACGAAAACTCAACTGTGTATAGAATGCGATGGTCAAATTTTCGCAGAACTGGTACACGCAGCACACAAACGAAAGATACAGCTTGTCAAAATCTGTTTGATCTTTTGTGAAATTACCAGTGACTGATTGTAAATAAAAGGAAATTGTCATACATTGATACATTATATCAAATTTGTTGTCGATATGCGGCCGCGGCCCAAATGAGGCCCACGGAGAGCTATCATGCTGGTCCCGAAAAGCCCATTTTGAACAAAACTAAAATTTAAAGCGAAAAAAAAGGTACAATAAGAAACGGATGAAAGGGCAAAAGTAATAAGAACAGTCTTAATACAAAAACTGTTGACAAGTTATTGGTCTTCAAACGTTTGTTTCTGTCCATACCACTAGCTAGTGTGCTAGTATAACGAGAATGGTAATAGAGGGCGGGCATCCTGTGTTTCCCGATTTGACTTTCAAAGGGGGCAATGTGTCCCCTTGATACAAAAAGTTTGGTCACCCCTGCCCTGGAATGAGTTGTGCTGTTGAGTAAAGAAAAGCCGTTACTCCTCACCCCAAGCTATATTTTGGGTTGGTGGAAAGCAAACTTCCTAATTGGTTCTACTTTTTGATTGACAGCAAATCACAAACTAGCTCATATTACGCCGCATACAGGGTCCATTGTTTTGATTACACATGTGGAGGGAAGGGGGGGGGGTGGGCTGAAACAGGATGTGGGAGGAGCTAGAAGTAAGTCGGGAGAAATGAAACTGTCTGTTGCGATGAGTCGTTGCCTTTAAGTTCCAAACAAAAGATTCCTTTGAAAACTTTTGTCTGGAACTTGGATGTAAAAAGTCATGTACTTCTATCTGCGTTCTTTTGTTTTCTATTATGTTCAGTCCATTATGCTTTTTAGAGAACCACGTCGATCCCTCTACCTGTTGTAGAAGAAAAACAAAGGAATACATTGATCTCTGACTTACGGGGAGATTCTTAGATTAATTAATCAATTTATTTAAAAGGATGGTCTAGCCACAAAAATAGCTTTGATATGTTGAAGAGTAAGTTAATCTGACCATTACAGTGAAACTTCCATCCAATTCCCATGTGTGGTTCCCGAGATATGAGCAGTTGAAGTTGCCACGTTTGTTACTGACAGTTAACTTGGAGCAAGCAGGAGTGATGTCATATCCCCACATAGACAGAGTATTTTATGTTTTTCTTTAAAATATACACCAAATTTGATACTTCAATATATAGTGATATCATAACGTGAATGTAGGAGGGGTATGAGAATTTGTTGACCTTCACGTAACCAGTATGTAGGCTGACCACCTACTGATTTCAAGGTCAAAATAACAAATTAAAAAATGAAGAAAACAAAAGACTCTTTAGCAATGTGAAGAGATGATGTCACTCCTGTTTGCTTAAAGTTACCAGTAGGTAGCAAAGAGGGTAACTTCAACTGATAAAATAGCGAGAACCATGCATGGGAAGTGAGTGGAAATTTTACTATAAGGGTCAGATTTACTTACTCTTATACATATCAAAGCTAAATTTCAGGCTGGACCATCCTTTTAAGTAGAAAACATGAAACATACACTGAAAATGTAAAACAATCACAAAAGTAAAAAGTAAAAAAACAAAAACGTCAAGAATATATGTGTATAAACGACGCCACTAAAAAAAGAAGAAAGAGAAAAAAAAAAAGGTTAAAAAAAATGGTTTTAATTGTAGAATTTTTATGTCCTTAATACATTCTCATCGAAGACGATAAATCTCATAGATGAAATTTAAGCCAATAAAATCTTATTCATAATAGTATCCGTAGGCTTATATTCCCTTTTTATTCAACTTTTTTTTCGCCTGAAATATCACCATTTTGATAATGGAGTAAAATATGATGGCTTGATACTCTTCACTATTATCCCTCAGACACCCCCCCATTGTGTAAAGTAAATAACGTTCTTCAATGAATATTTGTATATAAGTATAATGAAAGTGCTTGAGGAAACAAAAAGAAAACCGCTCCTACCCTGAAGATTGCGTGATGTCACGCAGTCAGCTCATAGATCAATGTTAATTACTAAGAGTGAAACTTTGTTTTCTCTTAAGGGAGAAAAGTTGAAACATGATAAAACATTCTTATCGTGGAAGTGTAAGTACGGCTTTCAAAAGAACTTCTCTTAAAGACAGAAAACTGTTTTAAAAGTAAAATGTCATTATTTGTGATTCGATGTTGGTAGCATTTTCGGTAGAAGAAATAATCTCCCGCCATCTTCCTTTTATTTCCCCACTGTCAGGCGAACACCCCCCTCCCCCATTCACTTCCAACAGACCGGCCAGCAAGTATTCTGACGGAGAAGAAGACAGCGGAGCATCACGTTTGATGAGGGATATTTTTAATAAAAGGGAAAAAAAAGTTTCGCGCCTTTTACCTACGACCTCTTTGCTCGATTAGAGGAAAAGATCAACAGCGCCATCTACAACGCACGCACGGGCACCCGCTGAAACAATTATCAAAGTTGTGCAAAATGAAAATAAAATAAAGTCTTAAAAATAAACGAAGAAATAAAATTGGAAGAAACCTGCGTGACGGATGATCACTTTATATTTTCTACTGCATCGCTTTTTCCCAAATTTTCCTTCTTTTTGTTTTCTCTCTTTTTTTTTTTCGTAGAACTGAATACTTAGCGTAGCCAAACAGTGTGTCAGCAACTCTAGTAGAAAATAAAGAAACGAAAAGGGAAAAAAAAAGGGAAAAAGAAAAAAGAAGGGAGGAGAGCTAGTGAGAGAGAGAGAGAGTGGGGAGAGAAAATGCTGGCCGTAATTTTACCTTCTGCTGAAGAAAATCGGATTATGATCGACCGCTGGAGAGAAGGGTGTGCGGTACCTTTAAGTGCTAACCAAGAAATCTCTACAAGGGAAGTGTTGGGCGAGATTTGATTAAGCCCGCTTATAGAATAAAATAGGATGGAATATATCGTGTAGATTATCGGCAACGATAAAATAAAAAAAAGGAAGAATTATTTTTTTTCTCTGTTGGCTTTGGTCTAGAAGGGTTTTTGCACTATTTTGCCTCACTTTATTTATTTTTGTGAGTGTGTGTGTGAATGTATGGTACGTGAAAATTTAGGCGACTGTCTCAAGGTCTTCCCTCACCTGTTTATAGTTGTCTGTCATGAAATTTAAGTATTTTCTTTTCTTCCTCTATCCACTTCTTTTTCTTTCTTTCTTTTTTAACTGGTAGACGTCAATCATGTTATCATGTACATCATGAACACGATTACATACAGTCACAACACTGTAATAACATTGCTTTGTTATTACAGTTTCTTATTCTCGAGTTACCGTCAAACTTGAGTTTTAACATTTGATCAAGGAAAGGGGAACAATGTAATTAAAAGTATAAAATCACAAAAAAAAAGGTGTAAAAAATGAGTCGTTGTTTTTATCATATTCTAAAATACTTTCAAAAATTTCAGTTTAAAGATCTCGGGTAAAATCGGACCAATTTTTTTGTGTTGTTTGGTTGTATTTTCGTTTTTCAATTAGAATGTTTATTTTCAAGTTCTTTGTGTTGCAAAAAATGAAGATACATGGTAATTGAACGTGCCTCAACATTTGTATTGTCGGTAGCACGATGTTTATCTCCAGCTTATTATTATTATTTTTTTGAAAATATTTTATCTTGTATTATGAAAGTAAATTTCGTAATGTTGTGTATGTTCCAATGATTTGCGACATTGCATTTGTGGTGTGAAGCATCGATAAAATATTGTCTGTTACCCCTCCCCTCCCGCCGGTCTTAGTTTGTTACAGGGCATTTATAGATAACCGGACCAAAAAGGTTTCGTTGTATTGTTTTCAAGTCAAACATTCTACCTATGAGGACCATATATCACTACCATAAATATCACATCAGGACCATACATATCAATCAGGACCACATATATATAACATCAGGACCATATATACAACATCACGACTATCTATATAACTTCAGGACCGTATATATATAAAATCAGGCCCATACATATGTAACATCAATACCATGTATATGTAACATCAGGGCTATATATATAACATCAGGACCATATATATAACATCAGGACCATATATATAACATCAGGACCATATATATAACATCAGGACCACATATATAACATCAGTACCATATATATAACATCGGGACCATATATATAACATCAGGACCATATGTATATAACATCAGGACCACATATATAACATCGGGACTATATATATAACATCAGGACCATATGTATATAACATCAGGACCACATATATAACATCGGGACTATATATATATAACACAAGGAACATTTATATAGCATCAGGACCATGTAAACCGTATCAGTGACACGCACATCAAATCATCACTATATGTATCACATCAGGACATACATATCACAGCTGGACCATACGTATCACACCAGAAGCAAACATATCACACCAGGCCCATACATATCACACCGGGACCATACACATCACATCAGAATCATGCATGTACCATATAAGGAATCATAGGCCTACATACCACATCAGGACCAAGCATATCAGAACCATTCATATATACTAACATGACTACAACTAACATGACTACATTTTACTTTATGACTACATATATACTAACATTACTACTAACATGTCTTTACACTAACATGACTACAAAGCTGTACAGCAGTACTAGAAAATGGCACCGCCCAGCCTACAAATGGGACTTTCAAGCAGCGAAAAAAAAGAAAAGAAAAAAGGTGCAGATGAATTTGTAGATATCTTTGAGAGTTTTAATACCAACGTGTTCGTGAATATTACGTAATCAGTTAACTTCCATGCATAGCCATCAAGATGTTACAGTTGGTTCCTATACTACAAGCTTACGCGTCTGCCTGTAAACAGATGAGAAGCTCCCTTAAAGCAAAGCAGACCTCATTTTTAAATCAAACTTTAAAAATTCCAAAAGCCCGTTTTTTTTACTTTCGTTCCTTTTCGCAGGTTCCAATATTATTTCTTTCTTTGTAATGGATTTTCCCCTTACCTATAGACTTACACTAAGAGTTGTCACAAATATTACTGAATAACGTCCAACCTTTCCACGTCTTCGTATGTATGACATCACAAATTCCTTTGACACGAATTTGCACTTCGGAAATTACACCTCCTTAACTTTTTCTCAGGTGTTTAAGCTTCAGTGTCTTCTTTTGTTTTATTCATTGTTATAATTCCCATCGGTTTACCCTCGGCGTTACATCCAAGGTTTTGTTTTTCCATTTATCTAATAAGCATTGATTAATTCTTTAAAAGTTGGTGCAAAATAAAAGAAAATCTATATGAAACAAAACAAAGAAACGAAAAACAAAAGAGTAAAGTATATCACACCAATTCTGTCATGAAATGTATGTAAGGATTTGTTTTCTTTTCCCGTGTGCACATGCGCAGTACCTTTTGTCACAAGATTCAAACGCTATGGTATATTCGACCTCGTCACACATCTTTGTAACAGTTAACTTTTTTTTCTTTCTTCATGTTTGACAAAAACAAGAAGAAAAAAGTTACACATTTAGCCTATTCCTTTATTAAAAAACAAACATAAAAACAAAAACCTGTCACAAATGCCAGTATGAAGACAATAGGCAGAAAAACTACATTTGGATTTAGTTAGTTGTACATGTTTGTGTGGCCATGAAATATCTCGGTATATAGGCTTAGTTAACAATACAAAGTGACCTTGGGTCTCACCATATGCTTCAAAAACATTACACTGCACTTTTAACGCCAAAAAAAAAAAAAAAAAATCACAGTCACAAAGCTACCTGGTTTACGGTATGCTTGTAAGAATACCCACTTAATACAATGCACGTGTATGACGCAATACGTGACGTCATTATGACTCTTCACAAAAAAATTCGATTTGTGTAGGCATACGTTTTCTTCTTTCTCTTTTTCTTTCCTCTGTCAAATTCGTGAGTGTATTTTTGTAGTCTTAACCACATTTTAATCCAAAAGATGACATGTTGCATATTACACGTGTGGAAATTCATTATTCTGTTAATGGTCAATCAACATTGGACTACATGCACTGGACGGTAATGCCATTATTCCTTCATGAGCAGTAAGATCTTGATAAAGAAAAAACGAAAGCGAAATAAAATCTTGGCTTGTAAATAGCAACATTTTCATTGAAAACGAACCCTTGAGAACAGGTAATACAATTAACAATATGATAACAATGTTCCTGCGCTATTGACAAAGTACTTCCATTGTTTTATATATCATGACATAATACAGCAGACGACAGAACGCTGTTGAATTGACGGTTTCATTGTATTCATCCGCCGGTGATTTTGCTCTTAATTTATCGGACTACTGTAATTCCAGGATTGAAAACTGTCACCTGACTGTAATGGACCAATAGGAGTTGAGGATCGTCCCTAAGTATACATGAACTAAATTTAACGTCGGTTCAAGTGAGGGATGAGGGATGGTTTTGGTGTTGTGTGTGTGAGGGGGGGGGGGGTAGATTTAAGACCAGGGTATTTAAATACCATAGTACCGTTTATTTCTTAAACATTTAGTAATAAAATGTACTGCAAGACATAGGACGCGTGACCTCTACCCAAGTAAGAGGTCCAAGGCACGACGCCGGAATAATTGGTTTGTTAGTGTACTCTTTCCAGTTTTTATACCCATTCTGGCACGCAAAAATGTGGTAGAATTCTAGCCCTTTGGAAATGCTAAGCTCCCACCCTACTCATCCATTTACCTCCCTCTACCCCTACTCCACCCCCTAACCCGTGCCCCTTCTCACCCCAGTCTTTTTCATGGACTATCGTTCAAGAATTTCATTCATGTTATGGTGAATCGCTGAGTTACAGAAGAATAAAACAAAACAGTACAGGAAGAGCGACGAAATAGGATAACACCAATTATGTCCTTCACTTGCAATCATCGTCTGGACAACTTGCATATCTTGAAATTTTCAAGGCGTTCCATAATTCACCAGTTCGTTGTTTGTCCTTGACAATATAATTGCATGAGACACATCGTCACCACTGCAACCCCCAGCCTACCCCTTCTGTCTCCACCTGTCCGATACCTACATATGGAAACTGCTATATGTATTAATTTCTTCCTTCTCCTAACTCTTACCCCCCCCACCCCCTCTCACCATATTTCCCTCCTTCCCCCCATTTTCCCATATTAATACTGTTATGTTTATTAAGTCCTCGATTGAGTTGGATTTCGAGCTTCGTATTCCAAAATGAAAGTGAAACAAAGACACTATATACTAAGTAGACAGTCATGTCGGTAATTGCTGTTGTTTTAGCTCTGTATAGTTATTGTTCAGTTTGAATTGTCTGTCCATGAAATAAACAAACAAAATGGTAAATGAGAAATGAATAAGTAACGAAACGTATCAACATGTATAATCGTAATGAATATTTGACAAAAGACTTGCTCTACAGTTTTGAAAGCTTTTTGGTAAGAATGCAACTTTGTAACATTTTTTTTTTCAAAATCCGATCCAACTCATTTTCCTGAAAATATAGTTTCGACCCACTTTTCCATATTTCTCCAAGTGTATGTTACACCTCTATGGAAAACTGTCCAAATTTCATCCGTTGTCGCATTCTGTCAAAATAAGGCCTTTTTCTAAATGAAAACCTTAAAAACTATCTTGTTGATTTCGTCAAGTCTCATGTCTCCCACAGAAGTAACTAGGCTATCCTACATTTGAACAGTTGAAAAGAACAAGCAAGAAATAAAGCAAAGAGAAGGTCATTAGGAAAAATTATTATCATCAATTGTGACGTAATCACTGACAACTTGGTATCCTTTCCGTGATTAAATATGAAAAGGGTGTAAGAAGTGCAAAAAACAAAGAAGAGTAGAACAGTTACATAGATAAAACGCCAGAAATTTGCAAAATAGTACATTTGTATTTCTTGCAAGTAAGATCCATGTATCTTTTCCAGTACCAATTTATGTTTGTTAAAATACCAAGAACGCTAGGAGGATAAAAGTTTATATACATATGCAAATAACATCCAAGGTTTAAATGTATAGTAGTTATACCCTAACGTCATAAACACAGGCAACACCGCCCCCCCCCCCCCCAAAAAAAAGAGAACAAAACAAAATGACATTAGGGACAAGACATGGAATTAAAAAAAAAACAAACACGCAGAAGAGAATTGCCAATCGTGAATTTATTTTACAACTCCCTGTGTGATTGGTCCACTGTCATTAAACCTAACTCCCCTCCCCTTTCTTACTTTTTTTCTTCACTTTTGCCTTTCACTTGCCAATCTTATCGATCAACATTATATACATGCGCGGGGGGTCAAGGGTAACGGAGCATGAATAGCGAAAAAAAAAAAAGTGTGATGCGTGGTTAAACGGTCGGCAGTATACAATGTGACGCGTTCAGTGGATGCCGATCCATACTGACTTTACTTAGGCCCGTATTTACCTTCCTTACGTGCTCACTACTGCAGCCATGTATAGATAAATGCATAGAAATGCATATACCTTCTACTATCATGCATCGTCACATGCATATATGTTGTTATTTGGAAGTGAACAACAAATACTGACTGTAGCCTATAGAAAAGAATCAAAGAAGAGAGAGAGAAAAAAAAAGGTTGCGTATGATTAAAAATAAAAACAAGTATTTGAAACCGTGCATATTCCAAACAAGATAAGAAAACAACCAAAACTGAAAAGCAGATAAAAGGGGAAGGTAAAGAAAGAAGACCAGACCACAAATAAAAGAACAAGAAAATTGAGTTGTCTTAGCCGGAGGGTCGAGTTAGGCAGGTTGTTCTTCGCTACTTTGTGAGTGTGTGCTTATCGCCATATAGTGTACGGACGTGATTCAAATCCGCCACGACTTAGCACATAACCCCGAGGCTATATATACATGCGTGCAAAGCTGACTAAGTACAGTGTTAGGCTTACCTGCTGACGTTTTACAGCGCCTAGAGTTTGTCCCTGGACGGTCTCCCATTGCTATTTCTCTATGTGCACGTATATGTATTGTACATGTGACTCGTTTCGCGAATTTTTTTTTTTTTTTAAAAACAAAAACCAACCGCTGGTATTTTAATTTTTTTTGGTTGTTTTTTTACAACTTTTACGGACAACTACGAAGTGCCAAGGAGGATAAGGATTTTCATTTTATTTTGCTCACGGAAGCTTCATTTTGTCTCCTCGTTAATGGTTGCATCATTTCGGAAGTTCTACTTTCAACTTAACGCTGTGAACGTGAAATAACCGGTCAAATATATATATTTTTTTTCGCTCAAGTGGTACACGCAGGCATTTTACCGTGTACATAGGTAAAGCAGAAAAACCCGACGGTGTGTAATTTTTGCCTGTTCCGTGTATCTATATATTTCCGTCTGTGTGTGTGTGTTTTGTCACGAAGAGAAAAGTGGAACGGCGCAGAAAAAAAAGACAAGGCAGAATAAAAAAAGGCATGTCTCAACTGCAATCAAGCGAGTCCGTGTCAGCTCCACCAACGGGGACAATCGCACAAAATGGGCACGACCACACCGCTCAGTCGGAACAGAATAACAACGGGAACCAGAAAGCGAAGAAAAGCACAAGGTCGAGAGGTAAGGGAAATTAATAATGGGAAAAAATTTGAAAGTGAAAAAAAAAATTAGGCCTAAGAAAAAGGAAGACACCAACAGAGCAAAACACAAAACGAAAGAAATGTCAGATGATAACTCAAACGAAAAAAATATTTTATTTAATAACGCAAAAAAAAAAAAAAATGAAAACACAAAAATGTGAACAGGGAAGGACGTAAGTCATTTAAAGAAAAGATCAAAAATTCAATTTTCAAATTTGTACAATAAATAAAGAAAGAAGGAAAACAAGGAAATAGAGATAACTATTGCAATAATGATTGTCAGGCAGAATGGATAAGGTTATCGAATGAAAAAAAATAAATAACAGGATTGACAAAGTGTGAATAAAGACGAAAAAATATTGCGTAAATAAGTGGAAATAATGATATCAGCTCGTTCGTGTTTGATTTTTTTTTTTTTGTAAAACAACTTATCAATTAAAGAAACCGAAATGTGATACAGGGAAGCAATCCAGTCTCTATTGTTTTTTCTGAAGCACATCAGTTAAATTCTCGAAAAGTGGGGAAACACGCACGGAATAAAAAAATAAATGAAAAAAAAAAATTACAGTACCCCGATCATTTTTTTAAACTTTCAGAAGGTGTTTTTATTTTAGTTTTTGTTATCGTTTCGATGAAGAGAGAAATAAATGATGGAATTTCCATAATTGAAAGTAAAACCAAACTCGTTTGAAGTTCTTAATCCTTAATTCGTTTTCTATTATCTGTTTCTTCTTTCTTTTCTTTTCTTTTTCGTCCCTCGTTCTTTGCCCAACCGGACAACTCCATATTCTTATGCTTCGCGCAATTTTGATGAACATATTTCTCGATTGAAAAGAGTTCTATTAGCGTTATTAATATCTTCGCCCAGACAGAAAATGACTTAATTTTTCTTACCGCTTGTTTGAACTTAACTTACATTAACTGTAATAGATGGGAATCAAACACGGTTCATTTTTAACACTCCATTGCAGCTGTAGCCCATGTGCCTGGAAATATTTTTGTTATTGAAAAATTGTTCGTTCTTTTTTCCCTTGTTCCTTTTGGTTTTTAATTTGGGGATTAAATTTACTTTGAGATTTTTTTCTTCAAATTACGATCAGTGATGTAATGTTTTCATTGCAAATATTTTCGTGATCTATCGTTCCTGGGAGTTAAATATATTTGTGATTTTTCATAGATTTTGTTTGCTTATTTTTTTTTTGGGGGGGGGCTTCCTATGTATCTTCCCTTTGCATTTTGGTGATTCTAGACCATAGAACAATGGCATGGCGCTATGCCAATTGTTTAATCTTGAAAACAAAAAACAGCAAAAAGGGGATAGATTATTCACTTATGTTTTAATATAATTTGGTCTATGTCGCTTGTT
The DNA here is from genome assembly GCA_021234535.1 of Stichopus chloronotus. NCBI lineage: Eukaryota > Metazoa > Echinodermata > Holothuroidea > Aspidochirotida > Stichopodidae > Stichopus > Stichopus chloronotus. The sequence goes on from CM037847.1 coordinate 9,710,163, forward strand.
CATAATTAAAATGAGACAAAATCTTAGAAGTCATTTATCAGTACCCTTCAGAGTCATCCATACTCCAAAATTTCCGTATTTCATTTAAAAATGTTTGTTTCTTGCAAATATTTATGGAATGAAATAATCACTTTAAACACTGAAGTACACATCCATATTTTAATTCAATTTTTTTTCTCAGCAGTTTTTTGGTTACTGATATTACGTTCTATATACTCCACAGCAAACGAAATTGGAACTTAAAAGGAAATTAAAAAGAAAGAAAAATAGAAACAAAAAAAAAATAGGCAAAACCTCACAATTTTGCCCAGAGCAATTATCTTACAATTGACATGGTCTATACATATATTTATATATACTCATTTTATGTGGGAACACAAAAATGAAACGAGGATTTATTGTATGTGGGCAAAAAAAAAAAAAAACGAAAGTAGAACTATGAAAAGATAGAAACCAAAATCAATTTGTAAGTTAAAGAGTGGTGGTATTAACTCCCTCGGCCCCTTTGCTTTTTTATCTACAAAAAAAAAAAAAAAATCATTGCATAACGGCAACTTTGAAGTGTGCGTGAGTAAAGCTCGCCAGGAAAAAAAAAGTCGCCCTCTCACGAAATGAAAAGTCGCTGATTTCTAAGACGAAGAAGACAAAGGGAGAGAAATAATTTAATTGTTAAAAATTTTGTGTTCCGTATGCCGGTAGATTACTAAACCGCAAGCTCAGAACTTAATACGAGCAAATTAAAACAAAGGCCAACATGTCATATGTGATATTGGAAATCATATGATCTTAGACTTCTAAATAAAACTTAGTTTTGAATACCTATTATTTATTCTGTGGTGTCGCTTGTTTGTAACTGGTATGTGATTAAAAGTTTCTTCATTTTCAAAGGAAAGTGAGCATTTCAGTCCCTTGTTTGATTTCAGGTGGTAAGGTGATACGAAAACATAATGACATATGTAAATATTTGCCGTAATCAAATTATGGCAATTATTGTTTTAACTTTTTAACTCCAGATTGCTCAAAGAAAGAAAATGTCCGCCGATTGTCTTCGAAAGCAAAGCCAAAAATGAAAAAAAAAAATACTGGAGGCAAAAATTGTTTAACTTTCATTTTGCATACCAATGGCAAACACTGCCAAAGAATATTATTTCATTCCAACAAACAAATTTTACAAACGGGATAACTGGTCGCAGGCTGGTCTTCTTTGGTACTTTTAATTGAGCATGCGCATGATAATGTCAAAATTATTTCTGTAATTTCTGTAATCTCAGTTTTTTTATGTTGTTGAATAGACGATTAGGTACTACCACAAATACATATTTTCGAACACATTTATTTTCCAGCGGTGCTCTCCCTTAACTAAAACTGTACGTCTTTTACGTTATTTGGCAAGTACTCTAGTGCTTTGATTACCGTCAACAGGAAGAAATAAAAGGCGATCAGGGAGCGGTAGGGGTGTGGTCGGGTAGGGGAATGAGGGGGGGGGGGAAGAGTTGACTCTCTTGCCTAGTTTTAATTGTTCCTTATCCCTTGGTACTTATCATCCTATCAGCTTAGGCACACAACTTTGTTTGCCGTCCTGGCCTGTTTATAATCTGTGTATGTTATTTGTAACACCTATTAATTAAAGTTTCTGGTGGATGGATAATTCTGTTCAATAGATTTTCGTTTTGCCTCGCGACAAAACTAAGTCCCTGGCAACCGAGTATCAAATAATTATGATAATAGTAATAATACTTGTTTTGTCGCTCTGCAAGAGGGTGTTTGGCTCTCTTGTACATATCCTGTCACCCATTTCAACCCTAACCTAGATTTCTGGTATAGGCCTATATGGGTCGTATGTGCCGATCGGCGGTGCAACAAAAAAAAGGAACATAAGCATAAGCATATAGACAAAAGGAACGCTTAATCGATTGTCAAAGAAACAACAATAGGTTGCGGTTACTGTGAAAATAAAAAAGAACAAAGTGTGAACCAATATTGACACCCTTCTTCCCCCCCCCCCCCCCCGGTTTTGCTTTCCCCTTGGATCAGAGTATAATTGTTTTGCCTGTCATGTAAAATCATACGAGAAACGAATGATGATTTTGTGCAAGGAAAATTAAAACTGTGAAATAACACTGAAATATTTCTTTTTTCTAGAATAGGGAGGATGAGTTTTTGGCTAAAAGGGATATGATCTTCCCTCTTAATAGAGCAAAGGTACCGTAATTAGACTCGGTGATGAAGTTGGCAAGCGAGGAACAAAACAAAGTCAAATGCTGAAGAACAAAAAATTGAACCAAAATGAATGGAAAACAATTTAAAAAAAGAAACGAAGCTTTTCAGGACGATTGATTGTCTACAAGGGAAAAGTTCAAATTTGAGAAAAGAAATATAAATCAGTGATCAAATTAAATCAGTGCAAGAAAGGACATTTCTTCAAATCTTTTCCTTTAACTCTTACTTTTCAGAGAATTTTGTTTTTTTTAAAATAGTAATTATCAAATTAACTGCCTGCAGACTGGAATAAATTTCTCTTCTGATTTTGAAAAGAAACAAAGCCATTTGCTTTTACAGTAAAAAAGGTCACACTTTTAAAAACCAATATCTATGGACATAGAATGATAGGAATATTACAACTAAAAGAAAAACTGTGGTCTTGAGATTTCAACAAATAAATTTCTCATAGATAGAAATTTACTTATTTGTTGCTGCTCAAGAATAATTTGCTCACCCAAACTTTCTAAAATTCAAATGATATATCTTTTGTAACTCATCATATGCGTAATGGTTTGAAGAGTTGAAGCATTTGCAGATGTTTATTGGGCAAAATTGTGTGGTTTGTCAATGAGTAAATCTTTTTTTTTCTTTTTGAATGCCATGTTGGTGTATTTGAAACGCCCTATTTCCTTTGAGGAAAATGCTTAAAAAATAACAAGTATATTCCTTGTCCCTTTAAGAAAACTAACAACCTCCCTAATCACATTTCCTTGCTTTCTTGTATTACTTCAATCCATTTAAAACCAACGATACACTCAACATTTCGAAACCATTGTTGATCTTTCCGTTAAAAAAATAACAAAAATAACTGAAAATACATTGTCTGAGTTTGCGATTAAACTGTTATTGTATTTCATGATGTTTTGGTTGTGTAAATCTTTTGACTTCCAAGGCTTTTTCTGATGACAGTTGTATGTTCCAAAGCTTCCTTGTTGTTTCTTTATGAATTTTGTTACTATGTTATTTACTTACTTTTTTTTGGGGGGGGGGGATGATGCTTCACTGTCTTTAAAACATCCAAATCTTCAGGTGTTATTATTGCCATTCATTTTACAAAACAGAAATCGTAATGATAATACCGAGAACGCACCTAATTCAATCCCAAAACATCAAAGCAATTTTTTCACTATTCTTTAATTCTTCTTTTATTTTCATTCTCTCGTTTTCTCCCACACACACACACACTCTCTCTCTCTTTTCTTCTTCTCCTCCTTCGTCTTCTTTTTCTTATACTTACCTTTCGACAATACTTTATTGTAAATTGTTCTACGGCAGGAAAATTAGTGTCTTTTCTGGCACAAATTTGCGCAATTTGAGGCATCTTTAAAATCAAATTATCATAATTCTCTATTCTATGAAAGGAAAGAGAAAGATGTACGGCATTGTTGTAAATGATGCGTCGAGGTAAAATATTTTTGGCACAAATTAGAAAAAGGGGAAAAAAAATTGCAAAAATGCATGAATTCTATTTTGTTTGGGTCTTTGCATTTATCTCAACATGAGAAGAGGAAGAGTAACTGCGAGACGATGTCAGTGGTGATATATATATATATATATATATATATATATATATATATATATATATATATATATATATATATATATATATATATATATATATATATATATATATATATATATATATATATATACGACAAACGCAATTAGGATTTGTAAGAAGTGCAAAGTCCGTTGTCATCTATTTGACAACGATAGGCTACACTTGAAAAAAAATAAATAAAAAAATAAATATTGAATTGAAACAAAAATGACAAAAAAGTCAAACAGATACGAGGATTTTTATTAGTACTTATAAATCAGGACGTGTATTTTAAGAATCGTATTTCAAGCAGGTTAAGCTACAACACAAAATTATTAAAAGTGTATGAAAAGGGCATGAAAAAAAAACAACAGATTCTTTGAAGATGAAATCATATTTGGATCATTTCATAATTTCTGGATTATTTTAAATGGGTATGTAAAGTATGATAAAACATTAAGAATAGCTTTGTTACTAAAAGTTCTGTGATTCTTAAAATCCATCTTGACTAGTGGAGGGAAGAAACAGGAAAAAAGAAACACTCTTTACATGATGTATAAATGTAGAAAGCGATGGATTAGAATACATGTAATGGAATTTGGTTAATGGCATTTTGGAGTATGAATTCCGTCTAGGGAAAAGTTCGAGGGGATAAATACAACTTTGAATTAAAAAAAAAAAGCGGTCCTTGAAATCTGTGAAATCATACACATCTTCAAAAACTAGCTTTCATTTCCTGATATTGCATTGTTTACATTAAGATATTAAAGCTTAAGTCATTTTTTTTTCCTTTTATGTGTACTTTCTTTGTACGCCGTCTAGAGACAGGCAATGCCTAACATACCTTAAAAGTAGTACACATAATAAATATTTTTTCACGAATGATATACTTATACGATGTCCATCATTTGTAATGACAATTTTTCGTTGAATTTCAAACAAAATCGACATTCATTAACGTGATGATATTTTGTGATGTTCTGAAATGCTGTTGCCATTTCGTAACAACAAAAGTTTAGAATAAGGGAATCTCCAGGAACTCAAAATGAAAAATTTCAGATAAAATTATACAAATATCAGACTTCTTCAACAAGTGTTTTTTTTTTGCAGATCTCTCCGAAAGTCAGTCATTGCGTTGTATACACTGTTCGGAATATCGATGACTATGGCATTATATCATTAGACGAAAGAAAAAATTGTTTCATCTTTTGACGAGGATTTACCACTCCGACAAGTGACCTTTAACCCCCTTCATTTTTTTTTTGTGACGTCTGCAAACGTGCAGATTTGTTAAGTACTGAGAAACTCGAATAAAATATAACCCCGTTCCTTATAAGTTGCCCTTGGAAACGCTACGTCGACGCAGTGGGTAAAGCAGAAATCTTTGAAGTTATTACAACAACAACGAAAGAAAGAAAGAAAGAAAAAATAAAATGAAAAAGTGCTGGAAGAAACCGGGTCTTTTATCCTTCGCTCTGTTGATTTTTACGTCTGCTGTTTTCACGGGTTACCGGGTACATTTAACTTTTTCCTCCCTTTATATTTTAAACCCCATACGACGAAAACGTTCAACAGTTCGTCACGCAGCGCTTCCTACCGGTATGCACGCAAGCCCAGCACAAAATATCCCTTGCCCAGAAAAGCGTAACAATATGTGCGAATTCCGAACCCTCTCCGCCTTTTTACTGTCCTTTCGTATTTTTGTCTACATAACACATCTCCTTTTAAAATATACAGTCTTGCTTTACTTACACGCAAAAGTGCGTGTAAGTTATAACCTCATGAACAGTTTAAATTTCATTAACTGTATAGTAAGAAACTCTGTAAACAGAAAGACGTGACACACACATGCATTCCTGTAAACATACGCACATGTATAATTTCAGATTTTTTTTTTTAGTAAAGACAGGCTTTCGAAATAATACATGTACTTTGATGACAAACGACCCCTTATATTTTTTGCCTGGAGATGAGGTTAACTATATCCAAATAGATAAAACGTTTAGACCCTTTCAAACGTATATCTGTAGGTTGCATGTATCTCTTTGTTAAGCGTCCGTCCTCATTGATCAATTTCTTAGATTAATTCGATACTTTTACATGAAGTAACGTTCAAATTTCAAAATCATGTACTCAGTAATCATACCTACATGTCTTCGACGAGCCAGTGTTAGTGTCATAGCACGCCCTTAATTCATGATTTATAATTTACTATCACAAACAAAACGTTACTTGTTACGTAACAATATTATGTAAGTCAGAAGCGATAGGTTATGGAAGATAAACAATGGACAATTCTTTAGAAGGTAGAATTTTGTCAAATTCGAGACAAAAACAGGAATGAAACAAAGGACTTACAGGTATGTCCAACCCTGAAAAAGTGCAAATGTCTTCAAGATTACCGTGTACATAATATATGTTGCCCATCTTCCGTAATAAGAACAAAATTTACACGGAAAGCAATACCCCCACTCTTTTAAACATATGTTTATTTGATTTCAGTTATTCGTGATAATTTCTCCTAATATCCTTTTTATTCGACAAGTATATATATATATATATATATATATATATATATATATATATATATATATATATATATATTTATATACTTATACATAGTACTATATCTATATATTGTACTAATCACTAAAAATAATATTAATCTCGTTTCTCTGAGCTCAAACGTCAACGGATTGCATCGAATAAAAAAAGAAAAACTTTTTTTTCATGAAATAATTTTTCATTACTCTTCCCACTTTTTTTTATGTCTGTCATTTTGAAAATCGCTTTTCCCATGTCGTTGAAAATATTTAATTATTGAACACCCCCTAAACTGGATTAAAGGTTGTCCCATGCGACGGTTCTTTTGAATGAATTTAATTTCCTAATGCACCACAAAACCGACAAAACTCCAGAAAAATATTTTGTCTCCAAGCTCTCAATAGTTCTTGTGTATGGTTTATATCTTGGCAATTTTTTTTTCTTCTGTTATTGCCTGTGTGTTAGTGTTTTGAGTTTGTACGTCTGTAATGTGCAGAAATTTTCTTTTTCTTTTTTTTTTTGCCAAGACGATTGGTTGTACGATTGTAAAGGACTTTATTGTGAGGAGGAGAGAGCAGCGTTAGGGGGGGGGTCCATAAATCGTTCACGGGGAACTAGAAATCGCTGCAACCGTGGAATGAGTGTGTGATTATTTTCATGCAGAAATTGGTGTTCATGAAAGTCATCCAGGGTATAAATGAATATTTTTTCCTCCATAATTGACCAAAGTTTCTGAAGAGCCAATTCTCCAAGTTGACGCTTATCACTGTTCCCGGCCCTCATTTATTTGCCATCTGATTTTTGAGGATTTTCTAAACAAAAATAATATATTAAAGTGAGTCGGTTCGATTAGGGGGCCCTTCCGATTAATGTCCATAACTGAAATTGTAACGTCGAAAGAAAAGTCATTCGGTAACAGAAATAATTCTTCCGGTTAACATCCGATGACTAAACTTGAAAGCAACAAAATGCACTACAAACTTAACAACGAGAAGGTTTTATTTTTTATTTAATCTGGAAGAATTTCGTAATTTATAATAAAAGAAACTTTTTATGCAACTTTAAAAGTATTATCTAATCCCACGAAGCGTAATAATGACGTGCAAACGAGTACACAAAAGCCTACCAGGCATGCCCTTTACTTTAGATTTGAGATATTATTCGTTGCGGTTGGAACGACGAATTATTTACTCTAAATGTTTAAATTTATAGCGTGGACGTTTTAAGTTAGAAGATTCGGTTGACATTATTTGACATTTTTTTTTGGGAGGGGGGGGGGGGTGGGTGGGGTACTTAAGAAACTGTAATCTCGTATCATGAAGACTTTTTGCCATCTTCAAAATAGCAGTCCCCCTCCCCTCCTCGGGTACGTTTCAAGATTCGCTTATCCATTGTTGCATTACTGTGAGTATTTATCTTGTCCACACCCTCCCGGCATTCAAGTCCCTGATATAGACGTACAAAATACTACACATGGGCGCATAGTCTATTTCACCCCGTCCTTCAGTGCCGGTAGGCGTAATACCTGATGTTGTTTACTATTACACAACGTGCAACTCACAGTATTGGATTAGACACGCTCTCCCTCGAGTGACGGTAATATCTTCCATACTGCGATTCTATACTTAATACAACAACAAAAACAAACAATAAAGGAAAATGTGCTGATATTTCCCGTCATTCTGTCTTAAATTTTAGGATGACACGAGGAAGAAACGATGAAAAAATACCCTCTCCAATTACCACAGCAATGGAGCCTTTGCCGTGATTAAAAAAAAATCCCAGTATTGTTATCTCATTAAACGGATGGGTGGAGAACAATGGCCGTATTTGTTTAATATCAAACACAACCCTTTAGGTGGGATTTGCTGTAGTATTATACACGATGTCATTTTGTCAAACGGGTTTTCTGTTTTTTTTTGGTATGCCTTTTTTTTTCCATTTTGCAGTGTTAGGAATTTAATTTTGAAGTTCTCTGAAAGATCTTTTTAGGGGGTCGATTTACAACCTGGCTTGCACTTTATAAATTCCTTCTGTGTTGCAGCCTATCTGATACAGGAACTTTGTGTAACGCTGCCCGAGTCAGTGTGTATACAACTTGGCGGTCGAGAAAAAAAAAAATTGAAAGAAGAGAAGTTGTGGTCATGTCGAGATACGGTCTCCAGAAATGGAAAACGAGACGAACAAAAAAAAAAAATCCAAAAAAGTAAAAAGGATGGGAAAGAGAAAAAGAACAAACAAAAGATGAAAAAAACAACCGAGGGGTCCGTCTTTTTGTATTGTCTAACTATCTTCTCGTTTTTCCATCTTCATGTTGCCGTGTGGTTTTAAATTTTGTCTCTGCAAGTCATCCTGGAGTCTCTCGAAAGAAACTTCCCCTCGTGAGAATAAAAAAAAAAAAAAAGGGATCAGCAACTTGTTTTGGTCAACACACCCGTGAATGGATAACAAACATAAAGAGAAATACAAGGAAAGCCGTGTGATGGAGTTTGGTCGATTTGCTCAACCCTACTCTTCTTTTTGTTTTCTTTTTTCTTCTTTCAATATAGTTTAAATCGAAGAGATATAAAATCTAGAAAGAAGTCTGTTGTTTTCTCTTTAATGGTATTACCAAAATTCTGGTTTCACATCAATCAACCATGGCATTGTCTTTCTTGTTTCTCTTGGTGTTGTATTATATTATAAAAAAAATGGAATGACATAATTCAAATCATATTTTAGTTCTCAAGCAATACATCATATATTGACTGTATTAGAGTTTTATTCATAAAGTGTTTATCTCTGTCGATCCTACCGGCATCATCATTTATTTTACCTCTACCCCCTTTTTTGTGCAATACCTTGTTTTCATTCATTTATACCAGGGAACTGTTTATATATACAAAGACCATTTTTTCCTTCGCATGATGGTATGGGGTGCCACAACAGAAATTCCAATAATCCTTTTTGCTGGTTGGTTGTAGTCCACGAACGGCTTTGTTTTTAGTCCGTGTGGTGTGGTTAACACCTTTTGTTTCGCCCTTGCCTTTAAGTCCTTCATTCGATTACAAAGACCAGCAGAGTAGGCTGGTAGTTTGGACGAATGGACCATGCAGGGAGCTAGACCATAGCACAGCCATTACGTCATACTGAAATGTTGCATTGTTTATGCATCAGGAGCAACTACCGCTGGTAGTTTTCCCCGTTGGTAGAGTACCTGCATATTTGAAGAACATTAAGCTATTACCTTTTGTTAAATATGTTGAGGTAAATCATTATAAGAATGAAACTCCAAAATGGTAACTGATAAGCCTTTTGTAAGTACTTTTTGTAAACATCTGAACAAGAGAGTATGCATTTCCATATCAAAAAGCCACATTCCTCCATCGGTTCTCCTTTTAAAAATGTAATAAACATAAAAGGGGGGGGGGGACCAGCAATGTATCCCTTTTTTCTTGCATTCCTTACGTTTGTGTAGATTATTATACTCTCCGTTTTGGGCAAGAAATGACATAATAAGGGAAGAAATAGGCGTAAATTAAAAAGAAAACATGGCAAGGGAGCATAATGGATAAATCGAAATGGAAGTGGGGGGGGGGGGGAGAAAAAAAAAGAAAGGTGACATAAAAAGATGCGAAACAGGTTTTAAGTAGATTTCAGACTTAATTATAAGAAAAGGGAGAGAAAAGAAGAAAAAGGGAAAGTTGATGGAAGGGAGAAAAAAAATCTGGTAATAGTGTGAGTAAGCCTACCAGCAGCCAGACTATATGACGCCATTTGGACGAGCCAGCGACCATTCCGCGTCTTACATCCCACCACCGTTTCGTGCTAAGCGTTGTTTCTCCGCCCGAGGCTACAAAACAGAACCACAGCCGCAGGTCGGAAACTTGATTGTCAGTTCAACAAAGCCTATCAAAAAAAGAAAAAAAAGAGGGGGGAGTAATTATTTTCAATATGAACTTCATAGGGCGCTAAACAGATCAGCGAAAATGTGTGAACCTATTCATAGATGGAATAAGAAGGAAAAAGTATAAAAATAAAAGGGGAAAAAATGAAAAAGGGGGGTACACTTGTTGGTGTACAATAGATGTAGGCTACTAGAAATGCGGTGAAGGGTTTTTTCTTTCTTTTTGTTTCTTTATTTTGCCTTTCCCCTCTCTCTCCTGAAACTTTTCTTGTAGTTTTATTTTTTTGGATTCAAGACTCCAAATTTCCTTTGCTTTTTTTATCAGACTAAAAATGGAAAAAAGGAAAACCGCGCTTTTTTTCGATATCTTGTGCGCTATTGTTGCATGTCCATTAAAAATAGATCTAAGAATAGTGTTTTATACGTCGGTTGAGTTATGATACATCTATATTTGATAAATTATTAAATCAATTCCGATAGAAAGGTTAAGGGATCATACGTGTGGTTAGGTCAATCTTTCCCACTTCACTTGTCCGTTGATTGCGAATGCCAGATTGTAATGTATGACCGTGTAGACCGTGATAGTTTAAGGTACAGATACCATGTAAAACTTAGGCAACCCTATCGTGTGATAGCTTAACGTATATATACCACGAAAAACTCAAGGTAGCTCTATCGTGTGATAGTTTAATGTACATATACCATATAAAACTTAACATCGACTTACCTTTGTAATACTTTAAGGTGCAAAGTAATGACAATCCCAACTTTATAACCAGAGTACATTGTCTTGCATTTGAGAAATACCTATAATATAAATGTAATATATATGCGGACATCCCTCTGTTCCCACATCTCTATGTTCCGACAACCCTATATTTCGACGTTTCAATATTCCGACATCTCAATGTTTCGACGTCTCTATATTCCGACAAAAATTTACTTTGACGCCGAAAATAATACACTTTGGCGCCGGCAAAAATGTACCTTTCAATCGGCGCCAATGTTCATTTGGCGCCGGAGTACACTTCTTATCCGGGCCAAGGCAAATCATTTGTCGAAGCATAGAGATGTCGGAACGTAGAGAAGTCGGTATATAGAGTTGTCAGTATATAGAGATGTCGAAATATAGATACGTAAATTAAGTCTCTATATTTCGACGTCTCTATGTTCCGACAAAAAAATGTACTCTGGTGCCGATTTGTCGGAACATAGAGATGTCGAAACACATACATGTAAATATCCACCTATCGTCAGATGAGCAGGTCAGAGTCATTTCAAGACCCAAGGTTTGTAATATTTCAAGTCAAGGCTTCCTCACCTTACGGCTTTGCCGAAGGTTGTAAGACAAAGGAAGTCCCTACGAAAGATCAAACCTAATTTGCATATAATGTTTCAGGTGAATGTTTATGATCATCAGCTATTTGATCCGATTTACTGATCAGGCGCTGCGTAAGGGGAAAAATATTGTGGTGTGTGTGTGTGTGTGCGGGGGGGGGGGGGGAGGGGATGTGAGTGACTGCAGGACGCAGCGGAGCGTCACCATCGGTTGGCGCCGAGCACACAAGAAAATGTTAAAGGCTGTATTGCATCATTCTAAGCTATATTTTTACCTCCCTGAAAGGAAAATTCTCAACTGGTTCTAAGTTACAGTACTCTTAGATTGCCAGCAAATTCGAAAGATGAAGAGCAGCTCGTATTACACAGCGTACACAGGGATCCAGTGTTTTGATTACACATGTGGAGGAATGTAAGACAGGCTAAGGGAGGGACTAGAGGTAGGTGGTTGGGAGAATTGAAGCTGTCTGGGGTGATGCATTACAGCCTTTAAGCTTTACAAGCAAACCCGCCCACCCACTACCCTTGTACGGTAGTACCTATCATGTAGGTTGGGATGATGCAACAGAATCATAATGAATTTTATTCTTGTAAATTGTCTTTCACTTATATTTTTGGAGCACTTGGATATGGGGGGGGGGGGGGTTCATTGTAGGGCTCAGCACTCCACACCCCAATTCCACCGAGAGTGGTACTGTCACTAAAGCCAAGTATGAGAACAAGAGTGATTTCACGAGAGGTTAAAGGTTTTTTAAGTTTCATTAAATTTCGTGATGTTCGAAGGATATGGCACTTTGAGGCTACCGTCATATGCTCTTTCTTACTTTCAAATGAGGAATATATTTCGACAAAGTCTGGACGAAAATCACAAAGACTTGACACAGAGCCTTTCGAACGTTTCTTTTTTTTTTGCCTGAAAAACGACTTGTAGCACACAAGATCAAATTATACTAAAACGTTAATTTTTTCTTACTTCTTATAAAGTTCTGCAGGTAGGCATATTCTCATGCATCGGTGTGCTTGGCCATTTCGGATACGTGGTCCCTGGGGATCTGTTTTTCATTCACAATTTCATAGGTGGTACCCTGCCAAGTAGGGTATAAACATCGCAAATGGTAACGGAAAAAATAATTCCCGTGTTTAGCCCGTTAGACATTGACAGCAGCAATTGAACCGTTGACATGAGACTGTCGAAAGGTCGAACGAATATTGGAATGGACCAATGAAAAGAGCAAACTGTTGACTGTTGAAACCATGGTAACACTCAATGTGTATAACTGTCACCATTCACCTCCCTCTCTACCCTACTTTATTCACCCTCCCCCCCCCCCCCCCCCACTACCTCTGCAGCGTAATATTTCACCGAGAAAATGATAGGAATTGAGGGTTAGCTTGTTGCGTTAGGATTGGGATCGGAAACTGGAGGAGCAGTTGGACTTGAGATGTCGCATACTGTCTTTCGCATGTGGACTCTATTACTGTTAGTATGTTTTGTACCAAAACTGATATTATGATGATGTTAAGTACACGTTATGTCAGCGTACACTTTTTTGTCATAGTCCAGTTTTTTTTATTGCTTTATGTATTAATAACTGTGAGTAGCAGTAGGCTCCTGTAGGTTACATCATCGAAGCCACTATGTAAATTTTTGCATTACGTGTTTACTCACTGCAATATGAAGAGATCACACATGGCCGGTTTGGAAGTATGTAATAAGACAATGTAATTTAGGGACAATTCACTGCGGGTTATTTGCCAGCGGTCTCTCCGTACATTGGTAAGGGGACCGCGAGAGGTGTTTTAGTCTTTACCATTTCGAATAAAGGTCAAAAGCGATTTTGAAGATACCACGTTACACAGGTACATTTAGCGAGACGGGAAAAATTCTTAAAGAATCGTTTTATATATTTAAATATTTAATGCTTTTGTCGATAAGGGTCGATATATGCAACATTATTGATAAAACGAAAAGAAAAAAATAGATGCTAGGAATTTTATTTTTCAAAACTTCTCGGACAAGGAATTTTTCTTTTACAATCAATTCTCACCTTGTTAAAGCCTGCTTACGAAACACTTTTATTTTATTAATTGTGCTTTCGGCCTTTTCTAAAATCAGCGTGTGTTAAAGTGTTGCACAAACGACTTTCCAATATTGTTTTCCATTAATTTATTTTATTTTTTAATGGAAAGGTTAAATCACAAGTTTTCATTTTTACTATTAGTCCCAGTCGTCTCAATTTTATAAAATTTAGAGGAGAAAAAAAAAAAGAAAGAAAAGAAAAAATGATGCGGCATTGTTGTCTTAACCTTTGTCTTCGTCCATAACACTGGAATGAGTTCTCTTCTTTCTTTTTTCCATTCTTTTACCACTTTATTACAAAAAAAAATAGAATTAATAAGAAGGGGAATGAAAGTTGTAAAAAAAATTTGAAGATTTTCCCTTCTTTTTTTTTACATCGTATATTTTTTTTTCTTGCTTTTATTGTTGTTTGGGAATTTTTTTTCCCTTCTCGTTTGACCCTCGCAATCGGTGACGCGTATTTTTGGATTTTCGGAGCGTGCGATTCTCGTGGGATTCGCATACATGTATTTATACATATATAAACATATATGCATACATATATATACACGAATATATATACACATACACATACGTCCAGTCCTTTGGTAGGTTGTCGAAACGTGTTGCTAATATCGTGTACGGAATGACTCTCCGAGCTGGCCGAGACACCGGAGAAGGACTTTTGATTAAGAAATCAAGGGTTTCAACACACGAATGGCAATAAAAAGAGGCTTAAGTTTAAAAAGAAAAATCCGAAAATTTACACAGCATTTTCTTTTTCAGGGTCATTTAGACGTCTTGTGGTAAAATGAAAAAGCATGATGTTGTGATGTACGAGCCAAACGAAAACGAAAAACGAAAAAACAATGAACAAAAAAAAATTAGTTAAATTGAGCTGAGATTAACTGTAGGCGATACACCACGTTACTCCAAAATGCAGTGGTATAGACAACGCAACTGCCATTGAACGCAGTATTCTGTGCATATATGGATGTATTAGCTGAGGAAAAAGGACAATCACATGCTACAAAGAATACTTTTGTGGCAAGTTATTCATACGTGTTAAACCCAGCAGCAAGTTCATCGGTGCGATAACAGTTTTCATCAAACACTAAGGGATTTTTTTTTTTGTTTCTTCCATGACTGTCGAAATAGCGATTTTTCGTAAATCCTGATATTTTTCGGGATTTATCTGCACGTGTAAAAGCATACATAATTGGTAGTTTAATGCGACCCTTTTCCCCCATACAACACACACGATGTTAAGACACCCCGTACACACATTCTTCGAGTTGGATAAGCACAACTAATGTCTTGACTTCGGTATCTGTACTGACTTGAAACTTTTTCCAAAGTCTTTATTTTCGGCATTAAAATGGTAAACGTTTTGTCTTGCCGAGTTCCATTACTAAATTTTTTGCTCCAGTCTACCATACTTCCCTCTAATCAAATTTAATAATATTGTCTTTACTTGGCTTGTTCCCTTCCTTGCTTTCAGATATATTTATTTCACTATTTTCGTTCAGTTTTTGAAGCGTAAAGTTAACTGCGTGCGAGGGTAAAGCATATCCAAGTAAAAAAGTCCGCCCCCCTTTTGCGAGGCCCCTAAAACTGCCAAAAGGAACACTTAGCGGGTAATCAGGCCCGATGATTCCGCGACAAAGGAAAGGGGAAGGCCCGTCCGCGAATCTCGTATGCAAATTACTACGTTTCATCTGCTGTTTATTCAAGATGGGTTATTTTATTCATCTGATATGTCAGAAGAGTATAACGGAACGGGGTTAAGTTTGACACGACGGTAGACGAGTACTTTTTCCCTTTATTTAATTTTTTTTGTTGTATGTGAATCGTAAATTGCTCTTTCTGGAGGCGTAGGTCAATCCCTTATCAGCCTTCAAAGGTCTTCAACCATGTTAAATATTCCTCCCTCGTTGTTTTCAAGTACATATTTTACACGAAACTTTTGAAATGAAGTTAATTTACTAGGGCCGGCACCAAGAGACGGGGACTTCGTTTTGAGTGTGGTCGGGGGGGGGGGGTTCTAATGTGAAATGGAGAAACATGATCCTGCTCATTTAACGTCATCCTGGGGGAGCCGGGGGGGGGGAGGGCTGAGAAATGTTTCTCATGTAAGATACTGCAGATACAAAAAAGTTGTAAAGCACAGCTCAGTATCATAATGCTAAACATAATCGAAGGTAGTGACAGAGTTTTAGAATAGTAGGCTAGAAATACATCCATATAGAGCTGCATATGCACTGTGACTGTGTAGATAAAAACGCATGCACGCTTACAAAGTTGCTCTCCCCAGGATCGGACCCCCCCCCCCCCCATTGCCTGAATATTTTCTTGATAAGGTGCCAATGTCTAGTGTACAAAAAAGTGAAAATTTTCAAGCCAAAATGTGAACGACACACCTGGAAAGAAAAGGGGAAAAAAGGGAGTATAAAAGACCTTATAATGAGGATCATCCACATTAACAAAAACAAGCATGACCAACCCGCGAAGCAGGGAAAGGCTGGGTTAAGACTGCACATATTAATGATAATCTGTCTCATGATTCCTGTGCATACATTGTCCTAGGGATATGAGATTACTTTGGCGGCCTCAAGTCATATACAAACAACAGTGTACGTGTTTTTCAAATTTCATGTTTGTTTTGGAGTTGGAATAGATAGAGGGAGGGGGAGGGTGGGGGCGATAGACTGGGTGTCGCTTGTACTGCGTGACGTTCCTTTTTTTTTCGTGTAGCTTGATACCTACTTAAAGCTGGAATATAAGTTGTACTGGCAATCGTCTGTCCATCTACATTTGTTCTTCTTCAGTGTTGTAGGGAAGAAGAAGTAGGGGAACAGATCACCTGTCACAAAACCTGAAAGAGAAGAAACTATGCAGTCATTCGTCCAGATATTTGATTGTGAAGACTTTCCCGACATTTTTGTTGGCCCTTCAAAATTCAGACTCTTCAAGAAAGCACAGTAGTCAAGCTCTTGAAATCAAACAGGTCAATTGGAATGGATGTGAATATTCTTGTATGTAAAAACAGGGCTTAAAAGGTTTTTGGTAGTGACCAGGGCATAGAACACGGACTTTGACTTTCCTTGACAAAATTTTCAAGTCATATTCCCGCTGTTTTTTTCTTTTCATTTTCCTGGTGGCTTTACCTTTGCAACCAGTATGTTTAATTCTTGCATGTCCTTGCGTTGTGAAGCAGAAAGGCCACCTCTAACTTCTTAACCTTCAATCTTATTCTGGTGCATTGGAAGGAATAGATTTTTTGCTTTTCATATCTCTCGTGTTCCATATTCTCGATCTTGTATCTTTTTGTTTTTGTCCTACAATTCTTTTGGTATTTTTACAGCTGCCCTGCTTATTTCTTTCACACCTCTCATACACATATCATATATGATTACATATATGTAATATATATAATATATATCCAGCCTTTCCCTACTCGCATATACACAGGTAAGCTAAGATACTGAAATAGCCTAATATTTTCAATTTCTTTTTTTTTTTGGGGGGAGGGGCGTAATTATTTGTCGACATGGAGTGCAATTTATTTGTGCTATTGAAAATTGAAATAATTTTAGAAGAAGTTTGATTAATTGACACCTTATGGTTACAACAGGGGTGTTTGGATAGCATGGGGGGTAGAAGGATATGCTTCATCTGCTGTCGTGTTGAATATATATATATATATATCCCACCCCTCCCCTCCGCTTAGTGGTACCTCCTCCCCCGTTTGGTTATAAATAAAAGAATTAGTTAAATATCTCATTCCAGCTAGGACGAGTCTGGATTCGTCCAGGTGAAACATACTCATTTCATCAACATTGTTCTTTCCACGATATTTACTTATGAACTTTGAGACACTTAAGTTCAGTAGGCTATATTCATCAGACATACTGAAATTCACTGATGTCCACCCGATTCTCTTCATTGTCCCCCTCCAACAGTCCCCCTCACTCTTACCTCACTCCCCCCTCTCCTTTTTCATCTCATTGAAGCCGACAAAAGCCGAACGTAAATAAAAAATGTCCGTCTCAACACGCTTTTTTTTTTTTTAACAAAGTAGTAACAAGATATCACAACAGACCACTTAAAAGTATTAATTTTTGGTGCTATAATTCTATCTTCTTTTATCTGTCAATTGCGATGATCCATTATATCTCTTACAGATCCCCCCAGCGGGATCCACTTAAAATACATTGCATTATCATCTGATAATAAATAGGCTTCTAATTTTTAAAAGACTTTTTTTTGTTTCCCTGTAATATTTTCTAGTCTTGGTTCTTATACTTAACGTTTATTTTTTCTCTTTAAACTTTCTACACTTTATTTGTGATACTTTTTCCTCCTCCTGTTGTTTGTAGTAAGGCCTCTGTCGTGAAGTCGCCTTACTTTTCCCCAATTCTCCTTTTTTTTTTTATGATTGATGCGGTTGATTATTACTAATAGACATCTATAAGTCAGGTGACACCATGCGTGGCTTAATACCCATGTACTTACAGGAAAAAGAGAAAGAAAGTAAAATAAAAAAAAGGGAAAAGACAAACAGGCCGACTTTGAACAATTGTCTCGCTGGTATCAAATTTTAAGTAATCAACAGTACATAACGCTTCCAACATCTCTCCCCCCCCCCCATTTTTTCTGTAATTTATATATACATATATTTGTTACTACGTATACACTTGTCTGGTATTCTAGAAAACGATGAGACTAACAAAAAACAAGGTGCTAAACGAACGATACGTCTGACTGACTTTTTTTATTTCTGCCCTCCACTAATTTTGATATTTGGGCTTGGAATTCGTGGAGGGTCGGGTGGGGGTAAGGGGTGGGGGACGGGGAGGGAATAATCATTATGATAATAGCAGGTACTAATACTGTAGCTGCAAAGGTTGACGAATGACGTCACGATCGAGTGGTTGTTCGTAATTAATTCGGGTTTAACTTATAGCGGAGGAAGGCAGAGGATAAATGATAAGAGAAAGCCTGTAAGGTTTCGACGCAACTGTCATGAATATATATATATATATATATATATATATATATATATATATATATATATATATTCACGAAGTTTATGTAGAAAGACCAAAGACAATTCTATCAACGTTTGGGCACATCTGGTGCTATTGTGTGAGAACATTTAACAAAATGGCAAATATGAGCGTATGTTCGCAGAATGAGCAATTTTCACCTATTGTGCGTGACGAACGGACCAGATCAACAAACGTTTAAGTATTCATTGTTGTCTGCGGAGGTTCAAGGTTTAGTTATCTTTTCTCTGTCTTTCTCCCGCCATGTCTCGAGAAGATGGTAACATTAAATGTCCACAGAGAATTGACGAGAAAATCGAGAAGAATGAATGATGAATGTTTGAAATTTCTGACACTGAAAATAGTTTTGTTAAAAGCTTTTTTTCGGGTTTTCTTTTGACAACAAAAAATTATGAAGTGAAAAGAAACCGCGAAAAAAAAGTAACATAATGAAGGAAACATACAATCAATCGGCTTAAAACCATTTAATCAATTAAAATGATGCACTCTTTGCAGTATTTTTTTTTTTTTTTTCGAAAGACTCGAAAAGTTTATGAATGACAAAGGAAACCTTGTCACATAGTTAGCTGCAGAAGGACAAGCGACTTTAGAAGATATGAACTTACTGGAGTGAAAAGATGCCTTCAGTGTGACATTAATTTTGATGGCACGTTCAGTCTAGAGTGTCAAACCTCATCAGTAACGACTCCAAAGTCCAAACATTACTGGCGTACGTGGGCTCTGGATAAGAAACTTTAATATTTTTCAACAATTGTTGCATATATATATATATATATAAATATATATACATATATATATATTTATATATATATTATACTACAAATAGTACTGTCACCGTTTTCCTCAGTCTCTTTTTCTTAAAAGACCCCTTTCCAAATCGAAGAGAAAAAAAAAGGACAATTTCCAGACTGTCTATAAGATTAAATTTTATTAATGTTTTACCCTCGAACAAAAGAAACTTGGCGTTTCTAGATGGAGTGGAATCACTCAGCTCGAACAAATTTCTATTATGGTTCCCAGTTGACTCGGAAAATTTGATCTTGTCGGAGGTAGCACTAGCCGAACAAATTTTAACATGGTAGGTGAGAACCGATTAGAATAACACACAAAAATAAGTAGTATCGCTATTACCGAGTTAAAAGACTAGTAAAGGAGAAAATTCCTGCTAATTCGTGGTGCGAAATAAACAGGATAGATCTTTGCTGTCGACTTTTCTTCGGGGAAGTGGTGTCTTCTGACTACGCAAAATTACACCAGAGACGAAAAGAAAAACAGAAGATGAAATACCGAACGAGTTAAGAGAAATAGAGTAGAGCAAATAAAGGAAGGTTTATTGATGTTTTCCTCTGGTGGACACGCTGCTTCACGTTACAGATTTATAATCAATTAATGATTTCGATATTTGTTTGTGTATTTCTGGGATTTTTCTCTCTTAGAACTGCAGCAAAGCTAATGGACGCAAAACAAATGAAATGATAATAATAGTAATAGAAAAAATATATATATATCCGAGAACAACATAAATCGATGTAATGGCAAACGCTCGTTTTGGGGGTTTGGTAAATTGAAAGTTTCACCATCTTTCCAAGGTCGGTGGGTCCTGTTGTTGGATATTCAATAATGTTACTACTTTTACAGCCAATCCTCACATGATATCATACATGATAAGGTTTTATCGAAGGAACTAACCTTAACCATTATGGTATGACGCAATTTTACCTCATGTTCTATCATGCAGAAAAGCGTTTTCTCGAGACATGATTGCAGCAAATTATGGGAACTATGTGTGGACTAGGTGGCTTTTAGGTCCCATCCTAGGAAAGAATCCTCACAAATATAAAGTTATCTCCACAAAGAATGTCACCCATAACCCACCTCTCCCGCTTTCTCTCACCCACCAACCATCACAGTACCATCACAGTTCTTACCATGCGTTATTTTGTAAGCCTCCCGTGACAAATTTCCCTAAAGTAACATATTCATTGTTCTGTTCTTTAAAATGTTCGTTTACAAGTTAATTGACAAGTTAGTAAGCAAATCCTGGTTCTTGTTTAAGGGCCTTTTTATCATGAAGTCACGTAACAATGCTGGTAGACTTTTCATTGTTTCCAGAAATATAGTTGTAGAGATCGTGAAAAAACTTCAATGTTTGCGTTGAATAGGTCTCGCTGGCTGGTCACGCGTTTTGTTGATTTGCAGTCGGGTTTGGGTTTACAAGGCCTTAAAGTAGCGTTACAGAAGTACTAAAAAGCATCAAACTTCAACTTGAAGTTTCCAATAAAATCATAATTGTGAAATAAAGAAAATCCATGTTTCGCATTGACATGAAATGTACCCTATAGTGTTTCCTGTAGTAAATAGTAATTTCTTTCTATGGGGGGAAGGTTGGGTTAACTTAATTTTAACATATATGAATAGCTGGTATACGTTTAAATAGTTATGAAAGTTCTTTCTTAAGGTCAGGTTCGTGTATATATAAGACAGGTTAAATTAACTACCGTGTGGATGCATGGATACTCTACCCCCAAGGCCCCCGATAGAGGATTATCAATTAGTCTTTGCTTGGTCGCTTTCTTCCATGACCTATTAAAACATTTAAGGATATGATGCACTAATGCCCTCACAAATGCAAATGTCTTACCTCTTCAAGAACCACATCCTTGCACGTGGTCACAAAGACTTAGAAAAAGGCCAAATGGTAACATAATAGATTATGAAAAAAAAAAGTGTGCCTGTGTTTCATGTCACTTGTCGAAAGGCAAAAAAAAAAAAAGAAGGAGGAAAAAAAGCTATTTTAAAAAAAGAAAAGCATATAAGAAAAATAACCAAAAACAAGCTGTTAACCATTTTGATAGGAAGAATTTAAGACCCCATTTTCTAACAAGCAGTCCGCCTTGATAGAATTGGGGCCAAGTTTGATAGAAAAGGGGAAACACCAGACAGGGTTCCAATGGGTTTGTCTGTTCATGCGTGGCTAGTTAAAAAAAACACACGCACACACACATACACAGAGGTAATAATGAAAGAGAGAGAAAAAAGAGAGAGAGAGGTAGGGGAGGAGATAAAAAATTAGAATGATTAAAAAGTAAAATGTCTTTACGTTTTGGTCATCGAAAGCGTTAATTACTAACAAACCACAGGACACCAAGGAGAAACTTAAGACAAAAAAAAAGAGAAAAAAGAGAAGGCAGAAAAGAAAAAGATAACGCATGTCAGATGAAGATGGCGAATGAATCATGGTGGCTTGTACTCACTGACTTGTCGGCTTCTTGTGGTCCGTTTTTCATAGGCATAGTGATGTCACTCAAAAATTTGCTCTTTAAATTAATGAGTGACTATATCTTCAACCTCGGGGAATCAACCAGAAAGGGAGAGATCAATTATTTTTTGGGATCTTTGTGCTGTACTTTCGTCGACAACTTCTACGAAGTTAAGCTTTGTTTTGCATTTATTTTATCATAAGACCGTAAAGCATTCCATAAGTTTATTCCGTTTACTGTTGTAACTATTTCATTTCTCGTGGGAGAGTTCATTCAGTGAAAAACCATTGACCTATACGCGTCAATTTTTATTCGATAACCTTAGACAGCAGTTTTGCAGAACAACAATTTTGAGGTTTTTTTTCGGGGCGGATTGTTTCTCCCAACTACTCTTCACAGAGTGAGGACAATTCATGTGACGAATGTTTCCGACTTTCGTTATTTTCGTTTCATCGGCATTCACATTGGAACATTCTCCAAGATTGTACCTCTGGTCAAAAAACAAATAAGGAAAACTTAAAGGAAAATAACTAGATGTCAACAAAGTTCTCTTGAATTTCTTTAGAATACTATTCTGGAGAATATTTTTCTCTTTTGTTACTGTATATGCAAACTCTGTCGGAAACTTGTGGAGGTTTCTTTTTCAGGTTTCTGGTGAAATTCCTTTAGGACTTAATTGGTTTATTTTTTCGTCGAAGCTGTAGCGTTTTGAATACGAGGGAAAAAATGACAAGAGAAGAAGTTTTTATTTCGAACGTTTAATTGTAATAGATCAACGTTGTAATGTATCTTGGTATGTAGGAAACACATGCACTCCTGCCTTCAGACTTCATCTTATCTTCACCTTGTCGAGAAAAAAAAAAGTTGTGATAAACATAAAGGATCAGACGTGAAATAAAATATCTCTCAGACTTCAGATATTGGGAATCGAAGCTTATCTATATCACCGATGCTTATCTCCATCGTTGGTACCGGGAATTCTTATAATTCAGAGAGATTTCAAATACTTCGGTGATTCCTCATGAATCAAAACAAAGGTATATTCAACGTATGTCCGTCTGTCTGTACGTCTTTCTGTTTGATTTGTCTGTCTTTCTGTTCGAATTTTGTTTTCCTTGTATTTACATTTGAAGGAAAATCGTCGTCCGTTTTTTTCTGCAAGGAGACAGGCGAGGGGTTGGGAGAGATTCTTACTGTCTCTCACTCCCTCTACATCCCCCCGTCTCTTTAATACTTCGCACCTAGCTTCCCAACCACCCATCCACGATCCACACTTCCCTCGCCCTCCCCCCCCCCCCCTTTCCTCCAAAAGAAAAATATACCCCATATCGAAAATATTTACGTAGGATATAGAGGTTAATCGGGAATTTCCAATAAATAAATGTTTCAATTTTATTTACTTTTTATCCACATTTCACAGGACATAGTGGAGTTAACCAACTTGGTGGTGTCTTTGTTAATGGCAGGCCGCTTCCGGATTCAACGAGGCAAAAGATCGTGGAACTGGCCCACTCGGGGGCACGCCCCTGTGATATTTCCCGAATCCTTCAAGTGTCCAACGGATGTGTCTCGAAAATACTTGGACGCTATTACGAGACCGGATCCATACGGCCGAGGGCGATAGGCGGGAGCAAGCCGCGGGTCGCCACCCCGCACGTTGTCACGAGGATCGCACATTACAAGAGGGAGTGTCCGTCGATCTTCGCTTGGGAAATCAGGGATAGGCTACTAGCGGAGAAAATCTGCTCTCAAGAAAATATTCCAAGTGTAAGTTTTCTTGTCTCTCTTTGTTACATGAAAGCAAAAAAAAAAGAGAAAAGAAAGAAAATTAGATCGAAGTGAGAGCCTTTCCAAATCAGTCAGAAAAACGTAGTATAATATATATATATATATATATATATATATATATATATATATATATATATATATATATATATATATATATATATATATATATATATATCTAATATGACTTTTATATGATGTTATTATACATTACTCTTACCTTATTCTCTGGGGCGTCATTTCCGGTCCTTTACATACTTTTCTGGATATTTTTGTAAAGATTTTGCTTTGTCCCTAGCCTATGTCACAGACCCTAGCGTCATACATGCACTAGAGTAAGCTTTCTTTTGGGATTATTTTTATAATTCGATACAGAAAAGTGTCGGCGAAGGAGTCTCTCGTCTCGATAAAAAGTACATCGACTCTTTAAGAAGACGTCGGGAGATTTTTCCCTCCGTTCTTTTTTTTAAAACTCTGTTCGTTCTTATTTTCATTCCCTCTAAAAATTGACCATTTCGTCTTTTCCTTTTTTTCCGGAGAAAATTCCGTGATAAGAAAATAGCTACCGGATCAACATATCCCTTGTTTATCTTTCTTTCAAGTGATTCAATTTTTTCCTTGTGAGGCCTGGGGGGCAGACCGATTTCCGATTTTAAGTATATTGTAAACCGCTTTTTTATACCAATAATATCGAACGCGATAAGTCAAGTTACCACTTGCGTATAGCGTAACAAAGACTATCGTTTTCGCTACGCTTTTGTTACAGAACTGACCACATATTATGATGAATAGGGCGCACCTCTTTTTTTTTTCTTGCACTTGTTTGTACTTGTGTTGGGTTTTCAAGTCAAACTTTCGTCTGATGTAAACTTCGAACGCAATCATCAAAGAAGTAGAAATCTCCGGCAAAAATAGACAAAGAAAAAAATACAAAAATAATACAAAAAAGGAAGAAGAAAGTATAATGAGGAACCTAAAGGAGAGGCAAAATTGCGTTTTGTGGAGGGAGTGGGAAGGGGCAAGCGTGGGGGAAGGGTGTTTCACCAAGGGAAGGGTCAAAGTTTTCAATTTGAGAGGTGGAGTTATATAATTATGTGTAATAAATTATTCATTTAAAGCCATGTTTTTTTTTTCTCACGCCATTCCATGCTTGACATCGGTAAAACTAGCAAGGGGTTGCGAAGAGCTTGGTTCTTGTGTAGGTCTTAGTGTGAAACGTCTACGCCGACATTTTTATAGGTTTTACGTAGTTGGGGAGATACCAAGGGGATGCCAATTGTACCTCTCATGACAAAAACAATCGTAAATGCGAGCTTTATTCGAGGGTGATGGCGTGCACCGTGGATAGTAAGCCACAAGAGTCACCCGACGAGGTTTCATGGGCCTACTACAGCGGCATCTGGGCAGCATGTAGTGTTTGACCTCGGGAAACGCCAGTTCGCACATTTTAATGGCCCCTATCACACACCCTCTATCGATTACCATGGCCCCTCTCTAATTCTTTAGACACACCCCAAGGCTGTCGGATAACTTTCAAGCAAACATTGGCAAAACATTTTATAGGACATTAAGGTCTAAGAAATGTCTTGAATTAAGGTGATCGATTTTAGTGGACTATCGGTTTTGCAATTGGGGAGGTGTCAAGACGGCTTATCGCCTACACCGTACAAAGACAAAACAAGGGTTGGTACTTCGGGGGGACAATGGAACCCATAATGGGACTCTTCCTGAGTAGTGGTCACCCCTTTAGCGGGTCAGGGTCAGCTACCCCTCTCACTTACAATGGCCCATGGCTAAATGTTATCAACATTGATCGTTAACGCATCCTTGGTCGGTTAACAGAATACTAAAAATCTCTTTAGAGAGAGAGAGCGGGAGAATACAAAGTTAGGTGTTATAGAAGCAGGAAAAAGTTAAAGCAAGTTATTTTGTTAAATCGAAGATAGGACATAAAATTGATGAAAAGTGGGCACAGAAAAACATCACTTTTTTATTAGATCTTTTGAATAGTTCAGACTGATTGGAAGTCAAAAAGGAAAATAATTGCGGTAATTGTAAAGTTTAAACCACTCGAAAAGAAGTCACAAAGGTTTTATTTTGTTTTAAAGAGAAAAGAAAAAGCTGGACATTGACGCTTAGTTACACCTCATATCTGGTCTGCACGTTATTGTAGATTATTCGATACTTATACGTTGAAAATCGTGAATCTAACACACATTGGCTCATTACATAATACATTAGGACGAGGTCAATTCACTGACGAAATAAACTAAACTGTGATTCTCGTTCAATGACATTGCTCAAGAACATATGCTGATATGAAGGGAGCGAGCGAGCGAAGCGGAGGCCAGTAGATCCTGTTGGGCCGGATCAGCCGAAAAGCGTACACGCAAAACGTGTAGTACACTCTCATTCAGACACCAAAGGTCTCGGGTAGACGGCAGTCCGAAGGCCGTCAGACCAGGGGAACGATAAAATTGAAAACGGGTAAAACCATAAAGGGGGACGACCCAGTGAGGGGAGCTTTAATTTGTAGGTTGGATGAGAGGAGAAGATTTGGTGAAGCAAAGGGGGTAACAAGTAGGTATATATAAGACCGCAGTGCATGTAATGAGCTTAAATGGACGAATAACTCTCATGAGAAGGGCTGGCGGAGACCTCAAATTTGGTGTGTGTAATGCCACAATACAGTATATTATAGCCCATTTCTTGTTGTGCATGTTTTGATTACGGTTGGCAACTACCGTGGGCTGCTGTAACTCCCACCTCATAGGAACCGCATGGTAGTTCTGCATTCTGTTTTCTTTTCTGTGTTGGTTGTGAAATAGTCTGTTTGATTGATTTATTTGAAAGAGGACTATCCCTAATGTAGTGACGTATCACCAACGAATTAGCAGAAAAGACATCAACATTCGAAGCATGATTTACCGAACAATTTACCATGGACACAGACCAATACGTATAACGCACACACTCACGCTCGAGCGCACAGTAACTGAACATTTGTCCTAAACTAAGGAAAGGCACCCGAGTCTGATTGGGGGGGGGGGGGGGGACAGAAGTAGGGGAGCTGGTTCACTGACACAGTGCCAAAAAATGCTGAGTTTGCGTATTGTCTCTGTTGAAGTCTGGATGATAGCATGGGGGGGGGGGAAGGGGGAGGGAGGAGGTGAGTTTCTAACCGCCACTTAACGAAACGACGAGGTACCCTAGCATGCAATTTGGTTCTAAATTGTCAATCTTCCTCATGCATAGATTCATACTTGGGATTTCTTGTTCAATCTTCGAAAGTCCACTGTGTGTGGGTGGGGGGTCATTTTCTGGAAACACTTAGGGACGACTCCCTGTCTCCCTCGACTACGGTCCTGGGGGATGTTCAGTCACTGTGATTAATGTGGTGATGAAAAAGGAAATTTTTCTTTCTTAAACCGACCAGATTAAACATGATGTAGCACATAACTGAATTATCCCATACGTTCGTGGCTGTGGGGACGAGGGGGGGGGGGGAAGCTTGGGAGGTGAAGTGAGGGTCGTCAGTCAATTTGCTGAGGGTGCTGAAGATGGGGAAACGGTAGTAGAAGTCAAGTGTGGTGTTCATAGACACATGTTGTGCTTTGCGTAACCCATTGCGTATCATCCCAAATTTTCCAACACCGATGCCACGCGTTTACATCTAAATATTGAGCCTGTGTCTTTTGAGAGGATACTTGAGGGGGGGGGGGGGGGTTGAGGAGACTGCAGGTTGAAGAGGTGAGGGAGTCGTTTGGTTTAAACGTTTATGCAATTCATGAGCATGTAACCCCCTCTCTCAATCACGTACTACTCTCGTTTACATTTTGCGGTTTTATTTAGCCTACTAATGGAATGCATAATTATCATGACCTTGAGCGTATCCTAACTAGCACTGTTCACAAACTGTTTGTCTGTAATTAGTATTAACCAGTTCGTGCGGAGAGATGTATCATTCCGTTACACACAACAAAAGTAACGATCTTGGGTTGATTAATCAATTATATATGTATATATATAAATATATATCCTAACTATACCTGTAGCAGGCTGTTTAACTAGGGCAATTATGCCAAAACCCTAGAACGTGTTTCATTATTACAGACGATTTTCAGCGTTGGCTACATAGTGCAGGGGTCGTTGTGGCGAATCTTTGCGTGCGCACGTGTTATGTGTATGGCGTAGCGAATCTTCTTTTACACTTTGAAAAAAAAAAAGTCTCAAAGCTAATGTGATGTGATTTTAAAGGGTTAGTTGGCTTAAATGCGTTATCCCTAGCTCTCAAAGCTTTAGCTTTTCCTTGTCGAGTAAAAGAAGCCACAGGGAAAATACTACAACAAAAACAAACCTATGTCAAGCGGTCAAGGGCGGGTCGAAAATAAGCCCAATTACCGTGAAAATGTACTGTCGGAAACAGAGGGAGGAAATATTGGCACATGCTATATGCTGGTTTGGGGGCTACGGGAACAGACTGTGAAAAGGGGAAACGAGGCGTCTGGTGTGGGTTACGGTTTCTCTCTGGAGGTATGAACAGTCGCATGTGTCGAATTTTATCAGCCAAAAATATAAATAGGTCTCTTTTATTGGATAAGGACCGTTCGAAAAGCGTCGCGAGGCGTCAGGGACTGTCTGCAGCGGCAATTTTTCAAAAAGACATAATACACATAACTGTGGAGAAAGGTGGACGGGGCTCGATCTTGTAGCATGTCCTTCCGAGAAACGTCATATATATATATATATATATATATGAATGAATATGCATATGCATTAAAACATGAATAGGATTTATATTCGTCGCATTTATTCCTACAAGCCTGTTTCCAAGGGGATATATTTAAGCACCTCCTCAGATCATGTCATGACCGTTGTTGAACAATCAGTGGTTCTTCATGTGTGCAGGGACCTTCGCTATCTCGAGACCTACATAATTTTGTGACAACTTTGAGTTTTGAGCTTGGCAGCCATTTTGATTTACAGATTGTATGTAGGCCTACGTATGCACCGTCTACCGAAGAACCACGCGGTGGGTCAACTTAAATCCGCTTGGCTGATTTCTTCAACAGAATTTAAAAGAAAAGAAAAAAAAAAGGAAAGAAAAAAAAATGTGACACGGGGCATGAATAGAACACCAAGCGAACGGTTCAAGGGTATTAAACCACTGTTATCTGCTGGGACTGAATAAAACGCGTAGGAACAGCCACAACACCTCCTCTGTTGACACGTCACTTCTTGAATCAAAAGTGGAGCTACAGAGAACACTATCAGAATAAAAACAGTCAATATACAATCTAGAATTCCACGCTTTTGTACCACCCTAGTCGAGTGTTAGGCTCCGCGTGACGTCCATTTAGCCAACTGTTAGGCTTTATTTTTCGTTTCTCTCCCCACTGTTTTTTTTTTTTTTTTTCGTTTTCGGAAACCATCTCTTTGGGAGTGCATTTTATTGACAATCCATATAACAATGTTTTCGCCTGGGTCTTTCTATGAGCTTTGTCAGGTAGAAAATTTGCTGTTGCGCCCAACAGCGGAAAGATCTGGGTTTGAAGGTCAAAAATAGTCCTAGAAAATGATTCGTTCAGTGTGAAAAGAAGGAAAAAAAAAAAGAAAATGAAATAAAAGCTCTGTTCAATTGTCGGCTAAATGGCAAACGCAAATTGATTCTGTGAAAGATTTGTCGTAAGCCCTGAAAAAGACAGTTTACACAGTCAACAATCTCGAATTTTGGTGGCTTTTTTTTTTCTGATTTTTTAGTTTTCAAAAGACTAATAATGTGTCCTTAATAATTATGTTACTGTTAAATCTCAGTGGCGATCATAATTTCTAGTGCAAGTTTTGACATAATTTGTTTTTTTATCCCTAAACCTGAGTGCTCAGTTGAAAACCGACCCCTGTAGTATCAGCGGAAGCCTTTGTATAATGGTAGTAAAACCTCAGCCTTTCAAAGCCACTTGTATTTAATAGACGTATGTTATACTTCACTTCATTAAGTCCATATACACTACAGATCAGTAGCAAGGTTCACTATCGGTTGTATATCCACGAACACCTTACAGATTTATTGTTCAGGTTCAGGCTGAGTGAATTGACTCGGTGAAGGAATTCAGACTAAATGTTTTTACAATTAAACAAAATATACATCTTTTACTCGTTAAATGTTTTCCTAATTTTTATGCAAACTTATGTCAACCTGTGGGTTAGACCAGTTACACGGGACTAAGGATCGGCTACCAATTAGGCCAATTAAAAGTGTTGTTTCTTTTTTTTTGTGGGGGGTCTTTCCCCCTTTAGTTAACGTCTTCCTTTTCCTCTGAGGCTGTAGATGGTTTATACTCAGAAAGGTCCCGAAACTGGAATGACTCCGTACCTGTCCTTAGTAGGGATTCCAAAATTCTGAAGGATAATCATAGAATTGACGTAAACAAAAAGCTTCTCTATCCAAGGGGCACCCCCATTTTTTCCCCGTTGTTAATAGTACCGTTACAGCCTGCGTGAATCCACGCCTTCCCAATCTGAAGTAGGCGTATATATGTTCGTCTGCATAACCAAGTGTAAATGTGTTTTTCCAGCGCGCATTTTGCGTTGGTATGACTTACAGTTAAAGTTCACAAACGTTACGAACGAACGAACGACGCGTGCTTCGATCAGTACTTCTACATCAAAGTGTACAGACCTTTGTATGTTACAGAAGGTAATGTAAACGTATACGTGTATATACTGATAGGGCCTACAACATCTTTCTTTTGTCATGCACTTTAGGCACATACGTAAACTTAACCGTGCACGGATGCAAGTCGCTATATACTTTTGACATTGATCTTGGAATTATTTCTGATGAAAATCATCTAGTCTTTTTGTTTGCTAAATGTGGCTGAAAGATTAGGGTTTCTGAGTGACTCAATGAAATGGAGCATACATATCCCTTTTTTATGCTCCAATGTAGCGTAAAAGTTAGCACAACAAGAGAGATAGGCAACGATCTATGGGTTCATATTGAACGAAACGGCGCGTTGGAAAAGCCTAAGGTGACAGAATCGACCGGGTTCACACCTATCGTGTATATGATGAGAAATCGGATTGGTTATTGCCTAGTAACGCGATTTTCCGTCGTGACACCGAGGTGCCCAACACAGTTGAAAGTTGAGCGTAATATCCAAAAAGTGTGAAATTGTATGCTGCCTGCCAAAATAAAAAAAAAAGAGGGTAAAAAAGAAAGAAATAGGAATGGTTTACCCGTCGCGTCGCTGTTCTAGTTTAAAAATGCACATACACACACATATACACACACACACATACCTTGTCTATTAATCGTCTATGTTGTCCTCAACTACAATAACATTCTCAGAGGAGGGGGGTGTTGCCTTAATTAGCATCCAGCATATATGAATTTGTATTACTCTTCATGCAATCCTGTACAGTCCATAGCGGAAATGAAAAAAAAAAAGACAAACTGATATTGCTATTTTTCTTTAACTGAAATTATCATCAAGAAATGTTTAATCAATACGTGTTTTTTTTTTTTTACTTTTTTTTTCTGTTTCGGCGTGGGGTTAATTCTTGTTATTATCATAGCGAGCGTGGTATCAACGTGGACGTGTAGGCCTCCATGTAGTGTATTGTACATGCCTTTAAAACCCTTGTATTTCTAAGCTCCGCTTATAGGAAAGCTTTCTTGCCACAAAGGCCGAACAGTGCAACTAACCTTTTAAGTACGGTATATAAAATCGATATGTCGCAACGGTTATGAAAACACAGACAGCTCGCTTCTTTCGCCATTGAAGTTCCCTCTCTTTTTAACTGTTATAGGAACAGTCGCCCTAATAACGCTCTTGTACTACACTGCTATATACTTTCTCGATTAAAATAATGAAAAAAGAAATAGGAAAATGCTAACGAACAAAAATGGAAAGGTATTCTCTTAAAAATGTGACCTTTCTGTATGGTCCGTATTTGTATATATAAATAACGTTCCCTTATAATGTTGTTTGGAACTCATATATATATATATTTACATATACATATACATATACATAGGATGCGGTGTCGTATCTTATGAATATCGCTGTCCCCCTTCCCACTGAGATATAAACTGTATAGCAGATTTAGGCACCGATTAATGGCAACATCAGGAGGGAGACAACCTTAAACATCATAAAATGCTGAAGAAATTTTCAACAATCGAGGAAACTACATTTTTGCCTTAAAAAAACATGCCATCGAAATTTGCAAATTGCATACGAGAACAGCATTTAATGCTACTCGTCACTAATCTCGTGAATCTTCTTTTATCTTTGTCAAAAGCTCCGCCCCCCTCCCCCTCCCTAAACAACAAAACACAAAGCAAAGCAATAATTTGGAGGTGAGAATTCTTCAAAGATGCCTTGTAGAAGACGGAACTGTCACGAATGGATAAATTCCTGACAGAATTCTCTGCAATGGTTCTTGATAGTTTTTGTTTTTTTCTTCTCTCTTTTTTACTTTCAGGTAATTTTTCTGTGATAGTGAATCACATGTTTTTTTCCTGTAAATTAGGGCTTCATTTGGTGACCTATGATGGACCGGGAGTGCACTTTTTTTCACTCAGCCGTCGTGTGTCGATCACTCTCAATATGAAGCCAGAGATGGTTTGCCTTCTTTTACAATCATTTTCCTCTCGCGATTTGATTTTAAGAAGAAAAAAAAATACTAACAAAAATCATAATTATCTGTCAGGCCACAAAGCGTAGTGTCGTCAAAGATAATATTAATAACGCAACTGAATCGGGTCACGTGACACATTAAACATCACATGACCGACGGCAACCTCATTATAACTTATACTTTTTTTTTGTAATCATTGATTATCTATACACATCATTTTTCCCGCGTAGATGTTCCATATAAGTGAATACTGTACATTAAGGTATACACAAATTTTGTCCATTACAACCCTGTACTCCACGGTGCGGATTATATATACATGTATACATATTTACATGTATTTATTTATAGAAATATGAAACAGAAAAAAGAAATAGACAAAGTATTTATCATGATTTATTTTCAGAAATGGTGACAAAATACAACTCGCTCGTTTTCTTAATTGATCGTTTTTAGCCTATTAATGACTTCAGTACACTTATCGGTTTGTTTGTAAACGTGGGCAAGTATTCATCATCATTCGTCATCATCCCTCGATGCATATTCATAGATACATGGTAGTGACGTATATGTAAAAGGACCAATCAAATAGAAAATGTGATTCTGAAGTAAGGATAGTTATAAAAACAAAAATGTATATATATATATATATATATATATATATATATATATATATATATATATATATATATATATATATATATATATATATATATATATATATATGTATATCGCACTATGATGCTGTACTCAGTGAATGATGGCGCTAATACTTAATTTAAATTTGTTTGAAATTTGTTTGGAATTTGTTTAAGTGGATAATGGGCAGTAGTTGTCGGCTAAGTATTATTATACGGTACTATACGATATCATTCGAGTTTTTACGGTGACGGACGGCAGAAAATGTATACATTGCAGATAAATCTAACATCGTTTAATTTTTGTATCTGGATATATTTATGATATTGCACTTTCGAGTCTCCTGTGCGACGGATGACGTAAACAAGAGGTGGCTGGGTAGGGTCAAGAGGGGGGGGGGGGGTTATTGGTGGGTCTATAGGTTGGAAGACATGGTATGTGGTATGAAGTACGAGTGAAGTTTTGGGAGAGTGCCAGGATTTTCGTGTACGAGGTTAACCGAAAAAAAAAGACAAGATGTTGCCTTTAGCGTGTGTTTGTTTTTGTGTGCGGGTATTACACTTATGTGAGACACGGTTTGTCAATGTGGTACCAATTTGACACAAAAAGCAGAAAAACTTTACATCGTTTGTAACCAAAAAAGTTGCAATCGAGAGAAGACTAGAAGAAAAAAAAAGTTTTCTCAGAAAATAAATGAAAACAAATAATTTCATAAAATTAGACTAATTCAGCTACATTTTGCATGAAAAGCAGACCTCTTTCTAAATATAACATATCTTCCTGACAGCTGAGATGATGTTTCATGTGCTGCTACCTAGGAAATGAATAATGAGATTGGCTTAAAATGACGTTTCGCACAGTTTATGACACAAATAAAAACCTTTTGTACACTTGGAGCAACGGAAGAAAGCTTTTTTTTTTTTGTTTTCTTCATACTTGCAAACACAAACTTGTTTCCACGTCTGTTAAAGTAAAAAAGAAGAATCACAATCTTTATCACTTTATTTCCCTAGACCAAACTTTATACTCTTTTTATTCCTTTTTTATAATTTGTGTTTAAGTGATTGGCCACTTAGGGAAATTGATATTTTCAAGGAAAGTTAGGAATATTTGTCTCTCTTTGTGGGTAAAACTTGTTTCTCGATAGCATGGTCGGTTCGGAAGTTATGATTTTTTAAATTTTATTTTAAAACGGTACACTGCGTAATGGAGAACTCGTGATGTCACACAGGACACTGACTAGTTTAATATGTCTCGTATTTCTTTACGATTTTGACTGTCTTAAAAGAAACATAACAGTAGTTTAAATGATGTGACCTTAATTTCCCCAATATTTTGAAGGTATTATCTACAATGAACCCAATGTAGCTTTCCACGAAGTGTCAAACATCAAGGTTAAAGGAGGGCTTCTATTTTGAAGAAAAGCAAAGACTTCTTGCAATAATTTGCCACTGTTACGTCACGTTTCAGGTAACCTCGGGGCAACTAGAAATCTTTCTCGACCAGAGAAGATTTTCTTCAAACATAGAGATCTTGAGTAGGAAACAAAATATTGGCACGGGGTTCGACATGCCTGCAGTAGAAAATTATTCTCATTTATTTAAGAACCCCTTCAATCGTCAGTAAAATTCAGCCTGTAACTTCTTGAACAATTTTTCCCTTCCTAATTGTAGAAAATGTCAAAAAACTGTATTATCTTCATATTCGTAACAAAAGACTGAAAACGAAGACGAAAAAAAAAACAAAAAAAAAACGGAACGCTAAATTTAAAACTTCGGAAAAGAAAGAAAAGCTTAATTTAAAACATCCATCCGAAAAAGCTCAAAATATGTTCCTTCTTTCATGTTGTTGTTGTTTTTTGATAATAAATTTGCACAACACGTAATTGTGGCAGTTATAGCACCTTCGACAAAATTTATTCATTTAAAGTTAAAATAGTAATGTGATGGTGTTGTTCTTGCGTCTATCTTTTTTTGGCTCCTTTTCTCTTTTTTTTCTCTCTCTCTCCTCGCCGGAGTTTGAATGATCGTGTGGCATTGATGCATCAGCCCTGATATTGAATCGGCGTCGTTTCATATTTAATGATAACGAATCGCTTTCTCCCTCCCGCCTAATCAAGGAGGATATGTTTTTTTTTCTTTTGCACCTTCTTACAAAATTTTCAATTTGCATCGTGAATATTTTCTCCAGAAATAACTTTAAAGGGGGAAAATGATGTTGATGGTCAGCCGATAACGTACTGCGCGCCGATTGATTTGACCTGGCAGCATGACGAACTGGGCGTAGGCCACATGTCCTTTTAAACGCCTATGCCTCTTTCAGGTTATACTATACGTACCCTGCGTTATTTTCTTTGTTTTCGTCAGATGGAAAGAAAAAAAGCAAATCCATTTCTGTTCATCAAGAGGGGGTTGGGAAAGGTATGGTGGCTCACACATATATCCATGCTTGTCGTGGGCAGTTATTAAAATGGCATTGCTGTTTACTATGTAAGAACGGTACGTACGACTGGATGCAGATTCAATTGTACTAAATAGAGGGCGTTATCCGTTATTTCTGTATTATAATAATTGATTTTCATGACTTTTTGAACTTTGCGTTTCTTCTTATGTATTTGTATGTATTCCAATGATAGGGCTTGTGCGCTATGCCCTCATTAGTTAATGATCTCCGCTTGCCATATCTAGCTTTTTTTCCCCGTCAGTTTATGACGTCATAATCCCCTCCTAAACCTACAAATACCCAAAATTTAAAAATGTTCATCAGAGAGGCATATATATATATATATATACATACATACACATACATACAGTTAATATGACTACCATTTTATAGGTTTAACTATTAGGAGCATAAACAAGAGCGAAGAATGACTGAAATTATTTCTATCACTCCGTCCAATAAAGAAGTCTAAACACAAGAGACCTGAAAAAGAAAAGAGAAAAATGAAGAAGAAAAGAGACTAGCAGAGGGAGCGAAATGCTTTCCGCGCCACGAATTCAATTGCTTACGCTTGTTAGGCCCGCCGTTGAGTCCTCATAGCACAGATGGGTAAATACAGGGAACCAGTCAACGGGAAAAGACGGCTAGGATATATATACTTTTCCACCAAAATCCCTTTGTGGATTGGGACGGCTGTGTTGGAATCATTCCTCACTGTATTTGTATATATGACAGGACAGAGAATATGCAACGCTTTTTTTAACCACCTTTTGTCTCTGAGAAACGAAGCATTTTTTGCCTCTTGTTTTTATTATAAACTATTTTTATTATCATATTTTTTTCCTTTACTTATATTTTTGGAAGTGACTGAGTCTAGCTAGCTTGATTGAAAAAGAAAAGATATATATATTGAAATTTCAAAATATGTCGGCCGATAGAAAATAGAAAAACTTCATAAACAGAGAAGTAATGAAGCTGGTAAAAAAAACGATATAAAATGAAATCGGTCCAACGACCAAGTTTTCTCCTATTTTCCTCTGCGGAATATATTTTAGTGACAATATGAATTAAATCTTGATGCATATTGACGTCACTGCGTCAACTCCTTCATTCGAGGCTGTATATTGGTATTTTCTCTGTTTTATTTCTTAACAGAGCAACCTTTGACATTATGCCATCTTGTTAACATATAACTCTAGAATAATGCTCTGCTATTTAGAATGTATCGACCGGACGTCGGTATTTGTTTTCTTATCACTTCTTCAACTCTCTGGAACTTACTCATCTTACGATCCCCTCCTCCAGTTGGTGGGTGCACCTCACTGCTCATACACCTGTCAACACCAAATAACGCCCTTAATAAAATAAAATAAAATAAAATGGGCACACTTCCTTCACGTATGACGATATATATATATATTTTATATATATTTTATATATATTTTATATATATTTTATATATATTTTATATATATATATATATACGGGGAGTCAGTACTTAACTGCATTAAACCCTTCGACCTATATATCTCTCTGCATACGCAGTAGCAATAGACAGTAAGTCTAACCCTGGCTCCATTTTGCCGGCGAAGTGCAACCATTACGAGGTCAGAGGCAAGAAAGAAAAAAAAAACGGCTTCAATTGAGAGCTCTTAAAAATTTAGGGAAAACGAAATAAATATTAACGAAGAAAATAGTATTTGACGGACGGAAGAGTGGAACACACAAACACATACACACCAGCAGCCAGGTAATTTTTTTTTTTTTTTTTTGGCCATACTCTACTTTATTTTTCCAGTCTTTTATTATGCGTCTGTTAAACAGCATCCATCCTCTACTGCAGGCAAGTGCTTAAATCGTAAGCAACGTCATCGGTCTGGGGTGTGTGTCTGAGTGTTGTAAACCCCCTTTACTTTCATACTTTTACCATTTATGTATTTTCTTTTATCGAGGATTGAGCCTAAAGTATATTATGCCCTCCTTTTTTTTTTGTGCCTGTTTTAATCGGCTGTCAGCTGTCCGATACTCTTGCGCCCCATATATGGTCAATTTTGACGCCATCGTTCTACACCGCTATGATACCGTTGGTCCTGTAGGTGTGAAGGTCGACCAACCTCATGCGGTGCGCCCATACGCTCAACGCCAAGAAGACGGTGAAAGAAAAATAAAAACAATGTTAACAAACACACAGACACACACAGACACACAAAAGACCGCAGTAGCCGCCATAAATATGCCTGTACCTGTCCGTTTTAATTATCTTTCTACGAAACACACGTTTAACACGAAACATCAAATGATAAAACTTCGTTTTTTTGTTGCTGGGGAAATTCAATTTGCTAAGAAAAAGTAATTCATTGTTTTTCGATAAACGATTAATTTCTACTTGAAAATGAACTATTTTGGTAAACGAATTTTTCGTTAGATCCTTCGAGTAAAATATTTGAAAAACACGGACTGGTGCTATTTGAAAAAGAGGAAGGAAACAAAAAAGAAAATGATAACAAACATAAATATTACAGACTCTTGAGAGATACATTGTTATGAGACAAAGGAGCAATGAATTACATACAAAAAAATTCGCTAAACAGAAATTTTTATCTAGTATTTTCTCTGTAGGAAAACGTGATAAAGAGAGTAATTACTAAATATGGTATACTAAATAAAATTCCAGAAAGGCCGGTATTGAACATTAGTTATACAGAGAAGCAGTCAGCTCCTGGTATAAAATGCTATGAGAGAAAATTACTTAACATGATGTGTTGGGATTTCGAGTAATCGCCCCTTAAAAGGAAACAAAAAAAGCTAAAACCAAATAGAAAATGAGAGAAAAACAAAAACGAAAAAAAAAGAAGAAAGAACTCGTTTAAGGGAACTCCCCTTTTCGTAACTGTGCGTGGTACGCGTGTTCGATGTTCTCTTTTTTATAATTCTGTTATCATATTTCCTCATGGAGAAAGACGAAACTCGATCTTCATACCTTGAAATATATACACGTAGGTTGTAATGCGAATTTCAGGCGTAACAACTGCCATAAGTTTCTTTCGACCACTTGAAAAACTGAGGGCGTCTGTCATGTTTTCCTTTAAGTGGACACGACGTAATTTTCTATGGACGGATGACTTTGACAGCAGTTCGGCTTATTTTGAAAACCGGACTAACTAAAAAGAACTTTTAGAAATAATTGCCTTGAAGTTTTGAAGGGATTTACAGTATTATTTTTTTCCTACATCCCACTCTCTCTCCACCTCTCTCTCCCTCCCTATCTCTCTCTATGTATACAATATAAACAAGAGTGTTGGTACTGCATGTGCAACAAGTCACATCAACGATTGACATACAACAAACAACAATTTAATGCACCACAACATTAAATAACTATAAATTCCGAAAGTGAATTTAATCGTTAAATAGCAAAAAAAGAAAAAAAAAAAATTCTTACGTCTGAATGCAGTTGTTGTGACCTACTTTTTTCCCCATCGACTACATTGCACGACCTCTGTTAAAAGTTATTTAAATCGGTTTTAGAAGGTAAAAATATTTAACTTTTATACGATTATCGTCATCTTTATTTCCTTCAGTTCCCGTCTGCCCTCAACCTTCACATTGTTTTAGGGCAAATCGTTAATTTAGTTGGGGATAAACAGAACCAAAAAATAAAAAAAAAGCTAATTCAGCTAAAAAATTCTACACACTTCAGGTTAAGCAGGGCATCTTATATGGTCACTCCATTCAATATAAGTATATATATATATATACTTTTTTTAAACCGTTCTTGCCGGGGGGACTTGTAAAGAGTCTTCCAAATGAATGAACTAAAAACCCCTGTTCTGTGAAATAACGTTATCTTTTTAAGCGTGAATACGACTTATCCTTTATTTTAAATTCTTTCTTCCTGTATTTCGCATTCCCTGTCAAAGTGATAAATGATAATTCATAACAGCGCAGTACACCCGTTCATGTGTGTGATGTAGCTAGCTTTTAAACTCTGTCTTGGAGCGGTTTTTTTTTTCTTATTCTTTTTACTTTTTTTTAGTACCTACTAACTTTTTTTGCCGGAGAAAATAGATAAATAAACGCATATTACGTTTGCCTGGTGAGTTACTGTGATGTGATTTTACCGGTTGTTTTATTCATCTTACCTATACTCATTGAAATCGGAGAAAGTAAAAAAAAAAATCGGAGATAAAATGAAGACGAAAAGGTAAGCAAGTTAGAAAGAAAGAACGAAAGAAACGGAAAAAAATCAAAGAAATAAAGAAAGAAGAAAAAAAAGATAATTTGACGATGGTAAGAACAAAACGATCATTCAGGGGAAGGTACCTCGCCCTTGGCCAAGAATGCTCAATCAGGTCTGAAGAATAACGAAATTTTGTAAACCCAATGTGCCAAATCGAGGAAGACGGGATATGTTATGTAGCTTGTATGCACCAAAAACGTTATTCCCCCAATCCATTTCTTCTCCCCCTAAAAACGTCTTGACCGTGTCAAATAAACTGTTACTCTATAATAATGACCCGTATCATTTTTAAAATAAAATAATTTTTGATGGATAATTGAGGACAGAACAGAAGCTTTTTGGCACCTCCAACGAGGGTGGGGACCATCCTCTTTGGACTTCTCGATGACCAAAGGAACGTGACTTTGTATTTGTTGATCTGTCTGCCTATCTGTGTATCTATCTGTCTGCGTGTGCGACATATATATATATATATTATTATTACTATTGCATTATACACTAAAATAGTTTCTAGGGTTTTGTTCGATCCGCCATATCATCGTGAAAGAAAAGACCTTTGGTAACAAACATAACCTGCAGCACTGCTCGTCACATGTTGATCTACTTGGAGAGTACGGGGACGTTACCGGGGGGGGGGGGCTTTATGGCTTTGTTATGAATTTGTTAACATAATCTTTACATTTCGTTTGGTAGTTGGTATAAGGGTAAAAAAAAGTATCGTGCATTTAAAACTTAAGTCAGTGTTTGCTGTCTTTGAGACCGTCTACACAGCAAGATTTCTTATCTTTACCAGATTTCGTACCCGCATTATCGTAGCGAATTTTATTACATCACACCCCTTCCTCCCCATCAATGAAAACAAGCAAAACTATGAAATATATTAATCATGCTTTTGAAATACGCTAGCCTACACAGGTTTGTGTGTATTCATCTAAAATGAATAAGTATCCCTCTTTTGCGTGTAAGGTAATTTTTTACTAAAGCAGAAGATTACAATATTACACACCGTGCATAAATTATGATGACGTCATGCGATTGACCATCAAAGTACCTTGCTTGACTGATACCGAATACCGTACCGTTCATAAACTCTAAGGTTGCACTACACCGCGATGTCGTTAATGAGATATATACGTATTCCACAAAAACGGTACCATACTAAGTTTTTTATCTGATTCAGACAAACAACAAATTTTGTCGTAGAACAAAAGCAATACTAATTAATAAAATTTAGAAGGTCGCGTGTCAGAAATTTCTTTCCTTACAGACAACAGAAAAGGTTTTTTATTTTCATTACATTTTCTCACCCCTCTCTTCCTCTTTATAGGTATCTTCGATTAACCGGGTCCTGCGCAATTTGGTCACGGATAAAAACATGGGACACGGGGATATGTTCGACAAACTACGCATGCTCAATGGACAATGGGCTCGACCGGGCGCTCCGTGGTACGCCCCCAACGCCCAAATGACCAACACATTGGACAACTTCGTTAAAAAGGACGGTAAGTACTGCAACCGCCCTTTCTTTGTTCTTTGGTTTCAGTATTTGGTTGGATACAGCTTCCCCCCCCCCCCCTCCTCCTCCTCTCTCTCCTTCACAACTTAAGTTTGATAACTTTGTCAAGTAGGCCTAAATCTAATATACGGA
This sequence comes from Stichopus chloronotus, assembly GCA_021234535.1. NCBI lineage: Eukaryota > Metazoa > Echinodermata > Holothuroidea > Aspidochirotida > Stichopodidae > Stichopus > Stichopus chloronotus. Next base: position 9,751,521 of record CM037847.1, read on the forward strand.
AGTCTTCTAGAAAATTCGTAATTTTATGTTTGTAACAGGATTGTTTCACACGCAATAGCACAAGCGCTAATTCAGATGTAATGCTACACTTGATTAGCAAAATTATTTACAGTAATACTGTGTAGCAAATCTGGTGACAATACCTCATCTACTTCGACACCAGCTCTGTTATCCACACAATATAGAACAATCAATCAATCTCGGGTGTGTACGTATTGTTAAAAACAAACCCCTCCCCCCTTTGGAGATTTTGGTTTTTGTTTTCACTATGTCCTACTTTGTTTTAAAATGCGAAAAAGAAATAAAACAAAAGTACTACAAAAAAGAGAAAAAAACAAACATCACCTTTCTTCATGTACATCTTTGTTTTATCTAAATGTTAATTCATAGGGTACGAAAATGTGATTTTGTTTTGTCCCAGATTATTGGAAGCAAGAAGTAAAAGGGGTGAAGAAAAAGTGGGGGAAAAACAAGAGGAGAAAAGTCCCCAAAAATTACATTATTTTTTTTTTGTTACTTCTCCCCAGACCATGCATCTGATGCACTGAGAAAAGTTTGAGGCATCTGATAATCGAATCACGCTGAAACCTTCTGTCATTTTAAATTACATTAAAGGCGCCCACTGGTTCGCAATTCGACGTAATCGCTACTCCGCCATTTTGCATTTCTAAATTCTATTAAAGGGAACAGGTCAATTCTAAAAAAAAAATCCGTCCAAATATAGAAGACAAAAAAAACTATAAATAAATAAGTAGAATAAAAAATGAAGAGGAAAGAGAAAAAAAAATGTAGTATGGTACTATACGAGTAAAATGATGTATTATCGAGGGAAACGCAATCCGACCAATGGGTATTACTGTGATTATTATACGCTCAAGCTTAAATTGTACAACAGGTAGGTTGGTAACGATGTTAGCCTGTAGACCTCGTCCGGTAAAAATAACTAATAATAAAATAAGAATGTAATTTTTCATATCGATCATGTTCTCTTTTGCATGTTCCGCGATTATGCATATGTAATTATCATAAAACTGAAATCTCCTCCTCTGGTGACAAAATGTTAACCTAAATTACGCTCTGATTTCCGTCAGTGATAGGGAGACAGACTAAAAGAACCAAACTTAATATTAGGCCTACGAGTTTATCACATCACACAAGTATCAGGTGTGCCGTGACTTTCAAGACAGGAGAAAGATGAAGAAGTATAAAGAAAGATGAAGAAGTATAAAGGCGTCTCAACTTTCCTTGCCCTTCAAAGAGATAATAACTTCAAAAGGTTTTTTTCTTTTCCTAGATGGCTCTTCAAGAACATTGCGTTAATTATATACTACATTATGGAACGGAATAAATGCATAACAAAGTACGTAACAATGACGTCACTATGTAAGTGATGCTCAATTTAACGCGTGTTTCTCATTACAAACAATTTCTCCTCCATCCGGAACGGAGCGAGTCTTGAACTAGTTTGAGATTTACAAAAGGAGAAGAACGATAAACATGGAAGCTAAAAAAGAAAAAAAAAAAGCCCTCTTGGGCCATTTTGAAACAAAAGCGAAATGACACACATACACGCAAATGTTTTTTTTTTCCTTCTTCAAATTTTGACATAATAAACACATTTATGTAAGAGCCAGGAAAAATGTAGAACATACGAAAGTTAACAACTGGCGTGTGCACGGGGTTTACCCTTGTGATTTTGTTTTGAGGTGATTTCGAAAGTGGTCCCCACACCTTAAAATGGTGCAAAATTGCAAACCCACGTTGAGTTGTTTACACGAGTATCTTTATCAATCATGTGAGTATAATTGGAATTATTGCATTCATTGAAATTCTAAGGTGGTATGCCCAGAACCATTACCCCAACCTTCTCTAATGATGTTCCCTATTTCCCCCGGTGTTAAGAATTTTATCCGGAACCCCTCCCCCTCCCTAATTTAGGCTCCATCAAAATCAATTTAAACGTAGTCATTTTGTACGTTCACTGTTTTTTTTTTCTTGTTCAAACTCTTAAACCAAATAACGGGTGTAACCCTTTAAACTTACAAGAAAATTAGAACCTCGCTGGAAAAAAAAAGAGATAGAGAAAAAAAAAATAGGGAAAAAGGGTCTCCCGCTGGTTTGTCATACTTTTGCCGACTGAATAAACCTGCTAAAAACGGCAAATTTTCAATTCGATCGCCACAGGAACCAAGGATGTCAATTTTACCGCGATAATCTCATATCTGTATCAGGCGTGATTCCGTAGAGAAAGATCCCCCGTTCCCGCTGCACGAATGCATCTTCAACGGCTGCTGTCTTCTTTAGAAAGCAGCCCTGCGGACGAACTGACTGACGCACTGACGGACGGACCGACAGACAAACGGAACAGGGATTACAGTCAGATCATGGACGGACAAGCATGTAGCATAAGGGATCTTTATTTGTGTCTGGGAGGGGGGGTCAATTTTTGTTTATTATGTACGGCAGGGTTTTATTATAATCGTCGTGACATAGGCACACTCATCTTTTTTCTTTTCTTTTTCCAAAGTTAAAACAAGAACTCAAGTCTGAAACAAATTTATTGAAACCAAAACCAAAACAATGCAGTCAAGTTTTTTTTTCTTTTTCAGAACTCAACATGTCCTCTAAACTAAAAAAGACAAAAGGAAAACAAATGTCGTATCATTGAATCATGATAGCTTGTGGAAGAATTGATACAAAAATAGTGACTGAAACCCATTTTATTGGGGTTAGCCGTGGGATACACCTTTCTCCAGAAAGAAAGAGTAAATCGGTCAGATTCTTGTAAGAAGGAACGAATTTTCTAAATTCATTTACAAACCCCACCCACATTCTTTCCCGATAATGTTTTCTTTTGGAATGTGTGCAGGGACAATCTTCACAAATACCTGTATGAAAGGATACATAAACTATAATTAAAAACCTTCCGAATACGCCAATTTGTGCCTTGTTTAATTCCCCCACCTTATAACTCATGTCGCCAAATTCTTATAATATTTCGCTGTTGTCGTTATCGTAAACTTTATCCTGCAGAAATGAAGATTTGAGAAGTGAATTTATTTTTTTCCTCTCTTTCTTGCAGATCTTTTTTCATATACTTCACATACATAGGAAAAAAAGAGAAAAAAGAGAGTATAGGTGAAGCTTTCAGAGCAGCACTTTTTTCATCCAGTCCCCCCCCCCCCCCCATCCCTGAACACTTTCCCTCTTTTTAATTCCTCACTTAGAACTTTTTTCTTCTTTTTTTTTTCTCCTTTTCTACGACGTGGATGCATGTAAGGCTACTAGTAAAGTCACTCGCCCGGGGGCATATCTTAACTCACTGGAGAATATACGAGCCTTACCGAGACAAATTTTGAATCTTTATTTTAGAGAGGGTTGCGAAAAAAAGGGCCAGCAACAGATTACAACAATATATGCTGTAAGCTAAGGAAACCGAGCCAGCTGTGTTAGAAGCTCTTATGTAAATATGAATATCGGAAAATAAAGAGAAAAGAGGGAAAGGGAAAAAAACAGTGAAAACAAGAAGACAAAAAAAAGAGCCCCATCAAGACAAGAAAAGTACAACTCGAGCATCTCAGGTGAAGCTCATGTGGATTAAATTCTCTGGGAGATTTGTTTTTTTTTTTTATTTCTTGTCCTCTCCTTAAACTTTTGGCTGACAAAATGAAGAC